>JANAVB010032220.1:13374307-13974307 GCA_029216955.1 Iris pallida
TTTGGCCAACGCAACACTTGAGTCAACGACTCATCGTAATGCACCGATGCGGAGCGGGCATTACAGGCAGTACAAGCTCTCATCAATGAGTGTGTGAACCAGTGTGCAATATTGTGCAGGAATTCTCAACAGTGAAGGGAACAAACAACAGGAAAGGAAAGAATCAGTAAAACATTTTAAAGAGCAGTCAATGCATCATGAAGACATGAAGGACATGGCCTATTCTCAGGTTAAGTAGAAAAGGAAGTCAATTCATTGCCCCCCTCCTAATCTCAGTTTTTCAGATTTAAACTCAAACAGTTCATACAATCCCAGATTTAAATATAGGAACATGAAATTGAAGTGTGGATAATATAAGGAAGAACAATGTAAGGAATTAACCAGTGCAACAGTGGCAGCAACATATCCTTGTTACATCAATCTGGGATATCCTAACCCAAGGTCCAAGTTTAACCCATGTTCAGATTTTAGGACAACAATGCAACATTACAGTTCATGTTAGACTTACTTAGACAGTCCCCAGTGTTTCCAGATTTATAAGTTTGGTTCAAACTCAGTGAACATCAACCCAGGTTCTTTCCCTTTATAAATGAATAACACTATAACAGTAATTCAGTTCATAACATACCCTTTCACACATCAACCCATATACAGCCCACAACTCATCAAATCAACATCAATTTTTGATCATGGCAAGATAATACATAGGTGAAATATATAGGATATAAACTCAGTATTATCCTCATTACAAGGGTTAAAATCATTAAACAACATCATTTTAGAAAGCTGGAAATTTAACAGGTAATTAAGTGTCAGAACATGGTTAAATCAAATAGGAAATTCAACTAATTATGAATCCATTGCTTAGTAATTGAAAACAACCCTCGTGCACAACCCCACACATTCATTTCATGTCACCCAAGGCCGGATACGGCGTGTCCACATCAAGAACATCAAAATGACACACAGTACACTGTCTCGTGCACACGTGCACTTGTGTCGTGTGCACGACACAAGACACGAGAGGATCTCGTGGTCATACACATGGGTAGCCCACCTATAGGGCTACCTCATGGGCCCACTGGCCTGTGTCCATGAAGTGTCAGGGTCGGACACGAGACCCGTATCAGTGGGTGAAACCCACAGTGCACACCACAGGCTAAAACCCTGCGTGGTCAAAACATCCCTCGACACGACACGGGGACACGTGGGACTTGACACTGGCGTGTCAGTCAGTGCCCCATGACTCGTGTTGAGTTTCGTGTCAAACTAAAGCGTGTCGTGTCCGCTACAGGGCCCGAGTAGCAGGGGATCCCTGTAGCACGCGCGCGAGCGTGTGCACGCGCGTGTCCACACCACAAAATTGACACAGGACGACACGAAATCTAAGACACAAGGACAGGAACCCATAAAATAGATCAAAACCCTATTTCCTATTCAAAACATTGGACAAACTCGATAGAAATGCCCTTTGAGGCATTTCGTCGAACACTCTGTCCAGCTTCTGGTACGTGTCCAGAACGGACATGAAACCTCTGATACTCGACACAAGAACTATCCGACCTTAGGGGGACCCTAGGCTTCCTATTCATGAAGACTAATTGAAAATCCATAGAGATTTGAGTGAGTTACCTCTTGATGAACTTCCAATGGAAACCTCCTATTCAAAGCTCTCCACTTGATGACCCAATCAATCCAAAACAACTTCAAACTGAGATGAGACCTTAGCAACAGCAAGAACAATCATATCAGGACCTATTGGAATAATTTAGAAAGAAAAGGGAGAGGAAAGGAGTTCTAGAAATTAAAATGCAATAAAACTAACCTCCTTGAAATTAGGGCTTTTCTAAGAAAGAGGCAACCCTAGATTTTAGGAGGGGTTTTATATGATGGGGATCCCTAGGCAATAGGTGGCCGGCCATACATCCTTAGGGTTAGGGTTTTGCCAAACATTGGGCCTTGGGCCAAGTTACAAAGGCTAAGGTAGATTTAATTAATAAAGACTCTAAGTCATAAGTCATGGCTTATGGCTTTCTAATTTCTATAGCTAAATAAGTTCTAATGACCTAACATAGGTTGGGCTAGGTTAGACTAGAGTCACAAATCCTAACCAAGGCCAACTAACTAGGGTTAGCTCCTAGGTTGGTCTACATGAGTCAATACTAGTCAAAAATCAAACTAGTCTAAACAATTCCAAAATAATTCCTAAAAATTTCCATAAATTCTAATAAATTTAAATTACCTAAAAATGATATTTACCCTCAAACTAGAAATATGGTAGTGACAAATCTACCCTCCTTAAAAGAATTTCATTCTCGAAATTGAAAGGCGAAATACAACTGATGAGAATGATAGAACATAGCTCACGGTCCAAAAAGATAAGGGTAGCGCTCGCGCATCTCATCCTCCCGTTCCAGGTAGACTCTCCCGAAGAATGATGCCTCTTGCGACGCGTACCAAGGGTATCACCTGGTTCCTCAGAACCTTCTTCCGTCGATCCAGAATCTCTACGGGCTGCTCTGGATAGCTGAGAGAAGGCCCAACCTCTATCTCTGAATGATCGAGCACATGGCTAGGGTCAGCCACGTACCATCTCAACTGTGATACATGAAATACGTTGTGGACCCCCACAAGTGCAGGCGGCAAGTCTAGCCTGTAAGCCACGTCACCGACTCTCCCGCTGATAACGAAAGGGCGATGAAGCGCGGGCTAAGCTTTCTGCCTCCCACCAAAACGTATCGTACCATAAGTCGGAGATATCCTCAAGAAAACCTGGTCTCCAACCTAATCACAAGCAAGTCTCAATTAATATAATAAATAAACATGATCAAAAATCACAAACAAACAACCTAAATCTAATCCTACTCTAATCTATACCTCAAACTCCAAGGGCCTCCGGTGGCTATCGGCCCAGTGCCGATGTTTGTCCTGCGTCACGCGAAGTCTGTCCCTGATAAGCTTCACCTTCTCGTCTGCATCAACAACCATCTCTGGCCCCAGTAAAGCTCGCTCACCAACATCATCCCAGGATAAGGGTATACGGCACCTCCGCCCGTACAGAGCCTCGAAAGGTGACATCTCGATGCTGGCCTGGAAACTATTGTTGTAGACAAACTCCACCAAATGAAGATGATCCTCCCTGGAACCTCCAAAGTCCAAGACGCACGTCCGCAGCATATCCTCAAGGGTCTGAATAGTCCGCTCTGACAGTCCTCCGTCTGGGGGTGGTATGCAGTACTAAACTTGAGCTGAGTGCCCAAGCTGGTCTGCAGACTCCTCCAAAAATGGGAAGTAAAATGGCTATCCGATCTGAGACGATGCTGACCGGAACTCCGTGGATCCTGACTATCTGCGCATATACATCTTCGCCAGCCTCTCTGTAGACGTACCCACCTTGAATGGCAAGAAGTGGGCCGATTTGGTTAACCTGTCAACGATGACCCAAATTGTGTCTTTTTCTCCTGGAGTACGCGGCAATCCTGAAACGAAGTCCATCATGATATGCTCCCATTTCCACTCGGAATGGGCAGCGGCTACAACAATCTACCGGGCCTCTGTCTCTCTGCCTTGACCTGCTGACAGACCAAGCACCTAGCTACGAAGTGAGCCACCTCCCGCTTCATTCCTGACCACCATACATGCTCCCGCAGATCTCGATACATCTTGTTGGCACCCGGTGTATAGAGTACTTCTGTGGGCCTCCTGCATAACCTGCTCCCTGAGCTCTCCGCTGGGTACACATAATCTGGAATCGTGCCTCAAGGTACCATCTTCTGTAAGAGAAAACTCGCCCTCCAGTAAAACTGCTCGAACCTGCTCCTGGAGACACCGTAGAGCAACGTCCTCAAACTGTGCCGACTTGACCTCTCCACCAAGTCTGACTGAATCTGCATCCCCCATAGCTGCATCTACACTCCCGGCACGATCACCTCAATCCAAGGCTCTCCAAGTCGACAAGTAAATGCCGATCCATGGTCAAACACATGGCTGTCGGATACCTACTCAAGGCATCGGCAACCACGTTGGCCTTCCCTGGATGATACTGCAGTGCAATGTCGAAGTCCTTCATCAACTCCAACCATCTGTGCTGCCTCATGTTCAACTCCTTCTGAGTGAACACATACTTTAAACTCTTGTGATCTGTGAAGATCTCCACCCTCTCACCATACAGATAATGCTTCCACAGCTTCAGAGCAAATATCACTGCTGCCAGCTCCAGGTCGTGGGTAGGGTAGTTCTTCTTATGGGGACGTAACTGCCTGGAAGCATAGGCAATTACCTTTCCGTGCTGCTGCAACACAACCCAGCCCCTTCCTGAAGCATCACTATAAATAGTAAAACCACCTGATCCTGAAGGCAACGTCAGAATCGGAGCTGTCGTAAGCCGCTTCTTCAACTCATCAAAAGCTGTCTGACACTCCTCTGACCAAACATACTCAGTATCCTTCCGGGTCAACCGTGTTAACGGCTCTACAATCCGGGAGAAATCCTGCACGAATCTCCGATAATACCCTGCCAGCCCCAGGAAACTCCTGATCTCTGCAACTGAAGTCGGCGCTGCCCATGCCTCACTGCTACAATCTTCTTGGGGTCAACTGAGATACCATCTCCAGTCACCACATGCCCCAAGAAGTCCACCCGATCTAAGAAGAACTCACACTTGGAGAGCTTCCCATAAAGCTGCTCCTTCCTGAGAGTCTCCAGCACGATCCTCAAATGCTCCTCGTGCTCCTCCTCAGTCTTGGAATATACCAAGATGTCGTCAATAAACACCACCACAAACTGATCCAGATACTGGTGGAACACCTTGTTCATAAGGTTCATAAACACCGCTGGTGCATTGGTTAGCCCAAACGTCATAACCAAAAACTCGAACTGTCCATACCGCGTCCTAAAGCGGTCTTGGGAATATCCTCCCTCTTCACCTTCACCTGGTGATATCCCAACCTCAGATCAATCTTGGAAAATATCCGAGCTTCGCTCAACTGGTCAAAGATCGTCGATCCGCGGCAGTGGATATTTGTTCTTGATCGTGAGATTGTTGAGTGCCCTATAGTCAATACACATGCGTACTGACCCACCCTTCTTCGGCACGAACAACACTGGTGTGTTTGCAAAAACAAAAGTATGAAGAACTTTATTGATACAAACTTTGTAAAAGATTATAATTTGAATTCTGGGAATGGTACAACTATAGGAATCCAATCTAGATGACGATTGCTTTATCCCTTGGATGATGTGAATTCTGAAGACAAAGCCTCTGAAGTTGAAAACAACTCTGGAATTGAAGGCAGAAAGCCTCGGAAGTTGAAGGCAAAAGTCTCGGAAGAATGCAGCAGCACTTTGGCAAGAACTCCTGAACTCTCTGATTTTTGAAGTCTGATCTGTGATCCCCTTGAATGAAGACTTGAAACTCTATTTATAGAGTTCTGAGAAATAACTAACTTTTAGTTATTCTGGACTGCGCATGATGGATTACGCAGCAATTGGTTTGTACAGCAATGGACTGCGCAGGCAATTGCTGGATCATGGGTTAACTGTCTTGGACACATGGCATCATTTGATTGAAATGCGCATGATCATGCATAGGCAGTTGCCACGAAATGAGCAATTGATGGCATGAATGCCACGTATACTTTGTCAGTTGTGTTGATAGAACGCACAACTTGAATTGCGCTGACATTGGATTGCGCCAACTTGGACCGTACAGGCTTTTGTTTGCGCAAGATTAAACTGCGCAGGAAATGGATCGCGCTGCCAGCTGTCAGCCGTCCTCGAGCATTGTGTGGCTCAATAAACGAACAGCCTCCTCGATATCCGTGCTATCAGTTGTCAGAGATTTGATTTGGTTGTCAGGCAATGATGACTCTTGCCACGTCAGCCTTGCGCAATTGGATGTGTGCGCAGTCTGGCATGCGCAATCTGAGAGCTGCGCAATCCATTGTCTGCACAGTTCACTTGATGACGTATATCTTGATTTTTTGACTTTGTTAATTGATGCAAATTGGTTTTTAGGACCTACAAGACCCCCTTCAAAGTTTTTGAAAGTGGATATTATTCAAAGTTTCGAAATACTTCGAATTATAAAATTTAAATCAAGTTGCGCATGATGGTGAGCTGTCTGCGCAAATCGAAGAGCCTCAATTTCAGGCACAATTTGAGGTAGCGTTTCATATTTCGAAGACTATAAATAGTCTCTTCAAATTTAGAAATATTTTTACTTGCATTTACTTGTGCTTTTGAGAGAGAAAAACTTCGAGCTCTTCGTTTTCAGCCCTCTTCTCCGACGACCAATGGCTCCTCGACGCTCCTCCACCGCCGTCGACAAGGGCAAGGCCCCGGCCGAGTCATCAGACAGAATTGCACGACGAGCTTCTCGTCATGAATCCGCACCCCGCTCTGAGAGGTTGTTCAACCGATCGAAAACCCTTTTTAGGGTGATTCAACTTCTTTTAATCTTCGAAACTCATTTCTTTTTAGAGATGAGTTCATATTGCGCCATCCCTTTTTAGGGTTTTGGTTGCATCAACTGTCAGTCTTCATTTTTATGAAGGCTGCATTCCTGCGCAATCTGTTGAATTACGCTGACAGGGAGTCAGCACAATCGACTGATTTGCGCAGGAAGTCAGCGCAAACTGTTGATTTGTGCATCCTGATAGATGCGCAATCTGATGTTTGCATGATCTGAGCCAGCGCAATCTGAGGATTGTGCAATCTAATGTTTTGTGTAATCTGAAAACAGAATCTTTGAATTGACTTGTACTGATCTTTATCTATTTTGATGCAGTTGAGACCAGAGAAGATCCAGATTATGAACATTTTGTGGGAACTCTCTCAGAGTCTGAGTATAAAGAGGATCTCTCCCATGTACATTATCCCCAGTATGATCTACGACCTCCCGTCAGGCGATTCTGATATCTCAAGACAATGAGACTCTACTGTGTTTAATGAATGGACAGCCCTTGGAATCAACAGATGCTGTTATTCATAAGAAACCTGCATTCTTGTTTGGTGAGGCTTTTGAGAAAAGCTCACAACCAAGGCCGAGGATGGAGGAAAGAATAGTCCATCAAGAAGACAGATCTTTCTTCATACCAGATATTGCCCACTGTCTCCCTTTATCTCGGTATGCTCATACGCGCTACCCAAGGAAGATAGATTGGAACATCACTCTTTTCCAAGATGCCCGTGCAGGGAAAATTTTCGTGAAGAAGGATCAAATAAGTATGTTCTACAGCTCCTCTGATAGATACAGTGTCTTGTTGAGAGGCTTGAGACCTGGTTGCATTCCGCCAGAGAACTCCACTATGTTGATGCCTGTCAGAACACCGATATTTGCAAATAATTTACGAAAGCTGAAGGAAAGTACCCCGAACAAGATATCAGAATGACTGGTTTGGTGAATCCCGATTACAGGAGATGGAATTGTATTGCCAATTGGATCCTGACAACTTTTGAAGACAAACTTCAACATATCAATCTGTACCAAGCAGTGCACGCCACTGTTTATGGTTTTGCACCCAATCCACACATGTTCTTGGTCTTGGCTGAAAGATACAATTATAGAACGGGAACTTTCATGACCCCTGGTGGAGAAATTAGGTTTGCACTCCACAAGATGAAATATATCTCGTACTTGCCAATGGCAGATGCTCCATATGAAGAGTTCGTTCCAACAAATGATGAGTTGGACAAACTTAGAAGGGAAAATGCAGCGATGGTAGCAGTATTTGAGGAATTGCTATGCCATTACAAGATCTGCTCCCTGTTTTATAAGAGTGCCACAGCCAACACCTGTTATTCTTCGAAATGGTTACCCTATCTGTTCCTCAACCACATAGAAGAGAAGAAGACCAAGGAAAATGACAAATGCTATCCTAATTTCTTCAAACCCTTGAGCAATACAGAAGTTATGAAGCTGATGGATCAGAGTGGTAATTTTGATAAACAAGTGAAAGATGATTATGAATATCCTCCTTTGAAGACATGGGACACTCTGGAGAGTTACTTGAGAATGGGCTATAGACCCATGTCAAAAGAAGCCCAACTGGCAGGGTTTCTGACATACTGGCTTCGACGGTTTGTGGTTCCCGGATCCAGTACTGTGGATCGCTTTCACCGCGGCGTTCTTTTTGCTGCGGTCAAGTTAGTTTTTGGCTACAAGATGGACCTATTATCAGCAATGACTTGCAAATTAAATGCCAGTCTTCGTTTGTATGTAGATTTGATGCTGAAAGCAAAAGGAGAGAAAGAGTTCCCTCGCCTAGAACTGCCATACACATATCTATTTGGATGGTTACTTCTTCATTATCCCACTTTAATGGACCCCGGCATGGGACCGGTTGATGGCAGTTTTCTACGAAGGTACTCTCAGGGTAAAGAAAGTACACTTCTTTGAGCGAGTGTAGATATGTTTTGAATCTGAATAGAGGATGGAACTTTTGTTGTGCTCCTCTCCCTGCTGGACATGATCAGATGCCAACAAACATGGTAGACTCAAAAATGTAGCCTCTAATCCGTGCAGCCTTTGAATGGTTGAAGACAATTCGACCATCTCATCTGGTATACCGGTTCGAAGAGGAATGTTACTTAGAACCATATCTCCCCAGCCGATTTGTTCGACAGTTTAGATATGATCAATTCCATGTAGGGAATGCAATCACCTGCCTCAAAGGCAAGGGTTATTTGATAGACGGGGCCCGAGCCTGGGCTTACAATAATGCCTATGATACGAAAGCCACATTCTCGATGCCAACAAATAGCACTCTTGGTCCCCGGATGTTATTTACTTATTCAGTATTTTATACATCTACGAATACTTTTGCTGAAAATTTAACCTCGCAGACAGTTTTGCTTCCTCGACGAGACTGAAGAGAGAAAAAATTGCTATGTCAATCCCTATAAATGATGAGGTGCACGAGCCGGCAGATGCACCTTTAGAAGTCTTGAGGGATATTATATTCCCTCAAGAAGTAAACGCAGCAATGCGTATCTCTCTGAAGGTGGGTAGATCCCTGCCAAAAGGAAAAGAAGAGAAGATCCTCCTGCCCTAACAGCTAAGAAGAAGTTGATCCTGGATCACTCTTCTGAGAAGATCACTACCCGATCTCAGTCTCGACAACTGGCCGGGTCAGCTCAACAAGAAGGGGCTTCAACACCAACTTCCATCTAGAAACAAGTTGAAACTGTTAATATAGAGAGTCCTGATAGGCCATTGAAATGAAAGAAGCTAGCCCAGAGAAGGAATCGAGCCTTGTCTTCAATGGTGATGGATGCTGCCGCTGGATTGGTTTTGCCCTCTCCTACTCCTGTTTCAGAGCCTAGGGATAGAACTCCTAGTCCTGAACATAGAGAGGAGGTTGAGCAAAGGACAGATCCTGCTCCGGAAACTGAGGCCGAAAAGCCTAAAAGAAATACTGTGGAGGAAGCGAGGGAAGAACAATTACAGCTTGTTGAACTTCTGCCTACTCCGAGAACCCTTCGCGAAGAAGAAGATCGCGAAGTCATTGCAGCTTTAGAAGATTGTCTCTACAGTCCTCTGGGTGACTATGGTGACCAAGCCACGACTACTAGCGAGAAGGCACCAGAAGAAGACGAGGATGAGGAGAGCTCTTCATCTGAAAATGTTGATAACTACATGCAAGATTTAGAAGATGATGAAGTGCACGTATCTCCTGCTGCTGTCAATGACGTGAATGATGAGAATGTTGAAATCCTAGAGAATGCTGTTGAGACCTTAAGTCCTGAAAAGGATGTTGAGGCTCCCGAGAATGCTACCGATACCTTAAATCCTAAAGAGGATGTTGAGGTTCCGAAAAAGCAACAGATGAAGAGAACTTGGAAGAAACTTCTGCTAATGATCCTCAAGGTATAAAATGAAATTAGCAATCTCCTTTTGAATGAATTTATAGCTAACATCTTTATTTGTATTTCCTGTAGATCATGAGACTCCTCCAGTACCTCCAACATGCACGGATATAGTGCCCATAACGACGGTGGTTGTGAGTAGTAGTCATCATTTGTCTTGTGGTTCTGAAGCTGGTAGTAGCCAAGCTGTGATAGCTGAAGTACTTCTGCTCTGCCAGAGTCTACTCCTGCAGGGGATAAGCTCATTGCTGGATCGAACTAAGATAAGACTGCTTTCATTTGATCTTTTTGGTTATTTTGGCAAACGACTAGCAAAATAACAATTTTACTTTTGCAGAGGAACAAACAGGAGTGGCGAATAGCTCCACTCTGGCTCCTTTGTTTAAAGAGCCTGCCATCCAGACACAACGGATCGAGCATCCTGCTGCCTCATCTTCAACGGGAGTAGCTGCGACTCCTGGGACTCTGGCAATTAACCAACAAGTTGTTCAATCATTCACCAGATGTTTCTTTGAATCATTGAGACCCCTAGTCAACAGAATGATGGACAAAGAGGGAGCTGATTTCTTCATGGTTAGAAACCCGACTTCTCTTTTAGTGAGGGCTGTAAGGGAGCAAGGTGATGAAGCTCAAGCTACTCTCCTTGAGCATATACTGGATGAGTTAGAAGTCTCTATAAAGAAATATAAGGAACTCAAACAGAAGGAAATAGAATCCCTAGTTCAGGCTGAGTTCGAGAGAATGGCCCAAGCTGCTGATATAGAAAGGATGAATCTTCAAAATCTTTTGGAGGCTTATTCCGCAAAGTCTGCTGAATACAATTCTAAACTAGAATCAGTAACTTTGATGGCTGAAAGAAAAGGACAGAGAATTGCTGAACTGAGAGCAGAAATTGTTCGTCTCCAGCAAGAATTGGAAGAAGAAACTGCTAATCATCAACTTGTGGTTGAACAGTTCAATGCCTTGATTCAGGAGAAGGCTGAATACGATGCAGCTCATGGTGCAGAGATTACTCGCCGAACTGTAAACATGCCCGTTTTTAACGAAGAAACCGGGATGGAAGAGGCTAGAAGGAAAGTGATATCCACTTATGAAGAAGAGCTGCAGACTCTGAAGCAACAGATTGACAATTTGATCATTCCTCCCTCTTAATAGAACTTTTGTATCTTTTGTCTTTTGAAGTATGTGTAATGTTTTATATTTCAATCAATAAAAGACATTTTTTTGTTGGGGCTCCATTATTTGTTGCATATCTTGTTCAAATATAATAATAGAGATAGAAAATATATTCAGAGGTACAAGACATGATATATTTCTTGATAATTTTTGTAGAAAATAATTATATTCATTATATCTGCTCAGAGGTAATATGGACATGGCAGAATATACTGAACATTATTATTTCAATTGACAACTTAATCAAAACGATAAGTTGCTGATATGGATGTGATATGAACGGGAAAACCGTCAATAATGGAACAAACGGATAAACCGTCAAAATAATGAACGGATGAACCGTCGGATGATAATGAATGAACGGGCGAACCGTCGGATGAATGTGATGAACGGACGAGCCGTCAGGTGATGATGGATGAACGGATGAACCGTCGGATGAATCAGATGAACGGACGAACCGTCAAGGGATGATGGATAAACGGGTGAACCGTCAGATGAATCTGATGAACGGACGAACCGTCAAGGGATGATGGATGAACGGGCGAACCATCGAATGAATGTGACGAACGGACGAACCGTCAGGTGAATTAAATGAACGGATGAACCGTCGAATGAATGTAATGAATGGATGAACCATCGAATGAATGTGTCGCTTCGTTGTTTAAGAAATCTCTGCATATAAATAGAACAGAAATCTGACAGGAACTAGTACTTTCACTTTTCAACATAAAAATGTCGTCTGAAGATGCACTCAAGAAGACTGAGCTCGCTCCGAAGGTTGAAGAAGACGTTAAAGAACGTCCTGTTGATCCAGTTCAGCCAAAGGAAGCAGAAGCAGGCGAAGGTTCATCTGCACCCAAGCCACCGAGAGACATCCTGGACTTTCTGCTTGAACCAGGAAGGACTGAAGAAGAAGAAGCCATGAGGATTGCTGCCTGCAAGTTCCTCGTGGGTTCCAGCAAAGAGGTTCTCGGTTCTTTTGCTGACCGTGTTTTTGAAAAGGATGGTAGTGGTCCGCGTCCAAATGTAGAGAAGGATGATAGTGATCTTTCTTAATATCATGTACAATCATTCATGATTAAATACAATTTTATTTATAAATATGAACTTGTCTTGATGATTTACAAGTATTTACATTTATACATAGTACTTTTTAAGGAATTTGCCATTGATAGGCATCATTGAATTCGTCCATCTATTTCTGAGAGTTGATAAGCTCCATTTGAGAAGACTTTGCTCACAACGTATGGACCTTCCCACTTTGCGTCGAACTTGCCTTTGCTCATATGCATCATAGTCATAGGACGTCTGACCGTTAAAACAAGTTCTCCTTGCTGAAAGGCTCTGACCTTCACTTTACGATTGAAAGTCTTCGAGATGCGGGCTTGATATAGCTCAATATGTTGTTGAGCCATTAATCGCTTTTCGTCGAGTGCCTCCAATTCCTGAAGTCGAAGAAGGTCATTATTCTCTGTAGTGAGTTCGTTAGCAATGGCAATCCTTAAAGAAGGAATTTGAAGTTCCAGAGGAAGAACAACTTCACAGCCATATACCAGAGAAAAAGGTGTAAAACCCGTAGGATTGCGGATCGTAGTTCGGTAGGTCCATAGACATTCGCCAAGCTTTTCACTCCAATTCCGTTTGTTGGTGGATACAAACTTCTTGAGGAGTTTGATAATAGTTTTGTTGAAGGCTTCGGCTAATCCATTAGTAACAGGATTGTAGGCAGTCGAAGCAACGTTGTCAATCCGATGATCATCACAGAATCTGGTGAATTTCTGGCTGATGAATTGCGGTCCATTGTCATGAATGATTCGTCGAGGGACACCAAATCGATAAATAACATGGTGTTTGACGAAGTTGATAACACTACTGGTCTTGACTTCAGCCAAGGGTATAGCTTCAGCCCACTTAGAGAAGTAATCTGTTATTGCTAAAATGAACCGATGACCTCTAGAAGAAGGAGGATTAATAGGACCTATGACATCCATACCCCAAGCTTCGAAAGGCCAAGAAGCGGCTGTCGGATGTAGAAATTCCGAAGGTTGATGAATGAAGTCTGCATGGATTTGACAGGCTCGACATTTTCTTGCATATTCGATGGCATCTGATACCATAGAGGGCCAGTAGTAACCCATTCTTTGGATGCGATCCTGTAGCTTAGGACCGGGCTGATGTGCTCCACAGACACCATCGTGAGCTTCACGTAATACCTGTTTTGCTTTATCACCAGCTAGACAGCGTAGAAGAAGACCGTCATAAGTCCGCCTATAGAGAGTCTTAGTGGTTTGGTTGTAATAGAATCGTAGAGATCACCGTCGAATACTTGTAGCCTCCTTATAGGATCTTCGGGGAGTATGTCGTGAACCACGAAGTCGATGAAAGGAGTTCTCCAATCTTCATTGATAACATTAATTTTAGCAAAATTACTTAATTCAATGTTACGATTGTTTTCAACACAAAACAATTCTCGATTAGAAATAACCACCACTTGTTGTCTTCGGATGGGGACAGCTAAGACTGCTGCAAGATTGGCTAGGGCATCTGCTTCAGTATTACAAGCTCGGCGTACATATTCAATAAAGAAAGCTTTGAATGATATAGCCATGTTGATTGCTGCTTCAAAGTAAGGCACCAGATCTTGATGACGGACTTCATAAGTTCCTCTAACCTGGTTGACAACCAGTTTAGAGTCGCCGTAAACTTCCAAATATTCAATATTCAATTGCTTGGCTAATTGAAGACCAATAAGCAGAGCATTGTACTCTGCTACATTATTGGAACATGATTCATCTAGAGAGTAAGCTCTTTGGATAGTTGATCCGTCTGGAGAAACGAGAACAACTCCAACTCCTGCTGCAATAGCACCATTGGGTCCAATTCTGGATGCTCCGTCAAAGAATAGACGCCAGGTAGGAAATTCTTCAGAGATCAGGTTGACTTCCAATGTCTCGTCTGGAATTTCATCGTAGAGTTTGGATGTTTCTGGTACAGGATGAGCCGCCAAGAAATCTGCCAGTGCTTGATCTTTAACAGACTTTTGAGGAACATACACCATGTCATATTGGGCTAGAAGGATGGCCCATGTAGCAAGCCGAGAGTTGAGTGTGCTAGGCTTCTTCATCAGTACCCGAAGAGGATTGACTCGGGATATGACATGAATGGTTTGACCAATGATGTAATGTCTCGTCTTTTGAACGACAAACATAAGGGCTAAGCATTCTTTCTCAACCGGGCTATAACGGTGTTCAGCACCAATCATAGTACGACTGAGATAGTAGATGGCCTGTTCATGACCCTCTTTGTTCTTTTGGGCGAGTAAAGCACCCAACGAATGATCCATAGCACGGACATACATTAAGAATGGAATACCTGAGATTGGGGGCACCAAAACTGGTGGGTTCATAAGATACCGTTTGATGTCATCGAATGCTTGTTGACATTCTTCAGTCCAAATAAAAGATACACCCTTCTTCATTAGTTGAGTGAATGGTCTGCATCGTCCAGACAAGTTCGAAATGAATCGCCTGATGTACGCAAGTCGGCCTTGAAATCCTCGTAGCTCTTTTAGGTTGCGTGGAGGACGCATCTCTTGAATGACTTTGATCTTCTCGGGATCCACGTGTATACCCTTAGAGGTAATGACGAAGCCGAGAAACTTACCACTGGAGACACCCAAGAATGACTTGGTGGGATTCATCTTGAGCTGATGTTGACGCATGAGATTAAAGATTGTTCTCAAGTCTTGGATATGATCTTCTTTTAGACGACTTTTGACAGCAATATCATCGACGTAGCAATCGACGATCTTGCGAAGGTGATCTCGAAAGATGGTACTCATGGCTCGTTGGTAAGTTGCACCAGCGTTCTTGAGACCAAATGGCATCACCGTGTAGCAATAGACTACCCGAGGAGTACGGAAAGATGTATGTTTTTCATCTTCGGGATTCATTTTGATCTGATTGTATCCAGAGAACCCATCCATAAAGGATATTCGCTCAAACCCACAAGTATTATCAATCATGACATCCGTGATAGGGAGAGGAAATTCATCTTTCGGACATGCTTCATTAAGATCCCGGAAGTCGATGCAGACTCGAACCTTGCCGATTTTCTTCAGGACTGGAACAACGTTGGCTACCCAATCAGGATGTTGTTCTTCTCGAATAAAGCCACAAGCGATGAGCTTCTTGACTTCATCATCGATCGCATCCATCATTTCAGGTTTGAATCGTCGTTGCTGCTGTTTGACTGGTTTAGCATTAGGCAGAATGTTCAATTTGTGATTAGCAATTTTAGGATCTAAACCTGGCATGTCTTCGTAACTCCAAGCAAAGACATCAATGTATTCTTTAATGAGAAGAATCAACTCTTGCTTATCTGCTTCCGGAAGATTCTTGCTAATAAAGATTGGACGAGGTGACTCGCTTTCTCCTACATCAACTTGAATTAGTTGATCTTCAGTAGGAGGTTCTCTTTGTTCAAATCGGAGTACCCATTGATTATCCATCTGTTGAGCCCAAGGATCTATTTCAGAACTTTCTTCAATGTCCTTATCATATCCTTCCGGAAGTTCAGCGGAGACCATATTAGAAGATACAATTACACGATGAACTTCACCAACGCTAGTATCAGAATCTCATGATCTGGAATCATAAGAGTTAGATCATTTCTCACTATCAGAGTCAGAAACTGCTGGAGATAACATCGGAGGAGAAGCATATCCGAGACCTCTTTTGGCCATGCTGTAATACATTTCTGACTTTCCTTGTGGAACAGCTGTACAAATAGGAGTCCTTCTACTATTACCATAATTAAGGCCGCTTTTGAAGTCATAACCCATCTTTCGGACGATGTCTTTTGATTGTTGACTGTAACGACGGAATTGAAGATGTCCCGTGTCGTTAACTTTGCTATCATCCGTGTAGCTAAATTTTTGTTCCGGTCTTTTACTAAAAAGTATTGGACGTTCACCCTTTTTGCGAGCGGGAACAATACGATATGAATCTTTTGGGTGTTCACATGAAACTTCTGTTTGAAGAGATTGCACCACTCCCATTGTAAATGATTTGAAGCTATCTAACATATCCAAATAGCATTTAGTATGATAAATAACATCAGTATACTGAAAAGTAGATGCTTTTTCATTGATATGTACATCAGTATTTACTGCAGGACCTTTAGCCTTAGCAGGCTTGGTCAGATTGATTACAAGAGGAGGAGAAGAAGAACGTGGAAGAGACTTGTTACGACGAAGGTCGATGACAAGTGGCTCAGAAGAGGTGAGCTCCCTTTTCTCTTTGTTGTGATTTAAATCAACAACAAGAGGCTCAGAAGAAGTGAGCTGCTTTTTGTCCTTGTTACGACGTAAGTCAATAACAAGTGGCTCAGAAGAGGTGAGCTCCCTTTTTCCTTGATCGTCATCAGTAGATTGTCGCTGAACTGGCAAGTAAATAGCTAGTGGTTTAGAAGACTGAGGGTGAGAAACACGCCCTTTAACAGGTATAATGAGAGTGTCATTGGGCACTGTTTCTTGATCTTCTTCAGTATCCATTGCCAATACCACCTTCATAAATTCCTCCTTGTACATACGAACGTCATTGCAGTATGCTTCGACACCCTTGAAAGGATAAAGATCCGCAACTTCTTTGTGGACTTGTCCTTTGTCATCAACATATTTAAAACATTGATGAAAAGTTGATGGAACGATGTTATGTTCATGTAGGAAAGGTCTTCCCAAGAGAGCGTTGTAAGAACAACCATGATTGTCGATAATATAGAAGGTCACCTTTGTGCGAAGATTGCCTATTTGGAGTTTCAGGCGAATCTTACCCAACGGTTCACTCCTTCCTTGGTTGAATCCCAAGATAGTGGTGATTGTGCTAGAAAGACTATGCACTGGTATCTTTAATGCATCGAGCATTGTTTTTGGCATGATACTGAGTGCAGACCCTGGATCTATCAGGATACGATCAACTTTCATCGAGTCGACATATCCTGTATAATAGAGAGGACGATCATGTCTATTATCCTCCAGCAGCATATCATCATGAGTGAAAGTGATGTTTGGTATCAACTCCAGGACACTGTGACAATGGTGGCAAGAAACTGGCTCTGCTTCTGGTTTCTTAAGGAGAGTTAAGTAAGTTTCAGCCTGCATCAGGGCTTCACTTAGAGTTTCTCGAGTCTCTTTAGAAAGACGCAAGAGCTCAAAGATTGATAATCTAGCCGGTGTATTGGCTAGTTGAGCCAATATATCAAAGTTGTACGGCTTTTCAAGTCCTGTAGGAGATAATTTCTTCAAGGGCTTATCAAAGCGGACTTGTTGTTTACCTTTGTCAGCAACCACCGGCTTGGGAGGAATAGGCACTACAACTGGTGAAGATGTAGAAGGGATCTCTTCAGTGGAAGCAGGTTATGCTGGAGCAGGTTCAGAAGAAGAAGCATGATTCTCTTGACTTTCAGAATGATCTTTCAAATAGGCTTTCCCTGATCTGGTGCCTAGCAGAATTTCTTCATTAAGGATGGGTTCAAAAGACACCATGTTGCAGGTCTTTACCTTGCTTTTGGAGCGGTCTTTCTTTTTAGAGGAAGAAGAGACTTCGAATTCAGAAACAAGATCTGGATGGACCCAGATAACTTCGCCGTTGTCAAGAGACAAGGGGACAAGACCTTCATTTGGTGGAGGCAGGAGATTCTCAATCTCAAGAGTAGCTTTGGGAATTAGAATGACACCGTGTTGTACCATCTGCGGAGAAAAATCACCAAACTGAACTGAAACCATGTTCGCAGTAACAGTCTTCTCGTCTTGCTGCAGAGTGACAACACCAGCATTGACAAGCTCTTGAATTTTGCCCTTGAGCACGTAGCATACTCGAGTAGGATGTCCAATAAACCTGTGGTAAACACAATATTTAGGATGATCTGTCTTACCGACTTCATCAGGTTTCTTTGGATCTGGGAGTTGAATCTTGTTACTTTTGAGTAAACATTCAAAGATGCTCGCAGTGTCATTCTCATCAAAAGAATATTCCACTTTTGGACGAGGTTCCCTCGGTGGAGGTGCAGAAGGAGTAGGAGTGGAAGTAGGCGGGGCCACATTGACAGCTAGAGACTCTTTATTTTTGTTCAGATTGATGTTCAAAGTCTCTTTTGCTTTGCGGTTGTTCTGGCGGTTGCCACCACTTGATGTCTGATGTTCATCCCGATCAGGGTTAGACATTTGAACCCCCAATTGTTTGAACTTCTCGGCACTTACTTCTGCAGCTTTGGCGTTGACAATGAATGAAGGCCAGTCTTGAAACTGGGTAGATCCCGTCCACATACTGATAATAGGCAATAGATTTGCCTTACAAGTATCAATAGTGACAGCAGCTGGAGTCCCAGGAGGCATTTTCAAGGCTTCACGGCGGAACCGTTCGATAAAGCTCTCAGCAGTTTCATTATGTTTCTGTTTGATTTTATTGAGAGCCGACATAGTCATATCATTGAATCCTTCATAGAACCGTTCCAAGAAGATTTGTTTGAAACCTGAAAAGGAAGTGATACAACCATCGGGCAAACTTCTATACCAGTCATATGCTATGCCGGCTAAACAACCGACGAACACTCTGGTAAGAAGAGCGTCATTTGGCTGGAGTTGAACGGTCATTACCTCAAAATGATTGATGAATTGACTAGGGGAAGTACTGCCATCGAACAAGGAGATTGTTGGGATTTTGTACTTCGGTGGGAACGGGACTTCCTTCCATTCAACTGGATAGGGCTGCTTGATTTCCAATCTTTGCAAGTTGTCTTTCTCTTTAAAGGCTTCGAACTGAGTTCGCAAGAGTTTGACAGCTTCATTGGCATCTTCTGATGACGAAGAAGGAGCAGGTTGAGTTAGAATAGTAGGAGGAGGAACAGCATTGTAAGCACTACCTCCAGCTCCTGATTGACTTGGTGTAGTTTGGACTTGTACTTGTACAGGAGGCATTTGAGTAGGTGCTACCCCCAGTCCAGCATTGACAGGCACCGATGATGCTATAATTTTAGGATTTGCAGGTAGTACGGTAGGTGGTGTAGCATGTTGTGCCACAATGATAGAATGCATATTAGCAACCATTTCAGCCATGGTTTTTAACTTGTCTTCAAGTGCAGCGATTCGCTGTTCTTGATTTGTAGAAGTTGAAGCATCTGGGTCATCAGTGACAACATAAGCTGTCACTTCTCTTGGTACAGTAGAAGACACTGTCTGTTCAGAGCTTTCGCTATATGCATCATAGTCGGAGAAAGAGTCATCTCCTGAATGAGAAACAGGAAGAGGATCTTGCGGAAGATTCCTTTGACCGATTGTATCTCGGCTTCGAGAACGGGTATGTTGAAATACTCCTTCAGAAGATTCTTGGAGTAATTCTAAATACCGCTGACTTGGTTTACGGAGTCTACCGTGTTTAGAGCATCTTTTACCCCCGGTGTCTCGGGAAGTCATGTTAACAGAAGCATACAAGACTTCGTCTTCCTCTGACATAGGTTCAGATTTAACAAAAGTCAAACGATCGAAGACAGATCGTTTTGTTGTTTGACAACAACATTGGATGATGACTTTATGATTGCAATGATGATCAGATGGTTGAACTGAAGGTGTTGAGACATTGTTCCGCTTCTGTCTGAGATGTTCTCGGAGATCAGGAACAGCAGCAGGACGAGGAAAACTCTGAGGGATTTGTTCTTTGATAACATTCGGAACATGATTCCGATTCTTCAAATGTTTATTCCCTTGAGTATACAGGGAAGTGCTCACTTCATTGGCATAAGTGTCAGAATTTTTGACCTTGGAGATTTGTTTCTGATGATGTTTAACCTTCGGCATTGGCTGTTTGCGTTTTACCGAAGTGGGTCTGTTAAGATAAGTTCTGAGATCAGCAAATTCACCTCCAGGGGTTTCTGTCTGTGACACTAACAGTTTTTCCTGTCTAGAACGGGAAATTTTGAGAGTTGGGAGATCCTAGAATTCTGCTACCGGGGTAGGCAGAATACCTCTTTGATCAATACAAGTCCTCTTGTCATAAAGGAAAGAAGAATCCTTGTTTGAAAGAGTTCTAGTACTGATTGGTGCCAAGGCACGTTCAGATTGATCTTCTTCGGTAAACACTGTAGAAGATTGAGAAAAGACCAAAGGGCCTTTTCCTTTGTTTTGTGACGAAGGGTTAGCTAAAGAACGTTTCCCTCTGTTGTCTTCCAAGTCATGGGATAAGGAAGTTTGATAAAAGACCAACGGGCCTTTCCCCTTATTTTGAAGAGAAAGAGGAATAGCCAAAGGACTACCCCCAGTGGTTTGCGCAGGAGCAACAGTCTGTTTGGAGAGAGGAGCAGGATTTTTCCCTTTGTTATGAGAAGTATAGAGTTTAGCCAAAAGGCTGTCACTCTTGGATTGCGCAGGAATGCTTTGCGCATGAGAGGATGGCACATTGGTTCTGGCCACAGAGACTGTGGTTTGCGCATCAGGAGTTCTTGCCACAGAATGCTTAGGTTGCATTCTGGTTGCTGGAATGTCAGTTTGCGCAGGAAGTTTAGCAGCTAATTGCGCCAGGGGCATAGGAGTTTTATACTTAGCCATGGCAGCATATGAAGTCTTTTGTGCACTGGCCAAAGCAGATTGTGCAGCAGTAGCAGAGACAGATTGTACACTGGACTTGGTGACAGAAGCCCTAGACTGTGCAGCAGACTGTGCATCAGGCTTCTTGGGAGACTGCGCAACAATCTTGTTGGCAGATTGCGCAGCAGTCTTGGTGGCCCACACTGTGCGCACTTTGCGTGTGGCAGCTGTAGTGTCCCGCTACTAGCGGTTCACTATGTAAGGCTTGTGGCTTGGCTAACTCGGTCGGAACCGAGTATTGGGGAAACTTACCGTCGGCATCAAATCGATCACGGACAAGTGCATAAGAACCTTTCCAATTGATGGATCGATTTCTCTTGAAATGCGTCCAAGAGTTTTCTCTGGATGTTTTGCTGCTGGTTTTGCTGCTTGGTTTTGATGGATGCTTTTCTGAATGATTTTCGATGATTTGATTCTTGCCCTTTTTCATCGATTTGCATAGCATTCATTCTTGAGAATTCTGAGAGAAGAGAACACAACGAGACGGATTATTAATCAATCTTTTGGTGCCAATGCAGACTGACGCATGACGGAAGGCTAAGCGTGCAGTGTTCCTCTCTCTCTCGACGATTCTCTAATTTGGTGAGTGTGGATCTCTGTGGTGGTATTGTCCCTCTCGCTATTCCTTCATGCCAACTAAATAATTGTCTTGCAACATCCGTTGATCGATACCAAGATGCTAATGCCACAAGTCAATACCACTAAGATGCTAGAGATAGAACATTGAAATGAATTGATTACACTGCAATGAACAGAACATGGAAATGATTGAATTGATGCCTAGAATGATGGTTATGAAATGCTAAGAATGATCATGTTGCCTATTACTTCAAATATTCTATGCACACTATGTATATCGAGTCGGACACACATTCGCCTGACCATGGACAACTTGTATACAAGGATTGAGCAATAATTTCCTCGAACGGTACAGGGGCGCCTGTACCGATTCGGCCTAGGAGGAAATAATGAAGTGCTTTGGGGAACATGAGTAATGTGAGGCATCATAGAGGCTAGCTCCCTACTGTGCTGTCATCTCATTATCTTGAAGTCCCAAATGCAAATGAATGAATGAAAAGAGTCCATATGGTTTAACAACACCAGTGGTCACATCGTGGGAATGTATGCTAATCAATGTCTTATGCAGGGGCGGTAAGTATATTATTATTATCCTGTATCTTATGCAGGAAAGCTGGATTCGGCCAATGGTAAAGTAAACATGGTTTATTGAACTACCATGTCATTTGAATTGTGATTTACTCTAAATGTTGCCTGTCCCTTATAAATTCATATCTTTAAAATGCTTGTCATTAATAAAATGTTGGTTTAGCTGAGTGGGCCAACGGGGCTCACCAGCGCATTGTTATAATGTGCTGACCCCTCCTCCACAGGTACTGGAGAAGGCTCGAGCGCACATCACAATTAAAGCTTTCTGAACTGCTGTTTCCTTTCAAGTTGTTTTTTCCTAAAGACGCACAAAGTATTGCGGAGATTTCAAAGATAGCTGTTTATATTTCAAAGTACTAAAGGGGCGTGATGTATGGAACGGGAAATTATTTCATGGCAGCCTATCAGTTGTACTTCTTTTCATGAATCAATGTAGCCGAAAAGGCATTTCAAATATTATCGAGAAAAGTTGTATTCTGACTACAATCATCAATAAAATGAATATTTTCTTCCTATTCTGCTTACTCAATGTTTCCGTAACTGTGGCTTATTTTTCAAATAAGATGAATTGATATAAATGTGTATGTTCTAGCCTTGTACAAGTACAACTCCAGACTTGTACGGCATCACGCCTTAGCGAGGACGATCGATTCGGCGTGAATCGAAGCAAAGCGAGCGATTCCCCGAATCGGGGCGTGACAAGTTGGTATCAGAGCACGGTTTCACTTCCTCGGATTTCAAAAATAAAATGTTTCAAAAAGGAAGTCTTGATGTAAATTTTCTCGATTGATGGCGTCGATAGCGCTGGCATGAAATAATGTTCCATACAATAAGCCCATAAATATTTTATGAGTGCTAATGGAATTATTTCCTTGTTGTAGAATGACCAAGGGTGATAGCTCAAAGACGAATTTATCGTCTGACCCGATTGAGAAACTGATTAAGCAAATGGAGGCTCAGAGGAAGCAAAGCGAAGCTCAACATCGTGCGCTTCAGGAGCAGCTTCAGTATCAGTTTCAGGAGCAGCTGGATGCTCAACAAAAACAAGTGGATAGTCTAACTCAGATTGTCACCAAGCTGTCGGCCGATTCCAATGTTTCTGCAAAGGCCGCAGCAACCGAGACCGTGGAGGTGCCGGCAGAGAAATCTGAGACGCCGACACGGAAGAGGACGAGCTTCAAGTTCTCTGAATTTAAAAGTTGCGACCCGCCTGAGTTTAATGGAAAAGAGGAGCCAGATGAGGTGATGGGCTTCTTGAACACACTGGAGGGCTATTTCCGAATATTAGAGATTCAGGGCAGTAAGAGAGTGGAGTGTACCGCTGTACAACTTCGTCTCAAGGCCCATGAGTGGTGGATTTCGCAGAGACAGGCACTTTGCGGAAATAGTCAGGATATAAAGATGTCTTGGGAGGCCTTCAAGCAGGCTTTCATCACTCAATTCATTCCACCCGCTGTCCGACAACGAAAAGAGAATGAGTTTATTGTACTTCGACAAGGCAGTATGTCATTGCATGACTACGAGACAGAGTTTTTGAAGAGAGTCGCATTCGCTGGGTACATGGTACCGAATGACGACGCCAAGCGAGGAAGATTTGTGCAAGGCTTGAATGAGGGCCTAGAGCGGAATGTGCTAACTCGAAAATGTACGTCTTACCGGAAGGCGTACGAGACAGCTCTCGAGATGGAGAGATTTCATAAGCCGGCTAGTCGTGAGACAATGAAGAGCAACCAAGGACTCAATAATCAGAAACGACCTTGGTCTGCTAGCAGGAACGACGCACCTAAGCGACACAATACTGGAGACAATAGAGGGCCTCAACATACAGAACGTTGTAAATCATGCAACCGTTGGGGACATCGATCTGAGGATTGTCGGGTGAAGTGTTTCAAATGTGGCGAACAGGGCCATAAGGAAGCTGACTGCAGAAATAGAGGAGGGAATCATTATCCTCCTCGTGGGCATAACAATAATCAGTATCGTGGGCATAACAACAACCACAACCAGGGACCATATAACAACCAGCATCGTGGCGAAGCGCCACCAGCCTTACCGGCTCCAGCTGGAAATGCACCGAATCAACAAGGTGGGCAAGCAAGGGTTTATGCCTTGACTCAGGCAGAGGCCCAGACCGCAGAGAATGTTATAACAGGTACGTTGCTATATAAAGGCACACCTGCAAGAGTACTTTTTGATTCTGGCGCTACTCATTGCTTTATCTCTTCTGATTTTGCAACGAAAAATAAATTTTGTATGACTCAACTAAAGACAGCTTTGTGTGTTAGCACTCCTTCGGGAGTAGATATGCCTGCAACTTTGATTTGCAGGGACGGCTACATAAAAATTGGAGGCAAGACTTTATCTCTGGATGCAATTGTACTCGACATCAAAGAGTACGATATCATCTTGGAAATGGACTGGCTCAGCGCCTGTCATGCAACGATTGACTGTGCGGATAAGAGAGTTGTGTTTCGCCTAACCGGAGAAATAGAGTTCTCTTACTCGTGCGGCTCGGCGTTCCAAGGACCTATGGTAATATCGGCAGTTACAGCAAGGCACATGTTGTACTCAGGGTGTGAAGGGTTCCTTGCTTCTGTTTTTGACACTCAAATGAAGGGTGTAGATTCGAATCAGACCGAGATTGTGGCAGAGTTCCCCGATGTATTTCCGGACGAGATACCTGGGATGCCGCCGGATAGAGAAATTGAATTCACAATTGACACATTTCCGGATACTCGTCCGATATCTAAAGCGCCGTACAGGATGGCTCCGGCAGAATTGAAGGAACTAAAGGTGCAGCTACAAGAATTATTAGACCGAGGATACATTCGCCCAAGTGTATCTCCATGGGGAGCTCCAGTGTTGTTTGTAAAGAAGAAGGATGGAACGATGCGGCTATGCATCGATTACAGAGAACTGAATAAGGCAACCATCCGTAACAAGTATCCTTTGCCAAGGATAGATGATCTATTCGATCAGCTACAAGGGGCGACCGTGTTTTCAAAAATCGATCTTCGTTCAGGATATCATCAGTTGAAGATCAGACCCGAAGATGTTCCTAAGTCAGCATTCCGTACGAGATACGGACACTATGAGTTTTTGGTCATGCCATTCGGCTTGACTAATGCTCCAGCAGCCTTCATGGATTTAATGAATAGAGTGTTTCGACCGTTCTTAGACAAGTTTGTTGTTGTGTTCATCGATGACATCTTGATCTACTCAAAGGATAGGGAGACTCATGTCGAGCACTTGAGAGAAGTACTTCAGACGCTGCGGGACAACCAGCTCTATGCAAAGCTAAGTAAGTACGAGTTTTGGATGAACAGCGTGTCATTCCTTGGACATGTTGTTTCGGCGGAAGGTGTTGCCGTCGACCCAAAGAAGATTGAGGCAGTGGTGGACTGGAAGCAGCCTGCATCAGCTAGTGAAATACGGAGTTTCCTTGGTTTAGCTGGGTACTACCATAGATTTGTGAAGGACTTCTCGAGAATCGCCTCGCCTTTGACTCGCCTGACTCAGAAAGGAGTCGTATTTAAGTGGACGGACGACTGTGAGAGTAGTTTCCAATAACTCAAGCAGCGGCTCGTCACGGCCCCAATTTTAGCACTGCCGGAATGCTCTGAGGGATTTCAGATCTACAGTGACACGTCGGGACTTGGTTTGGGATGTGTTGTTATGCAACATGGGAAGACAATATCTTATGCTTCGAGACAACTCAAACAGCATGAGAAGAATTATCCAACACATGATTTAGAACTGGCGACGATTGTATTCGCGTTGAAATTGTGGCGACACTATCTTTATGGTGTGTCCTGCGAGATCTTCACGGATCACAAAAGCTTAAAGTACATATTCACGCAAAAGGAATTGAATTTGAGGCCGCGGCGTTGGTTAGAATTGATCAAAGATTATGACTTGACAATCTCTTACAAGCCGGGTAAAGGGAATATGGTAGCTGATGCCTTGAGTCGAAAATTTGTTGGGTCCCTAACAATAGCAAAAGAGGTACTACGGGATCTTGAAGAGATGGGCATCGAATTCAGGATCCGTCCGCAGAATGTACAGTTGGCTCAATTGCAGCTTGAGCCGAGTCTCCGGAGAAGGATTAAGTTTGCTCAGAAGGATATGTCTGCACTCGGCAATGGGCACAAAGTTGAACTTCGGTACGGCTTACCATCTGCAGACTGATGGTCAGACAGAGAGAGTAAATCAGATCCTTGAGGATATGTTGAGATTGTGCGTGCTTGACTCGAAGACAAGTTGGGACGCGCATCTCGCACTTGCAGAATTTGCCTATAACAACAGTTATCAGGCAAGTATCCAAATGGCCCCGTACGAAGCCTTATATGGACGGAAATGTCGATCACCGATATGCTGGGATGAAGTAGGTGAACGGCAAGTGCTTGGACCGGAACTTGTGGAGCAGGCCGTCGAGAGGGTTCGCTTAATTCGAGAAAGACTTAGAATTGCTCAAAGTCGACAAAAGAGTTATGCGGATGTTCATCGACGACCTTTGGAATTTACAGCAGGCGATTATGTCTTCTTGAAGGTCACACCCATGCGAGGTGTGATGCGGTTTGGGATGAAAGGAAAGCTAAGCCCGAAATTCGTTGGACCCTTCGAGATTTTGGAGAAGGTAGCCTCAGTGGCTTATCGACTTGCACTACCTCCGGCTCTGGCTGATGTACACGATGTCTTCCATGTATCTCAACTTCGGAAGTACGTGCATGATCCAAGTCACGTAGTGAATTTCGACCAGCTGCAGCTGAGCGCTGACCTATCCTACACTGAAGAGCCTGTCCAAATTTTGGACAGGAAAGAGAAAGTTTTGCGGAATCGGACGGTATCCCTGGTCAATGTGCTGTGGCGGAACCATGCTGTAGAGGAGTCGACATGGGAATTAGAGGAAGAGATGCGGGTGAAATACCCTTCGCTGTTTGATAATTCTGAGGTAGGACCTTTGCTTTAAGTTTCGAGGACGAAACTTTTTCTTAGTGGTATATTATGTAGTGTCCCGCTCCTAGCGGTTCACTATGTAAGGCTTGTGGCTTGGCTAACTCGGTCGGAACCGAGTATTGGGGAAACTTACCGTCGGCATCGAATCGATCACGGACAAGTGCATAAGAACCTTTCCAATTGATGGATCGGTTTCTCTTGAAATGCGTCCAAGAGTTTTCTCTGGATGTTTTGCTGCTGGTTTTGCTGCTTGGTTTTGATGGATGCTTTTCTGAATAATTTTCGATGATTTGATTCTTGCCCTTTTTTATCGATTTGCATAGCATTCATTCTTGAGAATTCTGAGAGAAGAGAACACAACGAGACGGATTATTAATCAATCTTTTGGTGCCAATGCAGACTGACGCATGACGGAAGGCTAAGCGTGCAGTGTTCCTCTCTCTCTCGACGATTCTCTAATTTGGTGAGTGTGGATCTCTGTGGTGGTATTGTCCCTCTCGCTATTCCTTCATGCCAACTAAATAATTGTCTTGCAACATCCATTGATCGATACCAAGATGCTAATGCCACAAGTCAATACCACTAAGATGCTAGAGATAGAACATTGAAATGAATTGATTACACTGCAATGAACAGAACATGGAAATGATTGAATTGATGCCTAGAATGATGGTTATGAAATGCTAAGAATGATCATGTTGCCTATTACTTCAAATATTCTATGCACACTATGTATATCGAGTCGGACACACATTCGCCTGACCATGGACAACTTGTATACAAGGATTGAGCAATAATTTCCTCGAACGGTACAGGGGCGCCTGTACCGATTCGGCCTAGGAGGAAATAATGAAGTGCTTTGGGGAACATGAGTAATGCGAGGCATCATAGAGGCTAGCTCCCTACTGTGCTGTCATCTCATTATCTTGAAGTCCCAAATGCAAATGAATGAATGAAAAGAGTCCATATGGTTTAACAACACCAGTGGTCACATCGTGGGAATGTATGCTAATCAATGTCTTATGCAGGGGCGGTAAGTATATTATTATTATCCTGTATCTTATGCAGGAAAGCTGGATTCGGCCAATGGTAAAGTAAACATGGTTTATTGAACTACCATGTCATTTGAATTGTGATTTACTCTAAATGTTGCATGTCCCTTATAAATTCATATCTTTAAAATGCTTGTCATTAATAAAATGTTGGTTTAGCTGAGTGGGCCAACGGGGCTCACCAGCGCATTGTTATAATGTGCTGACCCCTCCTCCACAGGTACTGGAGAAGGCTCGGGCGCACATCACAATTAAAGCTTTCTGAACTGCTGTTTCCTTTCAAGTTGTTTTTTCCTAAAGATGCACAAAGTATTGCGGAGATTTCAAAGATAGCTGCTTATATTTCAAAGTACTAAAGGGGCGTGATGTATGGAACAGGAAATTATTTCATGGCAGCCTATCAGTTGTACTTCTTTTTATGAATCAATGTAGCCGAAAAGGCATTTCAAATATTATCGAGAAAAGTTGTATTCTGACTACAATCATCAATAAAATGAATATTTTCTTCCTATTCTGCTTACTCAATGTTTTCGCAACTGTAGCTTATTTTTCAAATGAGATGAATTGATATAAATGTGTATGTTCTAGCCTTGTACAAGTGCAATTCCAGACTTGTACGGCATCACGCCTTAGCGAGGACGATCGATTCGGCGTGAATCGAAGCAAAGCGAGCGATTCCCCGAATCGGGGCGTGACAGCAGCAGTGTTTGCAGTGCAAGGAGAAGTCTTGGAGTTGATCATAGACTCATAGGCTGTCTGGTTGATCTTCACAACCAGTGTCTTCTGCATCTTTCCGATAGACGCTACGTCACATTGAGTTGTCACTTTCTCATCGGAGAAGAAAGTCGTCCCCAGCAGAGTCGCTATTTTGTTTGCAAAAACAAAAGTATGAAGAACTTTATTGATACAAACTTTGTAAAAGATTACAATTTGAATTCTGGGAATGGTACAACTATAGAAATCCAATCTAGATGACGATTGCTTTATCCCTTGGACGATGTGAATTCTGAAGACAAAGCCTCTGAAGTTGAAAACAACTCTGGAATTGAAGGCAGAAAGCCTCGGAAGTTGAAGACAAAAGCCTCGGAAGAATGCAGCAGCACTTTGGCAAGAACTCCTGAACTCTCTGATTTCTGAAGTCTGA
The DNA here is from genome assembly GCA_029216955.1 of Iris pallida. Lineage (NCBI taxonomy): Eukaryota > Viridiplantae > Streptophyta > Magnoliopsida > Asparagales > Iridaceae > Iris > Iris pallida. The sequence goes on from JANAVB010032220.1 coordinate 13,403,307, forward strand.
TCTGTGATCCCCTTGAATGAAGACTTGAAACTCTATTTATAGAGTTCTGAGAAATAACTAACTTTTAGTTATTCTGGACTGCGCATGATGGATTGCACAGCAATGGACTGCGCAGGCAGTTGCTGGATCACGGGTTAACTGTCTTGGACACATGGCATCATTTGATTGAAATGTGCATGATCATGCATAGGCAGTTGCCACGAAATGGTGCACCCCATGGCGACGAACTCGAGCGGATGAAGCCCTTGTCCTGTAGCTCATCCATCTACTTCTTCAGCTCCACCAGCTCGCTGTTGTTCACCCGATAGACATGCTGAGAAATGGGTTCCGCTCCTGGAACCAAGTCTATCGAGAACTCTATGTCTCTGTCTGGGGGTAGTCCCGGCAACTCCTCTGGGAAAACATCCATATAATCTGCTATCAAGGGGTGTAGAATCGTCTGCTCCTCGACCGAGACTCCACAGAAGACTCCGCTGCCCTGCTATGCCTGACGTCTGGAGTACTCAAACTCTGGCTCCCCCAGCGCTCTGAAGAGAACTCTACCCCCTCTGCAATCAATGCTGGCGTGGTGCCTGCTCAACCAATCCATGCCTAGTACTATATCGTAGTTCGACAATGGCATTACGAGCAGGCTCACCTCCAACTCACGGCCTCCCAAAACTACTCTCCGACCCTTACAAACATCACTCACGAGGATAATACCACCCCCGGTCGTGATCTTGTAAGTCCTAGGCAACGATTCAGCTATGATACCGTGTCTAATCGCAAAAGATACTGATATGAAGCTATGCGAAGCACCGGAATCGAATAAGGCAAATGATGGACTGGAGTCAAGAAGAATCGAACCTGCAATCAGCTCTTCAGTCACCTCTGTCTCTCCAGCTGCCATGGCAAAAGCTCGCCCCTGCTGGCCTCCCCTGGCCTGCTGCTGGTGCTGGACGAACCTCTGCTGCTGTGTCGGCAGGGCTAGTCCCCTCTGCTGGCCTGCTGGGGCTCTGGCTCCTCCTTCCGGGCCTGCTCGTGCTATGCGGCACTCCCTCATCTGGTGGTCTGCTGAACCACACAATAGGCACAGGCCTAGCCTCTTCCGGCACTCATTGAAGATGTGCCCAGGCTTCTTGCAGTAGGCACAAGTGGCTCCCTGTCTCTGACCCTGCTGGTGCTGTCTCGGCTGCTGCTGCTGAACTGGCCTCTGCTGGATCGGCTGCGGCTGAAACTGCCTCAGCTGCTGATGCTGGAAGTAGGGCCTCTTGGCCTGGCCCCCGCTGCTGCTGTCTCCAACTGGGTCCCCCCCCTCTTGAGCCTAAGCTCAAGATCATCCTCAGCCAACAGGGCCCCCGTCATGATCTCCTCGAACGTAGCATCTCTGCTGCCTTTGGTCAGGGACTTGACCTCCTTGACCAGACCCTTCCGGAACCTCTGGGCCTTCGCCGTCTCGTTCAAGCCCTCCACGAACCTGCCGAGACGACCAAACTCTCCAGCATACTCCTCTACTGAGAGGCTTCCCTGGACCAAGCTCTAAAACTGCGACTCTAAGGCTCTGACTGCTGAATCTGGGAAGAACTTCTTCTTGAAGAAGCCCCTGAACTGCTCCCAAGTCTGCCCTGGTACCCCCACCCTGGGGTCTGACTGATACCAGGTGCGAGCAAGATCTCGCATCCGGCTAGCTGCGGCCTCGATCTGAAGATCTGCTGGAATCCTGGCCAAGCGGAAGATCTCCTCTATATGCTCGATCCACTCATCAGCATATAAGATCCCCTCTATCCCCAGAAAGTCTCTGGGGCTCATCTTCTGAAACTGCTCGATCCCCGATGTCCTCGGCTGCTGCACCACTGGTCGAGCTGCGGCTGTCGTGACGGCCAACTCCATGCCTCTGTCCTACCGAGCCTGCTGTCGGTCCATGAACTGCTGGAAATACGCGAATATCTGAGCTGCGTCCACATGTTCTGGAGGCGGTGGCGGCTGGAAGGGATCCTCTGGAATGACCAGGTCCTGCCTCCCAGTCGGTGGATGCATACCCCCTACGGCGATTGTCGAGGTCTCAACACGAGCTGAGGTGGCAGGAGCTGCAGTCCCCTGGCCTCGCCGTGCAGGCTGAGAGGTAGCAGTCCCCTCTATAGCATCCTCATGAATGGCACGCTGCGATCTAGTCTCTACCATCCTGAAGATAGACAAACAAGAGTATCAATTTCTGAGAAAGAAGCGAAATAACAAAGGCGGACAATTATAATTCAAAGGATCAGCTGACAAAGGATTTAGATGGCAATAAAAGAAATTTTCCTAAAGTGATTGAGTATCTTAAAATTAATGTCCTATATCCTATAGCAGGCTGCAGCGATACTCTAGTTCGAGTACCACCACACTTCTAGTCTTGACCTGCATGGGTCACCACTAAAAACGTGTCACGACCCGCACCCACTGTGAGGGAACGAGAACGTAACAACGCCCAGCCTACGCCGCAGTGTCGGCGGTAGAGCGCTGTCCTAGGTCAACATACATCTAACAATATACATCTAAACAGTTTATACTCCCCGAATGGGGGTGACATAACAGTAAAACTCAATCACAACTAAGGAAGAGATAGCACGAAATGAAATAGAACTCAAGGAAGTAAATAGATGAAATAGCAGTAGTCTAAGATAATCCCAGCAATATCCAACAGTACAAGGTCTCGGATGAAAGAATATATACAACTCATAACTCCAAATAAAGTCTAACTAAGACATGTCTCAAGACTGCAAGAAGTAAGATAAGCCTAACTAGTCTAGTCTAGGCAATCGGGGTGATCTCCTCAGCTAGAGCTGGATCCTCCTGAGGGTCCAGCTCGCAGGTGTCATCTAAGGCTGCCCCGTAGTAAGTGTCCAGGCAAGCCTCCTCCTCGTCCTCTGTAATATTTTTAACAGGTCCAGTCAGGACAGGAGCGAGTACAGTACATCTCAACAGATCATAGCAGGTTAGAAGATATAATCATGCAGTAAAGTAAGATACAAGTACTGAAAGAAGTGCAATATGTAAACAGAGAGAGAAAGCTGTAAGAGAAATATCTACTATAAATAGAGAACTATCATGTGACTAGTGAGTCAGAGTACAATATAGACATGTAAATGGCATAGGAGATTCTGATAAGACACTATGGAAGAGATTCTAGTAAGATACTAGTATTATTCACATGTCCATTTCTACTCCCCCGTACCCCCAATCAATACACAAGGATCCAGCTAGGTTATGTTATATGATGCTATGTAACAGCCCCCGAAGGGTAGTAGACCCCGAAGGTGATAGACCCCGAAGGTGATAGATCCCGAAGGTGATAGACCCCGAAGGTGATACATAGTAGTCCCATAAATGGGATAAGGATTCTAGGAAGACTCTACGATCATAAGAGTATATATCGTAAGTGATCAAAGAACCAATGAAGCATAGTGATACGCCATGTAAGTGAAACGCACAGAACATGTAGTACCCGATGCTCCATAAGGATAACATCTCAAGAAGGAATCCATTTAGTATCAATCCGTGTGACCAACGTGACAGTACAAGTAAAGTAATCTACTGCAGAAAATAATTCTAAGCAGGATATGAAATGATCAGAGAATGTACTCGCCTGTATCTGAGTGTCCAATATGAAAAGTACCGTCCGAGGAGTGGTGTCTGGCTCCTAATCAGAACAGCACAAGTCACAACAAGTCCAGAATAGTAAAATGGAGTCCTACTATGCATTCGACTTGATTCTAGGTCAATCTAGGCCAAAGTCAACTCTCGGTCAACTCTGGTCAACCCTAGAAGTCAAACTAGGTCAATCTAGTCTAATTAAGTCTAAACTAAGCTATTCTAATCTACACTAGCTAGCACAATCCTAATAAGGCTAGGCAAGCCTATACTAGCTATATCACAATATAGCCAGTAGCTAATTCTAGCATACCTTAGCAAGTCTACGTACAACCTCACCATACTTACCACTTGAGCTAACTTATCACATAATATATTTACATATATCTAGGCTAGATATAAATCCTACACCATTAGCTAACATAGAAGTATATATATATATATATATGCACTCATACAATTTACACACATACATATTGTATATGCCTACATACAACCATAGCCCACACATGTAAAAACTTAGAAATATCAAGAAAGAGAGAGAGGGTGCTTGTGTGTGACATGATATGGTGTGTTAAGTGAAATTGTGGGTGTATAGAAAGGTAAACCAAAATGCAGGAATACCACTCAGTAAATAATGTGTGCAATGTACTGTCAAGAGCAGGAAAATATTGTGTGTGTGTGTACTTGTGTTTGCAGGCAGTGCAAGCTCTCATCAATGAGTGTGTGAACCAGTGTGCAATATGTGTGCAGGAATTACTCAACAGTGAAGGGAACAAACAACAGGAAAGGAAAGAATCAGCAAAACATTTTAAAGAGCAGTCAATGCATCATGAAGACATGAAGGACATGGCCTATTCTCAGGTTAAGTAGAAGAAGGAAAGGAAGTCAATTCATTGCCCCCCTCCTAATCTCAGTTTTTTAGATTTAAACTCAAACAGTTCATACAATCCCAGATTTAAATATATGAACATGAAATTGAAGTGTGGATAATATAAGGAAGAACAATGTAAGGAATTAACCAGTGCAACAGTGGCAGCAACATATCCTTGTTAACATCAATCTGGGATATCCTAACCCAAGGTCCAGGTTTAACCCATGTTCAGATTTTAGGACAACAATGCAACATTACAGTTCATGTTAGACTTACTTAGACAGTCCCCTAGTGTTTCCAGATTTACAAGTTTGGTTCAAACTCAGTGAACATCAACCCAGGTTCTTTCCCTTCATAAATGAATAACACTACAACAGTAATTCAGTTCATAACATACCCTTTCACACATCAACCCATATACAGCCCACAACTCATCAAATCAACATCAATTTTTGACCATGGCAAGATAATACATAGGTGAAATATATATAGGATCTAAACTCAGTAATTATCCTCATTACAAGGGTTAAAATCATTAAACAACATCATTTTAGAAAGCTGGAAATTTAACAGGTAATTAAGTGTCAGAACATGGTTAAATCAAATAGGAAATTCAACTAATTATGAATCCATTGCTTAGTAATTGAAAACAACCCTCGTGCACAACCCCACACATTCATTTCGTGTCACCCAAGGCCGGACACGGCGTGTCCACATCAAGAACATCAAAATGACACACACAGTGCACTGTCAGTGCACTGTCTCGTGCACACGTGCACTTGTGTCGTGTGCACGACACAAGACACGAGAGGATCTCGTGGTCATACACATGGGTAGCCCACCTATAGGGCTACCTCATGGGCCCACTGGCCTGTGTCCACGAAGTGTCAGGGTCGGACACGAGACCCGTATCAGTGGGTGAAACCCACAGTGCACACCACAGGCTAAAACCCGTGCATGGTCAAAACATCCCTCGACACGACACGGGGACACGTGGGACTTGACACATGGCGTGTCAGTCAGTGCCCCATGACTCGTGTCGAGTTTCGTGTCAAACTAAAGCGTGTCGTGTCCGCTACAGGGCTCGAGTAGCAGGGGATCCCTGTAGCACGCGCGCGAGCGTGTGCACGCGCGTGTCCACACCACAAAATCGACACAGGACGACACGAAATCTAAGACACAAGGACAGGAACCCATAAACCAGATCAAAACCCTATTTTCTATTCAAAAACATTGGACAAACTCGATCGAAATGCCCTTTGAGGCATTTCGTCGAACACTCTGTCCAGCTTCTGGTACGTGTCCAGAACGGACACGAAACCTCTGATACTCGACACAAGAACTATCCAGAACTTAGGGGGGACCCTAGGGCTTCCTATTCATGAAGACTAATTGAAAATCCATAGAGATTTGAGTGAGTTACCTCTTGATGAACTTCCAATGGAAACCCCCTATTCAAAGCTCTCCACTTGATGACCCAATCAATCCAAAACAACTTCAAACTGAGATGAGACCTTAGCAACAGCAAGAACAATCATATCAGGACCTATTGAAACAATTTAGAAAGAAAAAGGAAGAGGAAAGGAGTTCTAGAAATTAAAATGCAATAAAACTAACCTCCTTGAAATTAGGGCTTTTCCTAAGAAAGAGGCAACCCTAGATTTTAGGAGGGGTTTTATATGATGGGGATCCCTAGGCAAATAGGTGGCCGGCCATACATCCTTAGGGTTAGGGTTTTGCCAAAACATTGGACCTTGGGCCAAGTTACAAAGGCTAAGGTAGATTTAATTAATAAAGACTCTAAGTCATAAGTCATGGCTTATGGCTTTCTAATTTCTATAGCTAAATAAGTTCTAATGACCTAACCATAGGTTGGGCTAGGTTAGACTAGAGTCACAAATCCTAACCAAGGCCAACTAACTAGGGTTAGCTCCTAGGTTGGTCTACATGAGTCAATACTAGTCAAAAATCAAACTAGTCTAAACAATTCCAAAATAATTCCTAAAAATTCCCATAAATTCTAATTAATTCTAATAAATTTAAATTACCCCAAAAATGACAAATTCACTCTCAAACTAGAAATGTGGTAGTGACAGTGTGTCACCCCCAGTTTCCAGAAATAGGGGTATTTTTGTAATTTTCTACTTTAAAAATTATTTTGGAATTATTTAATTATTATTTGTATTATTTTGGGGTTATTTGAATCGGGTTCGAATTTCAACTCTTTCCGACTTGTTTTGACTTGTTTCGGGGACCCGGGGTATTTTGACCTTAGCGGGCCCACACACTAGTTAGCCATGGCCCACATGTTAGATATTTTGGTTAGAGACTAGACTATTATTTTAGTTAATATTTAGTTATAGATTAGTGGTTTCGGTTTGACTAAACTACCCCCGGCTTGACCCTTTCATATTTATTAGCTATTTAAACCTTTGGAGGGCAAACTTGTAATTATCCAAATAGGACAAAACCTACATGCTTGGCCGACCATGACTAGCCCCCCCCTCTCTTTCTTCTTCACTAAGCTACACACACTCTCTCTCTCTTCCAAATTCATTTCTTTCTTTCCAAGCTTTTCCTCCAACCTCCTCTTAGGTATGATTTTATTTCCTCCATTAATTCTCTTTTGCATATAGTTCTTCCACATTAAATGGAGAGGAGAAGATTCTCTTCCATTTGCCCACAACTTTGTAGGTTTTCCATAGAAAAATAGGTTAAGGATTTATTAGGATTTAATTCTTTTTGAGAGTGGTATATATATATATATACATATATATATATATATATACATGTGTATCTATGTGTGTATATTTATTTATGTATTGGTGTGTGTTGTGTTGTCTGTAAGTATACGTGTGTGTGTGTATTTGTAAATGAGGAGAATGGGAAGGAGAATGAGGAAGGAGAATAGGAAATAGGAAGGAGAATAGGAAGGAGAATGGGGAGGAGAATGAGGAAGGAGAATAGGAAATAGGAAGGAGAATAGGAAGGAGAATGAGGAAGGAGAATAGGAAATAGGAAGGAGAATAGGAAGGAGAATGGGAAGGAGAATGAGGAAGGAGAATAGGAAATAGGAAGGAGAATGGGAAGGAGAATGAGGAAGGAGAATAGGAAATAGGAAGGAGAATGGGAAGGAGAATGAGGAAGGAGAATAGGAAATGGGAAGGAGAATGAGGAAGGAGAATAGGAAATAGGAAGGAGAATAGGAAGGAGAATGGGAAGGAGAATGAGGAAGGAGAATAGGAAATAGGAAGGAGAATAGAAAGGAGAATGGGAAGGAGAATGAGGAAGGAGAATAGGAAATAGGAAGGAGAATGAGGAAGGAGAATAGGAAATAGGAAGGAGAATAGGAAGGAGAATGGGGAGGAGAATGAGGAAGGAGAATAGGAAATAGGAAGGAGAATAGGAAGGAGAATGAGGAAGGAGAATAGGAAATAGGAAGGAGAATAGGAAGGAGAATGGGAAGGAGAATGAGGAAGGAGAATAGGAAATAGGAAGGAGAATGGGAAGGAGAATGAGGAAGGAGAATAGGAAATAGGAAGGAGAATGGGAAGGAGAATGAGGAAGGAGAATAGGAAATGGGAAGGAGAATGAGGAAGGAGAATAGGAAATAGGAAGGAGAATAGGAAGGAGAATGGGAAGGAGAATGAGGAAGGAGAATAGGAAATAGGAAGGAGAATAGGAAGGAGAATGGGAAGGAGAATGAGGAAGGAGAATAGGAAATAGGAAGGAGAATGGGAAGGAGAATGAGGAAGGAGAATAGGAAATAGGAAGGAGAATAGGAAGGAGAATGGGAAGGAGAATGAGGAGGAGAATAGGAGTTTGAGAATGAATCAGAGTTCGGGTAGTCGGATTGACTTGAAACTTGGGTGGCATGTTGGGTACACCCCACAAATGTCATATTTGAGCCGATTTTGGCTCGGTTGACCCAGAGTTGACTTTTTACCCAAAAGTCAACCGTAAGTCAACACTTTGTCTAGATTTCACCAAATCCAAACTAGAGTTGACCAGTTGACCAAAAGTCAACTGTTGGTCAACATTTGACTAGTATGACCTAGGATTGACTTGGTTAGGCTTAGATAGACTTGATATAACTTGATTTGACCTAGATTGACTTGACAGGACTTAGAGTGACTCAGTGTGACCTAGTTTAGCTTGGTGTAACTTAGTTTGACCTAGTTTTGACTTAGACTTGCATATCATGATTAGATTAGCTTTTATTTCATTATTAAACCATGTTTTGACTTGTAGTATCTCATCTTTAGGTCTGTGATTACTCTGAGCGTCTGTTCATCTTATCAGCTCAGGACCACAGGCGAGTACATTCACTGATAGTTTTCATTGTCTTGATATCTACTATATCCGATTCAGTTGTAGTGTCTTACTTGATTCTCGACACGATAGTTCACGGACTAGTATACGTCGGATCCTGGCATGAGATGTTATTCCTGGACTTTCTTGGTATATGGGTATGAGATATTTCCGTGTTTCCTGTACTTGTATAGACATTGATTTGGGAGTGGGCTGATCACCTGCTTTTGAATCCGTGTCATGACGTGCCATGTCCGGATCCATGTTACTATTCGGGGATGGGGGAATTATTAGGGGTTATGTGATCAAAGCCTCCCTGTCACTATTTTGCTAGCGCCACCCTTACCTCACGTAGGGTGTAGCAGATTCCTCCGTGTGCTCGTTATCCAGGTTGGCCGGCATGTCTCTCCGTTGAGGTTACCGCGGATTGCCGAGCCAAGTGGATAACCTGTCCTGTCACTTACCCAAAGCCGATCACATAACGCTCTAATAATTCAAGGCACATTTTATATTTACTTATCTTATCATATATCATGTTCTGTTCTACATTCAGTACTTTCTCACCATGCTATGATATTCAGTCACTCACATGTTCTACATGCCTTTATACTGTACCATGATTTGAGACTAAGTCCTGTTTGGAAGAAGGGTTACAACCCCGGTCCTTGTTTGGTTTAAGGGTTGTAACTCGGCTTTCGAATGGTTCCCAAGTCGCATATATCTTTGTCTTGTATTTCATTATACTGTCTCTTATAGTATTTGTCAATTCACATGGAACTGCTGTTGGTGTTTGTACTTGCTCATTTTCCTGACAGGATACCGTTATGATATATTACAGATGATTCAGAGGCTGATTGTCCGACCTACTATGGGGTCGGGTTAGATAGAGTAGACTTGGACCGTGGCTTGTTAGTAGAGCCACTAGACTTTGCTCACCCTGAGTAGTATAGTTTAGTTAGGTTTGCCTGGCCTGCGAGCCAGCTAGTACTTTTCAGACTGTAGTATTATATTATATTCTGTGATGTTATGTTTAGTCTTGGACTTGTGTGGATCTCGAACTTATTTTCTGCTTCATCTATCATATTTTCTCTCGTGCTATCTATCCTAGTTAGTTTATGTGATTGAGACAGTATTGCTATGTCACCTCCATTCGGAGTGTATATACTGTACAGGTACCTTTATCTGTTTAGTGTAGTTTTGTAGACAACCTAGACAGCGTTCTACCGCCGATGCTGCGGCGTAGGCTGGACGTAACCACTTCTCGTGCCCCTAATCAGGGTGCGGGTCGTGACACGTTTTTGTGGCGGCCCATGCAAGGTCGATGTCGCAATTAGTGCGATCTCGTAATGGTGCTCGACTTAGAGTGCTAATTACGAGCCTGCGATTAGGACATAGGATCTAGGGTATGATAGGAGTTACTCAATCACATTTTAGGAAAAACTCTGATCTTTTGATTACCATGACAACTCTTCTTGTATTTGAATTCAATTGTCCTCCTTTGATAATGTCCTATCATGTGCCATATTGATCTCTTGGGTTCAATTCGTCTTCAGGATGACAATCACTCGTTCTCCAGCAGCGGATTCTAGCGCAGTTCCAGAGAGGTCAGATCAGGGAGGTCTTCCACCTCCGGCTACGGGACCGACAGTCGAGAGTGCAGCGGCATCAGTTCCTGCCCTTCAGGCAGGAGTAGCAGTGGCAGTTCCCGGAGGTCTTCCACCTCCAGCTGGGGGAGCAGCCCCATCAGTTCCTGCCCTTCCGGTGGGAGCAGCAGCAACAGTACCAGCAGCGACGATCCCTGGAGGTCTTCCACCTTCAGCAGCAGGACCGTCTATGGTCATCCCGGACATTCTTCCACCGCCGCCCCAGTTACCGACAGACACCCAGGGGATGATGGCACTCCTGCAGCAGATATTGCAGACGCAGCAGCGCCAGACAGAGGTGCTGAGACAGACCATGGAGAACTCGCACCAGTTAGCCATGGCAGCAGTGGAGAGGGTTGTACCGGGTACAGTTCAGGATACCCCAGTTCAGTATCAGTGTCAGAGACAGAGGCCAGCAGCACAGTGCCATTTTTGTAGGAGGCCAGGGCACACTGTAGAGGTGTGCAGGAAGAGATCGGGCGCCTGTTTATACTGTGGGGCGTCCGATCACCAGCTGAAGGACTGCCGTTCCCGGGGAGCCCGAGGAGTTCAGGACAGAGCACAGCCGGCCAGAGGACCAGCAGTTCAGCGGAGAGCTCCTCCACTTCAGACGCAGCAGCAGTATTTTCAGCAGCACCTGAAGGGAGCCCGTGCGGACAGAGTACGTCAGGTACTAGCACGTGACGACCAACAGCAGGGTCAGGGCAAGAGACAGGTCGTCCAGTGTGCTTTCTGCAAGAAGATAGGGCACACCCGGGATGTTTGTAGGATGAAGCTGGGAGTTTGTTTATTTTGTGGAGCTCCAGACCACCAGATGAAGAACTGTGCAGCCCGTGCAGCCAGACAGGCTGGCCGGGACAGAGTGTGGCAGGCTAGAGGAGGCCACCAGGGGCGAGCTTTCGCCATGACAGTTAAGCCCACTCAGGCAGTAGCAGAGCAGAGTGCAGGTTCCAATCTTTCGATCTCATTTTCGCATTTGCTTCCTTAATTATAAACTGTTTGAATTTCGTTTCCATCTGTTCCTTGATTGTTTAATGGAAGTTTGTCCTTGTGATGTGATATTCTTCTGAGATAAGTCGTATGGGCTAGGTCGCCTCGATTATGAGATTTTTGAATCCTCTAGGGTCATGCTAGCAGGCAGAGTGAGGACATATAGTCGGGCTATGGACGTATTTCTCGGGTGTGGGAATTTAAGGTTTTCGCTGCCAAGCTAGCGGCAATGCGAAAATTTTAAATACCATAATTCTAGAGGTATGTACCGTAGCTGAGGACTCTGTGATTATCGTAGCCTTGCTCACTGGCGTGACGGAGATTCTGAGTATCATGATTATTGGACAGACGCATACGATTATCAAATTGCATGAATTTTCTGTGTTGCTTCGTTTTAAGTTTTTGGATGATTCTTTTAAGGTGGATAGACTTATATTTGAGAATAATTTTAAATTTTATAAATTTAGTCATTTAAATTCCTGCTTTGAATTTTGAGATTTTAATCATTTTAAATTTTTAAGCCATTATTTGTGATTTTAATGTTTTGCTAGTGAAACCTTAGAGACTGTTTGACCTAGAGCCTAACCATGTGATTAGGATGTTTTCAGTATCATTTCTGGCCCAAGGGTATTTTGGTCATTGGACCTCTTTGATTTATTTTTTGATATTTTGTATTGGTGATTGTTGATTTGGCTTTTGATAGGTGAGGTTTTGTGATGGTTTCGTGTCCGTGTCGGACACGTAACAGATTTTATTTGTAAGTGTTGTTGTGTCTTAAGAGATTTTTATTTTGTTGAAATTTTTTTCTTTGGAAGTATTCGAGATGGATTGTTTTCTGCGTGTGTTTTTCTGTGATTGCTTTGTTTTAATTTCGAGGACGAAATTTTTTTAAGGTGGATAGATTTGTCACCCCCAGTTTCCAGAAATAGGGGTATTTTTGTAATTTTCTACTTTAAAAATTATTTTGGAATTATTTAATTATTATTTGTATTATTTTGGGGTTATTTGAATCGGGTTCGAATTTCAACTCTTTCCGACTTGTTTTGACTTGTTTCGGGGACCCGGGGTATTTTGACCTTAGCGGGCCCACACACTAGTTAGCCATGGCCCACATGTTAGATATTTTGGTTAGAGACTAGACTATTATTTTAGTTAATATTTAGTTATAGATTAGTGGTTTCGGTTTGACTAAACTACCCCCGGCTTGACCCTTTCATATTTATTAGCTATTTAAACCTTTGGAGGGCAAACTTGTAATTATCCAAATAGGACAAAACCTACATGCTTGGCCGACCATGACTAGCCCCCCCCTCTCTTTCTTCTTCACTAAGCTACACACTCTCTCTCTCTCTTCCAAATTCATTTCTTTCTTTCCAAGCTTTTCCTCCAACCTCCTCTTAGGTATGATTTTATTTCCTCCATTAATTCTCTTTTGCATATAGTTCTTCCACATTAAATGGAGAGGAGAAGATTCTCTTCCATTTGCCCACAACTTTGTAGGTTTTCCATAGAAAAATAGGTTAAGGATTTATTAGGATTTAATTCTTTTTGAGAGTGGTATATATATATATACATATATATATATATATATACATGTGTATCTATGTGTGTATATTTATTTATGTATTGGTGTGTGTTGTGTTGTCTGTAAGTATACGTGTGTGTGTGTATTTGTAAATGAGGAGAATGGGAAGGAGAATGAGGAAGGAGAATAGGAAATAGGAAGGAGAATAGGAAGGAGAATGGGGAGGAGAATGAGGAAGGAGAATAGGAAATAGGAAGGAGAATAGGAAGGAGAATGAGGAAGGAGAATAGGAAATAGGAAGGAGAATAGGAAGGAGAATGGGAAGGAGAATGAGGAAGGAGAATAGGAAATAGGAAGGAGAATGGGAAGGAGAATGAGGAAGGAGAATAGGAAATAGGAAGGAGAATGGGAAGGAGAATGAGGAAGGAGAATAGGAAATGGGAAGGAGAATGAGGAAGGAGAATAGGAAATAGGAAGGAGAATAGGAAGGAGAATGGGAAGGAGAATGAGGAAGGAGAATAGGAAATAGGAAGGAGAATAGGAAGGAGAATGGGAAGGAGAATGAGGAAGGAGAATAGGAAATAGGAAGGAGAATGGGAAGGAGAATGAGGAAGGAGAATAGGAAATAGGAAGGAGAATAGGAAGGAGAATGGGGAGGAGAATGAGGAAGGAGAATAGGAAATAGGAAGGAGAATAGGAAGGAGAATGAGGAAGGAGAATAGGAAATAGGAAGGAGAATAGGAAGAAGAATGGGAAGGAGAATGAGGAAGGAGAATAGGAAATAGGAAGGAGAATGGGAAGGAGAATGAGGAAGGAGAATAGGAAATAGGAAGGAGAATGGGAAGGAGAATGAGGAAGGAGAATAGGAAATGGGAAGGAGAATGAGGAAGGAGAATAGGAAATAGGAAGGAGAATAGGAAGGAGAATGGGAAGGAGAATGAGGAAGGAGAATAGGAAATAGGAAGGAGAATGGGAAGGAGAATGAGGAAGGAGAATAGGAAATATGAAGGAGAATAGGAAGGAGAATGGGAAGGAGAATGAGGAGGAGAATAGGAGTTTGAGAATGAATCAGAGTTCGGGTAGTCGGATTGACTTGAAACTTGGGTGGCATGTTGGGTATACCCCACAAATGTCATATTTGAGCCAATTTTGGCTCGGTTGACCCAGAGTTGACTTTTTACCCAAAAGTCAACCGTAAGTCAACACTTTGTCTAGATTTCACCAAATCCAAACTAGAGTTGACCAGTTGACCAAAAGTCAACTGTTGGTCAACATTTGACTAGTATGACCTAGGATTGACTTGGTTAGGCTTAGATAGACTTGATATAACTTGATTTGACCTAGATTGACTTGACAGGACTTAGAGTGACTCAGTGTGACCTAGTTTAGCTTGGTGTAACTTAGTTTGACCTAGTTTTGACTTAGACTTGCATATCATGATTAGATTAGCTTTTATTTCATTATTAAACCATGTTTTGACTTGTAGTATCTCATCTTTAGGTCTGTGATTACTCTGAGCGTCTGTTCATCTTATCAGCTCAGGACCACAGGCGAGTACATTCACTGATAGTTTTCATTGTCTTGATATCTACTATATCCGATTCAGTTGTAGTGTCTTACTTGATTCTCGACACGATAGTTCACGGACTAGTATACGTCGGATCCTGGCATGAGATGTTATTCCTGGACTTTCTTGGTATATGGGTATGAGATATTTCCGTGTTTCCTGTACTTGTATAGACATTGATTTGGGAGTGGGCTGATCACCTGCTTTTGAATCCGTGTCATGACGTGCCATGTCCGGATCCATGTTACTATTCGGGGATGGGGGAATTATTAGGGGTTATGTGATCAAAGCCTCCCTGTCACTATTTTGCTAGCGCCACCCTTACCTCACGTAGGGTGTAGCAGATTCCTCCGTGTGCTCGTTATCCAGGTTGGCCGGCATGTCTCTCCGTTGAGGTTACCGCGGATTGCCGAGCCAAGTGGATAACCTGTCCTGTCACTTACCCAAAGCCGATCACATAACGCTCTAATAATTCAAGGCACATTTTATATTTACTTATCTTATCATATATCATGTTCTGTTCTACATTCAGTACTTTCTCACCATGCTATGATATTCAGTCACTCACATGTTCTACATGCCTTTATACTGTACCATGATTTGAGACTAAGTCCTGTTTGGAAGAAGGGTTACAACCCCGGTCCTTGTTTGGTTTAAGGGTTGTAACTCGGCTTTCGAATGGTTCCCAAGTCGCATATATCTTTGTCTTGTATTTCATTATACTGTCTCTTATAGTATTTGTCAATTCACATGGAACTGCTGTTGGTGTTTGTACTTGCTCATTTTCCTGACAGGATACCGTTATGATATATTACAGATGATTCAGAGGCTGATTGTCCGACCTACTATGGGGTCGGGTTAGATAGAGTAGACTTGGACCGTGGCTTGTTAGTAGAGCCACTAGACTTTGCTCACCCTGAGTAGTATAGTTTAGTTAGGTTTGCCTGGCCTGCGAGCCAGCTAGTACTTTTCAGACTGTAGTATTATATTATATTCTGTGATGTTATGTTTAGTCTTGGACTTGTGTGGATCTCGAACTTATTTTCTGCTTCATCTATCATATTTTCTCTCGTGCTATCTATCCTAGTTAGTTTATGTGATTGAGACAGTATTGCTATGTCACCTCCATTCGGAGTGTATATACTGTACAGGTACCTTTATCTGTTTAGTGTAGTTTTGTAGACAACCTAGACAGCGTTCTACCGCCGATGCTGCGGCGTAGGCTGGACGTAACCACTTCTCGTGCCCCTAATCAGGGTGCGGGTCGTGACACAGTGTGTGTTTAAGATTTAGGCTGTAATGTAATCGCAATTATGTAAGTTTTATGATGTAATTAATTTTAAAAAAAAGGTGATGTGATACAATCAAATTTGTAATTATCATTAAATTACATCTAATTTGTTTATGTCCAACCAAACATCAGAATTAGATTTACAACGTAATACTAATTACATTACCTTGTTCAATCCTACAAACAAAACACACCCTAAGTCATAATGCTTACGTCGTACCCATAGCCAATTTCATTAAGACACATAATCAAGTTGATTACGGAAAGCAGGGTCGGCCCCGCGGTTTGGGTTGCCTTAGTCGGAGCTATTTTTTGTTGCCCTTTACCCTTGTTGAAAGATAAATGTTTAATCTAAATTTTTGTTGGACCGGTCCTAAGAAAACTAAATGGCTTGGGGGGTTGCCCTATGGAGGAGGGTTACCCAAGCCCGAAGTCTTGTCAGACTTACCCCAGGGCCGGCCCTGACGGGAAGATATACTTTTTTTCATAATAACATAAATAATTTGGTTAGTTGCTCATGACAACCAACTTGAAGATATGTCATCATATATTTAGTACCACATAAACATGATGAAGTGTTACCCCTTGGCCACCCAAGATTTTTTCAGTCCAGAAAGAACTGAATCGAATAAACGGGTGGGTTTCTGATCGGATCCGTTAGCTTAAAAGTTGAAACCCATAACCATACGGAACCGGCCCGAAAGACCCGACAAGGTGGGACGCATCACGCACTCATCTTCCAATTTAGCGGGTCTAGTTTCCCTCCAATTGAAAAAAAATCCAAAAGAAAATCCATGGCGGAGTCCTCTTATGCTGAGAACTCGTCCTTTCTTCTTGTCCGATCCTTTCTTTCTTCTTGTTCTTCACGCACATGTCTCCGTACAAAAAGAAGAATGGGTCGCTTCTGCTCTCCAAACGATCGTTCGTTCGATCGACTTCTCTTTCATTTCATCTGCCCACCAGTTGTTCGACGGAATTTCTCGAGGTACTTAGTTGAAGAAAGTATATAGATCGAATTAAATCTATATGGGTTTTCTTTTTGTAACGAGGAAAGCTAATTTTTTGGGTGGAAAAATATTGAATTCTTGGAATTCTTGTTTTTTTTTGAATTAATTTGTGTTCTTTGATCCATTTGTTATGTACTAATTAGTTGGCGAGATGGGTTTTCTGTAAGCAGGATAAAGATGAATTCTTTTTTTTTTTTGAAAAGATTTCATTTTTTTTTTCTTCTTCTTTACCTGGACCATTTGTGGGAATGGAATATATAGTTGCTCCTCTTTTTTTATAATGGAATTGAGTTATTTGATTCATCTCATGTACTAGTGTTTGGCGAAGTTAAGTCTTGTTGTGGGTTCATATAGCAGAAACAGCCTCTCCCATTGACATATGGGTTTTATGCAAGTGGAACTGTGGAATAAATATGGATTTTTTTGGGGATAATAATAATAATAATAATAATAATATATATATATATATATATATATATATATATATATATATATATATATATATATATATAAAATTTATTATTATTATTTTTTGAGATGTCCGGCGATATGCACGGGACTTAGTGCATGCTGCATTGCATGCCTATTGGGCCAACTGTCCCAAACTCTCACCAAATAAATGGAAGGAATAATACGCCACCGTGGCTCGATCCACTGAGCTTCCGCCACCCAGCCGGGGTCTTAGACTCTTATACCTCTCCTAGGTAACCACAGGTCCACAAGAGTCACTCGAGTTCGGTATATTTTTATTTATTCTTACTTAGACCACTGCCAAAAATAGACTGAATAGACTCAGAGTAGTTCCTGTTTTTTTATATTTAAAATTAAGGTTGCAATCTTTTATTCATTTATGATGTGCTAATATTCAGTTAAATAACCACCAAGGGGTGGTCCATTGGTAACACTAACCCTTGTAAGCGAGGGGAGGGTGGGCTAGTGTGGATTCCAATTCCGGGCAAAATAAAAATGGGAATGAGAGGGGGCCGTCCTGGTCCTAGTAGCTCAAAATAGGGACGGTCATTAATTACTGGCATTATCTCAACAAATAAAATAAAAATATTCCGTTAGATAGGCCTGAATTAGAAACATTGTTAAATTTTTGTAGGGACACTGTTTGGCGCAATAAGGCTTGTTACTTGCATCCTATAAGATGCGGGATGGAGTTGCAAAAAACAGTCTCCATATATATAGGGATAAGATTGGGTACACCTATGTTACTCCTTAGGACTTGAATTTGAATAAGGAGGAGCCTCGTGGCACTAAACCTATTTTTTGGTTGACAGTTTTGTTCATAGGCTTGACTCATTTTCTTGGGTTTGTTTTTTTGGCAGATATCATCAGTATATTCATATAGGGGGAAGCAATGTCAGAGGTAGATACAAAGCTAGTCGGACCTGCAGAGGCTTCCCTATCCTTGTTCCAACACGAGGTCTGTTGGCAAGACTACTGTTTGGTCGACAATTGGGTAAGATAATTTAAAGATGTACATTTCCTATTAGCCTATGATCTATGGACACAAACACGACACGATACGATACAAACATGGCAACATGGCACTGACACTGATTTTGGTTTGTTCGGTATATTTGGAGTTCTTCTCATGTCCATGCATGTGCAACATGATCGTGACACATACACAACACCTACTATTTCAGAGCATCCATGCTTCCTAGCCATTAGCTAATATAAATAGGCGACACTATGGCTCTTTTGATGAGCAGGAAGGAGAGAACATGGCCAAATACGATGACGAACATGAACTCTACCAGAGAAGAATCGAAGAATTATCTGCTAAGTTGGAGCTGACCGAATCTGACAGAGACAGATACCTGGAAGAATGCAAGAAATCTCAGGCCTTCTTATCTATGCTCGAGTCCGAATATGAAGGGGTCATAGATCAACTTGTAGAGTTCAATGAACACCACAAAAACCTCCTTCAGGTTGTAGACGAGTTGAAACCTATGAAAGATGAGTTGCTTGAATTGAAATCCAGACTCATTGCTGCCAAGGAGTCGAAGCTTGCAGCACTAAGGAAAGCTGAACTGTTGCAAAACTCTTTAGATATGGAGAAAGAAAAGAACAGGGAGCTGAAGGTTCATGTTTCAGAGCTGAATGCATTAGTCATTTCATCTAACCTGGTGGTTGTTGAAGCAGAGGAAGAAAAGTCTGCTTTCGTTGCAGCGATGGAGGAAGAGTTGCATAATGCTGCAGGAGCAATTGTTCAATTGCAGCAGCAAGTAAAGCTGGATGAAATGACCTATTTAGGGGAAGAGGTCTTGGAGAAAACTTTTGTAGCTGATTACTTTCAGCTTGAACTGAAGGAAGCAAAGGAATTGCTCAATTCAGATATGGAGCTGATGGAAAAGGTAATCTATGATAATAACAACTATAATATGTGCGTTGAAGCTGAATCTAAGCAAGTGGAAGGAGAACTTCAAATTGCCAGAAGAAAAGTTACTGATTTGAATTGCCAAGTCGAGACACTCACAACTGAGCTGCAGTACTTGAAAGATAAGACATCAGAAAGAAAGGAAAGCGAGTTGGAGAAAATTGTGCTGATTGATTACTTTCAGCTTGAACTGAAGCAAGCAAAGGAATTGCTCAGTTCAGAGATGAGGCTGAAGGAAAAATTAATCTATGATAGTAGAAACTACAACATGTTCATTGAAGCTGAAGCTAAGAGAATGGAAGAACTTCAAATTGCAAAAGGAAAAGTTGATCATCTGAATCATCAAGTTGAGGCATTCACGAGTGAAATTCAGTACGAGAAGAGTAAGGTAATTAAAGGCAATCAAAGCGAGGTGGATTTGCAAGTAGAGGTCGCAATGCTAAAGTCTGAACTCCACAAGAGCAGAGCCAGGATTGCTGCTGCCAAGTATGCCGAAGCACGAGCCACTAGTGTCAAATATGGTCTGCATCTCGCTGTTCAAGAGTTAGCAGTAGAGTTAGAGGCAGCGAAGAAAGACCTGCAAAACCTGAATACTACTGTATTCTCTTCTGGCATCACAATCTCACTAGAGGAATACAAGTCCTTGAACCAAAAAGCTGAGCTAATCGATAAAATAACAGTTTTACCACCAGGAAATGAATCCCAATTTCGTGGTTCTGGAGAATCACAGGAAGTCAGTATCTTGAAGGATGAGCCGAAGACTGGATTTTGTTCTGGCATCACAATCTCTCTAGAGGAATACGAGTCCTTGTGCCAAAAGGCCGAGATGGTTGATAATATAGCAACTAAACCACCGAGAAAGGATGGAAATTCACAGGAAGTGATGATCTCGAAGGATGAGTTGGAGACGGAATTATCCTCTGGCAGCACAATCTCAATAGAGGAATACGAGTCCTTGTGCCGAAAGACCGAGATGGTTGATACTGTAGCAGCTTCGCCACCCAGAAATAAATCCCAGTTTCTTCATTCTGGAAATTCTCTAGAAGTCAAAATCTTGAAGGAGGAGCTGGAGACTGCTAATGCCAAGATTAGTGCTCTTAGTCTCACTGTTGATGAGGCAGTGAGGAGAGCTCAGAGAGCAGAGAGGGCTAAACTGGCAGTTGAGGAGCATCTAAGGAAGTGGAGAGAGGCGCAAGCACAGAGGAGAGCAGCTTCAGAAGAACATCAAAGGAGGAAGAACAAAAGCCAGATACACCAGGACAAAACTTCTGCACATAAGCCACCCTTTGGTAGGAGTTCTTTGCAAGATGTGAAGGTTGTCAATTATATCCCCCTAGGTAAGGTTCTTAATATGAAATTTTAGGCATGTTCAACGAAAATGGCAAATAATTTGGTTGTTTTTCACCTAGGGATGAGTCTAAATGTCTTGTTTTGTCTTGAATTTTTCTTCTTTTGTGCTTATATTTATCGGTAATGAAAATAAGTGAATGAAAATTTTTCAATAGGTGTCTGTTGGAAAGGTTGTGCCCCTTCCAAACATTGTGTCTGTTCGAAAGGGTGTATCCCTTCCAAACAATGTATCTCTTTATATTTTCTCTCTTCATCCCTTACAAAAGGATAGTCCTATGAGTGTTTGAATCAACGAATCCACTTAATTCATATATCAAGCATTAAGTCCAAGAGAGAGAGACAATGACTACCTAAATTGCTTCGTTTAGTTCCTGCGATGTGAAGTACTGCTACCGAAGGAGAAGAACCGTTGTAACCTAGAAGACTAATCGTCATTAAACCATAAGCACCAGGCGGGGCGAATATTGTCTTAAGGACATTGAACCAAGTTCAAGCCTCGGTCTCGGTTAGATTGTTGTTTTATATTTTAATTTCGGAGTCTAAAATACAGAATTGGGAATTTTTACTTACATTTACGACCTTGGTCTTATATGATTACAACTTACAAGGAAATGTTTGTTGTTAGACATTGCTTGTCATGCGTAGCAAGTATCTACTAGTGTCTCATGAGTCATGACATGTCTAGGCCAGTTTGGAGATGATGTAACTAAGACAATTCAAGTTTCCAGGAAGCCTTTTATGGTTGTTTTCTGTAAGAGGAAAGCAATGGTGGCAGGGGATCTATGTTGCATGGTCACGAATATAACGTGACATGATACATACGGACACTGTGACACTGGACATTGATTTTGGTCTGTTCTGGTGTTTTTCGGAGTGTTAATATTTGTCTGGTACCTGTGTAATGCACCCTATCAGAGTATTTATGAGAGGATAAAGACAAAAAAATAACTATTAAGTAAATCTTGTAGAATTGTCATTTGCAGTTATTTTAGGATTGTTAATAGTTGGATAATAAACTAGGTGAAAATCCTTTCTTAAGAGGAATGCAGGAAAAAAAAAAATATTCAAAGTTTATTTGCATATGGCAAGGATGTAAATAGATAAAGTTACACTATGAAGCAGCTGAAGATACAGTGTCATATTGGTTTTAATGGTTACAAAAAAGAACTAGAAACTGATATAACCTCAAAATGTGATTTAAGTGAATGAAAGTGGTGCAAACTTTGACCTTGGTAGTTTAATGAATGAAGCAATGATAATGAAGAGCAATTATTTTCTTATTGATTATTATTGTTTCTTTTTTCCGAAATATTCGTTAACTGGGAGTAGCAGTGTTAGATTAATAGAATAGCAAGTTGTACATGTTAGTTTTATTGTAGTATGCATTGTTAATCCCCTACTTAAGAAACTTTAGTTCTTGTCTTGCTTTATCCTTGAGGAGATTATGTGCTAAAGGCATTGTTGTGTTCTTTATTTCTGAAAGTAAGGGTCATCATCCAGATCTAATCTTTGCGTCCGATACAATATACCGAGTCTGTTTCGATATGATATCGTTCTTGGCGATGTTCATTTCCTTTCCTCCTCTCCTCTGAGGAAGAAATTTTCAAAACCAGAAACACTCTTCACCAATTAAGAACATGATTACTGTCCCCAGGTATGACATTTGGAGCTTGAACACACACACCCCAAAAAAAATACACACACACACAATGCGCTAACCCCCATCGGAGGTTGCAAAGTCATCAACTCAGGTACTCGATCAACTACTTCGACACTGATTTGTTCAAAAAAATGTCATTATCTATGTTTACTAATTAAAATTGTTCATTAAATTTAACATGAGTAATTAGGTAATTATGTATAAAAAAAAATAAAATAAAAAGAGTTGTTTGTTCTTTCCAAGTGGTAAAAATTAAAAGATTTTGCACTTCTCAAGTGGTAAAAAAAATTAAAAGACTATTGTTTGTTTTCCAAGTAATATAAAATACTTGCAACGCACATAAATATATACTAGTATATCAGAATGTCTCATAAACGATCGGGGGTGACTCGGCGCCAACGGTTGAAAATTATTTGTGAGGTCCTAAGTTCCGAGTCAAGCAAAAAGGGTCTCATAGTTTGCGGGACAGGTTGTGGGTCTACACTTAGGCCATGTTTGGTTCGCGGAATCAGAGCATTGAGAAAAGAAAGTCATACATTTTTTGTGTTTGGGTGGAGGAAATTGATTCCCAAGAGGAAAAAACATAGGAGGGAATGGTTCCCTCCATCCACCCAAGGATTTATTTTTTCCATCTAAGGATTCACTTTTCCTTCCAATATATATATATATATATATATATATATATATATATATATATATATATATATATATATATATATATATTTCAAACAACAGAAAAAAAAATGATTGGAATTTTAATTTCCTCTCCTTTCCGCGAACCAATGGAGGCCTTAGTTGTATGAGAACTGTTTTGGGACCTAACCTCTCTAATTTTTGTAAAGCTATAATTGGTTAAAGAAATGAAAGAATTATGTGTGAAGCTTCTCTGTGTTTCAATCTAGAAAAGTTCGACAAGATTTGGGTAAACATCCTAATTGTTGACTTGAGACTAGGCATGTTCAGATGCCCTCCATTCTCTGTTTTCATAATTCTTCTCCAATTTTGGTTGTTATTGTAGGATACAAGTAACCACAACATGGATCTCCTTTTGTTTGAAAGGAATATAAATATATAATCATCCATCCTCATAACTTTAGATGTTTGGTGAAGTGAATGGCTGGCTCAGGAGGAAAAAACTTTGATATAGTCGAGGGTATCAAAGTTTTGATACCTCCTATGTATGACATATGGGCCCTTTCTGCTTTGTAAAACGTGTACACATATATATATATACACATAAATTTTAAGAGGGCCCACATGTCATACATAGGGGGTATCAAAACTTTGATACCCCCTACTGTATCAAAGTTTCTCCCGGCTCAGGAAGTTGGATGCATGTCCTTATCGGAGTTAATTTTGGTTGTTTCTTGACCCAGTATCTTGTGAGGCGCTTCTTTATATTCTGGAGGGTCACTCGCGAATCCGATTTCTGGCAAATCACGCTGGACTTGAAGGATTGTTCTAAGTAGAGGGGGTTGTCCAAATCCGAAGTTTTGTCACACTTATCCGTGGACCACTCCTATATCGTAACTTTAGAGGTTTGGTAAAGTGGTAAAGACTTTTAACACCTCTAAAATCAGCCAATATCAATACAAACCATTCTGAGTCCAATACAAGGTGAGCATTCGGTTCAAAACGAACCGAATAACCCAAAATCGAATAAACAAAACCGAAACCGAATCGAATTGATCTATAACCGAATAAAACCGAACCGAATTTTAATTCGGTTCGGTTTTCGATTTATTCGGACTATTCAATTTTTGGTTTACTTGTTCTTTTTTTAATATATATAATAACTAAATATACCTAAATTTATTTAGTGTATATATATATATATATATATATATATATATATATATATATATATATATATATATATACACACACACACGGTGGGAGCGTTCGCCACATTTACCTCTTTCAATATATATATATATATATATATATATATATATATATATATATATATATTTTCTTATTCGGTTTTCGATTTTGGACCGAAACCCAAAAACCGAAATCGAAAAAACCGAAATCGAACCGAATCTTATTCGGTTCGGTTTGGTTCGGTTCAATTTTCGGCCCAAAACCGAATAATGCTCACCCCTACAAAACTGTACTAGAAAATGTTGGTCAATTTAGAGACCAGTACTACCAATAAACTCGTTATTATTTTCTTCTCTCTTTAATTAAAAAAATTAGAATAATTTGGCATTGAGTTTTTGCAAACTAGATGGTAGGTTGCCTACCAAGTTAGGCAACTATCATGATATGCTTCAATACAAATCTAGCAATTATACAATCATTGATCAAAACAAACATAAAAGCACATAAATTATTAGAACATAAAAGCACATAAATTATTAGTTATTGTAGTGGTAATTTGTTATTGTTTTAACGGATCAAAGTTTAGAAAAGTACTTCTCAAATCTCAACGCTACGAAGTCCTACTTTTATATATAAAACTTTCCAATGGCCTCTTCTCGAAGACAACTATATCCAAAAAAATTTGTCGAAGGCAACTCTATCCAATTTTTTGTTCACAATGTTACGTTGGAGAAAACTAGACTTTTAAAAAATAATAATATGTAGGTGTGGCTCTTATTGTCAGATTTTAAGGATATGCTTGGTAATGATATTTTTATCGGTTTTGGGGTTTTTTTAAACCGACCATTTATGAAATCCATTTTGAGCCATTGGATTTGGTCGGCTCAAAAACCATCCAAAATCGGTGTAATGTATTTTTGGGTGGCTTTATAAACACGCCAAATCGGTAGATTTTTTGTGGCTTTATTATTTTATTCTATTTATATCCTCGCCAAAAAATATATAAATATAACTACTAATAACTAAACCCTTTTTTTTCCTGTGTTTCTCTTTCTTTCCTTCCCGCGGCTGCTCTTTTCTTTCCGATTGCACTTGCCTTGTACTTGTTCTTGGAGTTCCATTGGGTGCAGTTATTTTCTGAGACAAGAATA
Source organism: Iris pallida (assembly GCA_029216955.1). NCBI lineage: Eukaryota > Viridiplantae > Streptophyta > Magnoliopsida > Asparagales > Iridaceae > Iris > Iris pallida. Next base: position 13,428,498 of record JANAVB010032220.1, read on the forward strand.
CAGAAAATGCTTTTTGATGCAGGGGTTACCTCTACATCCATAAATTCATATTTTATCAAAAATAATATTTATTTATATATGGACATAAAGGTAATTTTATTATTATAGAAAACTTTTAGAACCGCTGATTAGTGAATTATCAAGTATGGATTGGACTGGTTTAAAAGCCGCTACTTAAAACCACAAAAAATCGGACCCCTCAATTTCTTGTCCCATATTTTGGGTGTGCCATGGGAAAATATTTCCGCGATAATGGAATCGTATTTCGTGTGTATCTTACTGGGGGATTTAAAAAACCATTTATTTTCGCTACTCTAAAAATACCTCATAACGGCTACCCCTATAATTGCTAAGCTGACCCTAAGATTCCTTTTATATTAAATGGGTCAACATTTTTGTTTTCTGTGTTTATCAATGTTAAGTAAAGACTCAACAATATTTTTTTGATTTTTTGTGTGTACAAGCTACAACCAAATAATATTATTTCTGGGCCTTATTAGCAATCACCCGAATAAAACTAGTATTCTACACGATTTTTTCGGTTTCTTTCAATATAATACTTGCGTACTTTTGAAAGATGCAAACTAATATGTGAATTTTAAGCATGTGAATTTTTAATCGTGGGTGTTTCGCATGGTTTTTTTTTTTAAAGTTGGCAAAAAAAAATGGTGGGAATCTGTTTAATTAACCAAATTTGACAACATGTTTAAGCATGTGGAGTTTCTAACCTCAATATTTTATTTGACGAATATTTGACCCATTTTTTAACGTATTTTATTTGCACTGTGCCGATTTATTATGCTCGTATTTTTGTCGTTCTAAATTTTTTACATTTGTCAAATTGATAACAAGGTTTTCGGGTACCATACAATGCATAAATCAAGATTCGTTGCAGCAAAAATATAGTCTTGCACGTCTTCGTATGTACAAGAGGATCGCCACAGCACCACCTAAAAACATATTGGGGTCCAAGTTTTGCACCCATCAAAATTTGTGTGAATGTTCATTCCACACAAGATTTACCACGTGAAACTAGTGGTCAAAATTTTTATGAATGTTCACTATGGTTGAATTTCTGTTTCTACCAAACCAAAATAATCAAAACCAAATAAACCGAATGTCTAAAAATCCAAAACTGAGAACGAATCGAAATTAATCATAACCAAAATCAGGCCGAGCTGATAATCCATCCGGTTTATTCGGTTTGTTCGATTGGACTATTTTTATCGTTTAATAGGCCAGCCAACAATTATAATTATGGTTAAATTGTATTAAAAGATATAATTTTATACACAATTATTGTATTTCAAAGTTGGGTAGAAAGTTGGAGGACTACTTGTTAAATTAAAGTTTGACTTTAAAATACATACATATAATTATTGTTGTCAAAATATGCACATTTTTAATCACATATTATTCATAAAATTGAGATTATTTACATAATTTCCTAAGTCTTATTCGATTTTTAGTTTTGGACCGAAATCAAAACCTAAAATAAAAACTGAAACCGAATAATTTTTTTAAAACCGAATCAACTTTTTTCCAGACCGAACCGAATCTCTTTTTCGGTTCGATTTTCGGTCAAAAATCGAATAATATTTACCCCTAATATTCACCGTTCCGCCCAATGCAGAAACCACAATAATTTTAGTTTTGACAACTCATGAATGGAATTGTGAACATCTACACAACTTTTGGTGGGTGAACAAAAATAGACCCAATTCACGATGTTTAGAGATTTGATGCGCCAAAAATTAAAAAAAAAAAGATAAATGATTTGTGATATCATGAAATAAGTATTGGTGATTGCTTCTTTAATTCCCTGCGACAATCCACATCTTCATTTCATCATATGCCAACATTTTTTTTGGTTTTTTATAAAGGCACTTCATTTTTTGATCAGGGCTAACCCATTTTAAAACTTTGTATTATTTACAAATTTGCCATTGAAGAAATTGATCAGGGCTATCCCACTCTTTGGTATAAGTCACTAGTGCAAACAAGGACTGTCCAAATTTCTGGCAGCCCTACATACAGTAAGGACTGCCAGAAAAATGGACAGTCCTTTGTTTCACATGCTGTGACTTAGGACTGCCCAGTTTTCTGACAGTCCATTCAGTTTGTAGGACTGCCAGAAAATTGGACAGTTCTTGTTTGCACTAGTGACTTATACCAAAGAGTGGGATAGCCCGGATCAATTTTTTAATAGCAAACTTGTAAATAATACAAAGTTTTAAAATAGGCTAGTCATGATCAAAAAATGAAGTGCCCTTATAAGGAACCTTTTTTTTGGCACCTGTGTATAAGCACAAGCAACTGACTTCTCATAACCACAAAGCATATGTCATGATGGCATTACATCTGACAATCTCCAACTTGAACCATAAACTCTTTCCGAACCCCACACTTGCTTCAAACTTCCCAACTAGCATACTGGAATGCCAGTTACAAGTATATTGATAGTATTCTATCTTTGGTTATATACAACCCCATATACTGCCAACATGTTGATCTATACTCTTTGACTTTAGACAGCCATTCCAGACTTCTCTGATTATTGGATGATGCCCGTAACACTTCATAGTTAAACACGAGCCATATACTTTTGCTTTGGCTTATCATTCAACTAGCCACCACATTGGGACTATTATCGGTACTCTATGCTACTTTAACCGTTTCTCCTCTTTGTTTTCTTCCTATCGATATGGTCTTTAGCTAATCCCACGGAACTAAACCATCGACATAGTCTTGTCCAGAACTAAATATTGTCACTGACACGGTCTTTACTCAAAACTGTAAAACTGTCTATCCCATAACCGCGAAAGCGCCTCTAATACAGTATTTGTTCATGAACTACAAAACTCCTCTAATTTTGTCTTTGTCCCAAAATCGTGAAACTTCCTTGATACAGTCTTTGTCAAAAACTACAAAACTGTCTTTGACATGGTCTTTGCCTCAAAATTATAAAATTGTCTCTGATGCGGTCTTTGTTTGAACTGCAAAATCGTCTCTGACATGATCTCTGTCCCATAATCGTAAAAGTGCCTATGCCACTGTCTTTGTTCCATACCTGCAAAACTGCCTCTACTATGGTCTTTAACCCATAATCTCGAAATTGCCACAATCTTCCTATTGAGGTCGAGAAACTTCCTCCAACCGGACGTACTTGGATAGAAGTCAAAGTGGACTTAAACTTTTTACCTCGAACTTGATGCTATTAATCTTGTTACTTGCCATCCTGAAATTTCAATTAGATAAAATCCCTACTTTAACGAACCAACATTTTCAATAATCTAGATCTTGAAAGATAGGGAGCGGACTAATGTCATCATTTGTAGTTCACCTATATCAAGGATATGAAATATTATGGTTTTAGATTTGATACAAATTGTTGTGCGGTCTAGAATACAAATGAAACTCTGATGTCAATTATTATGCACACATGCAAAAGTGAATACAAACAATAATCTTAGCGACGACGAATAAATAACAAGACACAATTAAACTAACAATAGCAACAAGAACAAATACACAATATTTAGCGCAGTTCGGTCAAGCCCAACCTACTCCATAGGGCAAGAAAAAGAATAACTTTATTGAATCAATAAAAGAACCTTACAAGGACTACGCATACAATACAATAATGTAAAACCCTCGGCTTACAAGATCTTTGACGAACTCTCTCCTTTTCAATTTTTCTTGAAGACACCCTTAACGATTTCCAAGAATTCTCTCTCGCAAATCCTCCTTTTGTCCAAGATTACCAGTTTTAGCTCACGAAAAAACTCTTATAAAGGATATCAACTCCAGTCTTAAGTTAGGAGCAATCTTGACCGTCATAGTAGTATCCTTTAATCTGAACTCACACAAAATGATCCAATCCTGACCCAACCAGTTCACTGGCAGTATACTGCTAGTATACTACAAGGAAAGAAATTTTAGGTCCCATGACTTGAAAAAAACTTTGGTGCACTTACCATTAAACTTTCAATATGTTGTCAGTATACTGTCAGTATTCTGCTTATATTCTTTGGTTGCAGACAACCATATATTGATGCTACAACTCCTCCAGTCTTTTTCGAACATCGAATGACGTCCGTGGTACTGTATAGTTGAACATGAGCCATATACAATATTACTAATTTGGTAACTCAGCAATGTCCAAAGCTAATCCATCTCACAATGGTAGTAAAATGCTACACAAATTGCGACGTGGTTTACGTGCATGGGTACCCAACAATCATCCAAACCCTCTAGAAGTTTTATTTATAAAAGGGTGAAATAATAATTCTTTGGTCGAATGGAGTTGACTTGATATCGATATACATGTTTAACATATGTAAATGTACATTTGTTAAAGGTCAACGGCTAAGGTAGTCAATGCTTGAAAATATTATATAATAATATTTGAAGACATGTTTAATGTATAATATCGACATTCGATATCAAGGAAACCGTATTAAAAAAAATCAATATACAATCCAAGAAATTGAGACGAATTTGTCAATATATAATGATTGGTTGGTTGCACATAATTGAAATATATTGAAGGTTGCGAATTCCAACTTTTGTAGTTTGGTCGTTGAAGGAATTCTTCTCCAATTTTAGGAAGGTTACCAAATTATTCATGTGGGCCTCTTAACATATGATGGTTCTAAAGGCACTCTATATTTTACTTCAGGATAATTTAGTATAGGACTGCCAACTTATTGACGGTGCTAACCAAGACCGATTCTAAATTTATGGGAGCACTAGACAAACTTTTAAAATGGGACCCATATATAATATAAAATAAATTAAAATAAAAGTGAAATTTAAAAAAATGTTACAACTATGAATTGAACTTAGAACATCTAATGTGCAAATTTAACATACTAACCACTACATCACAAATATTTTATGATAAAAGAGGGTCATGTTACATATTAGTTCTATTTTAGATACAAGATTACCAATATATATATATATATATATATATATATATATATATATATATATATATATATATATATATATATATATATATATAAGCCCCTGTTTTTTCAAATTTTAGTTAAATTAGTGTTAATTAATTTTTAATGTCATTTATGGCTTTAAAATATTTATTATGATTTTTTAGAAATTTTCTAGAATTTTTAAATGATTTTTAAATGAATTTTTAATACAAAAATATTGATCTGTAATTTTCTAAAAATGTTTTAATATCATTTTATAATTTTTTGAATTGTTTTTATATCAGTATACAATTTATTTAATTGTTAATATTACAGTTTGTAATTAGTGAATTGTTTTTAATTAAGGAATGCAAATCTTATTTTGCATTTAACCACTGGAAGGGCCTTAGTGTAATTCCTAAAACTAGGGAGACCTAACTGCTAAACTACCCAACCCCCCCCCCCCCCCCCCCCCCCGACCAGACCCTCTCTCTCCTCACCTACTCTCGTTGACCCCCCCTGACCGACGGCCGCCGACAGCAGCCTCCGCCATTTTCGGCTGCCCCAACCGCCCTAAAAACCCTATTCAAACCCCCTTCGACCCCCCCGGACAAAACCCTAGATCTAAACACCCCCACGACCGCCCACAGCCCCGTTCTTCCACTTCCCACCCGCCGAAACCCTAACTCCGGCGTAACCCCACCGCCGCCTTGCCGCTCGTCCTCGCCGATTGCCTCCACCACCATTAGCTTCGCCTCGACGAGACGACCCGGGCGCCACCCGAGCGCCGCCTCGCCGCCGCCTCCTCCGCTCTATCGCAGCCGCAACAGCAGTCCCCCCCATCGAACACGTACGTGTCTTTGGCCCCGTGTCCTATTTTGTGTCTCGATTTCATGTAAGAGACTCGCCCGCACGCGACGACTCTTTTGGTGAGTGTGGACACAGCAATACGTGTCGTGCGTGTCGTAAACAACTCGGACACATAGAAATCCTGTGTCCCTACTGTCCGGACACAGGCTCGCGTGTTTATTATTTTTTTTAATGTTTTTGTTAAACAAAACTGAATAAAACTAACCTAAACTCTAACCCTAACACGACTGATGGGCTGACCCCCTGGCCAGCCCGTCCTATTCTAAACCCCCCCCCCTCGCGCGCAGCAGCTCGGGTTCGAGCTGTGCCCCGAGCTGTGCTGCTGTTGTTTCCTTTTCTTTTCTTTTCCTTTTTCTTTTTCCTTTGATTTATATATATTTATATATATATGTATATTTATATATACATGTATATACTTATATTTGTATATATATATATGTATTATTATATATACTGTTTTATGTATATACATATGTATATTTTCTATTTAGTACTCTATTTTATTATATTTGTGTATATATATTATATATTATTTCTTTATGTATATATATGTATCTTCTATATATATACATATATGTTATATGTATATATATATGTATGCATAATTATTTTAGCCTAAGTAATTTATGTAATATTTACATATGTACATTTTAAATATATGTAAATATCTACTTGTCATATTTTTATGACTATTTTGTAAGTTTTCACATAGATAAAATATTAATGTTTATTTTGCATTTCTACCACTTTGTATTTTCTGTATATTTAAATTACTGCAACCATTTGGTGTCCAAGCCTAGCATGGGTATTTGGGCCCAAATGTATTTTCACACATTCAAGACCTGTACAAGTCATATTGGACTTGATTCATGGCCTTGGGTCCTGTATTTGAACTTTGGTTCAAATTATATACATGGACAAAATACGCAGATAATTAATTATTGTGTGCAATGCTGTTTTTGATTTTCTAAAAATACTTAAAGTACTGCTAAAATTATGGAAAAATAGTATTTAGATACCATGTTACTTTAGCTAATTTAGTATAATTTTTGTAGTATTTAATTTACTGTTTTGCCACTAGTTTGGCATATGGAACCAAAACTCATTTTTCTGTATACTTAGGAAAACTGATTTTTATAAAATACTTGTACTAGTTAATAAATTCCAGAAAAATTATAATAAATTTCTATAATTAGCAAGGATCGTTTTGGTACTTTGTTTTATGTAAAACTAGGCTTTTTATCTATCTCTAAAATTGTTAGAACACAATGATCATTTGATTTATTTATTGATTAATTACGACTTGTAACTTTTTGTGCTATTTTAAGTTTCAACTGTGTTGAACCCCACCCCTCACTAGTGTAAAGATCCTAGAGAGTTAGTTAAAGTAGTGTGTCACCCCGCATTGGTCTCCTATGCCAAAGTCATCATTTTGGCTAGGTGCCCAGTCACAAGTCGTGTTTCACCAATTAGTGTCCTAGTATTTTAGCTTAGTATAAAAACTAAGTTATTGTATTTACTTCTACAGTGACGAGTTATCGGACATCCATAGCACTTTTATCGCAGCTTGTTTTGTTTTGCTTTGCTAGAGGCAAGTACTTTCTACGAACTTTACATATTGTCACATAAATGAACTGCAAACCCCACCATGTTAAATGCTGATCCTTGGGGTAGCAAGTTAGAATCTCTACATGTTGTACTTCCAGTTACTACCATGCTTAGAACTGTCTTTATGTATCTCTCACATGATAGAATATGGGTTATGGGAAAACTGATAGTAGTGTACGTGATCATACCCCCTCTACAGTACCGAGCAAAGTTTTATTTTATATGTTACTGCGCCGTAGGCCTTTATCTCAAAGCTGTATTTGTGCATATGTACATCTATCGCCTTTACACTTGTACGTATGTACATTTTATTTACATGTGCCCCAGCACTTTGTACATCTATTGACCGATCACGTACCTGCTACAGTTTTAAATATTATATATACATCTGTCTCTATGACATATGTGTCCTTACCATGATAGACTATGTGATGCCATGCTTTCCAGTTATTCCTCCTATGTTCATTTTCATGTTTCATATGCTAGTTTGTTAGATTCAGTACTTGCTCCCGTCCTGACAGGATAACGTTGTAGGTGTCCTTACTGAGGAGGAGTTACTCTGCGACACATATTATGGGATTACTGCCGAGGACCCGGCTCTGCCTTACGAGGATGTTCCTGCGGGGAACCTCGCCTAGTTGTCTTTTGTTTACTTAGACTTTTGAGAGTAGACATGTATTAGACTATATCTTTTTGTAACTGGACATGTATCTAGTTTTACTTTGCAGTTCACTTGTACTTGGACATTTTACTATATACGACGACTTTTGTGTTTGGAGCATTTATGATTCTTCTTCACTTATAGAACTGTTAGCACATTTAGTCTTATCCTGTTATCTTTAGAACAGCTTACTACGTTTTATCTCAACGTAGGCTGGGCATGACTCGGCCTGGCCCAACAATTTAGGTAGCGGGTCGTGACATGTTTTTAGTGGTGGCCCAAGCAGGTCCTGACTAAACTGTTTGGTTACGTTATTGTACCAAGCATGCCTGCAATTAGGAACTTAAGGTAATTAGACAACATTAGGAATAACGCTTAGAACACCTAGAGGAATGCTAGGATTGCAATATAGAAAATACATCACATGTTTGCTATTATAATTAGATTTCCTTGCATATGATTGCTTACTTTAAATAAGTCCTTATAAGTCCTTTTATTTTTGTAATTTAGATGGTACTTACTCGTTCATCCCAGTATGTTACCCCCGAGAATGGGGCCCTCCTTATCCAGTCAGCTGACCAGTCGACTGATACACCTCCACCTACCACATTTTCCCATTCCACAGATCCACAAACCCAGATACCACAACCACCTTCCATATCACAGGCCCGGCAGGACCCAATACCTCCACCACCCCCTATCACTATACCTACCCAGGCTTCCGTCACACTCGACGGGAACCAACTGCTCACACTGATTCAGGGGTTCCTAACAACCCATCAGGAGCAGACTACCCTACTCTGCCAGAGCATGGAGCGTTTTGAGGGACGTCCCGTGGTCCCACCACATGTAGAGCCACGGCAGAGAGTGGGGACGATCAAGTACTTCATGGGTCTGAATCCCAAGGAGTTCTCAGGGACTGAGGGCATAGTAGTAGCTGATGACTGGCTAGATTCGGTAGAGAGGAAGCTCCTGGGAGTTAGGATGTCGGATGACCTCCAGGTCGAGGTAGCGGGATTTCTGCTGATAGACTTAGCAGGAGTCTGGTTCCGAAATGAGCCGTTGTTTACGAGAGGGAGAGCCACTTGGGATCAGTTCAAGACCCAGTTCAAGAAAAAATTCTTCTCGACACTGCTAGAGTAGCCATGGGGCTACGATTCCAGAACATCTAGCAGGGGAACCGTTCTGTTGATGACTATGCGGCAGAGTTTAGTCGCCTGAGCCGTTTCGCTCCTAGTCTGGTTGCAGATCCAGAGGAGATGACCCGTAGGTTTTGCCATGGTCTAGTTCCAGACATTGGCATCCTTATAGTGGCGAACGGTACGACTGACTACTACCAGAGCCTAGAGTTGGCCCGGAGCATTGAGGAGCGTCTTCTGTCTAGCAAGAGGCCGGCTTCTGTACACCATGAGGGACCGTCCAAGCGTCAGGCTTTCCAGCAGAGAGCACCGACGCCACCCCAGCAGACTTACCGTCCCCCTACACCACATCATCAGACCCCGCCAGTTAGAGCCCTGGGACCCAGGCAGCAGCAGCAGAAGGAAGCTATATGTTCTTTCTGCGGAAGACCAGGTCATGACTTCGCCGTCTGCAGGAAGAGGTTGGGTCAGTGTTTGGCTTGTGGGTCTGCCACCCATCAGCTTCGGAACTGCCCATCAGCGAAGCCTAAAGGACCACTCCCGACTCAGCAGCAGAGGTTTGGGCAGCATCTGCAGCAGTAGAAGGGACCTCAGGGGAATGTTTATAGCCTGGCCCTTGAGCCGGAGCCGGAGCAGGTTTCAGAGCCCGATTACTTAGCTGACGTCATCACAGGTCATGTTTATTTACATACTTTTCTAGCTCTATGCTTGTTTGATTCTGGTGCGTCTCATAGCTTCCTGTCATTAGAGTTTATGCATGAACATCACTTAGTATCTACACCTACTGCGGAGATTAGTAGAGTAATGACGGGAGGAGGACCAGTGCCTATTAGAGCTAGCTATAGATGCTCTATTATGATAGCCGGGAGAGAGTTTGAGGGGCGATTCTTTGTGATGCCACTCTCCAGTTATGATATCATATTGGGGATGGACTGGCTTAGCTATGCCCATGCATCTATAGATTGTCATGAGGGTAGTATTTTGTTCAGTCCCCCAGGCACAGCACCATTCAGTGTCAGAAGGACAGGGCCGGAGATCAGCCTAGAGCCGAACTGTTGTGCTACAGTTAGGGACGCAGCACCGCCACACCCTATCATTAGGGAGTTTATGGATGTATTCCCAGAGGATCTTTCAGGACTTCCGCCTGACAGAGATATGGAGTTCACCATAGATTTAGTGTCGGGTTTATCACCAGTATCCCGGGCTTGCTATAGAGTGAATCCCAAGGAGGCCATAGAGATGAAAGAGCAGATTGATGACCTGTTGAAAAAGGGTTTCATTCGATCCAGTGCTTCTCCATGGGGAGCACCAGTGCTCTTTGTGCCTAAGAAGGATGGTACAGTCCGGTTGTGTATTGACTACCGGGCCTTGAATGTCATCACTATCAAGAACAAATATCCTCTGCCCAGGATAGATGATTTGTTCGACCAGTTAAGTGGGGCGAAGGTGTTTTCCAGGATAGACTTGAAATTCGGGTACCACCAGGTGAAGGTTAGGCCAGTAGACATCCAGAAGACGGCGTTCAACACGAAGTACGGACAGTACGAGTTTCTGGTGATGCCATTTGGTCTCACAAATGCACCATCTGTCTTTATAAATTTGATGAATAAGATATTTCACCAGTATCTGGATAAGTTCGTCGTAGTGTTTATCGACGACATCCTGATATACTCGAAGACGCCAGAGGAGCATGCAGAGCACTTGCGGATAGTTTTGGGGATTCTGAGACAGGAGAGATTGTTTGCCAAATAGCCGAAGTGCGAGTTCTTTTTAGACCGAGTGGAGTTTCTCGGCCATGTAGTCACTGGAGATGGAATCTCGGTGGATCCCAGGAAGATTGCTGCAGTTGAGATGTGGAAGGCTTCGACGTCAGTTTCAGAGATCAGGAGCTTTCTGGGTTTAGCAGGCTATTATAGAAAGTTCGTCCAGGACTTTGCTAGGATAGCTGAACCCATGACGAAGCTGACGCGGAAGGACGCAGAGTACATCTGGTCAGAGGACTGCCAGGCGGTATTTGAGGAGCTGAAGAGGAGGCTGACGACCGCTCCAGTTCTAACTTTACCTTCAGGTTCTGGAGGTTTCACCATATACAGCGATGCTTCTGGAAAGGGGCTAGGATGTGTCCTACAGCAGCATGGGAAAGTGATTGCTTATGCATCTAGGCAATTGCGGACTCATGAGCGGAATTATCCTACCCATGACCTCGAGTTAGTTGCGGTGATCTTTGCACTCAAGTTATGGAAACATTACTTATACGGAGAGCGTGTGGAAATCTTTACTGACCACAAAAGCTTGAAGTATGTGTTCACGCAGAAAGAGCTGAACATAAGACAAAGACGATGGTTGGAGTTGATGAAGGACTTCGACATCGATTTAAGTATCATCCCGGGAAGGCAAATGTGGTGGCGGATACGCGGAGCAGGCATCCGATGGCATGGTATCTGATGATTGATCGACATTTGCGGGAGGATCTGGAGAAGCTCGGTATCGAGCTAGTTCGGCCAGGATCAGTGGTACAGATGATGGCGCTTGACATTCAGTCAGGTTTGATAGAGCAGATCCGGAAGGCACAGTCTACAGATGAGAGCCTTCGCAGACTTCGACCCCAGGCGTTAGCTGGATTGCTGGACGACTTCACTATAGTAGAGGATGGATCCTTGAGGCATGGCAGCCGATTGTGCGTGCCGAAGGGAGAGCTGGTAGAGGCAGTCTTGCAGGAGGCACACCGATCGAGATATTCTATTCACCCTAGTGCTAACAAGATGTACCGTGACTTGCGGAAACATCTTTGGTGGCACGGGATGAAGAGGGATGTATCACGTTTTATCTCGAGATGCCTAGTTTGCCAGCAGGTCAAGACGGAGCGCCAGAGGCCAGCTGGTTTGTTGCAGCCGTTACCCATTCCCGAGTGGAAGTGGAAATATATTACGATGGACTTCGTTTCAGGGCTTCCTCGTTCCCAAGGAGGGAAGGATGCCATCTGGGTCATCGTAGATAGGCTGACGAAGTGTGCGCACTTCATACCCTTCAAGGTGGGGCTTTCCACCGAGAAGTTGGCGGAGCTATACATGCAGCAAATAGTTCGCCTACACGGAGTGCCGGTGAGCATCGTGTCGGACAGAGATAGCAGATTTACATCCCACTACTGGAGGAGCTTGCAGAAGGAGTTGGGCATCAAGCTCAAGTTCAGTACGGCGTACCACCCACAGACAGATGGACAGTCCGAAAGGACGATACAGACACTGGAGGATATGCTGAGGACCTGCGTGCTGGACTTCGGAGGATCATGGGAGAGCCATCTGTACTTGGTAGAGTTTTCATACAACAACAGCTACCATGCCAGTATTGGTATGTCTCCTTTCGAGGCGCTATATGGATGACGATGCCGCACACCGCTCTTTTGGGATGATATTGGAGACAGAGTTATGCTTGGGCCAGAGATGATCACGGATGCAGCAGAGAAAGTCGGGATGATCAGAGACAGGCTCAGAGTAGCTCAGGATAGGCAGAAACACTGGGCTGATGCTAGTCGCAGACCGATGGAGTTCGCAGACGGTGATATGATGCTAGTAAAGATATCACCTACTAGAGGGACGATCCGGTTCGGACGAGGAGGGAAGCTGAGCCCCAGATACATCGGGCCGTTCGCGATACTTGGCAGGATCGGAGAGGTAGCTTACAGGGTTGCACTTCCACCCAACCTAGCAGGAGTTCACGATGTCTTTCACGTATCTCAGCTGAGGAGATATGTTCCAGACCCCAGTCATGTGCTAGATCATTCAGAGTTGGAGGTCGGATCGAGCCTTACAGTTTCTGAGCAGCCAGTGGAGATATTGGACAAGAGAGAGAAGAGGCTGAGGAACAAGGTTATACCCCTAGTGCGAGTAGCTTGGAGCCGTCACTCCCCAGGTGAATCTACTTGAGAGAGGGAGTCGGACATGAGGGAGAGATACTCTTACTTGTTCGATCCAACCGCTGCGAGGGAACCACCCGTTCCCGCTTGATACCTTAGAGGTTAGTTTCGATCGTAGCCTTAGTCATTTGATTGCATTGCTTTCTATGTTAGAATATTGTCGGGTCTTCAATCCTTGTGAATTTCGAGGACAAAATTTTTCAAGGAGAGACTTGTAAGCCCCTGTTTTTTTAAATTTTAGTTAAATTAGTGTTAATTAATTTTTAATGTCATTTATGGCTTTAAAATATTTATTATGATTTTTTAGGAATTTTCTAAAATTTTTAAATGATTTTTAAATAAATTTTTAATACAAAAATATTGATCTGTAATTTTCTAAAAATGTTTTAATATCATTTTGCAATTTTTTGAATTGTTTTTATATCAGTATGCAATTTATTTAATTGTTAATATTACAGTTTGTAATTAGTAAATTATTTTTAATTAAGGAATGCAAATCTTATTTTGCATTTAACCACTGGAAGGGCCTTAGTGTAATTCCTAAAACTAGGGAGACCTAACTGCTAAACTACCCAAACCCCCCCCCCCCCGACCAGACCCTCTCTCTCCTCACCTACTCTCGTTGACCCCCCTGACCGACGGCCGCCGACAGCAGCCCCCGCCATTTCCGGCTGCCCCAACCGCCCTAAAAACCCTATTTAAACCCCCTTCGACCCCCGGACAAAACCCTAGATCTAAACACCCCCACGACCGCCCACAGCCCCGTTCTTCCACTTTCCACCCGTCGAAACCCTAACTCCGGCGTAACCCCACCGCCGCCTCGTCGCTCGTCCTCGCCGATTGCCTCCACCACCATTAGCTTCGCCTCGACGAGACGACCCGGGCGCCACCCGAGCGCCGCCTCGCCGCCGCCTCCTCCGCCCTATCGCAGTCGCAACAGCAGTCCCCCCCCATCGGACACGTACGTGTCTTTGGCCCCGTGTCCTATTTTGTGTCTCGATTTCATGTAAGAGTAAGGACACAGCAATACGTGTCGTACGTGTCGTAAACAACTTGGACACATAGAAATCCTGTGTCCCTAACTGTCTGGACACAGGCTCGTGTTTATTATTTTTTTTAATGTTTTTGTTAAACAAAACTGAATAAAACTAACCTAAACTCTAACCCTAACACGACTGATGGGCTGACCCCCTGGCCAGCCCGTCCTATTCTAAACCCCCCCTCCCCCGCGCGCAGCAGCTCGGGTTTGAGCTGTGCTGCTGTTGTTTCCTTTTCTTTTCTTTTTCCTTTTTCTTTTTCCTTTGATTTATATATATTTATATATATATGTATATTTATATATACATGTATATACTTATATTTGTATATATATATATGTATTATTATATATACTATTTTATGTATATACATATGTATATTTTCTATTTAGTACTCTATTTTATTATATTTGTGTATATATATTATATATTATTTCTTTATGTATATATATGTATCTTCTATATATATACATATATGTTATATGTATATATATATGTATGCATAATTATTTTAGCCTAAGTAATTTATGTAATATTTACATATGTATATTTTAAATATATGTAAATATTACTTGTCATATTTTTATGACTATTTTGTAAGTTTTCACATAGATAAAATATTAATGTTTATTTTGCATTTCTGCCACTTTGTATTTTCTGTATATTTAAATTACTGCAACCATTTGGTGTCCAAGCCTAGCATGGGTATTTGGGCCCAAATGTGTTTTCACACATTCAAGACCTGTACAAGTCATATTGGACTTGATTCATGGTCTTGGGTCCTGTATTTGAACTTTGGTTCAAATTATATACATGGACAAAATACGCAGATAATTAATTATTGTGTGCAATGCTGTTTTTGATTTTCTAAAAATACTTAAAGTACTGCTAAAATTATGAAAAAATAGTATTTAGATACCATGTTACTTTAGCTAATTTAGTATAATTTTTGTAGTATTTAATTTACTATTTTGCCACTAGTTTGGCATATGGAACCAAAACTCATTTTTCTGTATACTTAGGAAAACTGATTTTTATAAAATACTTGTACTGGTTAATAAATTCCAGAAAAATTATAATAAATTTCTATAATTAGCAAGGATCGTTTTGGTACTTTATTTTATGTAAAACTAGTCTTTTTGTCTATCTCTAAAATTGTTAGAACACAATGATCATTTGATTTGTTTATTGATTAATTACGACTTATAACTTTTTGTGCTATTTTAAGTTTCAGCCGTGTTGAACCCCACCCCTCACTAGTGTAAAGACCCTAGAGAGTTAGTTAAAGTAGTGTGTCACCCCGCATTGGTCTCCTATGCCAAAGTTATCATTTTGGCTAGGTGCCCAGTCACAAGTCGTGTTTCACCAATTAGTGTCCTAGTGTTTTAGCTTAGTATAAAAACTAAGTTATTGTATTTACTTCTACAGTGACGAGTTACCGGACATCCATAGCACTTTTATCGCAGCTTATTTTGCTTTGCTTTGCTAGAGGCAAGTACTTTCTACGAACTTTACATATCGTCACATAAATGAACTGCAAACCCCACCATGTTAAATGCTGATCCTTGGGGTAGCAAGTTAGAATCTCTACATGTTGTACTTCCAGTTACTACCATGCTTAGAACTGTCTTTATGTATCTCTCACATGATAGAATATGGGTTATGGGGAAACTGATAGTAGTGTACGTGATCATACCCCCTCTACAGTACCGAGCAAAGTTTTATTTTATATGTTACTGCGCCGTAGGCCTTTATCTCAAAGCTGTATTTGTGCATATGTACATCTATCGCCTTTACACTTGTACGTATGTATATTTCATTTATATGTGCCCGAGCACTTTGTACATCTATTGACTGATCACGTACCTGCTACAGTTTTAAATATTACATATACATCTGTCTCTATGACATATGTGTCCTTACCATGATAGACTATGTGATGCCATGCTTTCCAGTTATTCCTCCTATGTTCATTTCCATGTTTCATATGCTAGTTTGTTAGATTCAGTACTTGCTCCCGTCCTGACAGGATAACCTTGTAGGTGTTCTTACTGAGGATGAGTTACTCTGCGACACATATTATGGGATTACTGCCGAGGACCCGGCTCTGCCTTACGAGGATGTTCCTGCGGAGAACCTCGCCTAGTTGTCTTTTGTTTACTTAGACTTTTGAGAGTAGATATGTATTAGACTATATCTTTTTGTAACTGGACATGTATCCAGTTTTACTTTGCAGTTCACTTATACTTGGACATTTTACTATATACGACGACTTTTGTGTTTGGAGCATTTATGATTCTTCTTCACTTATAGAACTGTTAGCACATTTAGTCTTATCCTGTTATCTTTAGAACAGCTTACTACGTTTTATCTCAACGTAGGCTGGACATGACTCGGCCTGACCCAACAATTTGGGTAGCGGGTCGTGACAATATATATATATATATATATATATATATATATATATATATATATATATATATATATAAATTAATTTTTTTGGGCTCCCATATTTTATGGGGCCCTGAGCGGTCGCCCTGGCCACCCTGGGCTAGGGCCGGCTCTGGTTCTAACATGAAATAGAACTGCCAACAAAGTTGACAGTCGTAAAGAATTTGAATATTAAGATAGAATTTGACGAAGTTGGTAGTTCTTGTCAAGCCCCGACCCGGAATCACCTGAATCATCGTCCTCGCAGGGGGCGTGATGCCGCACGAGCCTGGAGTTGCGCTCGTGCAAGGCAAGATGACAAGTTCTCAAATGGTTATCTTTTGATTCGATATTTAACAACGAAAGGAAACAGAGTATACGAAACAAATTCTCTTTATTGATATCCGAAACAGAGATTACAAAGGCTTTCGATAGCCTAACAATACATGCCAGATTGGCTACAACACTCAGGTTCTCTCTTGCCCACAAAGGATTTCGCCGTTCCATACATCATGCCTTCTATATCTCGGCCGCATCAATCCAGCTGCATAGTCCGAGCGTCAATGCGGTAGCACGCTTCAAAGCGCTTCGGCATTCCAAGCCTTAACACGTTCAAGCAACGCTTCGCCGCGAGCAATCCATTCCCTGCACCCTGCATGAAGCTGGTGGAGGATCAGTACGTTAGTCCTCGCATGTACTAAAGCAAAGATCATCTTTCCAAACCGACATTTTAATATTTATGTTGAATCATGCAACTTAGCTTATGATCTTGCTATGTTCTCCTTAGGGTCAATTTTATGGCATCTTCGAAGGCGTAAAGCATGTTATCATAGCAGCATGTTATCGAATTGAATAAGCAAGCAAACAAACAATCTCGTGTTTGATTCGTGGCACGACTTACCAAGTCGACGCACTCGCCCTTGCACTGACGTAAGGTGAATACGCCGCGTTCCTTCCCTGTCATGTTATATGTGCATCTCTAAGCAGGATCTCATTGCGGGACGCATATGCGCCTGCACTTTCAACCCATCGTTCCTTAACTATATGAAGGTCGTGGGCGTATTCGCGCCTGAATGGACTAAAGGAGTTTCTCTTTTATCTTTCCTTACTTTCTTTCCTCTCCTTTTTTTCTCTCTCTTGTTTGGGTAGCCCGGCGTTTCACGGGTTGGGTTGCTATCCCAACAACCGAAACTTACCGCGTGTCTACCATCATTTGCGGCTTCTCACATTTACGACCGAGTGCTAATCGGACTTCGCAAATGTGCGCCTATCAAAGATTGCCATCCCTCATAGGCCGAACGGTCCCGGTGCCCCGGTGCGCCCGTTCGGAGGGAACGTTCCGTGCACGAAAGATATCATCGCAATTATCTCAAGTCCATTCCATTCGACCATGCAACGCCCTATCATTCAAACAACCAAGTATAGCCTTGAGTCCAAGACTCAGACTTTATCATCTCGTATTTCTTCTGTTAACTTTCTATGTTCTCACGTTTCATACTTCGTTTCAATGATTCAATGGTATCGTACCTCAACTCAATGCTGGTCAACCGAACGACCCAAAGGTCTCGAACACCTTTCGAGGCACCATGTCATATCCGACAGTTCCGCCACATTCATGCCACAACTGTATTCTCTCGCAACGAAGCCATCTTTTTATTATCCCGTGCACGTAGGCACGTTTCGACCGTATTTTTCTGTTCTATAACTTAGCATTCAATGTTCGGGGCTTGCGCGCTAGGGCGCTCGCCTATTGTCTTCCAATGTTCTAGCCGTCTAACTCGTGCAGCAAAGGCACGGTATGGTTCGTGCACCAAGGCACTCACCGATTACAGTTATCCCATGTTCTTGCGGCTTGCGCACCGAGGCGTTCGTCTTAGTGATATCCAATGTCCCATAGCGACTCGTGCTGTAGTGCCACAAAATTTGTGATACGTATTTTATACGTGTTCGTATTTCTGACCCGTATTTTCTCTTTTCCTTGGCTAGTTAGTTGTGGTTTATTTTCGTATTTAGCATTGTGATTTAATTGTTATTCATGGATTAATTTTTATTATGGAGCTTGGTTTTATTTGGATAGGAGGAGGAATATTGGGTTGGCTCGGTTTGGCCTGGCTTGGTTGGGTTGGCTTGGTTCGGTTTGGGATTGCTCTTGGTTCATCATGAACCAAGGGGGTGAACCCCCTACCTACCACTACCACTCATATTTATTACCTATTCTTCTTCTCTCTCTTCATTAATCTCTTCTTCCTTCTCCATTAAACCCACCACCAACCAAGAACATCCCTTAGGCAAGTGCATCTTGCTTCATGGAGGAACTCGAATTTTATTGTTCTATTCTCTTCTTTGCAATATTTTATCTTACTTTAGTACTTGACATTTTCTCTTTTCATGGCTAGATTCTTGTAGATCTAAGTTTAAATTATTTTCAAAAATCTTGGGTTTTGACCTACTAAACCTTGTTATTTTCGAGTTTTGGTGGTTCCCTGTTGTTGAGAATTTTATTCTAACCAATTTTGACCTTTGAAAAGTTGGATTTGGACTTATTTTGACCAAGTTATGGGCTTTTGAAGCTTTGAGTTCAACCATTGAGTTCTTGCTGTTTTGGAGAAGACAGTGAGCAGTGCACGAGCTTTTTAGCTTGTGCCACTGAGTTGTGCACGCTCTTTAGTGCAGCGCAGTCGACCCCCATACGCTGCCTTTTGGAAGCGTATGACTCGCATACGCTCGCTTGCTTGACAAGGAGTCGTATCGACCCCATACGCTGCCTTTTGGGAGCGTATGACTTGCATACGCTCGCTTGCTTGATAAAGAGTCGTATGGACCCCATACGCTGTCTTTTGGGAGCGTATGACTTGCATACGCTCGCTTGCTTGACAAGGAGTCGTATGGATCCCATACGCTGCCTTTTGGGAGCGTATGACTCGCATACGCTCGCTTGCTTGACAATGAGTCGTATGGACCCCATACGCTGCCTTTTGGAAGCGTATGACTTACATACGCTCGCTTGCTTGACAAGGAGTCGTATGGACCCCATACGCTGCCTTTTGGAAGCGTATGACTTGCATACGCCTGGCCTGAGCGTAGCTTGACCTGAGCGTACCCTGACCTGAGCGTAGCTTAACCTGAGCGTATAACTTTTTGTACTGAGCGTATAGCCTTCGGCTGACTTGATAATTCCGAATTTATTTATTATGTTTGGAATGATAATTGAACAATGCCTGATAGTGGCCCGCCGTGGTGCACTCCTGACTTGATAACTTGACCTGCTATACTTGACCTGATAGTGGCCCGTCGTGGCGCACTCCTGACTAGTACACTTGACCTGATAACCTGACATGTTATATCTTGATATAGCTGTTGCGACGGCTATATGACATGACATGACCTGTATAATTAATCTGGACACCGTGGTTGTTTGCATGGATTGTGCTTGTATAAACTACGAGTCCTGTGTGTCTTGTATCATGTCTAGGGCATGATCCCTGAGTACCACGGTCAGAAATTCATACTGAATCTGGCTAGGTTAATGACTAGATTGATCAAATAGTTCATGGAGAATTTCTCAGTTACCTGTTGCCCCTTTGGTCCCGGCCTTATATATATATATTCATGGGATTTGTTGCTATCCGTCGAGATGAGCGCACTTCCAGCCCGCCGTCGAGTGTGGTACCTTAGGACACATGTATCTTACTACAGTGTGTCTGCTATATCCAGCTATCTTTTCCTTTTCTTGCTGGGATCACTCAGGTAGTAACAAACAGGTAACCGGACTTGGAATTCTCATTGCATCTTGCTAGTAACTAGGCCTGTGATAACCCTAGTTAGTTAAAGTAGCAAGCCGTACTTATTGCTTGGCCGTGATTGTTGGATGGGATTCAATCTGTCTAGTCTTGTCTTGATCCTGTACAAGATTGTTACATGTCTCGATTTCTTATATTTACCTTGCCGATAAATGGTAGAAGAAGCCAAGTTCCGTTCAGACGAAGGGTTACAATCCCGGTCCTTGTTTGGTTTACGGGTTGTAACCTGGTTATCTGAATAGTCCCATGGTTATCTCATCGTATATCATCCTGTCATGCTTTTCCATATGTTCTGTCTTTTATTGATTCTGTACAAGATTGTCTTTTATATTCACCTATCATGCTTTTTCCTAAATTACTGCCTCTTATTATGTAATTATATTATTGTGCTAATTGCTGGTTTTTAGTTCCTAAGTGAAGCCTCCTTTGTGGCACTTGCTCTTTCTGGGGTCTGACCCAGCTGGTTTTGTATGGCCAGATACCGGAGCAGCAGCAAAGGATCTACCTGCTTTCCAGCCACATGGTGACCACTAGAGGGAATCCTGGCAACGAGTGGATTTCTTTTGTTCTTCCACTGTAATTATACATTATTCTTTTGAGGCGTTTAGCCGCCGAGCAAGTGTTAGCTCGTGTATATTTTACTTACTGTCTGCCTACGGGCTGTAACATGATTGGCAACTCGAGGTTGATCATGTATGACTTAACTCTTGCTAGTCCTTACATTTTGTACGACTAGCTTCATGATCATCTGGATATATATGTAATATTTGGGATGCCTTACAATTGTATATTTGGTGATCTGATATCTTGTGATTATTATTAGTTGGTTGAGATTGAGACAATAGGATAATTTATGACCTTAAGAGACTGATGGCTTGTAGATAAACCCTCACATATCTAGACAGTCGTGACCGTATGGTGAGATGGATTCCATTTCATTATACGTAGCTGGCTATGTCCGCCCCCGCTCTCTAGTATTCTGGTTCTGGGGCGTGACACGTGCATATTGATGCACGTTTCATTTCAATTGTTCTAACTTAGTGTTCGACTCACACTATGATTTATCTCCGATCGGACCACGCCCGTGGCGTCGATAGGTTAACTTTTAGCATACAATGATATATTTGACTTATCGAATGAAGGAGTAAAAAGAAGTCAATCCTTCCACCTTGAGTCGATACGCCTTTATCGTTTCGCCGAGCCGATGCGGCTCGATTCCCTAACTTCGTTGCACGGCCACTCTCCTGACTTAGCCATTCGAGCACTTCGTGCTTTATTGAATCATACGTCTGATTTGCCTTAGCGTGTCCAAGTCTCAGCCCGTCGCAAGGCGACGATTTGATTTCGCGGACCCCTTACTAAATATTGCAAAAGATCGACCTCTAATATTTTTATGTCAAAGTATAACCTGTACACGAAACCAACTAAAATCAATACTTGCATCGATTCGGACTTGCGCCTTGGTCGATTCTATTTCTTAGAATCTTCGAGCCGATTCAACGCACTCATCCTTCGGGGCAACGCGGCGGTTCGCATCGATTCACTCGATACATTCTTCGGGACAAGGCAACTCTTCGCATCAACTTAGTTCGATGCGTTGCTCGGGATAACTTAACTCTCGTATCGCTTTGCATCGATACATTTTCTTGGGTCAACGCGACTCTTCGAATCAACGACTCAGCATAATGCACCGTGCG
Source organism: Iris pallida (assembly GCA_029216955.1). NCBI lineage: Eukaryota > Viridiplantae > Streptophyta > Magnoliopsida > Asparagales > Iridaceae > Iris > Iris pallida. The sequence goes on from JANAVB010032220.1 coordinate 13,450,587, forward strand.
GAGCGGGGCATTACAGAATATACTACTCAAAACAAGGTTCGTCCCGAACCGAAACCAGTACTAAATTTCCAAGGGTTTCATTAGATCGTTCCACGATCTCGTCTCACTATCGTTTGGATCGTACAACTTAGCTTAGAATCATACACATATTTTAGACGTCCCACCAATATATGCATTTCAGCCAAGCTCAGTTGTAAGATATCGGAACAACGCAAACATGTAACTCTTATTCTCAATAGCTTGCCATTTCGTATTCTCGATCGGACTTGGCTCTGTTACTTGTTCTCGCAATTCTAGCGCACATGCATATTGATACATACGCGATTCTTCAACAAAAGTTAAGGCACACGATGCGATCCAAAATCGTATTTCTCACTTTGTATGTTTCATATGGACTACCAACTCTATGCGTCACGTCGAGCCATCGCGCATCCAATCATAACGAGTCTCCGCAACGCCTTGCGTTCGAAGTCGCCATCCAACTATTTTCGAAGTCTTGCTTATGCAACTTAACTCGATACGATTTCCTTCGTTGACTTGCAACGCATCAACATTCAGGGCTACGCCCGCTAGGTTACTTTCCCAGGCACCATACTTAACTTCTCCCGACGTAACTTTAAATTGACATTGCACAAAGGCCACAATCTATCCGACATGAAAGTTTACATCAAGGCGACGGTGCTCAAGGCAACGATCGCCTTAGCACGAAGGTCCTTACGACGCGTCTTACATTTAATTTCCTAACGAGTAGGAATTTACTAGCCAAATTTCCAACTTATCTATCTCGCAACATCGAATGTAAATTTCGATTCACGCAAGCTTAATTGCAAGGTGAATCCGAATCTAATGACATGACTCGAAAGTCATTCCCTTATCATTCCCTCTCGTGCATAGCACGTTTCTCGCAATCGCCTATCCGAATCACCAAGTTCGTTGGTGAATTCTAGTTCGACCGTCGACCAACATAACCATTCAAGTATTCATCCGACGAATACTCAAAATCTAACTTATCATTTTCAATCGAAAGCTGTTCCAACAATTCTCGATCGCCTAGACTTATCGTCAACATGCACCGTGTTATATTTGTTATCGGTGCAATCTCATATGCGATATCGCATGGGTCATCTTACGGTCTGCAGAAATCAATTTGATTTGGCGATCAAGTCTTCTAGGGTCAGCTGTCCCGAAGCTACGCTCGATAATTGTGGATCATTAACGAAGGACAGTTTACTATGAACCATACTATATCTTATTTCGGAGCCAAATCACGTTCCGACGATTCTATGCGACTACCCAAATTTTGGACAAAACTGTTTCTATCGGCGCAACTGATGCGCAACTATCCTCCGAGTCAAGTCATGCACTACCGTTGATGATTTCGCAATTTACGAAACATATACTCGTATCGAAATCGAGTCTATCTTATTCGTGGGTCGACACACGAGATGCTATACGTATCGAACAATCATCGATGACTAATAGTCTCGTCCTGATCAATCACAAAATTTACGATCAACCAAGTTCGTTCATTCTCGTATCATTACTTACAAAAAATTTATAGCGCAAGGCGCACTCCATTTTGTATTCTCACATCGTGCTTACATTTTCTTGCGTATCGATCTTGTTAGTTCATATCAATTTCGATAGCAAGTGGGTCGACTTCGAATCCGTTCCAACGTCGACTTAACTCGCATCGCATACATCCAAGTTCGCAACGAACTTTTCCATACGCATCCACTCGTTCTCTGATTCGTCGCATCCCGCAATACTTTGATCGCGTAACTGAGTTACCGATTATCCAACATCGAACCCTCGAGTTATACGATCACGCCCTCTAAGTTTTGCGTGTTTTTTAGTCGTACTCAAATGAGTGTCGCCGTAACGTAGCCAACTATTTCTTAGGCACGATTACTCACATCAACCAACTCTTCACCGAAGTCGCACATCGTGCGATTCGATTACAATTCGCATCGCCTAACATTTCTATCGAAATCGCAAGTCGTGCGATTCGATTCGCCTCGCTCAACATTTCTATCGAGATCGCAAGTCGTGCGACTCATTTGTAATCTCGAGTATTCCTTTTCCGTCGATCCGATTATTGTGTCAAGGCATAATCGTTTTGCTAGTCTCGGTCGTCCGACCAACTTATAACTTTCATCCGACGTATCGTTCATCGATACAAGTCTTGCCTTATCGTCCCAACCGATTTTCGAAGAACACTTGCATCAACATATCGCCATACAAATTTTTAATCGAGTCTCGGTACTCCTCCGTCCGTTACGGACAAACCTTCCACAATTCTCACAACACGTCGATGCAATTCATCGCACAAGTGATATACCATATACCACTCGAAATCGAGTCATTCATCGCCTACGTGGTATGGCATATACCACTCGGAATTTAAGCCATTTCCCTCGCGCTATACTTAGTATAAACCAACGATCTCTTCCGACTCACGATTTCCGTAGTGATCGTGCTTGATCACAACCGTAACTTTGACTCTATCAAATCCGACGCAACTCGGTCAATGTTCTCGTTTGCCAACATAATTTTGGTATGCAACCGAACGATTCGTTCTATCGATTTACGATTTAAATTCTTTCCTTACATTGCATCTCGTGCAACAATTTATTTAGATACGCGTTGCACATCGTGCTACGATTTATTTTCGACACTTTTATTTCACTTTGTACAACGATTTATTTCCAATTTCCTTTGCACTTCGTGCAACGATTAATTTGATATGCGTTGCACCACGTGCAATGATTTTACATTCCAATACGCGTTGCACATCGTGCAACAATCATTTCCGATATTTACCGCACCTCGTGCAACGAATTACTCTCAACTTTCCAAGTCAATGCACAATCCGTTTAACACATTCGGTATTGGCTTATCACTTCTCACTTTCATTTTAACGTATATTCACATTAACTCGTTGCACTTCGTGCATCATTTTATTTCTCTTTCAACATGTTACATTGCGATAACATCTCAAATCGTATTTCACAATTTGTTGCGCTTGCAGCAACTAACATTTTCACGGCTCGTTTGCATTCAATGCAATATACCCTTCACGACTTTCTTAGCAAACATCATGTAATTTTCAAAACACACGCGGCAAAATTATACGATTTGTATTAGACTTATTGTATGGAACATCCAGTGCGGCATCGAGTAGAGTCAAGAGAGATATCAAGTGGTGGTGGGCAACTTTTAGAATTGTAATGAAGCAAGCGTCCAGAGGAAATTGAGCCTAGAGCTCTGATACCAATTTGTCACGCCCCGACCCGGAATCACCCGAATCATCGTCCTCGCAAGGGGCGTGATGCCGCACGAGCCTGGAGTTGCGCTCGTGCAAGGCAAGATAACAAGTTCTCAAATGGTTATCTTTTGATTCGATATTTAACAACGAAAGGAAACAGAGTATACGAAACAAATTCTCTTTATTGATATCCGAAACAAAGATTACAAAGGCTTTCGATAGCCTAACAATACATGCCAGATTGGCTACAACACTCAGGTTCTCTCTTGCCCACAAAGGATTTCGCCGTTCCATACATCATGCCTTCTATATCTCGGCCGCATCAATCCAGCTGCGTAGTTCGAGCGTCAATGCGGTAGCACGCTTCAAAGCGCTTCGGTATTCCAAGCCTTAACACGTTCACGCAACGCTTCGCCGCGAGCAATCCATTTCCTGCACCCTGCATGAAGCTGGTGGGGGATCAGTACGTTCGTCCTCGCATGTACTGAAGCAAAGATCATCTTTCCAAACCGACATTTTAATATTTATGTTGAATCATGCAACTTAGCTTATGATCTTGCTATGTTCTCCTTAGGGTCAATTTCATGACATCTTCGAAGGCGTAAAGCATGTTATCATAGCAGCATGTTATCGAATTGAATAAGCAAGCAAACAAATAATCTCGTGTTTGATTCGTGGCGCGACTTACCAAGTCGACGCACTCGCCCTTGCACTGACGCAAGGTAAATACACCGCGTTCCTTCCTTGTAATGTTATATGTGCATCTCTAAGCAGGATCTCATTGCGGGACGCATACGCGCCTGCACTTTCAACCCATCGTTCCTTAACTATATGAAGGTCGTGGGCATATCCGCGCCTGAATGGACTAAAGGAGTTTCTCTTTTATCTTTCCTTACTTTCTTTTCTCTCCTTCTTTTCTCTCTCTTGTTTGGGTAGCCCGACGTTTCACGGGTTGGGTTGCTATCCCAACAACCGAAACTTACCGCGTGCCTACCATCATTTGCGGCTTCTCACATTTACGACCGAGTGCTAATCGGACTTCGCAAACGTGCGCCTATCAAAGATTATCATCCCTCCTAGGCCGAACGGTCCCGGTGCCCCGGTGCGCCCGTTCGGAGGGAACGTTCCGTGCACGGAAGATATCATCGCAATTATCTCAAGTCCATTCCATTCGACCATGCAACGCCCTATCATTCAAACAACCAAGCATAGCCTTGAGTCCAAGACTCAGACTTTATCATCTCGTATTTCTTCCGTTAACTTTCTATGTTCTCACGTTTCATAATTCGTTTCAATGATTCAATGGCATCGTGCCTCAACTCAATGCTCGTCAACCGAACGACCCGAAGGTCTCGAACACCATTCGAGGCACCATGTCATATCCGACAGTTCCGCCACATTCATGCCACAACTGTATTCTCTCGCAACGAAGCCATCTTTTTATTATCCCGTGCACGTAGGCACGTTTCGACCGTATTTCCCTGTTCTATAACTTAGCATTCAATGTTCGGGGCTTGCGCGCTAGGGCGCTCGCCTATTGTCTTCCAATGTTCTAGCCGTCTAACTCGTGCAACAAAGGCACGGTATGGTTCGTGCACCAAGGCACTCGCCGATTACAGTTATCCCATGTTCTTGCGGCTTGCGCATCGAGGCGCTCGCCTTAGCGATATCCAATGTCCCATAGCGACTCGTGCATATTGATGCACGTTTCATTTCAATTGTTCTAACTTAGTGTTCGACTCACACTATGATTTATCTCCGATCGTACCACGCCCGTGGCGTCGATAGGTTAACTTTTAGCATACAATGATATATTTGACTTATCGAATGAAGGAGTAAAAAGAAGTCAATCCTCCCACCTTGAGCCGATACGCCTTTGTCGTTTCGCCGAGCCGATGCGGCTCGATTCCCTAACTTCGTTGCACGGCCACTCTCCTGACTTAGCCATTCGAGCACTTCGTGCTTTATTGAATCATACGTCTGATTTGCCTTAGCGTGCCCAAGTCTCAGCCCGTCGCAAGGCGACGATTTGATTTCGCAGACCCCTTACTAAATATTGCAAAAGATCGACCTCTAATATTTTCCTGTCAAAGTATAACCTGCACACGAAACCAACTAAAATCAATACTTGCATCGATTCGGACTTGCGCCTTGGTCGATTCTATTTCTTAGAATCTTCGAGCCGATTCAACGCACTCATCCTTCGGGGCAACGCGGCGGTTCGCATCGATTCACTCGATGCATTCTTCGGGACAAGGCAACTCTTCGCATCAACTTAGTTCGATGCGTTGCTCGGGATAACTTAACTCTCGTATCGCTTTGCATCGATACATTTTCTTGGGTCAACGCGACTCTTCGAGTCAACGACTCAGCATAATGCACCGTGCGGAGCGGGGCATTACAGTTCTCCTTAATGTTAGGACTGCCAACTTTATTGCCAGTTCTAATAGACTGTTCTGAAGTAAAATATGGAGTGCCTTTAAAAACGACAAATATGTTTTCACATATTTCATTTTGAGAGTTAAACTCTTTAAATTTGTTAAAAGAAAAAGGCTAAATTGTACTTTGATACCCTCAACTATTCCGGTTTTTCAACTTCATACCCTAAACTATTTTACTCAACAACTTAATACCTCAACTATTATTTTTTTTCAACTTCATACCTAAAATTTTAAAAATTCAGAAAATGTCCTTATCCCTTCCCTCTCCCCTTCTCCCCCCCCCCGGCCCCACTCCGGCCACCTCCTCCTCCCGCACAGCCCCCCTCCCTCCCGCCCCGCCCCCCTCCGGCCACCCCCCTCTCCCGCTTCCGTCCCCCCCCTCCCGCTTTCGGCCGCCTCCCCCTCCCCCTCCCGCTTCCGGCCATCTCCCCCCCCTCCCGCTTCCGTCCACCCTCCCCCAGCCCCCCTCCTCCCATCAAGTTTGACCAATGGTATTTTCGTCCAAAAATTTTTTTGGGTATCAACTTGTTACAAAAAAAAGTTTAGGATATCAAGTTGAAAAACAGAAATAGTTGAGGGTATCAAAGTGCAATTAAGCAAAAAAAAAAAAATTAGGATCCTCAATGTTACTCAAAATCCTAATTACCACATAAAAAAATTATGCTCGTAGTGTTTTCCAACCAAACAAATCCTTGGACTAAAAATCTAATGCCTAGTTTGTTGGATCGCGGAAAGGAAATGAATTATTTATTTTTTTTCTTTGAAAAACTACAATTTTAATCGATTTTTTTTTCGATGTTTGGAAAAGTAAAAAAAATAAATGGAAGAAAAAGTGAATTCTTAGAAGAAAAAATGAACCATTGGGTGATTGGGAAAACCAATTTCTCCTATAATTTTCTTCCTTTTAGTGTCTGTTTGATAATGATATTTTCACCAGCTTTGGGGTATTTTTAAACCGACCGTTTATGAAAATTCATACTCGTTAAATTTTTTTAGACACTGTATTTGGTCGGCTCAAAAACTCATGGTGCATACGGTCCGGTCCGGATCGGCCCACGGGCCGAATTCGGCGGGCCAGACCGGGCTCGGGCCGGTCCAGGACCGGCACTTAGTTAAAAACGGGCCGGGCCAGGCCCGGCCCGGTTCAGCTCACGTAGGCCCAGCCCGGCCCACTGGACCGGACCATGGTGCAGCCGGTCCGGGCCGAACCGGTCCACGGGCCGGGCCGGGCCTTGGTCGGTTCGGGCCGGTTGAACCGGGCCGGCCCGGTTTTGATGGTTTTTTTTTTCTTTTCCTTACTTTATTTAACTTTTTTTTGTTAAATTATTTTCAAAAAAATTTTGTAATTTAATTTTGAAAAAAAAATGGTAAAAGTAAAAAAAATATTTCTCCCTCTTCCTTTATCCGGACTTGGGACCGGCAAATGCTTGCTTGGCATAGGCGGAGTTAAAAAATATTTTTTTAATTTTAAAAATAAAAAATAGTTTTTGAAAGTATAAGTTAAAATTTGAAAAGTATAAGTTAAAATTTAAAAGTATAAGTTAAAATTGAAATATTTTAAGTATAAAAGTATAAGTTTCAAAAATCAAAGTAAAATATTCCCAATACTTGGATCTTTTTTTTTCTTTTCGGGACGTTGGGTGGAACTAGCGACTTCCGGAGGAGATTGTTGGAACCCCTCCGAAATCGGATTGGTTGCTACTTGCTCAGGTGGAATTTGAGTACCGTCAAAAAAAATATTAAAAAATTGGTAAGTCTGTCCAGCAAGATCAGGTGGGTTTGAACCTTCACCAGCCATATATAAAATAAAATAAAGTAAAACTTTGTTAGAAGAAAGTAAGGGATTGAGAGGAAGATCGGGAAGCCGTAGAGCCGAAATGGAGTTGGGAGGGAGATCGGGAAGCCGTAGAGCACCAGAGCACCGGGGAGGGAAAGCCGTAGAACACCGTAGAGAAATGTAGAGAAATGTTTGGAATGAGTTGTGTTTGAAAAATAGAATTTTTGGCCTATTTATAGAAAATTTTCAGGATTATTTTGGTAATTTTGGGTCCAAAATGACCAAAATGCTCCTTCCAACGTTTTAAAAACGGCTGTATGGGAGGGGCATTTTGGTAAAAGACCTCCCCCCAAACGGTCGACTGACTTTTTTTTTTAAAAAAAAAAAAAAATTTGAACCGCTCAGCCCAACGGTCGGCTGGACCGGTCCAACCGGGCCGGGCCTACAACCGAATAAAAAAAAAAAAATTTCTCGGGCCAGGTCGGGCGGGCTCGGGCTGGGGGGGGGGGGGGGGAGGCCCGACCCGACCCGTTGGGGGGTGGGGGGCCGGGCCGGTTCGGGCCTCGGACGGGCCGGGCCGGGCTGATTTGACCGCGGGCCGGTCCGGGCCTGGGCCGGGTACCGGGCTAACCGGCCCAACCTACAATATGATCAAAAACCACCCAAGATCGGTGTAATGTATTTTTGGGTGCTTTATAAACATCCCAAATTGGTGGGTTTTGGGTGGCTTTATTTATTTTTTTCATTTATATCCTCGCCAAAAAATATAAATATAACTACTAATAATTAAACCATATATTTTTTATTTCCGATTGAAGAAAAATCCAGGAACTTGCCATGTACTTGTCCTTGGAGTTCTATTGGGTGCATGGTTGTTTTCTGAGACAAGAATGCAGAAAAGACTTTTTGATACATGGTTATCTTCACGTCCATAAACCCATATTTTATCAAGAAAAACTTTTATTTATATATGAACATAAAGATAATTTTATTATTATAAAAAACTTTCATAATCGCTGGTTAATGAATTACCAAACATGAATTGGATTGGTTTAAAAGCTGCTACTTTAAAAAAAAGGATCTCTCCTAACCATTCATTTTCGCTACTCTAAACACACATCGTAACCGCTACCCCCATAATTGCCAAGCAAACCCTTCGGAATCAATCTTTTTTCTACTCATTTACTTTCACATCAAAAAACATGAAATAAATAATTTTTTTTCTTCCAAGATCATGGCTCGTGAACCAAACATGGCCTAAGTAAGTGGATATAGAACTAACATCATTTGCATTAATAGGTCTTAATCATACTTTAGTATTTTATACGTGGGCATATTCTTACAGTTCAATAAAAGTTCTCTCCTTCAAATGGAAAAACAATCTCTAACATTATTCCCAAATATAAGTAGGTATTGAATGAGTTTACCTAACATTTCTGTAGATCTTCCTTAATAAGTTTAGAAAGCTTTAAAATATGTCACATGGGTTACAAGAATCATTGCTAGATATGGTAGCAGTGTACAAGTATCTGCAATTCATATATATATATATATATATATATATATATATATATATATATATATATATATATATATATATATATATATATATATATATATATAGGGAGCGGATCGGGAGCCCCGCTCGCGGAGCCCCGCCGAAGCCCCGCTCCCCCTTAGCCGTTGGATCGCGCGGGCGGGGGGGGGGGGCCCACGCGGGCCCCGCGCGATCCGATGGTGCAGGGGGGGGCGGGGCTTCGACGGGGCTCCGCGGGCGGGGCTTCGACGGGGCTCCGCGGGCGGGGCCTTTGATCCGCTTCCATATATATATATATATATATATATATATTAAAACGTCCGTCACAATTACCTTCTTTCAATATATAATACCATCTCAATTTAAAAAATATATTTTGAGATCTTTCTTCCTCTTCCTATTTCCGAATATGTCAAACCCTCCTAACTCTAGTGGCTAGGAGGTGGAGACATAACTTATTCCGACTGGATCTCGCAGATAAATGAATTGTTCCTTCCAATTATAACAAAAATTTATTTATACATATATGGGATCATGATTATGTTATTAAGCGTACCATCCCCCAAAATAACAGTCGTTGATTCTATCCTTTTTGACCGTACAAATTAAAATTTTAAACTATTTTTTTTCGAAATTTTGAACTAATATATACAGTTAAAGAAGATAGATGCTGATTTTTTTAAAATATTTGAAAATACTTAATAGTGGAGATCTTGATCCCTCTCCCTCTACATATATATATTATTGCCGATTCATTAACGACTCAACATAAAATACATGCCACATTTATGTAGTTTTTAAAATTGGAGTAATGCTATGAAGACACTCTTTTTGACAAACTCTATAACCACACTGATATGTTAGTACGTTATCACATGTTAAGAAAAGTTTTACAAGAGAAATATTTTTGGGTGTGCTAAGCAGCTCATCGGGTGCGGATAGCCGCATCCTATACAATAATGTAAGTTTCAAAACACTAATTAGCTAAAAGATGTTAGTCCCGGGGCTTGATCAAAGATGAAAAACAAATGCAATCGAGATCTGAGATGTCACACAAAACTTTGCAGTGATCAAACTCAAGATCTACGATGGTACAATAAATCAAATAGCCAAATTACAATCTGAAGGAGGGAAAAAGAGAAGAGAAGATCTCTCGTTCTTCCTTGCAAACGTGTTGCAATTGGGACAGAACGAGTTACAATAAAACTAGAGAGAGATGAGAAGAAGAACAATGCTGGGATGTCAAAACACCGTTGCTCAAAGCAAGATTCGCCCCACACGATCTGCTTCCAGGAACCAGCAAGTTGAAGAACTTGTGGAACGCTCGAAGTCACCTCTGTTCAGACTCCTCGGATGGACTTGCAATGGCGGCAGCAACTCTCTCTCTCTTTCTCCTTTTCTAACTTGTAATTTTCGTAGTCGTCACAAAGGAGGCCAGAAGAGAGTATTTATAGAGAGAGGGTGGAAACCCTAACCGCCTCTTCAGTTATGGAAAGATTGAATCAAATCCCAAAAGATAGCAACGAGATTTAATTCAAATCCCACAAAGATAGGATCTGATTTAATCGCATTGATTCAGCCTTACCATAACTGATTTATAATCTGCACAGTCAGCGGATCCCTCCATGCAGCAGCAGCAGCCTGGCCGCATGAGCCTAATGGCCGCATGGACCGCATGAGCCGCATGGACCGCATGTGCCGCATGTGCCGCATGGACCGCATGTGCCGCATGGACCGCATGTGCCGCATGGACCACATGGACCGCATGTGTCGCATGAGCCGCATGAGGCCGCATATGAGCCGCATGCCGCATAAGACCGCATGGCCGCATATGAGCCGCATAAAGACCGCATGACTGCTGACATGCTAAGTGCAAAGTGTGCCAACAAAACGCCACATTACGCCTCATGAGCCCGAGTCCGAGTCCGAGTCCGAGTCCGAGTCGCTAAGCCCCGTTGGGGCTTAGTTCCAAGTGGAATTAATCCAAGAGAATGACAAAAGCATTAATGCTTAATCCTTGGAGCCTTATTCTTACCTCCTAGTAAAATCACCCACATGGTTTCCTCCTTAGGGTCACCACCCCATGTGCATCTCTCAACAACACAACCAAGTATATATGTTGAGATAACTCATGGTGCATTTCCGATATGGGACTATAATTTTACAAGGCATGTTGAGAGCAAGCTCTCTCCATGTAAAGAAAGCACCAACAATCCCCCACATATCACAACATATATATGTGTCCAGGGTTGAGCGTTCCCCACAGTAACTGTCCATTTTGTATTAGGATAGATGTCGCTGACGACTTGAATCTTTCCGTATGGGTTAAATAACAATGTGATACAAGAATGGACTACGCCTTGAATTCTGCACCACAATTGTAATTCTTTCCACTCACAAAGTGTAGTTACGTGTGCTTCTGGCTACACATTAAAGGCCCTGTGCCAGCCTAGTTTCAGTGTATAATTTTGGGCGTATACAAGTTTACCCTCAAGAGACGGCCTGATATCTCTTTCCATACACTATAGGTGAGTTCTTTATTAAAGAGATATGGAATGAAGCCTTGCGCTTCCTTGCGGTGCTACGCCGCTATGACATGGCCTGAAGCCGAGGCATTACCCCTACCTGGGAACCTCATCGTAGTGTCATACTACTGTAGCATGAGGTCACAAGCCTCTTTGTAGTGCCAAACTATCCAGCATGAAGCCTAAGGCTTCCTTGCGGTGTTACGCCGCAACGACATGGCTTGCAATGCCGAGGCTTTACCCCTACCTGGGTACCTCATCGTGGTGTCGTGCCACTGTAACATGGGGCCATCCTCCCCTTTGTAGTGCTGTCTATAACTCTTTAATTACGTCATACAGCATTAGGCTACCTGCCTATTTGTGGTGCTACGCCGCTGTGACTTGGCTTGCAAAGCCGAGGTATTACCCCTACCTGGGAACCTCATGGTGGAGTCACCCCACTGTAGCATGGAGATTCACTCCTTGTAGTGCTGCTCTACCATGCTTCCTGTAAAGCACACCAGGCATTCATTCTGCCTGATAACTCATTAAGGCGTTTAAGCCAACCTTCCACAGGATTTGTTTTTCTGCAGAAAAATACATAGTAGACAACAGTGGTTATGGGTCCGTATCCCTTCCATGTTCCAGAGAACAAGTACCCACTGTTACCTGATAGTTTCCCAGTCAGTGATCCTCCTTTGAACCAAAAGTTAGATGCCTAGTAGATTTCTCTTTGAACTAATAGCATAAAACTTTATGGTAGGATTACAAAGACACACTATCAGAATGCCTTCAAGCCCATTTTACAAGCTGTGTCATCGACCAACTGGCGCTTGAGGCCCTTTGTGAACGGATCTGCCAGGTTCTCCTGACTCCGAACATCAACCACTACAATTACACCTCTTTTGATAAGATCGTTTACTGCCCTGTGCTTCAACCGCACAGTCCTCTTCTTCCCGTTGAAGAGGTCATTTGATGCCACCGCCGCAGTCGCCTGGTTGTCACAGTATATCGGTATCGCCGGTATCTGAGCCCCAACCACTGGAAGATCATACATGAGCTCCCGAAGCCATTCTGTTTCATCTGCTGCAGTTTCAAGTGCATAGAATTCAGATTCCATGGAGGAACGAGAGAGTATAGTCTGCTTCTTCGACTTCCACGATATAGCAGCTCCACCCAAGGAAAAGACATATCCACCTGTGGATCTCTCGCTTTCCACCTCTGAACACCAACTAGCATCACTTAAGCCTTCTACTACTGTCGGATACCCGTTGTAGTGCAGTACATATGTCTGAGTATTCTTGAGATATCTCATCACCCGCATCACAGCTTTCCAGTGCTCAATCCCTGGGTTGCTTGTGAACCGACTCAGCATTCCCACGGCGAAAGCTATGTCAGACCTTGTGGCAGTGGTTGCGTACATCAAACTTCCGATAACGCTAGAATACTCCAGCTGCCTGACGCTTTCCCTTGAATTTGGCTTCAGCTTCTGATCACACCTGTATGGCGTATCGATCCCTGGAAGATCCTTATACCCATAGCGTGTGAGCATCTTCTCAATGTAGTGAGATTGTGACAGCGCTGCTCCAGTGTCTGTCCGGATGATCTTTATCCCCAAGATGACATCTGCATCCCCCAAGTCCTTCATACTGAACTTGGTTGAGAGGAACTTCTTTGTCTCTGTGACACAGCCTATATCCGTACCTAGGATTAGCATGTCGTCCACGTACAGACAAACGATGACTCCTCTTCCATCAGCGAACTTTGTGTAAACACATTTGTCCGTCTCGCTGACTCTGTAGCCGTTTGACTTAATAACTTTGTCAAACTTCTCATGCCACATCTTGGGAGCTTGCTTCAAACCATACAATGATTTCACCAACTTGCATACTTTGTCTTCAAGACCTTTGACGACAAATCCATCTGGCTGTTGCATGTAAATCTCTTCGGTCAGCTCCCCATTCAGGAATGCGGTCTTTACATCCATCTGATGTATCACCAACTTATGTATAGTTGCAAGAGCGATTAACATCCTGATGGTGGTCATCCGGGCTACTGGAGCGTACGTGTCAAAGTAGTCTATCCCCTGTTTCTGAGAAAATCCCTTGGCTACCAGCCTGGCCTTGAACTTGTCAATAGTTCCATCTGCCTTCATCTTCTTCTTGAAGATCCATTTACATTCGATGGGCTTTTCTCCTTCAGGTAGATCTACCAACACCCATGTGTTATTGGAGGTGATAGAGTCAAACTCGTCATTCACTGCCTCCTTCCAGAAGATAGCATCTCTGGTCTTCATCGCCTCATCATAGGTAAGCGGATCTGCTTCCACATGATAGGTGACAAAGTCATCTCCGAAGTCTTTCGGTCTCCTCGCTCGCTTAGCTGACGGCTCTGCGAGTTCTGGTACAGGAGTTGTTTCCTCAATAACAGCTTCTTCTTGGACTACTGGCTCATATGAGATTTCAGTCTCATTTGCACCTCCATCATTTTTCGGAATGTCAGAAAGAACAATGTTTTTGTCTTTTGCAAATTTGTCTTCAAAGTATTCAGCATCGCGAGATTCGATGATATGATTTGACTCAATATCAAGAAATCTCCGAGCATCACTCTTCTCGGCATACCCCAAGAAGATCGCCTTCGTAGTCCTTGTCCCTAGCTTCTGAATCTTCAGATCTGGAAGTTTCATATACGCCAGACACCCCCACACTCGAATGACATTCAAGTTAGGTCTGACTTTGAACCAGAGTTCATGAGGAGTTACGTCCGAAGTTGCATGTGGCACTCTATTTAGAATAAAAGTGGCCGTCAATGCAGCTTCTCCCCAGTAGCATTTAGGAAGACCCGCGGTTAGCAGCATAGAGTTCATCATTTCTGTCAACGTTCTGTTCTTCCTCTCCGCTACTCCGTTAGATTGAGGAAAATATGGAGCAGTAGTCTCGCATATGATTCCATGTTCTCTGAAGAACGATGCGAACTCATGAGACCTGTACTCCCCACCTCGATCACTCCTTAACCTCTTGAGTTGTTGTCCAGTCTGCCGTTCAGCTTCGGCCCTGAACTCTCTGAACTTCTCGAAGGCTTCGTCTTTAGATTTGAGCAAGTAGACGAACGCGTATTTTGAGAAGTCGTCGATGAAGTTTATGAAATACTTCATCTCGGCCTTCGTGGAGAAATGTTTGAAGTCACAGATATCAGAGTGCACCAACTCCAGAAGATCTGTGCTTCGATTGACCCGATGAAAGGGTTTCCTTGTGATCTTCGTCTGAGCACACACCTCACACTTCTCCACCTTACCCCCACATTTGGAGATAAGTCCTAGACTAGACATTTTGTTAATTCTTTTACAATGAACATGTCCTAGTCTATTATGCCATAACTCAAGAGAATAATCAGAAAATGCAACTGCATTAATGTCTTCAAACTGGTTAACAAGCTGAATTTTAAACATGCCTTCGGTTTGATAAGCCTTCCCGAAGTATGTTCCTTTCTTGGACATCACCATCTGACCAGCATTGATGTCCATCCTCAAGCCTGCGTTGCAGAGCAGGCTTCCAGAGATCAGGTTCTTGGCAATCGCCGGAACATGCTTCACACCTTGAAGCGTCAGAGTGTTCCCAGAAGTGAGTTTCAGTTCCACGGTCCCGATCCTCAGAACTTCAGCTTGGGCCTGGTTCGCCATGACAACCTTCTCAGATATCGGCTGGTACGTGACGAACCATTCCTTGCCTGAACAGATATGGCAAGTCGCTCCAGTGTCTATCCACCAGTCAGAGTCAACCCCCACAGTTGTGACCTGTCCGATCATAGCAACAACGTTAGAAACCAATAAAACCTTATTAGGCTCACCTTTCTCTGATTGTTTAGGCTTAGATCTGCATTCACTCTTGTAGTGGCCTTTCTTGCCACAATTATAACAAGTCACGTGGGACTTAGTCTTCTGTTGCTTGAAAGAAGGATCCTTCACTTTTAGATTAGCGAAGTCCTTCTTCTTGGGATGAGAAGCCGCCTGCTTCCCCTTGGAATCTCTCGTCTACACAAGATTGGCTTTAGCCAACTGTTTGGACAGAGTGTCCACCTTCTGTTGAGAACGCATCTCGTCCTCAACATGGATCTCTTGAAGTAGATCTCCCAAGCTAATGTCTAGCTTCTTGTCGGGAAGGGGCATCTCTTCGAGACGATCCCTCCGACGATCTCTCCGACGACAAACTTGTCGGGAAGGTACTCCATCCAGCAGAAAGTTTTGAGACGATTCCTCCGACGACAAACTTGTCGGGAAGGGGCATCTCTTCGTCTTCCAGTTTCTGACGCAGCTTCAAAAATTCCTTCACCTGTGGCAGCATGGACTTTTCGTCCTCAAAGAGCAATTTGTGATATTTTTCAACCACAAATATTTTGCTTCTGTTCTTATCTTCTTCATACAGATTTTCCACAGACTCCCATATGTCTCTGGCAAGTTCCTTCTTTGAGTAGGATTCTGCCAGGGAGTCCTCCATAGCATTCAGGATGAGAAGCCTGCAGATGCTATTTTCCCTTCTCCACTTGGCCTGGAGTTTGGTAGCCGCGTTGATGGCGGCAGTAGATCCAGTGTCTGGAACAGAGGGTTCTTCCTCCAACAGAACATGATCAACGTCTTTCAGTTGAAGAGTTAGGTACACCTTTCTCTTCCAGACTTGATAGTGCTCTCCATCGAACTTTTCCAACTTGCAGAAGTCCGATTGGAGGAGCGAAGTATTAATGTTTTCCATCTATACGGATCTTGCTTTGAGATTGTTAGTCCCGGGGCTTGATCAAAGATGAAAAACAAATGCAATCGAGATCTGAGATGTCACACAAAACTTTGCAGTGATCAAACTCAAGATCTACGATGGTACAATAAATCAAATAGCCAAATTACAATCTGAAGGAGGGAAAAAGAGAAGAGAAGATCTCTCGTTCTTCCTTGCAAACGTGTTGCAATTGGGACAGAACGAGTTACAATAAAACTAGAGAGAGATGAGAAGAAGAACAATGCTGGGGTGTCAAAACACCGTTGCTCAAAGCAAGATTCGTCCCACACGATCTGCTTCCAGGAACCAGCAAGTTGAAGAACTTGTGGAACGCTCGAAGTCACCTCTGTTCAGACTCCTCGGATGGACTTGCAATGGCGGCAGCAACTCTCTCTCTCTCTCTTTCTCCTTTTCTAACTTGTAATTTTCGTAGTCGTCACAAAGGAGGCCAGAAGAGAGTATTTATAGAGAGAGGGTGGAAACCCTAACCGCCTCTTCAGTTATGGAAAGATTGAATTAAATCCCAAAAGATAGCAACGAGATTTAATTCAAATCCCACAAAGATAGGATCTGAATTAATTCAAATCCCACAAAGATAGGATCTGATTTAATCGCATTGATTCAGCCTTACCATAACTGATTTGTAATCTGCACAGTCAGCGGATCCCTCCATGCAGCAGCAGCAGCAGCCTGGCCGCATGAGCCTAATGGCCGCATGGACCGCATGTGCCGCATGAGCCGCATGGGCTCATAAAGACCGCATGACTGCTGACGTGCAAAGTGTGCCAACAAAACGCCACATTACGCCTCATGAGCCCATGAGCCCGAGCCCGAGTCTTAGTCCGAGTCCGAGTCGCTAAGCCCCGTTGGGACTTAGCTCCAAGTGGAATTAATCCAAGAGAATGACAAAAGCATTAATGCTTAATCCTTGGAGCCTTATTCTTACCTCCTAGTAAAATTACCCACATGGTTCCCTCCTTAGGGTCACCACCCCATGTGCATCTC
This sequence comes from Iris pallida, assembly GCA_029216955.1. Lineage (NCBI taxonomy): Eukaryota > Viridiplantae > Streptophyta > Magnoliopsida > Asparagales > Iridaceae > Iris > Iris pallida. Next base: position 13,467,885 of record JANAVB010032220.1, read on the forward strand.
TCAACAACACAACCAAGTATATATGTTGAGATAACTCATGGTGCATTTTCGATGTGGGACTATAATTTTATAAGGCATGTTGAGAGCAAGCTCTCTCCATGTAAAGAAAGCACCAACAAAAGAAAAGGAAAATGCTAAGTCTACTACCAAATGCTTACAACAATCTTATAACCTCTATCACCCACCTCTTACACATGGATCCACCGGGTCCCACCACCCCTCACACTCTCCCGCTACATGGACTCTATTCGACTCCACCATTTACTCCCCTTCTCCTCCTTCGATCAAAGTTTGACACATGATGGGTTGTAGGAAGATTGTAAGCATTGGTTGTAGGTATAGCAAAGCTCAAAAGAAAAAGTGAACTTGGTAGAGAGAGAATGAGCTTCCAGAGAGAATAAGTGAAGACCAGATGTTGACAAATCCTCCTGTCACTATTCAAACAAGTCCTTTGTTCTTGTAATAATTAATACTAATAGATTTTTTTCTTAATCCCAAGATCTTCCTCTCCTCTGGTCCCATGAAAATCTCGAGTTCCTTCTGATTCTTCCTTCCTACCAGTTGCCACCAAAAAGAAAAAGAAAGATGTCTCCTTTTCTTGTATTTTGAGCATCTAGGCCTCCTGATATTCCCTTGAAGGCTGTTTTTTTTTTTTTTTTTCTTTCTTTTTTCTCTTCTGGGTCTCCTGTGTTCTTCACAAATCCACTGATTTAGGTGAATTTCTCGCTTTTTTTAGTATTTTTTTTCCTTGAATTTCTGACATGGGCTATTGAGTTTGCATGTTCCAATCACGAATTCATGCTAAAGTTGCTGTCTTGGGACATGGGTAGGCGCTATGTTCTGTTCATTTGCTGATTCTTAATGCTGTTTGGGTTATATGTTGATTATAGATCTGCATTATCATCCTTTCTTGTAATTTAATATATGATTAAGGTTAAGGTTAAGGTTAGGGTGTGCATGTGAGTTTTAGTAGCTACTCAATGTAGGCTTGTGTTGTGATACTAATGTAGGGATTGGTGTAGTTTGTAGTTCGTCGATGCGTAGAATAGTATCATTCAATTACAACCTATGTTGCAAGGACATGGATACAACACGATAAGGACACGTAGACACGAACATGTCACCTATTTTGGAGTGTCCTGGTTGTGTCCAATACGTGTTCTATACGTGACAGACATGGCACGGCCACATTTTTGGAGTATCCGTACTTCCTAGATTATACCACCACCAACAACAACAAGCAACAAGTTTATCCTAAAATTTTGGGGTTGGCTATTTGCATAGTTATCTTCGATTAGCTCTGTTAAGGACCACTTCACCATTAACCAAAAAACCATATCCTTTGTTACAGACACGTGAGACAATGTTTTCTCATCTTATCCTCAATTGACGCCACTTATCCGTCGCAGCAAAATAGCTTATTCTAGTATTTTTAATTTTCCCTTAGATTTCTAATGGTGCATGTTGCGGGATAAAGACAATTTTGGTTAGTATCCTTTTTAGTTGATTATGATACTTTCTTGTAGCTCAATATAGCCTGTGTTGTAATAGTAATGTTGGGATTGGAATTTGTAGTTTCGTAGATGTCAGATTAATGTTTCTTAACATAATATAAATATATGACCCTCATCACACTTTTAACATGGTTTCAAAGCCAGTGAGGTTCTTGTCTGGCACAGATTTTATAAAAAATCATACTGCTCCATGAATCCAGCCCTTGGCCCATATAATCGGCATCTACCCGTTGGGGGAAAGGGGCATATTGAAATGCTATAAATATATAACTCTCAACGATCATCACAGCTCTAGAGGTCGAGGTCTGGTGTAGAGACATGGACTACAACACCATTTTATCTTCATTGAAACTTGTAAATTCTCTCCTGTTATTGTGATTTTCTTTCCTCAAATTGCTAATTGTGCATGTTACAGGACAAATGCAGTCCTCGCTAATATCATAAATCATGGGAGAGGAGACCATATTGGTGACTCTTAAATTTCAATATTTGGACACAAGTTGAGAGGTTTTTGTTTTCCCGGAAGCTCCTGATTGTGCTCAGGTTTGCATTTAGGAGGTGAGGGAAGCTTCCGTTAGTTTTAGTTGTCTTCTTGAGTTTGTAACTATTTTTTCTTGAGCAGCATTATTTTACATATAACTAGCTTATTTACAGTTTATTGATAAGATAAAAATGTATTGAATCTGAGTGTCATCTTTTAAGCCTCATCCCTGTCACTGATAGATTTTAGATTTTACGATTCCAAATTACATGAGAATTGTGCTCACTTGATGCATATGTCCGTGAGTGCATCCAAAAGTGTTATCTAGACATTCTGCAGCTATCATTCTCACCTGTCCTGTCGAGTGTATACATGAAATGTTATCTTACATTAATACATCAAGCAACATGAGAATTTGGAGCAAATTAATACTAAAATTAGCTAAATACTTGCATGTGTAGGAGATGTGCCTGAAGATTATGGAGCAATTCTGAAATATTGATTTACCATAACATTTTGGATGGAAACTAGGACTAGTTTTGATGTACATTTCTGGTTTCCAAATGGGTCAGGGGACAACCTATCCCACACTTGCTCGGGTCACATTGCACCATGGTGATGCCGTAACAACTAACCCTTCACCATTTACTATTGTGCTGGGATGTGTGTTACAATGAATTACTAATGTAGATGTCCCAGCATATATTTCTATAGGGATTCATCTCATAAAGATCCTACAAAAAATTATGTGGAGTATCAACTACCTAATGCAGCTCTATATGCAGGCTTAGCACTAGTAGGGAAATATAAAACATAAAGTACAACAGTGGCAATGTGGAATCTACTTGCCAAAAAGCTTATGACTTTTCTCATAAACTATATGAATCATTGTGAAGGAAAAAAGAACCACTTCTACTCTTCATGTGCTAAGTGTTGGAGTGGGTGGGGTTCCCAACCTATGTGGAGAAGATCCCGGAGTGCGACGAGCGCCGTCCGATGTCGGAGAAGCTCGGGAGTAGTTGTTGCTGCTGCTGCTGCCCCAAAGGGGGTTCTGGACCAAGTCTGCCGAGTTCGGGCCGAACTCGGTCCCAGGCCGAGTTCTGGCCGAACTCGGTCTGGCCGTTCCAGGGTTTGGCCATCCAGTGCTGGTTGCCCCACACAGAGTTCTGGCCGAACTCTGTGTGTCGGGGGGCTGAAGCGGATTTCAGGATGAGTTTTCATCATTGGATCTAATCCAACGGTCCAGGTTGGTTGCGGGATTAGGGAGATATATTGAGTTTTCTCAACCCTAATTCATTATCGTATTATCGCATTGGACAACACAAGTTTGAGAGAGAAGGAGGCAAGAGTGCCATTGCAACTTCGGAGAAGAAGACGGAGGATCGAAGGTCCTTTTCGAAGGAGATCGTGTTTCGGGTAATCTCTACTCGTCGTTCTCGTTCTTCGTAGCCTTGTGATCATTGTTCTTGTCTCTGAGTGTTGTGGGGATCCGATTTGGATTGGGAGGAGTTTGTAGAGGGTGTAATTCTTCTATTCCATTAGTGGAGGCTTCTCAGGGTTGGACTCCGATCGTCCCGTGGTTTTTTTCCCGCAAGGGTTTCCACGTCAAAAATTCTCTGTGTCTGCGTGATTGTTTTTTGTGTGCTTGTTTTTGGGTTCGTGCGTTGTTTGCTCGGTCCTCTCGCAGGTACTCTCCGATTTGGGAAAAGGTTTTCGCGCTTCTTTCCCAACAGAGTGGTATCAGAGCATAGGTTTTGTTCTGGCTGATACCAACAGAGTGGTATCAGAGCATAGGTTTTGTTCTGGCTGATACCAACGGAGTGGTATCAGAGCTTTGGGTTCAAAGGGTGTCAGGAGTTGACAGAGGAACCAGAGAGGAGAGATGGACGCGAAGCCGGTGCGCATGGTGAACCTTAATGGCACAAACTATCATTATTGGCGGAGCAAGATGAAGGATTTGCTATTTGTCAAGAAGCTGCATCTACCTGTGTTTGCAACCGAGAGGCCCAGTGATAAATCCGAGGAGGACTGGAAGTTCGAGCACATACAGGTGTGTGGGTACATACGGCAGTTTGTTGATGAGAACGTGTACAACCACGTTGCCAATATTGAGCACGCGAAGACGTTGTGGGATAAGCTGGAACCCTTGTATGCGAAGAAGACCGGGGTAAACAAGCTGTTCCTGATCCGAACGATGATGGGTTTGCGGTACAAGGATGGGGCGTCTATTACGGATCACTTGAGTGAGTTCCAGGGCGTGGTTGACCAGCTATCTTCTATGGGAGTCAAGTTCGACGACGAAGTTCAGGGATTGTGGCTGCTGTGTACCTTGCCAGACTCGTGGGAGACCGTACGAGTATCTATGATCGCTTCTGCTCCAGAGGGCGTGGTCAGTCTGGAGTTTGCCAAGAGCGGGGTGTTGAATGAAGAGATGCGGAGACGTTCTCAGGGCACTTCATCCACATCCCACCACTCAGAGGCACTTGTTTCAGAGAGCCGCGGAAGGGGCAAAAGCAGGGGTCCAGGTGGTGGCAGAGACAAGAGCAGGGGGAAGTCCAAGGGTCGGTACGAGGACTCAGAGTGTTATCATTGCGGTAAGAAGGGCCATATCAAGCGGAATTGTTTCGCTTGGAAGAAGGAGAAGAAGGGCGACAAGGGGAAGCAAGAAGAGAACACTACAGCGGCGGCCTCGATGCATGGAGGCGATGTGATCATCGTAGGTGATGAGGTCATTACTAACCTCGCCTGCGATGACAATTCTTGGCTGGTGGACTCAGGGGCTTCAGCACATGTATCTCACAATAGGGCACTGTTTGCCACTTACACGACAGGCGACTGTGGCGTGTTGAAGATGGGCAACGGAGATGTGTCGAAGGCGGTTGCCGTTGGAGATGTGCATTTGAGAACGAAGACAGGTGCGGTTCTTGTTCTCAAGGATGTTCGTCATGTCCCTGATATCCGTTTCAACCTGGTGTCGGTTGGAAGGTTGGATGACGAGGGATTCTTCAGTCTCTTCGGGAATAGTCAGTGGAAGCTTTCCAGAGGTTCGATGGTGATTGCCAGAGGAAGCAAGAAGTCCGGTCTCTACTATATGGAGGGGAGCGCAGAGGGGGCACAGGAGGTGAACGCAGTCAGTGACGCGTCTACCGAGTTGTGGCACAGGCGGCTCGGCCATATCAGCGAGAAGGGGATGAGCTACTTGGTGAACAGGAAGGTGATTCCGGGGCTCAAGTCTACAAAGTTGGAGAAGTGCACGCACTGTTTGGCTGGGAAGCAAAGTAGGGTGTCTTTCCAGAGTCACCCAAGTTCGAGGAAGCCGGCGTTGCTCGAGTTGATTCACTCGGATGTCTGCGGTCCTATGAAGGTAAAATCTCTTGGTGGTGCTTCTTACTTTGTGACTTTTATTGATGACTGTTCCAGGAAGGTTTGGGTCTATGCCTTAAAGACCAAGGATCAGGTGCTGCCTACTTTCAAGGAGTTTCAGGCCTCCGTTGAAAGGGAGACGGACAAGAAGTTGTTGTGTGTTCGGTCCGACAATGGCGGCGAATACATCGGTCCCTTTGATGCGTATTGCAGAGAGCAAGGGATACGACACCAGAAGACTCCGCCAAAGACACCTCAGCTCAATGGTGTAGCGGAGCGCATGAACAGGACACTGATGGAGAGGGTGCGGTGTTTGCTGTCAGAAGCAAACTTGCCGGGCAGTTATTGGGGTGAGGCTCTTCTCACAGCTGCTTATATTATTAATTTGTCTCCTAGTGCTCCTTTGCAGGGTGATGTGCCTGACAAAGTATGGTACGGCAAAGAGCCGTCATACAGTCACCTGCGGGCGTTTGGTTGTAAAGCCTTCGTGCATGTACCGAAGGACGAGAGGACCAAACTTGAGCCGAAGACGAGGCGATGCGTCTTTGTCGGCTACGGTCGGGATGAGTTTGGCTATAGACTCTACGACCCAGTGGAAGGAAAGCTCTACAGAAGCAGGGACGTGGTGTTCGTCGAGGATCAGACCATGACCAACACTCAGGATTCCGAGACGCCTTCTGAGGCTGAGGAATTGCCTGAGTTAGAGTCATTTCGCTTCGAGCAGTTTCCAGAGGACATCGCGGAGGATCCAGTTATGGGGGAGCCGGTACATGGAGTTGCTCCCAACCTTGATCATCAGCCTGCTGATGGTGGTCAGGGTGTCCCTCAGGAGGATGAGCATGCCGGAGAGGTAGTTCCTGAAGGGAAGGAGACTGTCGGTATACAGCCAGCACCAGTGGCTCCACTGAGAAGGAGCAACAGGGATCGTCGACCATCTACGAGATACTCGCCGGATGAGTATGTGCTACTGACTGACGGGGGAGAGCCCGAAAGTTTCGCAGAGGCTATGGAAGACGAACACAGGCAGGAGTGGATGGTGGCTATGCAGGAGGAGATGAGTTCCTTGCACACCAATTCTACTTATGATCTGGTGCGGTTGCCAAAGGGCAAGAAGGCTTTGAAAAATCGATGGGTGTTCAGAGTGAAGCAGACGGATGATGCTACTCGCCCTCGATACAAAGCGAGGCTGGTAGTCAAGGGCTACGGTCAGCGGAAAGGCGTGGATTATGATGAAATCTTTTCGCCTGTCGTCAAGCATTCGTCTATTCGGGTGGTGCTAGCATTAGCAGCCAGTTTCGACTTGGAGGTCGAGCAGATGGACGTGAAGACGGCGTTCCTCCACGGTGATCTTGAGGAGGAGTTGTACATGGAGCAGCCGGAGGGATTCTGTGAGAAGGGCAAGTCACATTTGGTCTGCCGGTTGAGGAAGAGCTTGTATGGTCTGAAGCAGGCTCCGAGGCAGTGGTACAGAAAGTTCGAGTCGTTTATGGGGGAGCATGGTTATGCACGGACGACGTCGGACCATTGTGCATTTGTGAGGTATTTTGCCGATGATGATTTTATCATCTTATTGCTCTATGTTGATGATATGCTATTAGTGGGTCGGAATGCCACTAGGATAGCGGAGTTGAAGCGCCAACTGGGCGCGGCCTTCTCTATGAAGGATTTGGGCGCAGCGAAGACTATTCTTGGGATGGAGATCAGCCGAGAGAGAGAGTCCAAGCTGCTACACTTGTCCCAAAAGAAGTACATTCACCGGGTACTTCAGCGTTTCGGGATGGACGGGTCGAAGAAAGTGAGTTCCCCCCTCGCGGCTCACTTTAAGTTCACTGAGGAGCAGTGTCCATCTACCGAGGACGAAAAGGAAGATATGGAGCGGGTTCCATATGCTTCAGCTGTGGGAAGCCTGATGTATGCTATGGTGTGTACGAGGCCAGATATTGCTCATGCAGTTGGTACGGTTAGCAGGTATCTTTCGAATCCTGGAAGGGTACACTGGAGTGCGGTCAAGTGGATTCTACGATATCTTCAGGGCACTGCTGGTTGGAGACTTTCCTTTGGTGGTGACGAGCCGAAGCTGGTTGGGTATACCGATGCTGATATGGCTGGAGATGTAGACACGAGGCGATCGACTTCAGGCTACGTGATGATGTTTGCGGGAGGAGCAGTGTCGTGGCAGTCGCGGTTGCAGAAGTGTGTTGCCTTGTCGACGACGGAGGCGGAATACATTGCGGCGACGGAGGCTTGCAAGGAGCTGTTGTGGATGAAGAAGCTGTTGCAGGAAATGGGACTGAAGCAAGAGCAGTATACTTTGCTTTGCAACAGTCAGAGTGCTATCCATCTTGTGAAGAATCAGACGTTTCATAGCCGGTCCAAGCACATCGAGACTCGGTATCATTGGATACGGGATGTGGTTGAGAAGAAGGACGCGGAGCTTGAGAAGGTGCATACAGATGACAACGGAGCTGATATGTTCACGAAGATTCTACCAAGGGGGAAGTTTGAGTACTGCAGGCAGATCGTCGGGATGACGACGTCCTCCCCATAGTTGTGAAGGGGGAGATTTGTTGGAGTGGGTGGGGTTCCCAACCTATGTGGAGAAGATCCCGGAGTGCGACGAGCGCCGTCCGATGTCGGAGAAGCTCGGGAGTAGTTGTTGCTGCTGCTGCTGCCCCAAAGGGGGTTATGGACCAAGTCTGCCGAGTTCGGGCCGAACTCGGTCCCAGGCCGAGTTCTGGCCGAACTCGGTCTGGCCGTTCCAGGGTTTGGCCATCCAGTGCTGGTTGCCCCACACAGAGTTCTGGCCGAACTCTGTGTGTCGGAGGGCTGAAGCGGATTTCAGGATGAGTTTTCATCATTGGATCTAATCCAACGGTCCAGGTTGGTTGCGGGATTAGGGAGATATATTGAGTTTTCTCAACCCTAATTCATTATCGTATTATCGCATTGGACAACACAAGTTTGAGAGAGAAGGAGGCAAGAGTGCCATTGCAACTTCGGAGAAGAAGACGGAGGATCGAAGGTCCTTTTCGAAGGAGATCGTGTTTCGGGTAATCTCTACTCGTCGTTCTCGTTCTTCGTAGCCTTGTGATCATTGTTCTTGTCTCTGAGTGTTGTGGGGATCCGATTTGGATCGGGAGGAGTTTGTAGAGGGTGTAATTCTTCTATTCCATTAGTGGAGGCTTCTCAGGGTTGGACTCCGATCGTCCCGTGGTTTTTTTCCCGCAAGGGTTTCCACGTCAAAAATTTTCTGTGTCTGCGTGATTGTTTTTTGTGTGCTTGTTTTTGGGTTCGTGCGTTGTTTGCTCGGTCCTCTCGCAGGTACTCTCCGGTTTGGGGAAAGGTTTCCGCGCTTCTTTCCCAACACTAAGCAGCTGCCATCCATTCTTGAACTAAGGTTTTGAGGTTTCTTACTTCAAGCTTTTATTTTTTATTTTAGTTTCTTTTGTCCCTCCAGCATTTGTTCCATAAAGGCTTAGAAGGGCTTTGATTGTTTAAACTTCTGACATGTGTCCTTAATGTAGAACAGCTTGCTTTACTAGAGTATTGACTCTCCTATCATAAGATAAATTTTGTTAACTAATAAGTAGTGAAAATTTGCAGAAAATGTCTATGCCAAAGTTACTTGGATGTCAAGATCTTGTTAAGTTTCTTTCTTTCCCATACAATTCTTAATTAGTGAATTATGTGGAACTTCTCTTTTCGATGTTTTGCAGGAATGGGAACTAAAGTGCAGTGTAAAAACTACCTCCCTGTAAATTACTTGATGAGTAATCTAAATGAGGACTCAACTAATTCTTTCTCTCTGTATTATGAGGATAAAAGTTTGAGTGGACATCTCTATGATGGCTGCATGCGGAGTCCTGCAAAAGGCTATCTAGTATATGATAAAGATATTTTTAAGCAAACTATGATGGAACATGAAGCTGTCTTTAAGAAACAGGTATAGATATGTTGTTCCTATATAACATAATGTTAACCCATTTAAGAGATATATGCCGTATTTTAGGCATGCAATGACAGGAATTCTTATTGTTATTTTAGGTATTATTAGTGTTGTAAATCACTGGGTTGGGTTGAGGTCCAACTTGAATAAAATATTCAAATATCAAAACTAAACCTATGGCCAGCTTGTTAACTGTTATGTTCAAGGTCAGGCCTGCTTATCTTTTGGTTGAATGCATCTGAACTTAGTAGTTTACATCTGAACTGCTGAACTGATCTTTTGGGTAGAATCAAAACTTTATTGGCAGTTAAACATGTTAAACTCCACTCTGCAAGGACACTAATAAGATTCAACATGATATATTATGGACACGACAACGTAAACATGGGATTAACTTTGGTATGCCGTAGTGTATTTTGGAGTGTTTTGTCTTTGTTCCGTACGTGTTTTGACATGGATGCAATACAACACCATTGAGGCATTGAGTTTTGGACTGCCCGTGCTTCTTGGTTAAACCCATATAATCACAACCAGTGGAGCTTGGATCATAATTATGGACCCATTAGGCCATACTTCACTCATGGTTCTAGTGATTGGGCTTGGTTAGGAATTGGGAGCCATTTGTTAGGTGTATACGTAATCCATCACTTTCAATTTGCCATGGTTAGCATGTCAGGTAAGAGATGTCCCTGATTGACCTGACCCACAAGCATGGTAACTGCTGTGTGGAAGGTTAGAAATCAATATCTTCAGCTTGTCATGGTAATTTTTATGAGTTTAGATTTGCGTTGACTGTTCTATTTTACTGATCTGGGACTCATACTTATTCTCTGATTTCAGGTGGGGGAACTCCACCGTCTTTATAGAAAACAGAAGGACTTGATGCATGAATTTAAAAACCAAGAATTATACAGATCACCTGTACAAATGGAAACATCTGGGTGTTATATATATTCATCTCCAATGCCATCTGAAACTACACAAAAGATATGGCAGATGCCTCATCTGATTCCTGTCAATACCGGTTATAATATCGTACATTCTGCAGGCACCGAGGAGGTAAAGCCATCCTTAAACCTTATGCAATGCAATGAATTATCAACAGAAACTAGTAGCTCTATAGATGGCAAACTGATGGATTCGAAGCTCAATAATCATCTCAAGCGGAGGCTTGATCTTCAACTTCCTGCTGATGTGTATATCAACATTGAAGATTCTGAAAGAACAAATAGAGGAAACATACCCAAGACTCCATTGGGGGCTACAGATCAATTAAGCTCGATATATGATCTTGATCGTGAGAGAGAGGTGAAACTGACTCTTGGTATCAATGGTGATCGTAGTTGCAGTAGCAGTAGTCAGAAATTTGATCCTCATCAACAAAATGGTCGGTCCATCAACAGCTTGTCTGGTCTAAATAGACCTATGAAAGGTTTGGCTTGTGAGGGAGAGGCCGGATTGGTTTCAAATAATTTTATTGGTATGAGAACCCTCCAAGGAGAGATTCAAAGCAACCAAATGCCAGATGGATCAAACAGAGGCTTCCAGCCTAGAGATTTTTTCACAGAAAACCATAGAGATGAAGGGGCACTCTCCAACTTTGTCAATGCTGTCAAGGAAGAAATAGTTTGGGAATCGCCAGCTTTCAATTATGAAGAAGGTAAATAGTAAATACATCTCCAAAGTCTCTGGTGATATCTATTGGACATAAGTATTTTTACAAACCTTTGAATGTTATTTTTGTCTGACACAACACAAGCTTTGATCATAGTAGTATTATTTCAATACTTTATTGACTTTCAATTTTTTTTTTTAAGATTGAACCTTCCCATGTTTATTACTTTTATGTTCTTACATAGAAATTTCCCTTGTTCTTCTGATATTGTCTTCTACTCTGTAATTATATAAATACAAACTTTGCTTCCGTTCTAGTCAGTTGACGAAAGCACATATTGCATTCCATGCATGAAATTCTAAATCATTGGCTGCAAGGAATTAGAGGATAAATGTAAGCCTGGGTCTTCAGGGAAAGAACTCTCTCTCTCTCTCTCTCTCTCTCTCTCTCTCTCTCCTCTAGCCTTCTCAATTTCCTCCCCACTAGCCAAGCCCAGCCCTAGACCAGTTGGATCCTGGTCGATCTTGTTGGTTGGATGGAAGGAGGCAGAAAGAAGTAGGTATAAAAAGGGGAGCAAGAGGAGAATTTTCTAGAAAAAAGTTTTGTTATCATTTTTTTTTAGATATAAACCAGGGGTATTTGTAGACATACAAGTTTCAGAGGGGTACAAAATTGAACTTGGACATTGTATAAAACATTTCACTAAACCCTCTCCCTAGGTTACATGGAGAAATGGTCAATTACATTCATCAGTAATATGTTATAGAAAAAGAAACAAACCTTGAGCAAGGGAAATTGGGGTTGGGAATTTTATCCAATTACTCAAAATGAACCTGACATTGTTCAGGCTGCTCCTCTCGTTCATGACAATGTATGGTAACAAATTCGTAGTACTTTTTGGTGTTTGGTATGATTTAAAGTAACCAAAGCTGACCGTAATTGTCTCTTATCATATTGAGGATAGGTTTAGGAAAACCCTTTTTAAATGCCCAGAGCATGAACGGTTTTCGACCTTACCTATATTATAATGAGTCATATATACAAAAGGCTGTAGATTTGCATATAAGGAACATAAAAAGTCATGGACAACCATCACGATGGTAGCATACCTTTTACCAAGACAGTATCACCAGTATCATGATACAATAAATTGCATAGAAATTATATGTCCATATTTCCATAACAGATCCAATACCACAAAAAGTACCAACTTATATCATAACCAAGTTTCAAAAACATGGTTACGGACCCTTCCTACGAGAATCAATTCGACAGTTTCGGTAGTTTTTCTGAATCAGTCTGTTTCTGCAGCTCCAGACCCTTCAATTCCGATCAGGATACAATTCCAATCAGAAACGTTTTGGGATCCGAAACATGTTGGTTTCGGCCAATATTTTAAAAGCTTGATCATAAAATTCATAACTAACATGATAGTGAGGGGGAAAAAACATGCCAAGGACAGTGGATATTTTATGAAAAACAATTTTTTTTCTGTCATTGTGAAGAAAGCAAATGAAGCAAAAGAAAGAGAAGAGGTGATGGAGCTTCCGTATGGTCTATCCGCATTGGAGGTTAGAGACTTAGAGGTTCTTTAGCAGCTAAAATGAGAACGGACAAGAAGTGATGTTGCTCCTTTAGATCATATCTACTCCCAGTGACGACTGCGAAGTTGAGGAAAACTAAAGAGAAAAAGAAATGATGTGATGTAGGTTCTGTAAATGAAGGTAAAAGGAACTAAAAAGAAAAGATGTTGATTTACTCTCAATGAAGATTAGAAAATATTTAATTTTGAAACAAAAGAGAGACAATGACAACAATAAAGCAAACCCTTTATCTCCAATCTTTGGTGTAAACTGAATTTGACAATTTGGCTTGAATATGTAAGATGGATTTATGGTTTACCTAACTAATTTCTTTTGTAAACATGTATGTAGGCCTGTATTTAGGGATAGGGAGGGTTACATACACAGGAAGAGAGACACACATAGAAGCTCCCCAAAGAGAAGAAGAAAACTTTGAGTTTAGGAGGGTGGCCCTTATTGCATAGTCACCAGGAAAGATTGCTTTTCCTAGTGGCTTATCAATTCTCCAAAGCCTTGGGATGGCAACTTCCTAATTATGATGTAACAGTGATCAGGAGGGGCTTACCCTAACCATGTTGTTTCTTGCCACAATTAGAGGATTCAATTAGAGCATCAGGAGTTGGGCTAATCTACTCTCGTCTTTAGTAGTTGTAGAAATTTCGGAGAGAACAGGAGAAAAATTAACTATCACAAGGAACGATCTCAACCACACTGGTAAAGCCCCCTTAGGTCATCATCTGCTATTTGAGAGTGTTGTTTTGTTTGCAATTCGACATTTGGCTCATATTGAATGTCGAAACATTTACCAGTAAAATAAGTAATTATTTCAATCGCACTTTAGTACATTGAGCTGCCCCTATTTTAATCTTTGTAGATTACATCGCCACTGTAAATTCTTGCTAACGTCTCACAACCGAATCTCTATGAAAAATAAATGACATAGGAAACGTCTGCCTATTTCCTTTTGGCTAGCAACATTTTCTTCCGTAGTTGATCCCTCGTTGGTTATTATTTTGAGCAGGCAGAAGTACAAATGGGGTCGGTTTCTTCTATCCAGGTCTTTCTACTGATGAGTACCCACTGTTATGCGGACCATCAGCGCAGAAGCTTAAGAGATCTCGTAAAACTTCACCTGGTCACAGTGAAGAACAATCAAGGTTCGGAGAAGAGCCCTTTCTCGCTATCGATACCTATGCAAATAGCTCACAACTTACTCAGCCAGACTATTCACTAGTACCAACTCCTCAAGTGCTCAGTCCATTCTCAGCTACTGCTCTTTCGGAATCAACCAGTTTCCTGAGAAAACCAATCATAACCTACACTCCTGTTGCAGTTCAGGCACTTCCATGCTTCAGTCAGGAAGAAATGATGAAATTCCGGAACAGGAACTTACGTAAATCTGTTACGATCAATACTGAGTCGCTCTCTTACCGAGATGGTGTATATCATGATCTGTGCTCAAACCCTAGTTCTGCACAAGTCAAAATTGGTCGCGACAGCATAGCTTATGAGGAGTATGAAGCAAATGAACCCCTGAGGTACGGGTCGATACCAAATGCAACTCAAGGCAAGGGTAAGCATCCGGCATCCTTGTCGCTACAGGATTCGTCACATTTGCTGGTCGAGATGAGAAAGAAGCAAGGCAACGGAACTCGGCACAGCCTTGTTTGTGAAAAGAGTCTCGATCTCCCTGTCACCGATAAGCTCCAGCGGTCTGCTGCATGCATACCTTCTGCAAAATGTAATGGTCACAGTGGAAAATTTGTTTCCGAGATCACAGTGGAAGATCTCGATAGCATGGCCGCAGAGAGCCTTGTGGCTATATCACTGGGCCTCGGGCATTCATCAGCTGCGGCTTACCGCGAATCCTTGCGTTGGTTTGCCGAGGTTATTTCATCTCAAGGGGCTCGTGCTGAAACCTCCGATATCGATGACAGCAGCGGGTTGGACCTCTTTGAATCCATGACACTAGAGCTCAACGAGGTAAAGCCCGAAGATCACTTGCTCCAGCCTCGGGAGCGAGCTGTTCTCCTTGCCAGGACACGGAGGGGCCAGGCGAGGAGGAGGAGGAGGCAGAAGAAGGATTTTCGGAGGGATATATTGCCCGGCCTGGCTTCGCTGTCGAGCCATCAAGTGACGGAGGATCTTCATGCCTTCGATATTATTATGAAGGCGGGCGCGTCTACTGCCCGAGGAAGGGGAAGGCGGAGGCCGGGTGGTGGTTTAGCAGCTGTCATTACGGATGTCGATGGTGTGTTCTATAACCCTACACCAGTTACACCATTAGTTCCTACCGAGGTTGTTACTGATGTCTACAATGTATGTCATAACCCTCCTCTAGTTACGCCGTTAGGGCTCCCTACTGCGGCTGCGGTTACTGACGCCAACGGTCGAGTAACGGGGTTGGTTCCTAGCGCGACGGAAGTCGTCGATAGGGGTATGATGGGGTGGGGGAGGACGACGGGGAGGGGACGGAGGCCTAGAGTCAGGAAAGGTAAGGCTTCTCCTTCCTTGACCATTAATTATGAACTATAGAAGGTAAGGGGTTATAGGGCCAAACAAGTATAGGGTTTTCAGTAGTGATACACAGACCGAGAGGGGGACCGCGGTTCAGCCCGCGCACACGCACACGTGTCCCCCTTTCATTTGCTCAAACCGGACGGCGGCCCCACATTAGCAAGGGGGGTGAGAGGTTTTAGC
This sequence comes from Iris pallida, assembly GCA_029216955.1. Lineage (NCBI taxonomy): Eukaryota > Viridiplantae > Streptophyta > Magnoliopsida > Asparagales > Iridaceae > Iris > Iris pallida. The sequence continues at coordinate 13,483,087 of JANAVB010032220.1, forward strand.
CAGGGTGGGAGGATTTTATGTTGTGTTGTACTCTAATTTGGGATTCTTATCATTACAGGCTTTCATTTTGCTAATAGATGCACATTTTTTGTAATAAAAATGGAGCATTATTTCTTGTGGAAGAGAGGACACGACTCTTGTGAAGGGGAATTAAGAACACCATACAACATTTGTTACTGTCAGTTGTATTGCAAATATGGGAAAAACATGTAAGCCTGCTGGTTCTAGTGGCTAGAACAGAAGGTTGAGACATAACGCATAATGGCTGGGTGGGTTCGATCTCACGAAAAAACGAATTATACCTTCCAATTATGATGGTAGTTTTAAAAAAGGAATATAATTGAATGGTCTCGTAGGCTGGTTCGGATTTAGTCTGGGTAGCTCAGACTGGATTTTAGGCCTGATAGAGTTTGGGGTTTTGGTTTCCAAATCCTATCAAATCAGACCTCGTCAAATCTGGTCAAATCTAGATCTAGGTCGGCCCGGCCTAGTTAACATCACGACCTGGTGTGAGTTGTGGTGCGCGGAGTGGAAATAGTAGAAAGCTTCCGTGTTGTGGCATAATGTAAGAACAACTACAAGATTGTATACCGAACTCGAATGGCTCTTGTGGTTACCGAAGAGAGGTATAAGATCCTGACTAGGTGACGAAAGATCAGTGGATCGAACCATGGAGATATATTATTCCTTCCATGTCCAATAAACATGCAATGCAGCGTGCACAAAGTCTCGTACATATCGTTGGACATCTCGGAAAAAAGAGAGAGTACAAGATTGTATTGTTCTTCACGTGTAAGATCTCTGCAATCCAACCGTTTTAAGTTATGGAAACTTCTAAATTAATTTGTGACTGGGCCTCGAGGTGGTCCTCTTACACATATGCCTATTTTTTGTATTTTTATAATACATTTTGGGCTTAATTGCACTTTGCTACCCTCAACTATTCCGCTTTTTCAACTTGATACCCTAAACTTTTTTTTGTAACAAGTTGATACCTCAACTACTATTTTTTTTCAACTTGATACCTAATTTTTCAAAAAACCCCAAAATGCCCTTATCCCTTCCCTCTTCCCTTCTCCCCTCCCCCCCCCCCCTCCCCCCCTCCCCCACTCCGGCCACCCCCACCCTCCCGCTCCGCCTCCCCTCCGGCCACCCCCCTCTCCCACGCCGGCCAACCCCCCCCCCCCCCCCCCCCCCCCTCCCGCTTCAGGCGCCACCGTCGCGACGGCGGTTGCGGCGGCTGCTGCTGCGGCGGCTACTGCTGTTGCGACGGCGGCTGCTGCTGCCGCGGTGGCCGGCGGCGGTGGGGGTAGGGGGGTGGTCGTGCGCGGGAGAGGGGGGTGGCCGGAGGGGAGGCGGAGCGGGAGGGAGGGGGTAGCCGGAGTGGGGGAGGGGGGGGGGGGGGGGTTAGGGGAGGGGAGTAATTTTAAGGTTTGAGCAGGGGTATTTTCGTCCCAAATTTTTTTTGGGTATCAACTTGTTACAAAAAAAAGTTTAGGGTATCAAGTTGAAAAAGCGGAATAGTTGAGGGTAGCAAAGTGCAATTAAGCCTACATTTTGAAATATTGTTTCTGTACTTCAAAATTGTATTATAATAATATATCAAATAAAGAAACCCATTCTCTTCCACTTTTATGTAGAAAGAGTGTATTGGATGGGAAAGCATGCGCGTGAGGGAAACAATGAGCTTATGAGGTTAGGAAGGTAGGTGAAAGATTGAATATGAGCATAAAAAGTCCAAAAAAGGAAAATATGTTGCTCATAAATTAAGATGTTAAACAAATATAGCAAAGTGATAATGACTAGAAAGTTTAAGAATTTTTTTTTATCAAGATATTTAAGTTAATAAATATAATTCGCAACAAAGTGCACTCAAATTATGTGATAAAGAAAATTTATATCCACGAATTCATCCATAATAGTAAATATCTCTCCACTTACTATTTTTGCAATTTTTTTTACGACTTCATATAACTTTTTGATATTTTGGACGGGTCCTGTACCTTTTTAAAAGTGTTACACTTCCGAATCGCTGCTCTTCTTTTTAACTTAAAATACAGACACTCGTTAATATATACGTTTTGATGTTATAAAGAGGGTGTTTGTGTGGATTTGAGTCCAAAAGATTTCGTCACGTACGTATTTTATCAAAACTCTTGTAGCTCCCTCTAGCTCATTTTATACACTTGTATAAAAAAGTCGATACCATCATTATATGAACTTTAATATAGTGCTCATGTTTAGAAGTCCAGCGATATATATGGGATTTTGTACACGCTATATTGCATGTCTTTTGGGCCAACTGTCTTCCAACTCCTACCAAATAAATGGAAGGAATGTATACGCCCCCGTTGTTCGATCCATTGATCTTCCGTCATCCAGCCAGGATCTTGTACCTCTTCTCAGTAACCTCAAGAGTCACTCGAGTTTGATAATATAATGCTCATATTGGTTTCTGTTAAAAGACCAAAATATATATTCTCTTTTCAATATATACCAAGTTTGGTGTAACTCCTTATACCCACTTGGCAATTGGCATTCTCTTTTCCTCATTTTTTTAAAGGCAATTGATAAAGGCACTGCCTTTTTTGATCGGGGCTAGCCCGGATTGGGGCTAGCCCAATTTTTTTTGTGTTTTACTCAGGACAGTCCATTTTTTTGATTTTGGGCTGTCCCAAAGTAAAATTCCCCTAAACCCAAAATTTTTCTCTCATTTGCAAAATTTTTTCTCTCTCTTCCTAAACCCTAATTCCTCTCTTCTTCTTCTTCCTCTTCTCCTCCACCATTTCTCCATCCCCAAGCAAGAAGATAATTTGAAATTCCTAGAAATTTCTTCCACCTAGAAATGTTCTCTTCTTCTTCCTCTTCTCTTCCAAATTTTCTTCTCAAGAAGATCGATGGCACCCAAATTCTTTCTCTATTTGTTTCCAAAACCCTAGAAATTAAATTGAAAAATTCAAGCATCCATTATATTGTTTATTTCAATTGTCTGTAGCCCATTTGAATTAAACTACATTCGGAGTGGAAAATTACCCATTTAAATTAAACACAAGTATGCATGAACGAGAAAACTGTGCGTCGACCAGGACTGCCTAATTTTCTGGCAGTCCTACAAACTGAATGGACTGCCAGAAAACTGGGCAGTCCTAAGTCACAACATGTGAAACAAAGGACTGCCCATTTTTCTGGCAGTCCTTACTGTATTCAGGACTGCCAGAAAATTGGACAGTCCTACATACAGTAAGAATTGCCAGAAAAATGGACAGTCCTTTGTTTCACATGCTGTGACTTAGGACTGCCCAGTTTTCTGGCAGTCCATTCAGTTTGTTGGACTGCCAGAAAATTGGGCAGTCCTTATTTGTATGTGGACTGCCCAGTTCCTGGACAGTCCATGCTCACAACAAGTTCTGTGATGGACTGCCCAGTTTTCTGGTAGTCCACATATGTATGTGGACTGCCAGGAAACTGGGCAGTCCACATATAATCAGGACTTCCAATCTTTCTTCTCGCGCGCGCGTGTGACAGCATGCGGGATGAATCTCAATCTAGGGTTACAAAACAGGAAGATTTTTGTAGGGACAAGAGAAATCTCAATCTAGGGTTTAGAAGAAAATTTGAGATTAGAAAAAAATTTGAGAGGAAGAAGAGAAAGAGAAGAGAAATAAAACAATTGACTTTTATACTACCTAATGGGCTAGCCCTAATAAATTTTTTCAATGGCAAACTTGTAAATAACACAAACTTACAAATGGGCTAGCCCCGATCAAATTATGCAGTGCCTTTATCAATTGCCTTTTTTAAATTAATTAGAGTTATCACTTTTTTAACGCATTTCATAAATTAAAGAATTATCACTATTTTTTCTATATGTAAGGTGAATTGTTTTTTTTTTTTTTTTTTTTTTTTTTTTTTTTGCATATTTACCTATTTTTGCTATAAATTCATATTATAGCTACTAAGCAATTAAAAAAACAGAAAAAACAAATTTTGTTTGGCAATAACTTTCGATTTTCTGTTTATAGAAAGGTTCTTATTTTTAGGTGTTTTCCATTTTTTTGGTAGAAAAAGACAACCCTTCCACGAATTTTAAATAAGAAGTAATTGTTTTTGAATGAAATAAACAAATATATTAATTCAACCGTTGAGGAAAAAAAGTAAAATATTCCACCCCTTCCATTTCTTCTCCTCCTCCTTTCTTCTTCCTTTGTTATAATGGCTCACCGGAGAATCCACCTCTCCATCGACACGGACACGGGGGCCACCACCTCCCCCAAGTCCAAGACTTTCTGCTTGCCCTCCTGCTTCACCCCCACCGCCGTCACCTCCTCCTCCTTCAAAACCCTAGACTCCCCCACCGGCCTCTCCCGCCTGCCGCCGGCACTCGCCTCGTGGCTCGCCGACATAGGCGGACGCCACCGCCATCACCACCACCACCGAAAACCCTTCCTCGGCGGCGGGCGCCGCCGCAACCAATCGGCCGACTTCCGGTACGACGCCATGAGCTACGCCCGCAACTTCGACGACGGGGAGGACGAGGCGCTGGGCCCCGCGGACCCGGAGTACCGGTGCCGGGACTTCGTCGCCCGCCTGCCGGCGTCTCCGCCTCCGGCGGTCGGGGTCCCGCCGGAGAGGTCCTGAGTGGGAAAGCTACGGTCTGGTTTGTTTTTGTTTTCTTTTGTTAAATAATTGGGGGGATTCTCCTATGTTCTGTGTTGGGGGCACTGGGTGTGTAGTTATGTAAAAAGGTGCCTCCTTTTGTTCATATTTTGGGTTAAGGAAATGAAAAGTTTGTTCCTTTCTTTTTAATTCTATGTTTGCAATAAGCCTTTCCTTTAGTTAACTTGTACAAAATGTAGCTTCAAATACCTAAGAAAGGAAATCAGCTGTTTTGCACGGACATGGACACGACACGGCAACTATTTTGGTGTGTTCCAGTGTATTTTCAAGCGGGCTGTGCCCAGTATGTGTCAGACACGGCCCAATTTTGGAGTCTCCGTGCTTGCTAGGAAATCAGGGTGCCGCCGGATAGGTATCGATTGGGACTTTTGGTTTGTTTCCAATTTTCCTTGATCTACCCTACTCCCCCTCCCCGCTCTGGAGATCTATGATGAAGATTTTTGGAAATGTTTACTCCAAATGCCAATGGGTTCTGGGCCGTGGCAACATACCCATCCGGGGTCAGAACTGGTGCGGTACTTCTATCCCCAAACTGCCAGAATTCATCTACAACCCTTCCATCCGTCAGGTGGTGGCCTCACCTATGGTGCGTAGATCCTTGGAGGAGGAGGTTAATATTCGGAATTTCCTGACTGTTGAAGCCAATGACTGCTTGGACGAGATTATTCTCAACAATGAGAAGGACATGATGGTTTGGACTCCTGACCGCCACGGAGAGTTCTCTACTAAATCTTACTGGGACCAACACCGCAGGAGAAACCTGATCGACTCCTGGAGTAAATTCTGCTGGAACAAGTACATTCAACCGCCTATATGCGCCTTCCTTTGGCGTCTTCGCAGAAACGCTATTCCTGTAGAGGCCAGACTTATTTCCATGGGGATCAATCTTGCTTCGAGATATGTGTGATGTGCTAACCCGGACTCTGAAACGAATGATCACCTGTTCATCTTGGGTGAGACGGCTAAGATGGTTTGGCTACACTTCGGTATCAAGTTCAATCTCTCCGCCGCGCATTCTTCGATCGACCAACTTGCTCAGGTATGGCTTCTAAACTCCTCTCCCTCTTCTCTCTCCACCCCGGCGGTCATCAGCAGGAACATTATCTTTGCATCTGGATTATAGGAGATCTGGAAGCAAAGGAACTCTGTTCTTTTCGACAATGGGCAGAGAAACTAACAGGACATCATCCGACAGGTTACCACTCAGCTTCAACACAACTTCTCGACTCATAATCTGGGTACGGACGGCTTGGGACTGCTTCATGTCGTCCGAGGGAACGACGCGAGATGGGTGGCTCCGAGGACGGGTCAGAAGATGAACATGGCGACTAAGAACGAAGATCTACCAGGGATTGCGTGTGGCGGTATCATCAGAGACAACCAAGGATATCTCCTCTGTGCCTTCTCCATCTTCATGAATGATATCAACAGCCCTCTTCCGAAAATTGACGCTCGTCTAAAAACGATTCACTGGTGTAATGATCAGAACATCCAGTTCAGTGAAATCGAAACATCCTCCGAACTTCTCACCTGTAGTGTCCCGCTCCTCAGTCCACTATGTAATACCTACGGCTTGCTGACTCAGTCTTGAACTGAGTATTCGAAAAAAACCTTTGCCGGTATCGTTGATCACGGATGAAATGCAATGAACCTTTCCAATTGATGGATTGGCTTCTATTGAAATGAATCCAAGAGTTTTGTTGGATGTTTTCTTTCGCTGCTTGGTTTTGATGAATGCATTTTCGTGTTGGTTTTCGATGATTGGTTTTCATTGTTCGCTTTCATCGTATTTCGCATTCATTTCGAATCTTGAGAGAAAGAGACGAAGTATGCTAATCAACTGTTGGTGCCAATATAGGACGCGTGAACTGTTCGTGAACGACGCGTGAAGTTCCTCCTTCTCTCAACTAAGATTCATCTCGGTGAGTTGCTTCAACCGAACAAACATTGATCTGTACGCCTAATAAAAATGATCTCTAGTCCACTCTGTTGCCTTGTCCCTATGATCAACGATACCACATCAACAAAAGATAAGAGAAGATAATTGAATTGAATCAAATACAAGAATATGTATTGCTACTCTATCTGCTCCATAAGAATGATCATCTGTTTGGTTACTAAGTATGCTTGAAAATGTAGACATGTACAGACGAACTTGTACGTGTTGAGATGAATATGAAGGCACGAAATAAACGTGTCGTATATCTGTGCATAAGTCCAAATGTGTCTCATCTGATAGAACGGCTAGAGCATGCATTTGGTCTCGGACAACTTGTATAGAAGGAAAATATTTGTCTCTCGGGTGGTATCTGGGGGCACCTGGAACCGCTCGGCCTAGGAGAGATTAGGGCCTCCATGTGAAAATGGGAGTCGATATCTGAGTCCTTAGCGACGAGCTGAACCGGAGAGTCACAACGGCTAATCATGGGGATAACCCATGGACCAACATGTAGAATAGTCCACATGCATGACGCGAATTACAACTTCAATATCTGCATGAATGAAACATGAATTACTCGTTATGCAAATTGTGCTAACATATTTTTGTGCAGGGATGACTGCTGGCGTTGGTAAGTTGCTTATGATATATTTCTACTATCATGTTCTTATGAATTGTTAAAAAGAACCTAAACAAGTAGAAAGATCACTAGTAAATGTTAGCTTCACATGTTGATTTAGTGCATAGATATGCGAGTTCGGGCAAAAGCCGCTCGCCAGTACATGATGTGTGATGACCCACGTTGTGGACATCCTTTTCAGAAAGCAAAGGAGACACGGGGATTTCAAGTGAGGCACTAAAGCTTGTCTAGCCCAGTAGAGCTGTGGACTGCCTCGAAGCTTCATTTCAATTCCAGTCAAGTTTCAAGTTTTCTTTTCATTTGAAGGTGTCTTTTCATTTCCAGCATGTAATAAAGGGATATGATGTATGGACATTGTGACTATTTTCAAAAGAGAGTTTTAAAGAGAATCATGTAGCCAAGATAAGGCAAATCTGAGTTCACAAAGCTTTGTACTTGTATTCCTATCAAGTTTATGAATAAAAGAAGTATTTCCATTTCAAATCTCCGTGTTCAATATTTGGTTTTCTGCAATGAATGGGTGCGTGCGTGTGTTTTGCTTGACTATTGGGTGCGTGCGTATGTTTTTGCTTGACTAGTTGTTTTGTGCAGGTACATGGTCTTGTGCAAGCGCAACTTAGGCTTGCACGGCATCACGCCTTAGCAAGGACGAACGATCCCGCAGGGATCCAGGCAAGACGGACGACCCTAGCGGGATCGGGACATGACATCACCAACATCATTGCAAATAAATTCAAACCTCCATGGGCTCTCAGATATAAGACCGCAACATCCAACAATTGATAGGGTCGAACATCGTCATTACACATATTCCTCCTACTGCTAATGGCGTGGCCAAAGCGCTGGCGTCACTGGCACATCAATCCAGAACTGATCAGATCTTCGTCCACACCTGCGATCTACCATCTGAGGCCAGCAACGTCCTGTTTAAGGACCGATCTGGTCGTTAGGGGTTTCTTGTTTTGGTCCTTCTTTACTTTTGTTTACCCCTGGGAACTCTAGGGTGGATAGTTTTTTATTTTCCTTTGTTACCTCCGGTATCCCCGGAGAGGATAGTTTCTACTGTTGGCCAGGCCTCTGGCCTGATACATATACTTTTGTAGGTCGCCGTGCTATTTCCTGGCGCCAACTTTGAGCTTAGGCTCTTCTATTTCAATAAAATCTCCTGTTCTCTTAAAAAAAAAATTCAAATTTTGGGGGCTTGTAGGTTTCCTCTTGCAGTTTATTCTTCTCTTTTCTAATGTTCTGGTTGGGGAATTAATCTTGTTTCGTTTAAGAAATTCTGTTTGGATGTCTGTATTTTTTTTTAAAGAAATCGGATGGGTTGTACTTGTATGTGAAAGGTGCCTTACATTGTCAAATTTTTTGGGATGAAATCCCAGTCTCCTCCTTTCTTTCATTTGCTATTTACATTTTCTAGCAGATTATGCTCATGAAGTTCAATTTTTATACTAATTTTTGTGGCTTACTATTTCCAATGTGTATTCATTAATTCGAACCCGTTTTGGATAGTTTTCCTAAGTGGTACGTGAATTCAATTTTATGTGTATTGGAAGAGTTGTAGTATTGATAGTGGACGATGGCGGGTACATGAAGATGTCGTTGAAGCTTAAAAGTCAGAAACTTTTAGGAGATCAACGAATTTTTGTAAGAATCTCGATTCGGCAATTCTTACTTGGGAGGTCGTTTTTCCGACGACGGGAGTGTGTTTTTCCGGCAACATGAGCACTTCCCATAACAAGACCATAATTCTAAAAGAGAACATAAATTCTTAAAAGAAAGTTGGAGTATTTTTAATACACGTTCATCAAAGTAACAAGAAACTAAGAAATACTTACTTTGACATCATAAAAATCACTATGCGAATGATTTCTCTGTAACTTTGAACTGAACTTTATAAATTCTAATAAATATTATAATATCAATAAATTTTGATAACAATAGTTAATAAACGTAAAAGAAATTATTATCGCACGCTCTCATCATATGCTCCCAACATTAGACTCTTCTATGTAGTCGTGCTCCCCCTCTCACGTTGCTAGGTTCTAAGCATTAAAGTCGGTACAAGTAGTTCAAGAGTTTGTTGGTTCTCCTCTAGTTGGTTTCTACTAGAGATGTACACATATAGGGGATAATACAAGGAAAATATTTCTAGATATCATGCAAGAGGAAGTTGTTGCTTCTACTGATCTGTAGCACTATGTATAGAGAGAAGGATCGGGTGCCAAGTGGCTGACCCAGGGGAGATTGCTCCAAGCTTTGAGGAAATTGTGAGTACTCGAGGAAGGCAGATTCACTGAGAGCACAGTTTCTTTGGACAAGTCTTGTGGACAGTCCAGGGTCCATGGAGTTATCTCGATTTAGTGTTAAGTGGTAACTAAAATTATCTAATTGTAATCCTAATGTGGTAAGTTAGAACAGTGGATCCATGGGATTGCGATCTGATTTGGTCTCCTCAGTGAGATGTTTTGATGTGATTATATACATGTATGCAAAATGAAGGGCTTTCGAGTGGCTCTTGTGGTTACCGAGGAGAGGTATAAGACTCCGGCTGGATGGCGGAAGATCAGTAGATCGTGCCATGGGGGCGTATTATTCCTTCCATTTATTTGGTGGGAGTTAGGGACAGAGGGTCCAACAGACATGCAATGCAGCATGCACTAAGTCCCGTGCATATCGCCGGACATCTCCAAAAAAAATAAAATAAAGACATAGCAGAGTATACCAAAGCGGCGTCTTGTATGTGAACCATGGCTAGAGAAAGGCATGCCTAGAGAGAATCGTAAATTCAGGGTCTCTTATTATCTTTCTTGAAGCAATTTCTCAGACTAATGCCTAAGAAGATCCACGAGTTTATCTACCGTACTTATTTTGTGACAGTCTGCCTCAGGTGGAATGTGGCATATATTCGTTCTTGGTTTGATAGTTTTGTAGGACGAGTGAAGGCTTCATGGATCATGATTTTTTCTGGCTACGGAATTTATGGTTGCTGTAGATTGACCTCAAATTGCTTCGTGAATGCTAAGGGAAGATCTGAAGCCAGATGAGATGATGTTCACTGTCATTATCCTGCTTGTAGTCATGAAGTGCATAATTAAAGAATACACAGAATGTCCCTAGCTCTGTGGATTTATCATTATCTTCAGTTTGCCCACAAGTAGAATACAACATTTTCGTGGTTGATCTGTTGGGTCGAACATGTCTTAAGGAGGTTGAGGACTGAGAGACAAACCTAATGCACTGTATTTTCTGCTTTCTGCTTGTAGAAACCATAGCATCACTGAATTTGCGAGAGATCATTGGAAAGCGTTCCTTGATTCTTGAGCCTTGGGACTCTGGTGCTTGTGGGCAGGATTCAAATACATCTTCAAAATAGGGGATCTAGATTCAATGACTGGTTATAATTTCATTTAATCGTGCAAACTGCTGAGTAGAATCAGAAAATCAGACAGGCTCATCTGTGCAATATGAAATCCTTGAATTGCCAGCCGTATTACATCTTTTTACTTTTATCACTTTGATGGTATCATTTCAGTCATTACTCCCTTTTGCTTTGTGTTATTCATATTAGAATTATTAAAATTCGGATATTTGGTCTCGAAGGAATGAAATGTGTGGTCGATCTCTGTGCAGTTCCTGGAAGTTGAAGTCAGGAAGACTGTAGGAGCAGCACTATTCTTCTTGTCCTTCCATATATCAAAAGAAAGTTTCACCACTTAATTTGAATGTTTGACCACCAAATCTCCATGTCTTCGTGTGTATCCTCTCTCTCTCTCTCTCTCTCTCTCCTCTCTCTCTCCTCTCTCTCTCTCTCTCTCTCTCTCTCTCTGGGTGTGTGTGTCTCCAGTTGTGATGAGTTTAAACATTTATATATTTTCCATTCTACCTATCATGAGGCCTCTGAATATTGATTGCATTTGAAGAGTACTCCATGTTCTTTAGTGGGTTTTTTAGCTTCATTATATGTATGTGTGGCTTGGGTCATAACTTATAAGGCTGAACTTCAGTGGATCCTACTAGTATCATCAGATTTCATTCTGATAGTTCTGCAATAAAACCTCTGGCCCTGGGTTGCACTAATGTTGTTCTTGGTGGCTCAAATTGTAGTGTTTGTCGTCTGATACTTCTCACATTCACGGTGAATATCATTATGGAGCTGCTGCTGCCTGCTGCTGGTGCAGAGATTTGATCCCATATGGATAAATGTTGCAAAAGACGAAAAGCTTGATGGAAGGCCGGACCGGTGGCTCAAGCCCATCTGCAAAGGCCCACAGGGCGCCCTTACTAGGAGCAAAAAATGGTTCGTATTCTATTGCCTCAATAGCTACTTGGTTGCATGAGTTTAAACTGCATATCCAAAAGGTAGTTTTTGTTAGAGAGAGTGGGTGTTTTTGAGTGTGGGTAGTCCGTATTCATTCCCACATTTTGTATAAATGAGTGTTGGAAGCTTACCCTCTCCTATAAATATATATATTAAAAGCAGTCTCGTTTAGTCCCAATGTACGCTTGATTTCTACAGTTTTACCTACCTGCCAACTGACAGTGTACATTTTATGACATGACCCTCTCATGCCCATATCTACCTTGGCTAGGATTTTGATTCCAATATAGAGGGATGACGTCAGGTTGACAACCGATAATAAAAACTTTGTCAATTTTTTTATAGATTTTTTTTATGCTCCATAGTTGATCCCATTCGGCTTGGAGAAGTTTTGGATGATAATGATAAGCAAAGGAATACATGTTTCAAGGTTTACTGCTATATATCATGGAAATCAAGACAGGTAAATATTGGTTCATGGTGCTTGATTGATTACCTAATATCTTAATGAAGTCTCTAGTGTTATTGCAATGAAGAAATTGATTTATATGATAATTCTTTTTGTGAGCAAGTTAAGCACAAGCAAATATGTTCCAACTTCTCTACCATCAGATATCGAGCTTAGACTCAACTTAGCACGTTTTATTGTGAATTACTAATAGTTCTTATGTGCTGGCCAAAATTTGAATATTTGTGTAGTATTAGCAAAATCTTCATGGTTCTGACATATTGAAGTTCTCTCTTATTGTTGTACAGAGGGGCATTAGTTGCTGCATAATGGATGATTATTAGCAGTTATGAGCTAACCATCTCACACCTTGTATACAACTAAGAAGGTGCCTGGGTCCAACTTGTATGGTTGGGATGGTGCAAAATGCATACATTCCTGTCATTTTGTTGGTCCTGAAGGGAGAGATCAAACAAAAGCAATAAAGTGGTAGGTTACTTTCTTCTTTCTTCTCTATGAACCCTTATTTATGTTGTACTATTTTATATTCTTTTATGGCTTAATTTTAACTTAATTTACTCTACTATTCTAGTTTTTCAACATGATACTATGAACTTTGATATGTATCAACTTAATATCCTACAGAAAAATAAAGACGAAATTACCCTTGCCTCTATCACCCCCACCCCTCTCGGATGCACCACCGCTGCCCCCTCCCTCTGTGAGAGAGAGAGAGAGAGAGAGAGAGAGAGAGAGAGAGAGGGGGGGGGGGGGGGGGGGGTTGCAGTCAGGGGCGGGCGAGGGCGGCGGCGGTGCAGCCCTCGGGGGGTTTGTTGGTGGTGGACAACAACGGGGGAGAGGGTAGTGTGGGTGGTGCAATCGGGAGAGGGGAGGGAATTATATGCATATGATCAATTGGACAATTTTGTCATTTTTTATTTTTGGGTATTAAGTTAAAAATATTCAATAGTTGATGGTATTAAAATTATATGCATATGATATATATCTTATATTTATTTATATATAACTACATATAGAAAATGAATTCTTGAAGAATGTTGATTATGAACGAATGATTGATGATTTTACAGCTTTCATAGCTAGAAGATCGTTTTTGATATGAAGACGACTTGTTTGTTTGTTTAGCTTTATTTTGTCTCTTGTAGTTGAATATTAATACAATAAAGATACTGTAGTTGAATGTTTTTTCTTAATTGTGTTAATTTTGAATAATTTAATTTTTGATTTTTTTTGTTCTAAGTTTTATTTGATAATAGTCACCAGGTCTAGTCATCCTTGAATCTCAGCGCCGAACCTTGGGGGTGGGGTGGGGTGGGGTGGGGTGGGGTGGGGGGGGGGGGGGGGGGGGGGGGTGGTTGGAAAAACTGATGTCGAATTAAATGAGCTCTGTTTTTTTTCTGAGAAGAAATAAATTTTGACTCGCACTTTTATTAAATGCTGCTTTTATTGGGGACAATTGGGAGTTATTGTATGATAAGGACACCTCAAATGTTTCTATCATAACGATGATCATTGGATCATTTGTAGGAGGCCCTTTTTTTTTCCTTGAAAAACTTTGTATAGTAACAATTAACTTATTTTATCTTTTATTTTAACTATAGATTTATTTATATTTTAGTTATAATTTATTATGCATATATTTTTACTATTATAATACGGTTTGGAAATGACTCCACAATGAGTCGTCCAAGTCCTATATATATCCTCCATTAAATAATAATAATAAAATTCAAAAATTTTGAAGAATTTTTTTATAGCTATTATGTATGTTTCTCTTTACGTAGTTCCAAGTTGTATATATATCCTCCATTAAATAATAATAATAATAATATTTGACAGAATTGAAGGGAAAAAAAATTAGCTACTGCTTATGTCTCCATTCAGGTAGTTAGTAAAATAAATTATAAAATCCTTATAACTACCTTACCATATAACAAATTCTAAAATATATTCAATTTTTAAATTAAATTTAAACTAAGTACATGGTATTATCTAACTAAACAAATATCCAAGAATTTAAAAATATATCTATAATAACTTCTACTTAAATTATATTCAAATCATATTTAAAATATTTTAAGCTTAATTGTAACTTTATATCTCGACCATTTTAATTTTTCAACTTGATACCTCAAACTTTTTTGGATATAATAAAAAAAAGGACAAAAATATCCATGTTCAAAACTTAAAGACTATCCCTCCTCCACAACAACCCTCCTCCCTGCCCCACAACCACCACCCCACCACCGTACCCCCTCCCTCCTCCTTGTTCCCCCTCCGGGTACCTCCCGCCCCATCCAACCGTCCCACCCCCCTGGCCGTCCCTACCCCCGCTGTCCTCCCACTCCCCTCCATCCTGACTGCACCACCGCCCACTCCCTCCATCTCTCCGTGGTATCGCTGTTGCTGCCGCCGGCTGCACACGCCCGAAGAGAAAGGAAGGGGCAGGAAATGGGGGGGGGGGGGGGGGGGGGGGTGGCCCCGAAGGGAGGGGGCACGGGGTGGGGAGGGGTTAGAGATAGTTTTAATTTTTTTAGGATATATAGTTGAAAATATATATAGTTGATGATATGAAGTTGTTGAGTAAAAATAAGTTTAGGATGACAAATTGAAAAGCATAAATATTTAAGGATATCAAGTTACTACAAATAAGCCAATATTTTAATATAATTCAAAAAAATTATCTAATTTTTTGGCAATGTCATAGTTGTTTTTTGGTACTTGCAAAGCACATGGATACGACCAGTGTGAATAAAAGAGAAAATTTTCGAGTATAAAGGTTATACTGAAGAAAGAAAAACTAGAGAGATCTTCCGTAATTTTTGTAATTAAATAGGATTTACCAACTGTTGGACGGTCTATCGAATTCGAGTGGCTCTTGTGGTTATCGAGGAGAAATATAAGATCTCGGCTGGATGGTGAAAAGATATAAGATTCCGGCTGAGTGGTGAAAGATCAATGAATCAAACCACGGGGACGTATTATTGTCGAACCGTTCAATCCGATAATTACGAGTAGAGATTTATCAAACAAATTTGACAGCTGTTTTGATGGCAGTCATATTATTGACGGAAAAATTTAACGTCGTCGTTGCCGGTAATATTTTTGCTTTTTTTGCTGATGATATTTTTGTTGTTGTTGTTATTATTATTATTATTATTATTATTATTATTATTTAATAAATAAAGTTATTAATGGTTGGTGTACTCGTTAGGTAAATCCTCTGTCAGCGCCTCAGCGGCAGTCCTTTCTCTTCTATATAAACATAAGAAGAGGAAAGAGCCGGGTCGGACCCGGATCCAACAACAACAACAACCACCCGAATCGATGGAGTCACCGGCGGTGAGCCCAAGGGAGTTCGACCTCGTCATCCTCGGCGCCTCCGGCTTCACCGGGAAGCACGTCCTCCGCGAAACCCTAAAATTCATCTCCGCCCCCAACTCCCCCATCAAAACCCTAGCGGTCGCCGGGAGAAACCCTAAGAAGCTCAGCCAAACCCTGACCCTAGCCGGAGCCCCGCCGCTCCCCATCGTCGACGCCTCCACCGGCGACCCCTCCTCCCTCCTCTCCCTCGCCCGCCGGACCCGCCTCCTCCTCAACTGCGTCGGCCCGTTCAGGCTCCACGGGGCCCCCGTGGTCTCCGCCTGCGTCGCCGCCGGCACCGACTACCTCGACATCACCGGCGAGCCCGAGTTCATGGAGAGGGCCGAGGCGGAGCGCCACGAGGAGGCGGTGAGGACGGGGTCCCTGGTGGTCTCGGCGTGCGGGTTCGACTCCGTTCCGGCGGAGCTCGGGTTCATGTTCAACTCCAGGCAGTGGAGCGGGGAGGCGGCGCCGGGGCGAGTGGAGGCGTACGTTTCGCTCGAGAGCGACAGGAGGATCGTGGGGAACCTGGGGACGTACGAGTCTGCTGTTCTCGGTGTGGCGAACGCCGATAAGTTGCGGGAGCTTAGGAGGTCGAGGCCGAAGAGAGCTAGGCCTCTGGTGAGCTCCTTCTCTATCTCTCTCTTTTTTGTATCGTGTTGATCATAATCATATGCTCGAAATACATTGTCTACGGAAACGGACACAGACTGTTTCTTAGAAGAGCTTTTGAAATTCTGGTTCTAGTTCCCATCCTAGGAAGCTGCGACACTCCAAAGTACACTAGGATGACACCAAAATAGGTGCCATGTCCGTGTTCCCGTCAGAGCATTGTAAATAGAAACTTAAAGATACTAGTAAAATAGGTGACATGTCCGTGTGGTCGTGGCATTGTTAATAGAGACCGATAGATACTAGTAAACTAGGCTGGTATTCGAACCCACGCCCACATCTCCCTTCCCTTACAGTGTTACCACTGGACCACCCCCTTGGTGGCGTCTAAACTAATGTTGCTTAAAGAAAAATTACATTAAAAAATGGTACTTTTGAGACTTGTTACAAAAGTGCACTCTTTCTTGAAATCATTTATGAAATAACTTCTAATGAGATCACATTATAATTTATAATAGCATGATTTCAAAAATAACAGTAGTTTGGTAACTACTAATATGTTTCAGAAGTATCGTGTTTATGGGGGGAAAAAAAATACCATTATTTTAGTAAGAAAATCTGATATTGTCATCTTGGTAAAATGTCAAATAGCTTATTGGAGTTTGGATTTATGTTATTAATTTGTTCTTCTTGCAAAATTTGATCTCATTCTTTTCTTAGAAGATCTGTTGAAAGGCTGGTTGTAGTTCTCCATCCTACAAAGCATGGACCCTCCAACAATCGGTGGTGTCCCCATGTCAATTGTGTGGGACACATATTAGACACAACGGCAATCTGAAATACACAAGGAGGACATACCAAAATAGGTCTCATGTCGGTGTCGGTGTGTTTGTATTATGTTGAGTTTGCAATGTAGGTTCCACTGACGCATTGTCAATACAAACTGATAGATGCTGGTAAAATAAGGAATTGAGATATTCTTTTTTGCAGTGGATTAGTACTCTTTTGGTCCCATTTGTTTCTTAGAATCTCCATGCCCATAGTTCTAGAAAAGGTAGCTCAACATGCTGAGAGATCGACCAGAGAGACTCCATTACATAGTGAAGTAGCATATCGGGTAGTTTTCTTGAAATGCTTCATTTGGAAACTTTATGCTTATTACAGAATCTCTTGAGAAAAGAAAAATGAAATGAAAGATAGGTCTATCTTTTCTTCAAGAGGGCGAACCAATATTCAGGGGCGATGAAAGTTGTAGGATACATTCTTAAAAGATCAAACTACTGTGCTACAGAATCAAGAATGAACTTGTTGTTCTGAATAAAGTCCATCCAAGGACAAAATTTTCAATGCATCCTCGAATTTGAAGGAGTAGATTGGTTGTGCCTATGCGCAATATTAGATGTCTTGTAGCTGAATACAAGAAAAACAATGATGATTAGGGAAAAACTCGTTCCAGCTATAATATAGTTTTTTTTTTATAAAATCCATGCAGCAATGATTGGTTGTGCCTATGTGCAATATTAGATGTCTTGTAGATGAATACAAGAAAAACAATGATGATTAGGGAAAAACTCATTCCAGCTATAATATAGTTTTTTCTGATAAAATCCATGCAGCAATAATTTGATCCATTTTCTCTCCTTCTTCTAATCGTTTGTCCTCGCTTTGATTCATGCCGAATGCAAGAAAAACAATGATTTATGTTGTGCCTATGTGCAATATTAGATGTCTTGTAGCTGAATACAAGAAAAACAATGATGATTAGGGAAAAACCCATTCCAGCTATAATATAGTTTTTTCTGATAAGATCCATGCAACAATAATTTGATCCATTTTCTCTCCTTCTCCTATGCTTGATTTATGTTACGTCCCGATTCGGATAATCGTTCGTCCTCGCTTTGATTCATGCCGAATCATTCGTTCTCGCTCGGGCGTGATGCCGTACAAGTCTAGTATTTCTTACCGGTAGCCGAATTCTCGTACCTACATCAAATACAGGTTAGGTGTTACACTTACTCTGTCTGCATAAAATATTCATTAGCGTGCATCCTGACAACATGACCACCGGTGTTAGTGCACCATTTTGGATTTGCCATATAGGACTTCAAAGGGTATGCGACGCGCCATTCACCGGGTTGCAAGTCCGAATGAATGTCCCGGTACCTCGTGCCACCAAAGCACGATAACATTTCCTCCTAGGCTGAATCGGTTCCCAGGGCCCTGAGCCGTCCGAGGAAACAATACCTTGTATACAAGTTGTCCATGACCATGCGAATGCGTGTCCGACTCGATCGTGCACAAATTCACATGATAAAATATTAAAAGAAGTAAAGCAACAGTGCATCATCATTCATCTCGTTCAAGTCATTTTCAATGACTCATTCATTTCTAGCATTACCATCATTTCACTTTGTGATCTCGGCGATCCCAAGTCTCATCATTCCTCATTCTTTAATTCATTGATTCATTGCAACATTATCACATCATTCAATTCTCAAGGGACATGTAGCATCTCATTCATTGACAGGGACAATATCAATATCATTTATTTCATTGCTTGTAAGAAAACATGCAACATCAACAATTACGCAGAGGGTACATGATTCTAGTGTTTCATTCAGTTCTTTGTGTTGATAGCAAAGCTACTTCATTCTCATGTATTGTTCACAAGACATCTCATTATTCAAGTGTTTTACTTGTTTCGGCAACGTTAAGCATAAGAGGCATTATCAATTCATTTTATGGCATCAATTTCTCATTAGTAGTTCGAGTGCTATTCATTTCAATATTAGACAACATAAGTATCTCTTATTATCTAGCAACTAAGACATGAGTCATTTAGGGACAATTCATACCATCACAATACTCTATTTATTAAGCACGAAGGAGTAGGGAGGAGGAAGGACAGTTTCACTCACTTGCATAAAAGGGTCTTCTTGTTCCGATCACATGTATTCCCACTAGACGTAGCCCTACCAGCGAGCCACGTTCCAAAATTCAATCCGTCTAGCCAGCTAAGAGACTGTATCAGTCTCAATTATCTTGATCTCCAACACAAGTCTCGGTCCAACATTCCGATAGTATATAACAAGCCAACCAAATGCCTCGCGCGGAGCGGGACATTACATAATATACCACTCAAAAAAAGTTTCGTTCTCGAAACTTAAGGGAATAACTTATTCTACTAATTCACTTAGTCACAACAAGTTACTCATTCAGCTTCAATTCAATATTCCGATTCGGCATCCTAGAAAATCTCGAGATCTTTATCCACATCGATGATTCAATCCGTCTTTTTCTTTTCCAAAATATTTGTAACTTCTCATTAAGTCACCAACATTCTCCCCGCATTGTTATCTTTGTCGCAGCTTATCACTTCGTTTGGATTCATACACATATCTTAGACGTCCCCAAAATATATGCATTTCAGCCAAAGTCCGTGCTAGTGCGATTTGATAAGCTCTCCCGATAGTGTTATCTCGGTCGCAGCGTATCACATCGGTTAGATCCATACACATACTTTAGGCGTCCCTAAAATATATGTATTTCACCCAACTTCTGTGTTAGTGTGATTCGATAAGCCACGGTGCAACTCTCTTCCCCAAATCCGACTTAGCATCCTTTCAATTGACTTATACTTCGCTTGCTTCGCCACAATCGCTATCTTTTAAGCCACAACACTTAACGTCAGGGACAACTCGGATAAGTTCTTTATCCAAGCACGATATTTCTAATATTCGGGCCAAGGGTGGTCTAGCTTACAGTCAACCATACTAAGAGTTCACAATAATCAATATGCAATTCTATTTCTTTCTGAATCCAACAATGTTTCCCACCGAGGCAATTTATCTTTAAAGGATACATTCCGAGGGTCACTCACCATCAATTACCGAGCCAATGGTACAATTCTATGCGACAGTCAAGGTTAATCCGGCTACCCGACTTTAGATACCGATCTGACATCCCCGTCATGAGTAGTCAATTTTATCTCATGGAACAACTGACTTCTCGACACGCACCACTCAAGTCTTACCCCACAATTACAGCTCCCACTATATGCCGTCATTACTTCTTAATGGTCAACATCTCTGAGGCTCACGTTGCAACATAGACCTTCTTAGGTCATACTCATCACCATCTCTCGTTCAATACTAAAAGGTCATTCTATGGGTCGTCAACGGTCACTCTATTATTCGGTCACGGCTCTAAGGTTAGCTATACCAACAGCTAAACGTAATCATTCATATGACTCCCCTAGAGTGGATGGCTACTAGGGATCATACTAATTCTCTTATTCTTAGGGCCAACAAGCAACCGACAATTCGAGGCAACTCTACCCAAACCTATGGGTATCAACTCAATCTGAACAACTAATCACCATTAACGACTATGCCGACAATTGGTTATGCAGCTCACGGTCGCTAGGGTCAAGTCTATTTACTCAGGGTCATCCTCAAGGAACTAATTACCACAGAGGCTCATACTAGACTTTTCCAATGATCGACTAAGATCAATCTAGCAACATTACGGTCTAAATCCCAATCCAACATATGATTCTCAACGTTCTAATAATCCATCAAGTAAATTTTTCAATGATCCAATTTCTATTCCAATTCCTTTGCACCCACACGGACCCATAAGCCAAGGCTTAACTATTCAAGTGTCATCGATTCCGATAGTCACAACAGAACTATGAAATCATACTATTCGGTCTATATGACAAAGTCATAACTCTAAGTCATAAGCCAACAATCTATATCACAACCGACAACTGTCTATACCGTTACACCATCTATCAACACTATCCAACACATTTCGTGGTTCTCAATCCCATTCGTTTTCGGCTATCAAGTTTTCATACGGACATTCATAAAATCTCATACTACAAGGGTCGGGTAATCCATTCGAATCCAATCTGACAATTCATGTGTCAATTAACCATCATGTAGGCAACACGAGTATTCAGGGTCACTACTTGTTAATTTTGTGATACACTTCAATTCTTCAGCATACATGCACATATGCAACAACGATCTATTTCGCCAAGCTCAACTCAAACTCTACTACTTCTATCCTTCGGCGATCAAGATGAGTTAACATCTTTTCTCACCTTAGGGTCAAAGCACCGATTTCCAACATTCATCCGAGTCGCCGACAATATTTTCAAAACTTTAAAGGCCAAAATATTCTCTAGCCAAATTTATTGCCCACAGTAAAATAATTATCTGACTAGTCTGAGTCATAGTCAAACTAAGCAATTCCCGTTACAATCCCAACAATTCTGAGTCATCACCCGACTGAGCGATTTCTAACCAAGCCACCTGTTACAATTCCGACAATCTCGCTACCCCCATAACACCACCGTCAAGGGACACTCAAATCAGCTAGCAATAAGGCATGACACCCAGCTAAGTCTCAGCACTACCCAAGGCTCACAGATAGCCTCATTGCTATCTGATGGAAAGAGTCACGATACATTTGTAACATGAAGTGGTAGGAACAATATACCACTCAGAAACGAAGCCATCCCTAAACAATACCAACTCAAGTCTATTCCGGACATTCGTGATCTAAACTGATCACAACACAAAGCCAACATTTTTAGGTCTCAAAACACAAGCCAACATACATGAGTCAACTCATCAATTCTGTTGAACTCATCCATCAATTGTTTCATTTCCAATTCTTTTCCAACATAACATGCAATTCTCAAACATGTTACAACACGCATAGCAACTTTTTCTCTATTCCCATATTCCGAACATTATTCACAGCATAGCATACTATGGCATCGAGTCATTGTTGGGTCGTTAGTGTCCAAACCAACAACAATCAAACATTCAGGGGCATCACAGTGTATTTAGACTTATTGTATGAAACATCCAGTGAACAGCCAAAAGAGTCAACAAAAACTTTTCCGACATGAGAACTTGGAATGACTACAGAAACAACATCGGATAATCGCGGAAGCAATCTTTGATTTAATCGCGGAAGCAACGTTGAATACTCGCGGAAGCAGCTTTGGTTAATCGCAGATGCAACTTTGATTTGAAGCGAATCAAGGAAGAGACCAAGGACGTAAAGCTGTGCTCTGATACCAATGTGTCACACCCCGATTCGGAGAATTGTTCGTCCTTGTTTTGATTCATACCGAATCATTCGTCCTCGCTTGGACGTGATGCTGTACAAGTCTAGTATTGCACTTGTACAAGGCAAAGACGGTACATAATTGATAATCTTCAAATAGGAACATATCGCAGCGGCAGAAGCAGACAAATTGAAGTTAATGAGGACATTCTTTTAAGCAGCGTTTGAGTTAACATACATTGAACATGTTATAGCAATCATGAAAGACATCGTTTAGCATATATGTTATGATTAAGCAATGTTTCATAACAAAGCATCTTTGGAGCATACTGTGTTATCATGTCTAGCAGTTATAGCAAGACTTATAGAGAGTCAATATTAGCAACATCATTTCGTTTAGAATGTTAAGCAGACAAGTTGAACCAACATATATTGAATATATCACATTTAGGTGATTTTTTACCGATAGCCGAATTCTCGTACCTGCATCAGATTAGGTGTTACACTTACTCTGCCTGCATAAAAATTCATTAGCGTGCATCCTGACAACATAATCACTGGTGTTAATGCACCATTTTGGACTTGCCATATAGGACTTCAAAGGGTATGTGACGCGCCATTCACCGGGTTGCGAGCCCGAATGAATGTCCCGATACCTCGTGCCACCAAAGCACGATAACATTTTCTGCTAGGCCGAATCGGTCCCCAGGGCCCTGGGAACCGTCCGAGGAAACAATACCTTGTATACAAGTTGTCCATGACCATGCGAATGCGTGTCCGACTCGATCGTGCACAAAATCACATGATAAAATATTAGAAGTAAAGCAACAGTGCATCATCATTCATCTCATTCAAGTCATTTTCAATGACTCATTCATTTCCAGCATTACCATCATTTCACTTGGTGATCTCGGCGATCCCGTCTCATCATTCCTCATTAATTCATTGATTCATTGTAACATTATCACATCATTCAATACTCAAGGGACATGTAGCATCTCATTCATTGACTGGGACAATATCATTCATTCATTGCTTGTAAGAAAACAGGCAACAACAACAGTTACGCAGAGGGTACATGATTCTAGTGTTTCATTCAGTTCTTTGTGTTGATAGCATAGTCAGTTCATTCTCATGTATCGTTCACAAGGCATCTCATTATTTACGTGTTTTACTTGTTTCGGCAACGTTAAGCATAAGGGGCATTATCAATTCATTTTATGGCATCAATTTCTCATTAGCAGTTCGAGTGCTATTCATTTCAATATTAGACAACATAAGCATCTCTTATTATCCAACAACTAAGACATGCGTCATTTAGCATCACAATACTCCATTTATTAAGCATGAAGGAGTAGGGAGGAGGAATGACACTTTCATTCACTTGCATAAAAGGGTCTTCCTGTTCCGATCACATGTATTCCCACTAGACATAGCCCTACCAGCGAGCCACGTTCCAAAACTCAATCCGTCTAGCCAGCTAAGAGACTGCATCAGTCTCAATTCTCTTGATCTCCAACACAAGTCTCGGTCCAACATTCTGATAGCATCCAACAAGCCAACCAAATGCCTCGCACGGAACGGGACATTACAATTTATCTTCAGCCCATGGCTTCAATGGAACTTGACTGAAACCAAAACTTGCACTTGCCACTTTATCTGGCGCTTCTAGAACCATAAATTAGATTCTTTTTTATATATGTAAGCCAGGGAGAACGTTCCTGGTTTCACGACAATGGTGGTGACCTCCATCATCCATTTTTTCATCACACATCCTTGTAAATCAGCGCATGGTATTAGCTTTTCATGCTATAAATGATGGAGCATACATCTCATCCACTTTTCAACCTTGTACCACTTTTCCTGTGATTACAAGATTTTCATTATACTCACGGTTAAACCCCTTGCTCCAATGTAGTGCCGACTTCTTCTGAGTGCGATTGCACTTCTATGAGCTGCATAATGATGTCATTAGAAGCCTTGAGCTTGCTATGACTTCTACTTGAGCATTCTAATTGATCAGAATATCAGAGTGAGAAATTAGTAATGTGTGCAAGTGGAACTTAGATTTTCAAGATAAATACGAGACTCAGTATTGTGTTGACTGATGCTGGGGAAGTAATTGAAAATGTTATTTCTATTTCTATTTTGGGTTTGAATTGAACTGTTTTGCTACTCTTCTCAGTGAACCTCAAGTATATACTGTCATGCATAACCAGTTTGCATGTATGGTAATTATTTTGATTGCAATCTTTCTTATATGTACCAGTGAACAAAACTGAAGAATAATACTCCTAAAGGAGAAGATAGTGCTAAGATTCTACTTCTATTGCAGATTCCAGGGCCGCCACCTCCTAAAGGAGGACCACTGATAGAGCACCAGAAGACACTTGGCCTCTGGGCAGTAAGGCTACCTTCAGCAGATGCCACTGTTGTTCGCAGAACACTCGCAGCCCACACAGAGAATCCGAATGGCCTTCCAGGAGTTGAAGAAAGCGAGGAGTACGCCGAGAAGCGAAAAAAGTTCTGGTCTTCTGTGAAGCCTGCCCATTTTGGCGTGAAGCTCGGGTCGAAATCTCTGCTAGGCATCCTCCGAGCCCTCTTGACTGGAGTATTCATTGGGATCTTTGCCAACTTCTCTTTCGGAAGGTCACTCCTCTTGAACTTCCCTCAAATATTCTCGCTTGGGTGGTTTCGGAAGACGGGACCAACAGAAGAGGAGGTCAGTAGTGCTTCTTTCAAGATGTGGTTTGTAGGGCACGGATACAGTGACGCGAGACGAGCATCAGAGTCCGGGGGGAAGCCTGATACTGAGATAATTACCAGGGTTTCTGGCCCTGAGATTGGCTATGTGTCTACCCCGATCATTCTGGTTCAGTGTGCACTCGTAATGCTGAGCCAACGCCACAACTTGCCTAAAGGGGGTGTCTTTCCGCCAGGAATCGTCTTTGGCCCTACCGATCTCCAACAAAGGCTTCAGGAGAACGGAATATCCTTTGATCTCGTCTCGAAGAAAACTCTTGAATTGTAGTCTCATGCTTCCATGTTGTTAAAATAAATTGACATGGTTGCTGTATGTTTGTACTTTTGGAACTATGTTATTTAGCATGGTATGCACTATATGACCTTGGTCTTGTAATGTTTATTGGTGCTTTCGTATTTATGTAACTTTGACGTTCTCTTTGCTGTTGGATTGGGGCCTTCGTTTTTCTTGATATGTCTGACTCATTTTGAAGCGTATTTGCCAGGTATGAGCAGTTCTTCCTGCAATGACCTGTGATCTTGACCAACGGGGGGGGGGGGGGGGGGGGGGGGGGTTGGACGGGGAGTGGGGGACATGTCGTCGGCGGGAGCACAGCTGCAGTCCACCCCCGTGGTCCAATTATCATTTCCGATATTCACAACTGTGGGGACCATTTAAGAGAATGGTAAAAGCTCAACCTAGGACCATTGGGAAAAGAATGGAAACCAATGGAGGTCCATTCGATCCAGGGTTAGTGCATGTGGTCAAGGTTCGTGCGTGGAGAATGTTATTAATAAACAATTTTGCTAGCCCTAGAGGGGAGCCGGATCAGCTATCCCTGATCCGGTGTCCCAACTATGTCCCCTTCTATGACATGTGGGCCTTTTAGTTTTGAGAAATTTTGAGTCGCACCCCACTTGCTTTATCCATATTCAAGGTACATCCCACTGCTTTACCTTAATGTAAGTTACCCTCCACTTTTGACAAATTCTGTCCAAAACTAACGATCAACGCGTTTAACCGATAATTTTGGACGAAAATACCCTCCCTCCCCAAATCATGCCTCCCTCCCCTCCGCTGCCATGTCCTCGTCCCTCCGCTGCCATATCTCACTACTAAAATATGCTTAAATAGCGACGTATATTAGCGACGGCGGAAATACCCGTCGCTGATAATTGCATATAGCGACGTTCAGCGACGTAGTATAATTTACGTCGCTGGATTGCGACGTTTAGCGACGTATCATTTAGGCGTCGCTGTTTTATTTCATATCGGGTTCCTGGCCCGATCGAAATCCCAAAATTTTCACCCAAAAATTTCTTCCCTCTCTCTCCTCTCCCCCTGGCGAACCCTCCCCCTCCGGCGACCACTCCCTCCGGCGACACCCTCCCCCTTCTCCCCCCGGCGACCCCGCTCGCCCGTTGACCCCTCCCTCCGGCGACCAGCCTCCCTCCTCCGACGAAGGAGCCTTCCTCGCCGCTTCCTCCTCCGACGAAGCCACCCTCCTCGCCGCCTCCATCCTCCGACGAAGCCACCCTCCTCAGGTAAACCCTAACCCTAGCCCTAGCTATCTAGACACAGACACGGACACGAGAACCCTAACCCTAGCTGCTGGGGTGGTCTTTCTGTCGAGGGGGGAGAGGGGTGGGGTTGGGTGCAGGGGGTGGGGGGGTCTTACTGTCGAGGGGTGGAGGGAGGGGTGGGGGTACCCAGGGGGTGCAGGGGTAGGGGGAGGGGGGCATGGTTGGGGTGGGTGCAGGGGGAGGGGGGGCAGGGGAGGGAAGGCAGGGGAGGGTTGGGGTGGGTGCAGGGGTATGGGGAGGGGGGGCAGGGGAGGGGGGAGGGGGGTAGGGGGGCAGGGGAGGGTTGGGGTGGGTGCACGGGTAGGGGGAGGGGGGCAGGGGAGGGGGGAGGGGGGCAGGGGAGGGTGGGTGCAGGGGTAGGGGGAGGGGGGCAGGGGAGGGTTGGGGTGGGTGCAGGGGGTAGGGGGAGGGGGGCAGGGGAGGGTTGGGATGGGTGCAGCAGGAATCGGTATCTTTTGTTCTTCAGAGGTCTGTAATCTATTTTTATCGTCCAAGTAGCTATGGTGATCCGGTTGTATCGGCAGAAAAATTTGTAGATGGTTCTTTAATTCATTAGTGAAATCTTTTTTAGTGTTAGACTCCGATCGTCGTGTAAGAGTGATACTAATGAATATTACAAGATAAAGGCTTTCCGAAAAGAGTGATACTATATGCACCTCCTAAAATTTCATTTCTTCATGTTCCTCCGTTACGTGGCATTTCTTTATTGACCGAAACAAATATGGAAGAGTTGGGGAAAACATGAATGAATAGAAAAGGACCACGTGACGGAGGGACATAGAGGAATGAGAGATTTTGGAGGTATATAAAACTTTTTTTTTTGAAAATTTGTATCAACTAGTGGAGTCCACTTGGACTTCTTTGATTGGAGGCTTCTCCGGCCCAAAAGAGAGAATAATATTGAAAGCTTTTGAAGAGAGTCCCTTAATCATGAGTGGAAACATCTTGATAGATTCTTGTGTTTCTTTCTTTCCAAACACACCAAATCAAAGTCAAGGAGATTCTTGTGCTGCCGAAATTTTAAAAAAATATATTGTGTATTTTTGTTATGCTGTGTGTCTGTATTTACAGTGAATGTGAAATGCAGTGTTCGGAACCATCGACAGTTTCGATTACTGTTGTATGTGTTATCTTGGATAGAAATAGCAACAGTTCAGGGTGCACTTCTGAGAGGTTCATTTTCACGTCCTTCACTTTCTCGGGACGTCGTAAAAGTTCCCGAGAAGGTGAAGGACGTGAAGAGGAAGCTCTGAGAAGTGAACCCTCAACTGTTGCTCTTTCTATCCAAGATAAAACATAGAACAGTAAGCGAAACTGTCGATGGTTCGAACACTGCAGTTCACACACACTGTAAACACAGACACACAACATAACAAAAATATCAATTATATTTTTTAAAATTTTTTTTTATAATATCTGCGACGTATAGCGACGTTCTGCGACGTCCTGCGACGTATAGTTGACGTCGCTATACGTCGCTAAATAGTGACGTAACGTCGCTAGACGTCGCTAACATACGTCGCTACGTTGCCCACGTGGCCACGTGGCTGCCATGCCTCGTCATCATATATAAACTTTTGAAGCGTCGCAAGTGGTCGCTTTACGTCGCAATGTTGGCGACGTACTGATACGTCGCTCTCTGTCGCTCATTTTGCGATGTCTAGCGACAATGAGCGCCGCGTCGCAAATAGCGGCGTTCGGCGACTAATGTGTCATCTGCGACTTGCCTATAAGCGACGTCTATTTTTCGTCGCTAAATACGTCGCAAATCGGTTTTAGCGACGTATTTTCTGTATTTAGCGACGTCTCCTGACGTGTAAAACCCCTAAATTTCTACTAATTATTTTTTTATTAATATTTATACGGATTTAAAATTTTGTATTGTACGTCGCATGGTCGTATTTTACGTCGCGCACGAAATTTTATTTTTGCTCGACGAGTGCGAATATGTGCGAGCGTACATATTTTAGAAAAATATTTTATTTATTATTTTATAGTTTCAAAATAATATAGGTAATAATTATTTCTAGTTATCATTTCAAGTTTATGGTTTTAATTATGAAAAGCCTTTCATTTATGCAGTGATAATTATAAAATAATTTTCCTATAAAATGGTAAATTAGAAAAGTATATCTATTTGTACAAACATATATTTTCGTAATTATTTATTTGTTTATTTTAAATAATAATATATTTTCGAAATTAATTATTATAGTATTTTTGGACAACATATTTTTGAAATATTTGTGACAATTTAAATTTTGATTTGATCCCATGGATACATTTAAATAGATTTAATTAGTATCCATATTTGGAATTTGATTTATCCTATTGATTTTAAACTAAAAATTTAATTTGATTTAATTAGATTTAATTGGATTTGGATTGGATTGGATTTGATTGATTGATTTAATTTAAATAGATGATTTATCTAATTTGGGTTTAAACAATCCTAATCATTATCTAATTGGGAATTCCCACATCCTATATAAATAGGCAGGTACTCCTCCAACTTTTTATTCTTCCACAAAATTCCACCATCCACAAGTGCAGTGCCTCGTGTCCGTGTTCGTGTCCGTGTCCGCTTCCCATTCTTATTCCATGATATTTTTTACATATACATTTTTCTCCATCTCCGTGTCGGACACAACCCGACACCATTTTCCCAAATAATCCTAAGCTCTAATCCTAGCCCGGTGCCCCGACCTCATCCTTCCCTCTACCTCTCCTCCTGGCCACAGGACAACACCTTCACCACTGTCACCGCCGTCCCTCCTTCGTCGACCCATCACACCGCCGACTCCACGGCAACCACCGAAACCCTTCTCCCCTTGTCGACAACACCGACCACCAGCCTCCACCCGAACCTGCCACCACCCAAACCACCCTGCCACCACCAGCGCCTAACCCATCACCACTGCCACCACGGCCAATGGCCGGATCGCCCAAAACCACCCAGACCCGACACAAACCAGCCAAACCACGACCACCCCGAGCACAGCCCCGACTCCAACAGTCACCACCCTCACCAAAACCACCAACGTCACCATCCACCTCTATCGACCGTCCACCGCCAGAAATTACCACCGCCACCATCGTCGCGGCCGTCCCGGCCGCTGGCACCAACACCATCAACATCGCTGTCACCACCACGACCACCGTGGCAACCGCCGCGACAGCCCAAACCACCAAAACCGACAACCAAACAAAACCCACAAAATAAATAAATAAAGGAATTTAATAAAATCACACCACCACTGCCACCGCCTTACCTCCGCCGGAGAGCGAACCCTCGCCGCGTCGAGACCACCGCCTCGACGCTGAGTCGATCCCTCGCGCCGGCGCCGCCAACCGGTCGAAACCGCGCCACCAGAAACCCTTTTTTTTCATCCGCCGTGCCCTGTTGTCCTCCGACCGCCTGCTCCGCCTGGAAACCCGCGCCGCGCCCCCTCTTTCCTCCTCCGCCCGGCGCCGCTCATCCCGCGCACGAGCGCCGTCTCTCCACCGCGTGCACCACTCCGGCGCCCACCATCCACCGCAGCCATCTCCTCTCCACCCTTCCTCCGCCTGGAGCACCGCCGGCGCTGCCCCTTGCCGCCGGCGACTCTGCTTCCGCCGCCTCTCTCCAGACTCTCTCCCTCTCTCCATCTCTCTCTCTCTCTTTAGGTTTTTTTTAGGGGCACCTCCACATTTACTAAGGGACAACCCAAATTTTTTTTAAAAAATTACAAGTTTGCCATTGGGTTTTTTTACTAGGGGGGCAGCCCAAAAAACACTATATAAACCAACTTGATTTTAGATTTCATCTCTTTCTTTCTTCCTCCCTCTACTACTTCTCTTCCTCCACTCTTTTTTTCTCCTCCTCATATAAACCTATAATTAACCCTAGCTAGGTGAAATTGTCCCCCAACCTAAAATTTTTGGTAGAATACAGTGTCAATCACTTCTCTCATTAATTTGTAAGTCATCGAATTTATTTTTGTGTAATATTTTAAATTTTAACCTAAATTTTACATATAAAAGTTGAATTTTGTGTTTAATGTAGAAAAAAATAGAAAATGGAACAACCCGGACCATCAAATGCTGGATACTCTCCTCCCACAACTTCCGAAGAACACTTTGACGCATCGGAAACCCTCGTGGTAACTACACTTGAACTTTACTTCGGGTCAAAAATTGGACTTTGACACAGAGGACTGCCACAAATGCGGCAGTCCCTCACATATATAGGACTGCCAGAGATGTGGCAGTCCTATATATGTGAAGGACTGCCACATTTGTGGCATTCCTATAAATATGAAGGACTGTCACATTTGTGGCAGTCCTCTGTGTCCAAGAAAATATGACAAGGAAATATGAAAATTTCAATTAAGACAAGAGGATAAATGTGTGACAAACAACAGAGAATATGTAAAACATCAAAGAGAACACCTAGTAATCAAGCATGTTCCTTCCAAATCTCAACTTGTGACCAAGTACAGACTCCTCTATAAATAATAATACGCTTTATGTAGTTGTTTAGTTTTGACTTTTAACTTCTATTGTAGGACTTGCGATCTTCCGAGGTTGCGGTACATGCTCCAATTGTAATCGATGTAGGGCATTTATTTTGGACCGATCTTTCGTTTCAATCAAGCGACGATGCGGTACAATGGTGTCGAGAAGTTGGACGGGAAAACAAGTTGGTTCTAGTGATATCCAGATCGGCCCGAATCGCCCGGGACGACAAAGTCTGATGGTTGGCTGTGAAAGAGGTGGTGTGTTCAGATCGCACAAGAAAGACACAGTTATCCAAAATAAAGTTCCAAGAAAGAAAGCTGGAACGAGGAAATGTGGTTGTCCATTCACGATCCAGATTAGAAAAGAAGAAGAAGGGAAGTGGTCAGTACAAGTGAAGAATGGAACCCACAATCATGAGATTTCCGAGACACTATTGGGTCATCCGTATGTCGGACGGTTGAACCCTACGGAGAAGAAGATAGCCGAAGACTTGTCCATTTCCGGTGTTGCACCGAGACAAATATATTCAGTCATACGGCATGAAGATGAGAAGAACTTGTCTACGATGAGGTCAATATACAACGCCCTATCTTCTTCGAACGCTGTCCGGACCAAATCAAGAATGGCGATGCAAGAAGTGCTGAAGTTGCTTACCGATAATCATTACGTTGAGTTCCATAGAACACATCCCAGAGTAAGGAAGTAATTTCAATCTTTTGGGCTCATCCAGATTGCACAAGTCTGGCCCGGTCATTTGCCGACGTGTTAGTCCTTGATTGCACGTACAAGACCAACAAGTTCAAGATGCCTCTCCTTCATATTATCGGATTCACCTCTACTCGGAAAACATTCCCGATGGCATTTTGCTTCATGAAGAGTGAAAAACTTGAAGACTACACATAGGCACTGGAGAAACTGAAAATACTCTACAGCGGTCATACAGAGCCGTCAGTTCTTGTGACCGACAGAGAGTATGCCCTAATTAATGCTATTCGCATTGTTTTTCCTCAAGCGGATACATTGCTATGCACTTGGCATGTCAATCGGAATATTGAAGCCCAATGTAAGTTGAAGTTTCAGAAGGAGGAAGGTAAAATTGACATGCAAAATTTTCAAGAATTCTCCAATGACTGGAATTGTGTGTGGCGAGCCTCTACGATTGACAGTTACGATGCCGCATGGTACATGTTCAAGGAAAAGTGGGAGGCGAGGGAGCCGACATGCATTTTATACATCAAAGATACATGGCTTGAACCGCACAAAGAATACTTCGTCTTAGCATGGACGAATTTGGTGAAGCATTACGGTACGACAACTACCAACTGTGTCGAAGGAGCACACTCTGTAGTGAAGAGACAACTAAAATAATCTCTCGGCAACTTTGTCTCTGTTTGGCAAGCTATACATCTTATGGTAGACCGGACGGTGAATGAAATTAAGGCATCATTTGAGATGAGCTTAAATATAGTCAAGCATGAGCATAGAAAGAATGTACTGTTAGATGCTTTAGTTCGCGTGGTATCACACACAGCATTGACATTAATATGTGATGAGATTGAAAGGTCGAAGGATGTCGGGTTTGATCCCCAAGTTTGTGGGTGTGTACATCGACATACACTGGGCCTCCCTTGTGCACATCAGATTAATGAATATCGCCGTGAATCCATTCCTATTCCAGTAGAAGCAGTCGATCAACGTTGGAGGCAGTTGTCTATGATACCTGTGGTGAAGACGGACGATGATTTCTTCTCTTTGCCACAACTGAAACTTCTCCACGCAAGGTGGTTAGCCTCAGTAGCAGTGGAGCGGCAGTCCATTGAGCTTAAAATGCAAGAAATTGCATGTCCGGTCACTACTACAATGCATGAGCCGACCGTTGTTTCCAATCCTAAAGGCAGGCCTCACACAAGATTGACTATTTCACAGAAGAGAAGGCTGGAGTCAACTAGGAGAGATCCATCGCACTTTGAGAATGTTGAACGAAGCTTACAGCAAGCTCCGCCCGCACGGAAGGGCAAGCTTGTCATTCGCCGAAAAATAGAGAAAATGGACCGCCCAAGAGAAGATAGCGTTGCAAGCCAAACACTGAGTTTGTATATTGATAAATTCCAACCTGAGCTTCGCCGATACATTTGGTCTATTGTCGATGTCCCCGGTAATGGCCATTGTGGATTCTATGTGCTTGCAAGACATCTTGGTTATGATGTCAAAGACGGATGGAGACGGGTGAGGCAGGAGCTGTACGAGGAGTTAGAGACTCGTCTTCCATTCTACTCCCGTCTCCTAAGCGAAGAAACAGTTGCAAGTTTGTTGTTAAGTATCCCTTGTACCGACAGTGTTACCGGGACAGACCACTACATGTCAGTCCCGTCTGCCGGCTATTTATTTGCCAATAGGTACATGATACCTCTCGTAATTTTCTCGATGGGTATTAGAGAAACATTCTTTCCGATGTGCGCACCTCCGTCGGACCACGGACATTCTAACCTATGTACTATAGGTCACATCGGTGATCACTTCGTCATACTAAAGATGATCGGTCATTCTCCGATTCCTCCACCTTCAACAGTTTGGTACAAAAGAGCACCGGTCGAAGCCAGAGCTTGGACCACACCTTTCGATCATCAAATCGACCATTGTAAGAAGTTGTTGAAGTTTGAGGAGCCAAGAGACTTACCTGCAGACCACTGTGACGTCGAAATCGACTGAGTATCAATGTGTTATATGGAGGACCACTTTTGTATACTTTTTGGCATTTTGGTTATAGAGTACCACTTTTGTATACATTAAACTATGAAATATGAAGTCCAATATATGTTTCTTACTTTTATCCATGTGTTATATGTCTTTTATCTGGGTGTTATACATGTGTGTTTTGTGTGTTTTGGGTGTTATACATGTGTGTCATACATGTGTGTTACTTTTATCCAGGTGTTGTCTTTTCTAGGACTGCCACACCCAGGGCAGTCCTTCACATGTGTTGGACTGCCCTGTGTGTGGCAGTCCTTGCTAAAATGTTCTGTGATCTGATCACAGAACATTTCATCTAGGACTGCCACACACAGGGCAGTCCTTCACATGTGAAGGACTGCCCTGTGTGTGGCAGTCCTAGATGAAATGTTCTGTGAATTAGGACTGCCATCCTCTGGCAGTCCTACATTGAATTAGGATTGTTGTTATATAAATGGCCATTCTCCTGTGTTTTAGCACGGAGAATGGCCATTCTTCGTCTTAATTTACACGGAGAATGGCCATTCTCCGTCTTAATTTACACGGAGAATGGTCTTTCCAGTGTTAAAATACAGGAGAATGACCATTCTCCGTCTTAACTTACACGGAGAATGGCCATTCTCCGTGTTTCTAACACGGAGAATGGCCATTCTCCGTGTTTCTAACACGGAGAATAGCCATTCTCCGTGCTAAATTACACGGAGAATGGCCATTCTCCGTGCTAAATTACACGGAGAATGGCCATTCTCCGTGTAAGTTAAGACGGAGAATGGTCATTCTCCTGTATTTTAACACTGGAAAGACCATTCTCCGTGTAAATTAAGACGGAGAATGGCCATTCTCCGTGTTAAAAACACGGAGAATGCCATTCTCCGTGTTAATTTACACGGAGAATGGATGTTTCTCCTGCATTTTATGGTCAGTTGAAACTTTGGAGGGCCATAACTTTTGACTGGGAGGTCGAAATGAGGTCCCGTTTGTCGCTAAAGGAGCGTATCTTCGAGGAGGCTGAAAGTAACAGCTTCATAGTTAGACGGCCTTCCGAAATTTTAGAATCGCAAAAAAATGATGTTTGGACCCCCGTTTTAGCAGTTTTGTCAAAATTTTAGAATCGCAAACAAATATTAATTCAATGACTCACAAATAGGACTGCCACCCCCCTGGCAGTCCTACGCTTATAAAGGACTGCCAGAGTGCTGGCAGTCCTAATTAAAACTTGCTGTAACAGCAAGTTTCAATTAGGACTGCCAGCACCCTGGCAGTCCTCCTTTTGTATAGGACTGTCAGGGGGGTGGCAGTCCTAATTGAAACTCTCTGTGCCAGGGGGTGGCATATCCAACAGAAGTATTTCAACACAAGTATCCAACACATAACCAACACAAGTATTTCAACACAAGTATCCAACAACATGTTCGACATCCAAAAATATCAACATCCAAAAATATTTCAACACAAGGATCCAACAACATGTTCGACACCCAAAAATATCAACATCCAAAATACCCAACTTCAGACAATCAGACAATCATACTACATATCATGGCGGACCTTCGAACGAGACTCCGCATTACGCATGAATGGGAACTCAACCTCATCGTCGATGCGCTCAAGCTCGTTGGCGACCAAGGCAGTAGTGTCGACCAAGACACTAGTGTCACTTTGGCAAGCGCTCCGAAGTGTCTTGGCCAGTTCCTTCGCCCTTCTAGACTGTAAATGAAAGTATAATTGAATTTAGTCTACAAACATGAAAATCTTAAACTAATTGCTAATGCGAAACTCACCATCTTCACCAATGAAGCATACAAGATGTTTTTCGAAGGAAGATTTCCAACAGCTACTACGGCCTCGGGACCCGGGTTTGTAGGGTTCAACAACTTAGGATGTCCGACCCGCCGGAAGTACGGCATGTAGTCCTCGCTGCAGTCGGCCATCTGGGTGACTGGTTGACTCTCATCTTCCCCAAGCAGGTGCCTTTGCCACTCGGAGTAGAAGTCGGTCACCCAGTCGAAATACGCCGGTTTGTAATTCAATGGTTGGGTCCCGCGGGAAGGTTCCAACAGCTGTAGTGTGCGCTTCGGCACACTTTGCACGAAGCCAAACTGCCGAAGTACACGATCAGGCATGTACGGCTCCTTGATATCATAGCATGTGATCATGCCATGAAATAAAGAAATTGGTTGGATGACACGACTCCCCTCGCGAAAATCCCGGTATGGATTCCAAAATATCTGTAGAAAAACAGTTAACAACAAAAAAACTTAACATGAAAAAATAAGGTTAGTCCCAATTTATTACCTCTTCTGGTACCAAATTGTCAAGTACTTCACGAATGGAAGCCAGGATTTGCCAATCTTTGGTTTCCACCTGGGCCGGCCTCCATCGAGCCACTCTAGGAAGGTGTTCAAAATAGATTGGGTTCTGGTCACCCCGCCTGAGCATCGGAAAGTGCTCGTATATCCATGCCTATTCAATTACTAAGTTAATAGTCACAAAATATAAACAACAAAATAAAGTATACAAGATTAAATCGTTGAAAGTTTTCTTACATGTAGCAGAGTCTGGCATCCAGCAATTGTCTTAGTCCCGACACGGGATGCGATGCCGAGCTCGCGGTAAAGATAGGCGAGAATACCGCTACCCCACGATATATCGATGAAGTCATCCACGGACAATAATTTGAGCATGTACCTCGCATGTATCGAGGTTCCAGACTTGTCCGAAATGCCCACCGTTCCAAGGACGAACAGCATGTAAGCACGGGCCATCGCGTCGACCAACTCATCATCATCCTCATCCAATTCTATATTCCTGAAGTGCTCCACCAGAAATGAAAGAGGAATTCCATATGATTTCTTGAAGCCTGGGAGAGTTGTAAAACTAGTTTCCTCAAGTCCAAGGTTACTTGAGACAAACTTGACGATCTTCGAGTACCATTTTGTCGATTTTTCATCTCTGTAATGTTCTTTGGTCATGACGCGACCGGTAACTGGTAGCTCCAGTATCTGGTACACGTCGTCAAGTGTAATGGTCATCTCCCCGTATGGAAGATGAAACGTATTGGTCTCCGGGTGCCATCTCTCCACAAAGGCGGATATCAGGGCACTATCCATTGTCCTATAGGCATAATCAGCCAAATTATGCAAACCGCTCGGTACGATTTTCTCCTGGACGGCCTCCGGTAAGCTTCTAAACGGCCAAGACACGGTTTTCTTCCCGTGACTCACAGCCCTAAGCATACGATATGTCCTCTGTATATCAAACAACATATAAAAACATAAAACATATGAGATACATATAGATATCATATACTAAACTGCTAGCTTACAAAAGTAATGTACATACCGGGTCCTTCCATATTGCATATGCAATATGGTTCTCAAATGAAGCCAACATTGAGCAACCTGGCGGGCGGACAGGCGGCTCAGAAGGACCGGCCTCCTCAGATGGAGCAGAACCAGCTTGACGGGGTGGCAGGAGTTGGCTAATTGGCACGTCGTCGTCATCACTGGAAGAAGGAGAAGGAGTACGAGTTCGTTGCTTCGACCGAGCTTGTGCAACCGGTGGGGATCTCCGTGTCCCGGCCCGACCTTGCCGCTCCGGTTCAGAAATTGTAATCGGACGCTCAAGAGGACGTTCCGCGCGTTCCTTCCGCTTTGACGCGGTGGGGCGTATTCTTTTTAGTGCGTCAGAAGGACTGTTACCCCTATAGAACATTGGATTGTGCGACCGTACAATTAATAACTAATGCAAACTAAAATAGAACTCTTACCCCCTATCCCCCACCCCCAGAACTCAGTAGGACTGCCAAGCATGTGGCAGTCCTCATGTAAACAAGGACTGCCACAGTCCTGACAGTCCTCTATTGAAAGAGGACTGCCAGGCCTGTGGCAGTCCTTGTTTACATGAGGACTGCCACATGCTTGGCAGTCCTACTATACTCGGCCAACAGACAAACGACTCGCTAGTTTGTCGTTTTCTAGGGTTAGGGTTTTAAGAGAAATTATGGCTTTGTCATGTTCGAAAATGGCATTCATAAACCCTAATGACATTCTAAACCTAAACTATCAAATTTTTTTAGACAATTAAAACTATTCTAGGGTTTCGAATAAAATGTAGAAAATTATAGAAAAATTAGGGAAGAACGTACCGAGAATCCGATTTCTTCGACTTGCGTGTCATCTCGTCGAATGTGGGAGTGTTCTTCAAAGATATTTGGTGGAGGAATTAGGATTAGAGTAGTGGAGGAGAATTTTCTAGGGTTTAGGGAGAGGGAGAGAGCTCTTCTTCTTTTTCTTTTGGAGGAGAGAGAGAGGAAATGATGAAATGAATAGGAAATTTGAGTTTGGGGGGTTGGGCTGCCCCCTAGTAGAATTTGGGCTGCCCCCTAGTAGAATCTCCACCAAATGGGCTGCCCCCTAAGTAAGGGCTGCCCCTTAGTAATTGTGGGGGTGCCCCTAAAAAAAACCTCTCTTTAACGAAGAGAGCACAGTAGTGCTTCTTTAAGTTATTTTTTTGTGTGTAATTTTTCTTTTTTATTTTTTATTCATTTTATTTTTTTGTTATGTCATTTTTATTGTTTTGTTTTGTCCCCCATTATCTTTAATATTAATATGTTATATTTTTGTGAGTTTTAGTAGAGAGGAGAGCATGCTGATGCTATACTGAGTTTTTGGTCTTAGCATAATTACCATAATTATTACTTTATTTTATTCTTTCTTTATTTGATTCTTTTTACTGAGAGGTGGATACTTTTTGGATGCTAATATTGTTAGTATATTTTTCGTTATTATCATTATTATTATTTTGTTATTTGTTTTTGTCATATTTTATGATTATTGTTTTATTATTAAAAGGGTGTGTATATTCAACAATTTTTTACATTATTTATTATTGTTATTACCAAACAAAATATATAGGATAAATAATTTTAAATATTATAAGTTTATAAATATTTGGTTTCCATATGTTATTATGATTCTTTTTGAAACCTCTAGTATTATTCTAAATTTTTACTAATAAAATATTTTCTTATCAAAATTTTATCTTGACAAACTTCGAGTTCATGCTTAGAAACGATTTTTTTTAATTTTTAAGTATGAATCAATATAAAATATTTTGGGATATGTCTACATCTAGTTTTGCTAGCAAAAGGTGTTTTGATAAATTAAGGATTTGCCTTAAATAAGTTACTTAGATTTTCAAACATATTTTTCTAACAAATATTAACTAATAATATATCGTTTTCAAGTATTATAAATAGTTTTCTATATCTTATTATTATTATTTTTCTTTTGAATCTCCTCCTGCCCATAATCAAACCCATCCTTCCTATTCCCTCGCCAATTCAAGCATACCTTATGTCCATCCTAACTAATTTGACCCTTCCGGACTCAATGACACGGTCCGTGCCACCATCAGAGGTCTCCATGTATAGTTATTGCACCGAAGTCGCAGTTTATGCCATCTTGATCATCGCAGCACACCAGGCGTTCTACCAGGCAAGACACCTTGCCATTAGCTGTTTACTTATTTTAGCTCATATTTCATGTATGTTCATTATTTTTCTTTATGCAAAATAAACTGTGATACTTGGCATAACTGTTAGAACTTACTGTTCATTTACTTTCCTGCTATGTATTATTTTTCTCACATTAAACCTAGATTTAAGGGACCACATTGTGTGTTGCATTCATTGGCCTTGACACGTTGTAAATACGAAGTTGTGTGTCGCATGTAGAACACGGAAGTGCGTGATTGGCTGGCCACCAGTACGTACAAGCCGTGCGATAGGAATAACCGCTAATAGAGGTTGCATGCTAGTTTGACTTAGCGGTTATAGTGGTTTGTGTTGTGGATACAACACAGTAGGCATTGGGCGGGGAGGACAATTCCTTAGCGTATGGGCTTCGATGCACTTCCCTTGTGACCCGGACTCTCCGCTGGAGATACGGGGTTGATGACCCATGATTACTGACGGCCACTGACGATTCTGCGGAACGTCATGCTCTTCCTGATGGGGCCTCTGGTGCCCAAGGGGGACTACGCCGATCCTATTCAGCCAGGGCCCATGCGTAGGAAGGATTGTTCTTAACTACATTTCACATAGAACGGTAGGCTACCCTATCCGTTAGGTACGAGTACTTTCGGTTTGGGTACTTGTATCTGACCGTGGCTTGGAACAATAACTTGTCGCGGATTAGTTCGTCACATCTTGTCCTTGTTTGGTTGTAGGTGTGACTTACTACTTCGATGAGAAGGTATTGAACCTTGTTGGGGTCCGGATACCATATCGGATTCTTAGCATGGAAAGATACGTCGTCGTGAATTAGTTTACCATCTCCTGTCCTTGTTTGGTTGGGAGGATGGTACGCTCGTTCAGTAGGTGCGTATTGGAACATGTTATAATTTGATTTACTTATTTATTTGAGCAATATTTATTCAGTTTATATGGCATTCTATTATGTGTCTTGTTACGTCCCTCTGAGGACCTGGTTGTCTTGCCAGGTGTGTGCTATTGTCTTTCGTAGGTGTTCTAGCTCTAGCCGTGATCTTCGCTATTTCTTGAGGATGATTGCATTTGGATCGTCTTCGCTTCGCTCGCTAAAAACTCAATTCTTTTCTCATGTATTTTTCCTTTACTTGTTGGTAGTGGATTTGTCTCCGCCCAATATATTGTATCAAGATAATTCATTATCATTATATATCTTTTATTCTTTGATATTGTGGATGAGATTAGTAGTTATGGTTCTACTGAATTTTACAGCTTATGTATTTATACGAGGCTTCCATATATTGGAGTATACTTCGTATGAATACAGCTGGCATGTCTATGTTCCTAGTCCTACGTATTTTGGGACTGGGGCGTTACATGACGTCGCTAATATGGGTTATTTTAGTAGTGTCTCCGCCCTGCTGCTACCGCGCCACCGTCCCGCCGTTGCCGTGCCCATCACCACCACTACCACCACCTTCACCATCACCACCACCTTCACCACCAACTTCACCACCATCACCACCACCTTCACCATCACCACCACCGCTCCGCGGCAGCAGTAGCAACAGCAGCAGCAGTTGCAGCAGCAGCGGGGCGCTGCCGGCGGCGGCGGCAGCCGCCGGTGGGGGGAGAGGGAGGGTGGCGCGGCTGCGGCAACAACAACAACAACAGCGGCAGTTGCAGCAGCAGCAGTTGCAGGGGCAGCGGCGGCGACCGTGGCGGCGATACGGCAGGCGGGGGAGGGGGGAGGGGGCACGTGAGGGGGGCCGAGGGGTTGGACGGCAGCCGGTGGAGGCATGAGCGCAACGGGGGTGCCTTGGAATGGGGGGTCGCGGAGAAGAAGGGGACATTTTCGTTAAAATAATGGGTCAAATAAGTTGACCGTTAACTAAGGACGAAAACCGTCAAAAGTGGAGGGTGTTTTGCATTATAGAAATTGTGTGGGGTGCACCTTAAATATAGGTAAAACAAGTGGGGTGCGACTCAAAAATTTTCTCTAGTTTTTTATCAGTTGAACCCACATGTCATAGAGGGGGGAGGACATAGTTGGGACACTGGATCAGGGACAGTTGATTCGGTCCCCTTAGAGGAGTTTAGAAAGTTGTAAAATAATTAAGGAGCACAATTAATGCAGATGATATATAGGAATCAAACGTATAACTAGATAGACTTTTAGCAAATAATTTATTAATGTATTACTATTTCGTTTTGTGTTATGTTTGACATGGGGGTAGTGATTATGTCTACTTCAGTTATGCATTGATACTCACATTTACATTACTACTTGACTAGTTCAACTTGTATAACTAATTTACTTGAATCATACTAATTAGGATGAGGGAGTGCACTATTAGGCATGTGGACAGGTACCGTATACCTATTAGCCAAGCTACTCACGGTTCACATACAGGAGGACAATTTATTCTAAAAACATACAGGTTACACTTTGTTATTGTTATTTTGTTTCTCTAGTATGGATCACCTTTGTTAGAGCTTTGCTATGCCTACAACCAAATGCTTACAACCATCCTACAACCGCTACGTGTCGGACTACGATATAGTTATGTTTCTTCATTTTAGACTTGGCCCATCCTTACTTCTCATGTCCCTTTCCCACTAATTTTCCTCCATTTCTCCTCCCCATCCTTTCATTGTCAACATAAAAGGGCCAACTCCATTCCCCCCCCTCCCCCACACACCCACACCCACACCCATCATCTCCCTCTGCACCAACCTAAAAGCATGGGCGGATTTATAGAGGGTCCGGGGGGCCATGGCTCCGCAATTAAAAAAAATGTCCACTACTATATAGAAATGTTCTGTAAGATTTACATATAAATCTTGGTCTGCCCTTCTTATAGACAAGTAGTAAGCTAGTCTAGTGGTAGTATTGTTTGTTTCTAAATGAGAAGATCAGGCTAAATGAGAAGATCACGAGTTCGAAACCCAACTTTGCTAATTGTATAAATATTTTACATATGGAATACATTTTAGACTTTTTATGTACAAGTTTTTCTTTCCTCTTTTATAACACTTTGAAAATATTGACTTTATTGTAAAACAAAGAGAAGGAGATGGAGGAAATTATTTCTTCATTCACTCGTGTTGATCAACTTGACAAGAGCCTCTTATATAGGCTTACAAATGAGCTTACTATCATGATGACAATTAAAAAGAATAATGCTAAAAGTCATAGGTTATGGATAACCAAAGGCCATAGGTTATGGATAACCCAAAAGGCGTAGGTTCACTACAAAAAAAGTGACTTTTGGGGACAACAAAAAACTGTCTTAAAAACTGCAATTACCGTCCCAACAAATATTTGGGACGGCCTTTGGGACGGGAATGGACGGTCCCATCAGGGTGGCGTGGCAAAAACTTTAAGGACGGATATTGCCGTCCTAATTACTGTTAAAGGACGGTTAGGCAAAACGTCTCAAAAGTTTTCAAATTTATGCTTTTGTGTGACGGTTTATTAATTTGTCCCAAAAAATAAGTTTTTGTAACAGATATATTTCGTCCTAATAAATAAGGGACGAAATTTTAAAAAATTCCAAAAAAAGTAATTTACTTTAGTTACAGTACTATAATCGTCCGAAAAACTTAACAATTGTTTAAATTATTATGAAATTACTAATTTCCTGTTTATATATAAAATATATAATTGAATTTTATATACAACAAAAATTCATACAGAACTATTTTATTTAATCGCAAATGCATATGGTAGCCGCAACAATAACAAAGCGATTTCTATAAAACATATTTAAAAGTAATATCCCATTGTTCACAAAATGAAATCCAAGTCTTACATCACTTCGAGTGTTCTCCCATCAAGTTTTACATCATTAAGCATTCACTTAATTTACAAAATAAAATCTACAACTTTTTACACAAGTCCAAAACATATTTGATTTTCCAAAGTGGCATCTCCCATCATTTGCAAAATAGGTACAAAAAGCATTGGAAGGACCTGCAAATAGAAGTAAACAAATCAGCCTCATAAAAAACAACCTGAAGATAATGATTTCTACACTTGATCTAGCACAATACAACAATCACCCCTAGTTACAGGCATGATAGCATGCTTTAGGTACTGCTATACAGTCTATACTAATAACCTCAAGATTGATTGTACAACAAGGTACTCCACAGGAACCTGATATCGTCTATGCAAGTATTTTCATAACAATTAACACTACATTCAAATATAGTACAGATTTTGTAAACACTTTCTAAATGAATTGAAATATGTTATGAATATACATACACTAGCCACAACTTGAATATACAGACACCAGTCATGTATAGTAAATAAAACTCATGTTTTAAGACTAACATGAAGATAATTAACATAGAGGGACATTGCCAAGGAGGTTTGTGTGAAGATGTACTTAAAAATAAAATGCATGAATCTCACAAAAAACAACAAATGCAGTTTATCTTCAAGAAAAACTGAATATAGAAATCTTCAACTAAGCTATTAAATCTTACCCTAAGCTCTTACCTGATAAAAGGAATTGGTTTGGGAGCTTCAGTATTTTAGTAAGGCAGTCCAAAACAGGCACTTCTACCTCCATTGGAGCAGATGTTATCCAAATAAATCCCACATAGTTGAAATCGGCGTTGGGCATTCCCCTAGGAATCCAGCCGTGATACTAGAGGGGTAATGCACAAAAAAATGGGCTTTTGCCAATGGATTACGCTTATTATAATCTAAAATGGCAAGAGCGACTACTTTGCAACAACAGATAAACTAAAAACACATTTACAATGTATGTCGGTAAAGGAATTGAATAAATGCATATAGTGTAGCATTATCGGTAAA
The DNA here is from genome assembly GCA_029216955.1 of Iris pallida. Classification (NCBI taxonomy): domain Eukaryota; kingdom Viridiplantae; phylum Streptophyta; class Magnoliopsida; order Asparagales; family Iridaceae; genus Iris; species Iris pallida. Next base: position 13,527,073 of record JANAVB010032220.1, read on the forward strand.
GGAGATGCAATTTGATTGTATATTCCTTTGAGTAGCAGCTAAGAAACTGGAATCAAAATAAAGAAAATATGATGGAAAGACAATGCAGGAAAAGACAATAGTGGTTCACAACCACACTTAAAACTTGAGCAGTCCTTGTGAAACCTCTCTTGTTTACCATATCCTGAAATAAACACTACACCAAAACGCCTGAATTGCAACGGTGTAGACATGTTACAAAAATTAATTCTAACGGGTATAGGCCGTGAGTATATAGGCGTGGGTAATATTACTAACTGCCCTTCTAACGGACATGTTGCAGTCTGATATACTAACATAATAACCACTTGTCATAGCTTCTCTATGTCATGACTTGAAACTCTTTCAGCATATACTAACTCCCGGGCCATTAATAAGGGAATGCCTACCTAGAAACACAAAAAGTCCAATTGAAAGAGAAAAATTGGTACACAGAAAAATTGATCAAATATATAAATTTTAGGTAAGCTAGTGTAGAATCACAAAATTTAAACAGGTAGACCTCTAAAAATTTCAAATTTGGACCATGATAAATAACAGTTCTTCCAATAAATTCAATACGCTAATGGTATACAATGTTAAAACTTGCCTTTCAATTTTAGAAAGAAAAGAAGGAAAAAAAAAACTTCCGGCCTGTGCATTCTCTAATTCCTTACATTGCCTCCAATCACTCTCTTTGTCATCATTCTCTAATTCCTTACATTCCCTTATATACATATAGATGGTTGCAGAAAGAAAAAAGAAAAGGGGTAAGGTATCAACAAACTTTGGCATCCAACATTATCACCTTGATGGGTTTCTAGATGAAGGTGGTAGTATATCTCACCTTGAAACCAACTTTATTATCCAGACAAGAATGCCAGTCTGCCTTCATGAGACTTGCCATGTAAATACTAGAGACTTCAGTTGAGATCTCAGCAGAAAGTACTTGAGACAAAAAAAAAAGAAATGATAGAAAGCAAAGTTGCTACTGAGGATCTCATGGATGTAGATAGATAGCCATCACCTTTTTGGACCTGATATACATGGTTCAATTTCTATAAGGTCTAACTCCATATATGATGAATATACCTTCTCATGTTGAGGCTGAAGTCGAATAACAGTTAGAATAATGCACCTTACTATTCACTACCATCGTATTAAGGCAAAAAATAAAGGTTTACCTCATTGTAGTCAACAAACATCTTGTTTGCTCGAAGGTAGGCCTCTATCATAGAAACGGAAACCTATAAAAGTAAAGGGCTGGATTTATAATAAAGTAATAATGAAGATTTCAATGACAATAATAGCTACACCAACACATCAATAACAAAGTACTAAACAATTACAAAAAGAAGTAGATATGGTGTTGAAAAGGATAACAAACATCTTTTTTTTTTCATCAATGCTAAATATTTATACTAAAACAACTGAGTGTACCATCATGGCAAATTTTTTTTCCCGAAACAACCTAAAACTACAGAGTTCATCAATTCAAATAATTTTTTATGACAACTTTATCAATCTGAACATCATGGTTTTCATAACTTGTTTGCAACTCTTATATTGTCAAAACAAAGAATAAAATGTCCAGTATGCCTTTCCTAATTTTCAGTTTGGCTTAATGAGTCATAGAGATGAATATACTTTCCAGGAGCAAATTGTAACATCAACCTCTCTGTTTAAACTCTTTTCTAGTATAAGGGGACCTTTGACAGGTAGGTCTGTCTGCCATTAACTGGCTTCTAGGTTTTATGGCGAGTTAAACTCTTGCTCAAAGCTACCTCTGTAGGAATTTGATATCATCAAACTATGTTTATTCTTTTGGAGCTTTCTCATGCTCCATAGTCGATCCCATATGAATATGAGATGGCTTCCAGGATGCTGATGATAAATTTTGCAAGAAAATAAGTATAAAACTAATGTATATTGCTGCACTTTTCCTTTCTACACAAACATATTGAAAACCAAGTACTTCTGCAAGCAAAATACTTACATTTTCATCGGTTGTTCCTGTTAACTTGAGGTACTGTAAGGTACATTTTCATCGGTTGTTCCTGGCCTTGCTGTAACAAAAACCTCCATTGCAAAGAGTTTACCTTGAGGGTTAGCTGCCTCAGACGTGATTCTACCCAACCCTTCTATATTCGTAAATCATCGACATCTACAGCAACTATATCAACCTGAAGATAATTCTTATATTCTTCAAAGAAAAGATAAGGTTCAAAGAGCGCACTCCAATTGGTCTTATTCAGATCAATCTCCTGGAAAAGAGGAGAGAAATTGTGAGGATTATAGAAATATATGCATATTGCCAAAAATATTAACCTCAAAAAGAACCATAGGATACCTCACAGATTCCATTACCATTCTGAAATTGTTCCATCATAACCCGAAGGGTGCTCGTGGAAACATTATAACTAGAGTTCATGCATGGATATACAGGTGTAATAATAGGCATATTATGGGTTCGATCTCTAGGATTCTTACGAGGATCCCACACATGGAACCCAAGTTCATCCTCCTCGATAGCACAAAGCATAACAAGATTTGGCCACCGCCACTGGGTATAAACCCTAAAGAATCGAGAAACTAGCATACTAGGTACAACATTTGGATACAGCTGACATATACGAGCAACCAATAGAGCCAAATTAACACCCCCAAGAAACCCAGTCACCTGTCAGAATACAAGAACGGGATACATAATTTGTATTCAAATGCAATATGAATATATAAAGTTAGAAATCATCTCACATTTGAATAAACACCACGCCTCTTTGCCCAAAGCTTCAAGCATCTCAGCATTGTGCAGAAGGTCTGAACAGAACAAAAAGATCAGAAAAAGATGCTAACCTCAACAAAAGATCCTCAACCAAGAAAAAAGAAAGAAGCACAAAGATGGTAACCTCAACATTCGGTACCAATCGAAGAATCTGGTCTGCCACCCGGCACCCATTGAAACTTCGAACAGTGGGTTCATCGACATCGTAAAGCACTGATCTGTGAGAAATATCCAAATCCTGCAAGAAAGTTAGCATTGGATACCAGAAACCATAAACAAAGATTTATTGTATACACTATCATACCAGAAATCATAAACATAGAGACAATTGTATACACTCTCTCTCCAAGTTAAATAACGAATTAGTAATAACATTATGAGTCAGAAGTAACTAGGACAAAAGAAGTGCCTATATTAAAAGGGTCCGCAAGCTACATGATACTCTGGATCTGGAACAGTCCAGACAGGTGAAGTCGAGATTGTGGTTGAAATGTGTTGCCTGCTATACAGCTGAAACAGTAAAGCAAGGGTTGGTGAAGCATACCCCATCCATAGCCTACCTTGTCCTCTTGTTAAACCTCGAAACAGTAAACAAGTCAAAGACTTGCCTTTTCAGATGCATTCAGAATCGCCTCTTTGAAACAACGAGTTGGTCATATGTTCAAACAGGTTAAAAGTGCCCCCTGAATTGCTATAGATAGCAAGAGCAAAGATGATTATCTATGCCGACTACCCTTGAAAAAGAATCTCAAGTCTCAACATTCCTGATAAAACCACCATAACAAATAACCCATAAAAATCAAGTCAATTTTTGGTGCACAAACAATGAACCAACACGAAAATGTAGCCTCCTGACTATTAAACTAACATGTTACTCGCATAAGGCAGTCTATCATACCACATGACTGTCTAATACTCATACAAACAATACTACCCTGGTGGCTGATAGTGCTGGCGACTGAATAACTAATTGAAGAGCTTTCACTTTAATAAGGCACTAATCCAAACCACATTGACACTCGATAACAAACCAGAGTAAAGATGAGAGCATCATCTGGTGAGTAAAAGTAGTAGCCCTAAGTGAATAAAATGTCAAAAACAGACTCTTTCAATATGGTGAGTAAAAGTAGTAGCCCTAGGTCAGTAGCAGACAGCAACCAAAAGACTACTATCTGCCCGAGTCGAATACACTATCACAATGCTACCTGGAATAATTGCATCCATACCATGTATAATAGCAGTAGTTTGTGCTACAGGTCAGCAAAATAAGGGACTAATACAGCCTGGAAACTTGTTGGAAACTTGCTGACCTGTAGCAGAGAGCAGATAGTAGAGAAAATTATATTGATATTATAAGTTTATACATGTAAGAATGAGTAACCTACTATATATATCTGAGGCCAATCCCACCAATACAAACTCATCCCTGATTTAAAATCTACACCACTAACTAGATTATATAAAATAGAAATAACTGAAACAAGAATAGGCCTGGAAAGTTGAAGACTGTCACTTAAATGCAATTAAACAAAATAAGGCAGTTAAAAATGGAATAGAACTACGGGTGAACCACACAACTTAAGGACTAAAATAAAGCAATAGAGATTGAAAACAATAGACATAAATCAGTTTGTAGCTGAAAAACTAATTATTCTTGACTTATCATATGACATATCGGACAACTCCGAAACATTTAGAATTTTGTTTATTGGCACTTATATGGTGTAGATAGAAATCAAAGAATCAGTTAAGTTCAACCAATATGCACTTCTATCTTATAGTAGATTTATGACACAAATATTGAATGAATGCTTCTATGACGATAAGGATGCAAATAAGAAAATAGTGTACCCACCTTTAGTAGTCATCAGCTACTTCAAGTTAATCTTTCCAGAAGGATTTTGTTTAGAAGCATAGGATTTGCCTTACCCTTCAATACCTTCATTACCTGTATTTTCAGTAGTAATATTTAGATATTGAAGTGAAAGTCCGGAATTGAACATCATATTCTGTGATAGGAAGATGAGACGATAGAAAATATCCCCGTTCCATGTCAATGACCTGGAAAAGGAGGAGCAACAGAAAGATTATTGTTTCATATCATTGATTTAAAAAAATCACAGTTGATTATTAATACTCGAATGTTTCGATTGATTACATGAAAAGCAAATGCTATCAGGGAAAGAAGATTCGTCATGAATTGCTAGATTACACTGACCAGTTCTCCATGCTTAGGTTGAGGTCCACGCCACTTCAGAATAGTATCATAATGCTCCAAGTATGCAGCATTTGTACCATCACCTAAAATGACGGCAGGCTCTCCAAAGGAGTCATATTTCCTTGCAGGCTCTCCAAAGCCTAGTGCAGAGTACGATACAATGCCAGCAAATAAAACTTCCAATTTGGGCAACAAAGAAGAATTTGAATGGCTTCAAGAAAGTTCTGCGAAACAGATGAAACAACCGTCATCTCTGAGATGTTCTAGCTATGAGAAGTCTACTTTTAGATCGTTTTCTTCTCCTGAAGGCCCCAATAGTACTACTCTGAGATCAACCTGTGAAGAACTTACTTCGGGGGGACTTCATGAACATGTAACAGAGCAGATGAGACAACCTTTACCAACGAGGTTTGCAAATAATAAGGTGCTAAAAGACAGTTCACCAATGAGCTGTGCTGCTACTAATAATGTGCCAGAAGACGGTTTTCTACTCTCTCCTGAAACTCCTGGTTCATGCAGAGAAGACTCCAATGTTTGGCTTCAAGAAAGTAGATTCAACCAATACAGGCAACCATCATCTCCAAGTTGTTCCGATAAAGAGGTACTAGGTAATCTGGTTTCTCCTGAAGACAGCGTAATAAATTTGGCAACGCCATCTAGTTATATTGCTAAGAAATTCGAAAAGAGGGCCAAAGTTAACAAGCACGGGGTCATTGATCTGACTGATTCCCCCATCATCATTGAGCTGTAAAGCCATCTCAAAGGTTGAAGATACTGCAGCAGATCCTTCCCTGTATGATGTATTCTAAAAGTTCAGTGCGTACTCATAGTCAGTTTGTATTGGGAAGAAAATTGTTTATCAGTCGAGTCGCTGATCTGCATTAATACATTTCTCCAGTAACTCTGTTAAAGAGCTATAGTACATGAGTATCTCTGTTGAGAAACAATGATACACCATTCATCAGTGTAATGTTCAAAGGCTTTGTAAATTTTTAAACAGAACTATCCCACAAGTTTGTTCTCTTTTTTTTATCATGGTGCCATGCAATGATAAATAAGATCCTCATCATTCAAATTCTTTTCTCCGTGGCTGATGCTGTCCCCCCATGATGCTATGGCAGATTTTTTCTCCCCGGATGCTTAATAGGATACAATCTGGAAAAGAATTTTATGTATTTTTGAAATAAGCAGTCCTAATATTCTCATTCGAAGAACTTGTAAATTTTGTAAACTCTCAGAATTCGCAGAATGGAGAACCTGTAAATCTCATAAGTAGGCATTTGTAATGAACTGGAAGAATCCAGCAAGTGAATTAGACTTCAGTTAAAAGGATTCTTATAAATTTACATATTGACCATCAAGAAGAGTCAAATTTGATTCAGGTTCCATTCCAGCTAGGAACCAAATAATTCAACCAAACCTCCAAAGATCGCAACATGCTTGATTACAGAAAGCAACACAGAAAACGCCTACCCTCCGATGCACGCTAACACCATTTAAATGAACAGGAAATTATATATATATATATATATATATATATATATATATATATATATATATATATATATATATATATATATATATATATAAAGTTAGGAAAATTAAATATATATATATATTTTTAAATATATATATATATATATATATATATATATATATATATATATATATATATAAAGTTAGGAAAATTTACAAATACAATAAGCTTCCGCCAGAGGCTCTGGCTCTGGCCGAAATAGTGTATTTATTCTTTTTTGGTGGCAGGTGGGTTGGTGAGGGGTTCAAAGGAAAGTGTTTTTTTTTTTGGTTTTTTAAACAGATATGTGGACTAACTTTGAGGATGAATTTGATCTATCAAATAAATGAGTTAGACATTAAGACTTCACATATTGATAGAGAATATTAGCAAGATTGCAGTGGTTTGACAGGATGGGAAAAAGACCAATCGTAGAGAAAGCAATCGGGCCTCAAAAGACTGGATCGAAAACTTATTTTTTGACAGTGGTGAAATATTCAAGTGATTATCCTACTTTAATCACGAACTTAATTGATCAAATCAACATTTTATCAACTGAAATTTAGGGAATTGGAAGTTGATCATACCAGCTATGATGAGGTCCAACTTGATCGGAAAATGATCGTTTTGGACACGTATCAGTGTTATGTCAGTGTCGTTTTGGACACGCAATTCGACACAGATTGATCCGATTCTAATAATAAACACAATCACCAATATATAATCAGAACCTACAAAAACGACATGAAAAGGGAGAATTTAGGGTTAGGGTTTTTACCCCCACTGGACGACGAGAGACTCGTAGTCACGGTACTCCTTTGGGCGGATGACATTGATATCGGAGTAAACCCTAGCTCTCGACATCCAAAGAACGACATGAGGGAGAAATGAGGGGAGTACCCATTGGGTGGGTTGCCGATGCCCTTCTTCTTCGACCACAAACCCTAAATCAAATCGAAATTTTGAGATTCTGAGAGAGAAGAAGACTCTAAATCCTTGATCAAATAAATACGTACCCGATGGAGTCTTCTCGCCTCTTCGCCGTGACGGAGGAGTGCCAATAGTCGGGGCGGGCGACGTCTTAGCAACCAGAAGCGCTCTCTCTCTAGAGAGAGAGGGAGATGGAAAGAGAGGGAATGACTAAAATGAGTGCGGGAATTAGCTTTCCTTCAATTTTTAACACTCTAATCCTGTGTCACGTGGAATGTATGTGACTGACTTTTTTTAGTTTGTAACAATCTTTGTAACGGTTTCAAGTATTATTATAACAATTACAAAAAAAAACAAAAAATATAAAATTATAATTTTAGTAACGGTTTTGAATTATTGTAACGGTTATTATCGTCACAATATTGTCACGGTAATAACTGTTAATAGTTGTAAAAAAATTATGTTATAAAATGATTATTTTGGTGTAGTGAATATATGACATTTTATAATGGTCTTAAAAGTGTTGTTGAATTTATATTTACGGCACTTTTAAAAAGGTGTCATAGATGATAATAAATATTTAATTATAACGACATGTTTTAGTAGAGTGTCATCACTAAAACAAAATAATGACACTTATTTAAAAAATGTCGTAAAGAAAATGTCGTTATTAACATATTTTGTTGTAGTAAAAATATATGTGGATGAACGGTGTGGATTCATTCTGGAGATCCAATGGCTAGGAGTAAGGGAAAAAAAATTTCCAAAAAATTTGGTTTAGGCCGCCAAATAATTGTCATTCCCGCTGAGATTATTTGAGACGGTCTCAAAATTTATTTGGAACGAAAAATATTAATAGTCCCAAATAAGAGGTCCATCTTCCAATCTGTCACCAATAAATTTGTTTTTTGTTACAAAAAAATATAGCAGTCCCAAATAATAATTTTTTAGGACGTTTAAAACTAGCGTTCCTGAAAGTGTTGTCCCAAAAGCCAACTTTTTTTGTAGTGGTTATAGACACCAAATAATTATGGTAATTTATCCATATTTATAACACTCCCTCTTTGATATACACCATTAATTTGTTGGTGGTGTATACGCATTTGTTGCCTCATTAAAACCTTACTAAGAAAAAAAAATCCAGTGGAAAAAATCTTAGTTAAGGAAAAAGTGTACAACACGCAAAACAAAAGTATTATGTACAAGTTATACCTCGATACAATGGATCTGAAACAGCTAATTTGTCTGATGATTAAGTCGTCGCATGCCTATTCCGTGTACCAACTTCTGAAATGTGGACTTTGGAAGTGCCTTGGTGAACAAATCGGCTAAGTTTTCACTTGATCTTGTAGAAGCATGGAATTTCACAACCAGAAAGCCCATGCGTCAGACATTGCACGCGCCAGAGTTCGGACAAATACTTCACAGCAAAACCAACAAATATAAACATTTGAAAGAGGACTTTTTATTTATACATAAAAGTCTATTACATGTCTAGAAAAGGTTGTACAAAGGAGAATTTCTACAAATGAAAGATCCTAAGTCTACAGCCAGCAGCTACCATGCGCCTCAAGACAGGCGCAGCAGTCACCATGCGCCTCCAGTTAGGCGCAGCAGATACCATGCGCCTTCAACCAGGCGCATCCCGCCATGTGCACTCAGCAGGGCGCATCCCTTCAGCAGCTCAGTTATGTGCATCCCCAGTTATGTGCATCCCTTCAGCAGCCCAGTTATGTGCCGCTCTTCCAGCCAGGCTCACCTGATAAATGCTATGACTAATGAAGCATTTAACCCTCTGGCTGGAGGCAGGGCTCCTCAAACCAAGGAAGAGAAGAGAACCGCAAATCTGTGGTCAGGGGAGGCTTCGAAAGAGCCTCCAAAGACCAAGGAAGACCGTAATCGAAATACGGCTAAAGGAGCAGCTTTTAACACAACCAGAGTGGGCAACACCCACTTTGAAGAAAGAAAGAGCCTAGCCCCGCAATTCCGATCTACGGCTCTTCCTGCACAACGAAGACGAGGCCCGAGCATCCCTATCTTTGGATGCAATAGGCACCTTCCGCCTGCCTCGGAAGCCTTCGACTCCGTCTTTTGGATGTAACAGTCACCTTCAAGTGCATCAATGACGACATGGCGTCTCATCTTCACCCTCGGGAGCACTTCGTCAACAGAATGCACTCGAGTACCCAAGTTCATGTTAGAAGTACGTGAGAGAACGAGAAGCAAATCTTCTCTCCATGCCATTATTTATAGGCCGGGCAGATCAAACCCATGCGCCAGGTGGATGGCTCTCCGAATTCCGTGCAATAAACTTGCATTAAATGGATGAACCGGACGCCTCGAATTTCAGCCAAACGGCTATTTAAAGCACTCGAGGAACGAAACAACCGCATCATTAAAAGACGTGTCAGATGCGCCGGCCAGATAGCGCATCACACAGACGCGCCCTTCGACATCAGGCGCATCACACAGGACGCGCCCTTCAGTACCAAGCGCATCACAGAGGATGCGCCCCCATGCGTCCCCATACCGAGTGGAACGTCAACCGACGCGCCCCCTCAGCTGTCCATCGAATGTCAGGAACATTAAATGCTGAACTGACAGAGTTGGCAGCACACCTCCCAAAGTCTGAACAGTTGACAGCTTTTTCAGAAGACGAAGCATCGACAACTTCAGCATCATCATTACCTTACCCCGACGGCTACTGCCACGTGGCCACCCAACCATCCGCATGCGCCTCAGACTCTTCACTGATCCCTAAAGACAGAAGAAAAGTCTCCATTTGAAGCTCTGCATGCGCCTCAAAAGCCATGCGCCCCAGACTGCTCTCTGATCCCAAAAGACAGAAGGAAAGTCGCCTGCATGCGCCTCAAAAGCCATGTGCCCAGAATGGTTCGTGACTCCTAAAGGTTACGAGCCAAAGTCTCCTCATGCGCCCAATCCTAGGCGCATCCCACCAGATCATTCCCCAACAAATCCGAGATCTCCGAGCCATGAGTCGACGACACGTGTCCTTTGACTCAACTCACCCAAGATCTCAGCAATAGAAAGATCTTCTTCCCTGCTACGTGCCGGCTCACAACAGCAGTATGAAAAATTCAACCCCTCGATCAGGGCGCATCATCCACGCGCCTCCATCAGCAATCTCCACGTGGCGTTCCCACGCACCGGTGTATCCTACATGCGCGCATGAGCAGCCAACCTGCCCAGCTATAAATAGAGGGATCATTTCCTTCTCTCACACACACAGAGGATACCCAACGAACGAACATATCACCAGAGAGGCAGATACAGACACTCAACGTCTTCCTCCTCTCAGCAAGCTCCAGCACCCAGAGCAATCCAAACCTTCAGAGAACCGATAACCGTCGTCAGCTCGTCAACGGAGTCAACGCATTACCACTCGTTCCATCGGCACAAGGGACCCAGATAAACAAAAGTGTACTCCTAGGACTACATCTAAGTCCTACATTGTAACACTGTTTTGTTTGTATTGAAATTTGTAATCAAACAATTTTAATGGCAAACAAGCTGGCGACTCTGCTGGGGATATCTTTCTCCTCCACCGAGAAAGTCGTGTCGCAAGCCGACGACGTGAAGGTGGGCTCCTCCCACAAGACGCTGGTCGTGCGCCTCAATCAACAGGCGTACGAGGAGTTCATTTCTGAAGGAAGTGCGAGTCCTTCGAAGCGGCTGCCGAAGTCGAAGAAGACCCGCCGAGTCTGGGTGCGCAAGGTCGACGCCTCGGGCACCACCACTGAAGGGGATGCGCCAATCCAGCCTTCCCTTCCTGCTGACGTCCTCAGCAACCAAGGTGCGCCCGCTGATGTAACCCATCTCTCGGGGAAGCGTGCGGCTGACCACATTCCCCAGCCATCTCCCTCTCAGGCGAGGAAGATGCGTCGACGGAGCAGGGGCGCAGCTAATGTCCCGCGCATCACCTGTAAGCCCCCTGAATTTTAGGGCTATTTTAAATTTTTGGAATAAATTATTTTTAATAAATATTCTATTATTTAATTATTTTGATCATTAATGTACCTTTCCGTAACTTTGACTTCTGGAGCGTCAGGGATGCCAATCTCTGGAAACTCTCTTCACGAGTTTTGAAGTAGACAAGATTATCTTCTTTTTGATATATCATGTCCCACTTGAACTCGTTCCCTTGTGCTCTTTTTGTATCGCGCAACTTCGGGTCAACTTAGACAAATTAATCGTTGAATATTATTCCCATTTTTATTTTCGATCATCGTTTGCACGTTACCGTTGCTTTTAATTTAGGAGCACCAGATCAGCCATTTTCTCGAAACCAACTTCTCATAAATGATCTACTCGAGACGCTCTTCACCCATGACCTTTGTGTCCCACTCAGACACTCCATTTTGTGCTCCATTTCCTTCGCACAACTTTCGGTTCAATTTAGGCCAATTAATTATCTACCGTGAATTCTGATTTAATTTCCAATTTAATTTCGGGACCCGACATCGACCCAACCTAGCCGACCCGAAGTATGGACGTGGCCCACATGAAGCCTACTACCCCCATAAAACTTGTGTCCCATTTATTGGAGTCCCCGTATATTATTTATTTATCCCTGATCATAAGTACCCATTTTTAATTTAATTATTGCACCCGGTCCGATGTTGACCCGACCTGGCTCGACCGAACCCGAACCCAAGCTCCAGGTTGCCCTCTCATGACTGTCCAAATACCCCGCATAATTTTCCTATTTTTCCTATTTTAAAAATCTATTTTTCTTCCCTCTCCACTTTACAAATATCTATGTATATATATATATATATATACATATATATATATATATAAATATCTCTCTCTTACTCTCTCTCTCTCCAAAAACCACACACCACCTCAACCCCCCCATACTGCCAGCAAGAGAGACCCCCCCTTGGCCGACCTCTTTCTCTCTCCCCTCCCCCTCTCTCATTCAAATATCTCCTCTCTCTCTCTATTCTCACACTCTCTTCACATATAACACAACCCCCACACACACAACTCTCTCTCTCTCACTCAACACACACAAGCCGACCCCCTCTTCCTCTCCTGGCCGAGAGCCTCCACAGCCGAGCAACCACCCTCTCCTCCTCCCGAGCTCCTCTCCGACTTCCCCTCTCCGCCTCTTCACAACCACGGCCAATACCACCATTACCATCATCATCATCTACAACACTATAACCACCACCACCACCACCTTCACCATCCCCTCCACCACTACACCGCCGCCGGGCAGCCGCCCCGCCGTGCCCCGGCGATGCTCCGCCGCAGCCGCGCGCTGCAAACAGCAGCAGCGGGCAGCAGCAGTAGCGCTGGCAGCGCCTCCGCGCGCCGTTGCCGGCAGCCGCGCGCGCCGCACGCGCCACCACGGCCGACAGCCGTCGCCGGCGACCCACCCTACCGGCGCGCGAACCCCGGGCGACCTCCCCCGTTCCACCACCATCCTCCCCGACGCGCCGAATAGGCTATTCGTGCGTTTTGAACGGAATCCCGTCGGCGCGCGCGAGTTTTGAACTCGGAAATGGCGCTCCGTCGCAGCGACTTCGCGCACGTTTTTCGAGAGATCCGACCGTTGGATCGGTGAACTCCTTGCTCCGTCGCAATCTCGGTATATACCCCTTCATCCCTCTCAAATTTCACCTGTTAGTTTCGTCGTTTGATACATCAAAACTGGCCACCAAATTGACACTTTAAATTAAACTGTTTTTGGACAGTTTCGTGACGCCAACTTTGCGGGTTCGTATCTTCGTCGTCGCAGCCCCGTTTTACGCGCCGTCAGTTCCGGTGCACAGCTGGTATAACCCTCTTCCTGCCCCCTTTAGATTTCATTTCAGTTTGAGCTTGTTAGGTCGGTCGAATTCGACGTCAAAGTTGGTCGTCCGAATTCTTTAATTTGCACTTGTTAAATTCCATTTTTGAACCCGGGACTCCGGATTCAATTTCTGACACCACCAGTAGACTCGTGGCGTCGTTCTGGCATGTTTTCATATAAAATTTGCTTGATTTGGAGAACGTGGGCCCTGACACGCATTTCGGTGCAAAGCGGGTCCCACTTTCTGAGTCAACGGGACTTTTTGACGCCGGCTCATCGGAATCCCATTCTGGATATACCGTTGAGTTCGTATCGTCATTCTGGACTCGTTGACATATAATTTGTTGAGTTTTGAAGACATTTGCTCCGGCACGCATTTCCGTGCAAACCGGATACCAAGTGTCGCGTCAACGTATCATTTTGAGATCGGCACATCGAAATCCTATTTCGGACATACCGTTGGGTTCGTATCATCATTCTGGATTCGTGGACATATAATTTTCTAGGTTTTGTAGACTTCTATTCCGACATATTTTTCGGTGCAAAGTGTGTCCAACGGCGGACATCATTTTGACCCGAAATTACCGTTTTGCTCCTGTGTCCAAATTGGACTTATGGGTAGGCTATCCTAGCTGATTTGACCGTTCTGGACACATTGGTGATATTTATTTTATCATCCGACAACATCTGTAGATTTTGATTATGTATCATCATTATTTTATAATTAATTATTTTTCTAGATATTGTTACTTTCCGGTTTTGAATTTTTATATATATTTTAATTGCTATAAAAATCTTGGAAAAATTATATTTAGATACTATGTTAATTTAGCTAATTTATTATATTTTTTTCGGCATTTAATAAGTACTTTTGGTATTTTATAAAAATGGGAAAACAGAACTCATTTTCAATATATTTATGCTTGCTGATTTTTAATAATTATTTATGAGGGTTTATAAATTCCAGAAAAATTAGTATAAATTTCTATAATTAACAAGGATTATTTTGGTACTTTATTTTATATATATTTGAGCTTTTTGTCTATCTCAAGAATTGTTGGAACTCAATGTACAGTTTGATTTATTTATTGAATAATTACGACTTTTAATATTTTGTGTTGTTTTGAGTTATAGACGTATTGGACCTCACCCCGCACTAGTGTAAAGATCCTAGGTAGTTAGTTTGTGTATAGTGGTACTCCACATTAGACTTTTTATGCTAGGTCCCCACTTGACTAGTTTGACTAAAATGTTTGATTAGAGTTGACTTTGACCTAGATTGGCTTAGAAATCATATAGATTGTATTAGTTCTTTCGTTTACTTTCATTTTGGACATGTCATAACTGTATTACTCTATTTTAGGACATTGTGACCCGGGTACAGACATCTGATATTACACTACTCTTTACAGAGTATCAAACGAGTACATTCTCTGATAGTTCTCTCATTTATTTGTCAATTACTGTATTTCATTTCTAGTTAGTTCTATGTGATTCTCTGTATCAACACGTATGGGTATTTCTGGATTCATGTATGCGACACATACCTTACTTACTGATCTCTATTACTGGAATCACTGGAATCATTCCGGAATCGTTTCTGGAATCATCATTTGGCCGGACTCATCTCGATTTTTGTGTCTTGTACTGGATTCACTTGTTGGGCGGGGAAATATTGAGTAAGACATGTAGACATACCCCAAATCTGGAATCTCCAAACTGGAATCTACTGGAAGCATAGCCATCTCTTGCCTGATCAGTGAGAGATGTGCCTGATACCTATAGCCGTTTACATGTCGACCTCGGTATTTTAAAACACACTGTTAGATCATAGTTGGACTCACCCTGGATTCATTGATCACTGTTGGACCCATCTTGTATCGGAAATCATCTGGTATCGGATTATATGGACTGGACTCACACTGGGATTACATTAGACTTATATTGTACTGTCTGGACTCATACATGTTATTCTAGTTCAGTTAGCTTTTATTACCGTCATCATTGCCATGATTCTTCTCTTGTTTAGTTACCTTTCTTTTCTTGTATCTTAACTGTTTCTCTATACTATCACCTGAATATAAACTATCATGTTCATCAATAAAACTGTCTATAACTGCTTTGGAGTTCTCTGTCATTTACTTGGGTTTTCTAGATGGGTTGTACTCGTTCCCGTCCTGATTGGACCTGTTGAAAATATTACAGATGATAGTCCTGAGGATACATGCCCTACTTACCATGGACCTGGCTTTAGCTCCAGAAGAGGCCCCAGCGGGGAACCTTGCTTAGTTATCTTTCATGTGTTTAGTAGACTTAGACTTTGTCTGTTCTTATATTTGGATACTGGACTTTGTCTCCAGTTAGATACTTTGGTTATGTATTATTAAATCTGTGTTTGTTTACCTTCGATTATAGATGCTGTGTTGTGATGAACATTTAAATATGATTTTAGAACTGTTAGTAGCTTAGATCCTTTATTGTCTATTCTTAGAACAGCTTACTACGCTTTAACAAGCGTAGGCTGGACATGGCTCGGCCCGGCCCAACAATTTGGGTAACGGGTCGTGACATCACCTCTGGTGCGCCACAAAAAGTCTCTGTCTTTGACAGACTCACTCGCTGTAATGGCGAGAAGAATTTGGATGCTGAGTACTATGCGCCCCAGCGGGCTAGTATGAAGAAATCCAAGGCGGCACGGGCCATGCGCCACAAACGTGCTATGCCAGCAGCAAGCCAGAAGCATGCGCTTACAATCATGCGCGCTGCTGATGGCAAGCTGTACAAGGTCGACTCAGGTGCTTCTGTACCAAAAATGAGCCGGCCTTCAAAGTCCTCATCTCACTTGGGCGCATCTACTGCGTGCACAACCAAGTCGAGTGAGGCAAATTCAGTGGTCTTGAACTCCCACGCCTCCTCTGGTTGTGCGTCTGAGGTCCGTTCAAGTCACTTCAAATGTTGTGGTTCCCCCACTACTGATCGGGATGCCTGTTTGGTATTAGATCAGGGGGCACAGCACTCACCTGACCACCCCGGCGTTTGGCCTTGCCATGCGCCTGAAGGGGGTGTGAAGGAAGCACTCTCCTCCAACAACCTGCGTAACGTGATCACTCACAAGTGCCGGTCAGAAGAGTCGACCAACAAGCACGATGCGCCTCTCACGGGGCATACTTGTGCGGTGGTCACCATCAACTGCTGTTGCAAGGAGGCAGTACCACCAAGGCAGTCAGTCTTCCAGCGGCTGCAATCATCGATACCCCTCCGACATCGCCTTGGGATGAAGGTGTCAACAGAAGAGGAGCCAAGGGTCGCTTCATGCAACGTGATCTCCAACTCCTCGTCAGTCCGGAAGACGACTGGCAATTCCTCGTCCTCGTCCAAAAGCCAGCCGAGGAAAACCAAGGCAGCTGTCTCGTCCTCCGGAGTGTTCGAAGGCACTCGGTCGAGGAAGAAGTTCTTGGAGGAAGCTGGGGTTAGGTTGAGCCCCCTTCCGAAGACGAAAATGTCCAAAGCACAGCTGCGGCGGATCTTCATCCTCGAGGCGAAGTCAGCCTCCCAGAAGCCCCTCAAAACGAGGATGTCCCCCAGAACACAGCTGGGGGTAGTTTCGGAGATGAAGAGGCCCTTCAAGACGGAGCTAAGGGTAATCAGGCCCTTGCAGATGTGTTCGTCGAGAATGACCTCCAGAACGTGGCTGGGGGTGGCCAAGATAAAACTCCAGGAGAGGCGACTCCCCTACATGAGAGTGAGGCCGAGAGCGAAGCCTCAACCAATCCATCCACTCCCGGTCGTATCATGATGCTGGGGGTGATTCCGAGTCTGATGCGCCGTCGCAGGACATCGTCCAGCGCATAGACACATTAGAGGGAGGACTCAAAACCCTCTCTGCCTCTATGCAAACACTGACTCAAGCAGTGTTTGAGATACGGTCGCCCTTGACCAGAACACCTTCTACCGGTCCTGACCCGGGGGCCAATGGAGAGTCCAGTGTACCCCTTCAACGGGTATCCTCGGATACGGATCGCCGAGAAGCACCTCGGACGTCGGAGCCCTCGAATGCTCAACTCCAGGTGGTACCACCTTCCCCGACTCCCAGCTCTACGGAGGATGTGGTCGAAATGATCAAGGACTTGCGGGAGCACTTTGAGTCCAAGAACAGGCAAGAGGAGCGCCAGAAGATGGGCATCCCCCAACCCTATCCCCTCGAGTGGAACAAGGTGGTTTATCCTCCAAAGTATAAACCACAAACACTGATGCCGTACGACGGGAAGGACTCTCCGCGTCGCTACCTGACGTATTTCCAGTCTCAAACGGGACATCTTCCGAAGGAGGACGCGCTCGTCACTAGCATATTTGTCGGAGCATTGAAGGGAGTGGCATATGACTGGTACTGCAGCCTCCCCGACAATTCCATATCGTCCTTCGACGACTTGACGCGGCTCTTCCTCGACCGCTTCTACGACGGCGGAAAGGACATGACGATGGCGTCCCTCATAGAGATACGCCAGAAGGAGAAGGAAATGGTTCGGGTGTTCATCGAACGCTTCCGACAGGCCTGCTTCAGACTACCTCCAGGCCTGCCAGAACATGCGTTCCTCTCCTCTTGCAGCATGAACATGCTGCCTGCAGTCAAACTCTGGCTCAATTCTACCCCTGCTCCCGACTGGAGCTCCCTGATCATCGAAGCAGAAGCCGCAGAAAAGAAGGCGGCCAATGCACGTCTTTTGGGGGTCAGCTTCCCTGCCTTTGATGACAAGGGGAAACGGCCTGCAGTTAACAACCCCGGACGAGAAGCAAAAGGGAAACAGGCATTGACTGTCAATGCCTCAAAAGGCGCATCTGCGCCTACTCAGAAGCCTCCACTTGCACCAAGGCCCAAGGAGGTTTATTCGTTCAACGACGAAGACACCCTGCAACTCTTTGAGATACTGAAGCAGGGTGACAAGATCAAGCTGCCGGACCCAAAGCGGCCCGATGAGGTTGGGAAAGTGGACAACCCGAGGTACTGTCACTACCATCGGTTTGTCGGATACCCGACCAAGGACTGCTATGTCCTCAAAAATTACATCCAGCGCATGATCAATGCAGATGTAATCTCCGTCGACTACGAAGAGAAGACGGTGTCAGCCAATGTGGTGTCACTCCAGTTCGGTACCTTGCCGCCAACTACCACACAAGATGGCGTCGTCCCCATCCCTAAGGCGACAATGGAGGTGGTTAACTTACCACCTACCCGTGACAACGTGAGTGGACTCATCCCACTCACCACATCTCGAGGATAGGTCCTATGGGTTCACCCTGTGTAACGCCCCAGTCCCAAAATACGTAGGACTAGGAACGTAGACATGCCAGCTGTATTTATACGAAGTATACTCCAATATATGGAAGCCTCGTATAAACACATAAGCTGTAAAATGCAGTAGAACCATAACTAATCTCATCCACACAGAATAAATGAATAAAAGATCATATAATAAGAATGAATTTGTCTTGATACAATATGTTGGGCGGAGACAAATCCACTACCAACAAGTAAAGAAAAAATACATGGAAAATGAAATGACTTTGGCGAGCGAAGCGAAGACGATCCAAGTGCAATCATCCTCGAGAAATAGCAATGAACACGGCTAGAGCTAAAGCACCTGCGAAAGACAATAGCACACACCTGGCAAGACAACCAGGTCCTCAGAGGGACGTAACAAGACACATAATAGCATGCCATATAACTGAATAAATATTGCTCAAATAATTAAGGGACACATACAATAGGGTACCTAACCGTACTATAGTGAATATGCAATAAAGAACAAACCTTTGACGCATGGGCCGGCTCAGTCAGGAATCAGGACCGTATCTCCCACTAGAGATAACCGGCAATCAGGACCGTACCTCCCACTGGAGATAACAGGCTATCAGGACCGTACCTTCCACTGGAGATAACCAGCTAGCAGGATCGTACCTCCCATTGGAGATAACCGGCAATCAGGGCAGTGCATAAATGACCCATACATTAAAGAGTTGTTCTTCCCACCCAATGCCTACCATGTCGTATCCACAACAGTAACCTCTATAACCGCTAAGTCAAACTAGCATGCAACCTCTATTAGCGGTTATTCCTATCGCACGGCTTATACGTACCAGTGGCCAGCCAGTCACGCATGTCCGTATTCTACATGTGACACACAATCTTCGTGGTACAACGTGTCAAGGCCAATAAATGCAACACACAAGGTGGTCCCTTAAATCTAGGTTTAATTTGTAAGAAAAATAATACATAGCAGGAACAATAAATGAACAGTTATGCCATGTATCACAGTTTATTTTGCATAAAGAAAATAAGTAATGCATGAAATATGAGCTAAAAATAATTAAACAGCTAATGGCAAGGTGTCTTGCCTAATATTGCGTCCGGTGTGCTGCGATGATCACGGTGGCACGATCTGCGACTTTGGCGAGACAACCACGCAAGACGACATCTGATGAAGGTACGGTCTGTTCCATCGGGTCCGGAACGGTCAAGTTAGTTAGGGTCGACACAGAGTAAGGATTGACAAGAGAACGAGTATAGTGGGATAGGACATGATGGAAATCGAAAGGAATTGGATAGATAATATTTATACGAATTTTGAAAGTATTCTATAACACTTAAAAATACACTTTTATTTGTAAAATATATTTTTATTTGTAAAGAAATAGTTTCTAGAGAAATACTTGAAAAGTATAAAACCGTTTTTGGTAAAAATTATACCTTTGGAAATAGTTGGAAAAATAATATTTTTATGGAAAAAGAAAAATAATGTTTTGCAAAGAATAGTTTTAACAAGAAGAGCAGCATTAATCATAATAAAAATAATATGAATGATAATCATACTAATAACAATAAATATGTTAATAATAATAAAATTTATAAAGCAACTACCCTACACCAAGAAACAAACAAAAAAATAAATAATAATAATAACACGAAATACCCTTTTCCTACATATCTATAAACTTAACTATACCCTGGTAAAATTAACAAATAGAGCAAAACAAATATACTAATAATAATAATGATAATAATAATAATAATAATAATAATAATAATAATAATAATAATAATAATAATAATAACTTAAAGTAGCTATTTACTAAAAGGAGAGAAAAATATAACTAATACCCAAACACAAAAATTATCAACAATAATCAAATAAAACAAAAACAACCAAAAAAAATATTATAATAATAATATTAATATTAACAATAACAGCTGCTAATTCTTCGAGCACTGTGCTGTTCTTTGGGTAAAAGGAAGAGAGAGAGAGCAGAGGAAGCGGGAGAGAGACTGAGAGAGAGAGAGAGGATCACAGAGTGGGAGAGTGGAGTCGGGTCGGGTTCGAGTGCGGCGAGAGGAGAAGGGGGTCGGCGGGCGGCCGAGACTACGGAGGAGGAAGAGGGGAGAAGGGTTTCTGGTGGAGGAGACGGCGACGTCTCAGTGGTCGGAGGAGGAGATCGAGGGGTTTGCGCCGGAGTTCGGCGGAGGAGCGGAGTTAGGGCGGAGGTCGGTGGGTTTAGGCGGCGAGATCGGGTCCGATGGTTTGGGTCGGCAGCGCTCCAGGCGGTTCACGCGGAGGAGGAAGTCGGAGAAAGGAGGAAGGGTCGGCGGTTCGCGGATGGAGGCGGACGCTAGGGTTTGCGCCGGCGGCGGGCGGTACTCGCGGAGGAGTCGCCAGAGGTTGAAGGGCCGGAGTGGGGTCGCGACGGACGGCGGAGGCGGGTTCGATGGTCGGGCGGCGACGGCGGCTAGGCGAGGTGAGCGGTGGTGGTGAATTTGATTTAGGTTTTCTTTTCTTTTCTTTTCTTTTCTATGTTGTCGGCGGCGGCGTGGTGATGATGACGGTGGTGGTTGTCGGCGACGGATCGGGGTTTTTCCGGCCAGTGGTGGTGACGGCTGGGCTGGCCGGGTTTGGTAGGGGTGATGGTGGTGTAGGCGGAGCTGGTTTTGGCAGGTGGGTGAAGGCTGTGGCGGTGGTGTTGATTACTGGCGGTGGCGGGGAACAGGCGATGGTGCTGTGGGTGGTCGCGGTGGCCGGGTGCGGGACGAGGGTGGTTCTGGGGTGGTGCTGGCTGGTTTGTCGCGGGGGTCGGGTGTTGGAGTCGGACAGTAATGGCGGGGCTGGGTTCAGGGAAGGCAGGGAAGGAGATAGGGTTTAGGGCTAGAAAGTAGGAATTTGTCGGGGTTGATTGTGTCGGGGTTGTGTCCGACACGAGGAATAATGTATATGTAATAACATGGAATAAGAAAGTCACCGGGGTCGGACCCGAGGCTGTCACGGCCGACACGGAAGGATGTTGGACATGGACACGTGGCACGCACATTGAGGATGGATGGAACACCGACACGAGACACTCACTTGTGGAATTTGTGGAAAAATTGTGAAAGAATAAAAAGTTGGAGGAGTACCTGCCTATTTATATAGGATGTGGGAATTCCCAATTAGATAATGATTATGAATAATTTAAAACCCAAATTTAGATAATACGCAATTTAAATTAAAATCAATCAAATCTAAATCCAAATCCAATTAAAATCAAATTAAATTTTAGTTTAAATCAAATCAATAAATTAAATTCTATCATGGATATCTATTTAAATAAATCCAAAAATCAATTCATGATTTAAATAGCCAAAAATAACTTCCAATTATATTTTTCAAAATACCAATAATAATAATTTCAAAAATAATAAATATTTTTAAATATCTTTTTGAATAATAAAATATTAATATTAATAAACCCCAAAAATTATATTTTTATTTAAAATAGACAAATAAATAATTACGATACATATGTATGCAAAATATTATTTACATAATTATGCTTTTCTAGTATACAAACATATTATTTTATATATAATAATTTTTAGAAATGACCAGTTTAGAAATGAAAGCAAAACTAATTATTATATTATTTGAAACTATAAAAATTGAACAAAATATTTTTCTAAAATATGTACGCTCGCACATATTCGCGCTCGTCGAGCAATTACGAAAACAAAATTTTCGTGCGCGACGTATAATACGACTACGTGGCGTACAATACAAAATTTAAATCCATGCAAATTTAATAAAAAAATTAGTAGAATTTTAGGGGTTTTACACCCTGACCTCGTCTCCGAGGTGACTCAACCGGAGGTACGCCCTACATCCAAATCCAAAGGCAGGAAGATCAAGTCTTGTCGTACGGTCTCTTCTTCAGCGGAAGAGGCACTCCCTGTGCAGACGCGTGCACAACAGAACGCCCAACCCGGCAAAGCTGCCGTCGAGGTGGTACCTCCTTGCACCATCCCTGCTGCCCAGGAGGAGGGCCCGTCTAAGCCCTCGGCAGCCAATAAGCAGAAGTTGGTGGAGGCTCGTTTCGACAGACCTCTACGAAAGAAGAATGCTTCGGGGCTAGCCAAGCCCCACAACTTCGACATACTGGCACAACTGGCCAGTACTCCTGCCCACCTATCTTTGTTCGAGCTCCTACGTCTTTCCAAAGACTCCCGAGAAGCTCTCTGTGAAGCTCTGAAGGATGCTGAATCCTTTCTCAGTCAGGTCAAGCAGCCTGAAGACCTCCCGATTGCATGTGCACACTGTCATTGTACGGATGAAGTTATCCCGAACATAACCTTCGCCCAACAAGACATGCTGCTCAAGCATAATCGACATAACAGGCCGCTATACTATACGAGGTATATCGGTTCAGTCAAGGTGAACCGGATTCAGATCGATCCGGGGTCTTCTCTCAGCATTATTCCAAAGACGCTGCTATCAACACTGGGGATCCCAATGTACCGGTTGGCGCCCTCCAACACAACCATCAGTGGCTTCAACGCTAGCAAAAGCGAGCCACTGGACAAAATTTGACTGAAGTGTCACATCGGTAACCTCAGAACTGAGGTGACCTGCTATGTTGTGGATGCCGAGGTCAACTACAATATCCTGCTCGGTCGCCCATGGCTGCATGAGTACATGGTGATACCATCCACGCTCCTCCAATGCATGAAATACGTATCCACCAACGGCGTCATCCGGACGGAGTTCGCAGACATCGATCCCTTCAAAGGGATTGAAGCCTACTTCACCGATTCTGACTTGTACAAGTCACTTGACGAGGAGAAAGCCAATGATGCTGATGACGAGGCAGAAACAACAACTGAGCCGGACATGGAGCCTGAGATGACTCTCGATGCCCCTCTGAAGATCCGACTCAAGGGCAAACCGCCCCAGAAGGTGCCTCCAATGAGCATCAAGCTACCAGGAAAAGCACCAACTCCTGAAGCTCCCCTGAAGATATGCCTCAAGGGAAAGCCGCCTCAAACATCGGCTCCCCTGGTGGCAAAATTACAGGGAAAGGCACCAATCACTGGAGGCGCAGTTGAGGCACCTCTGTGATGCCCGTGGTTCGTATTACGTATTCTGTATACGTGTACGTATCTCAGACTCATATTTTGACTTGTCCTAGTTAGCTAGTCTTGGGTTCTTGTATTGGCTCGGTTTGGCCTGGCTTGGTTCGGGTTGGGCTTGGATTGGTTTGGCTTGGTTTGGGCTAGCATGAACCCCTACCTACCACCATCCCTATTATTTAACCCCAACTCCTTTCTCTCTCCTCATTATTCTTCTTCTTCTCCTCTATTAACTCTCCACCTACCAGGAAGGTCTAGGCAAGTGCAACTTGCTTCATGGAGGAACTCCAATTTTATTGCTTCATTCTCTTTCTTGTAGCATTCTAACTTACTTTAGTACTTGGCATTTTTACTTTCCATGGCTAGATTCTTGTAGATCTAAGTTTATTTTGTTTTTCAGATTTTCTGGGTTTTGATCTACTTAATCCTGTTATTTCTGAGTTTTGATGGTTCCATGTTGTAGAGTATTTCGTTCTACCCTATTTTGACCTATGGAAGTTCGGATTTAGGCTCCGGATGATGGAGTTATGGAGCTTGAGGACTTGGTTCTCATGGTGTTCTTCTTCTCTGAAATTTTGGAGAAGATGAACAGTGCTTGACTTGACCGCATGAATATTTCATGCGGCAAGTGTTCTATTTCAGCCGCATGACTGGAAGTTCTTGAGCCGCATGAGAGTCGAACTCATTTAGCCGCATAACTCGCTCAACCCCCAGCCGCATAAACTCTGAACTTCTTGAGCCGCATGAGGCATTACCCGTTTAGCCGCATGCGCCTTTCTCGCTGGCCGCATGGGACTTTACTTGACCCAGCCGTATGAGAACTCATTTCCGGCCGCATGTACCTGATTGGTCAGCCAGCCGCATGGACCCATCCCCCGTCAGCCGCATGAGTTCCCTATCTTCCTGCCGTATGAGCTTGCCTTTCTTTCAGCCGCATGAAGTCCCCTCTTCCGCTGGTCGCATGAAACCCAACTTCTTGGAACCGCATATGCTCCCATCATTTCCTAGCCGCATGAACTTGCTTCCTTCCAGCCGCATGAAGCCCACTCTTCCGCTGTCCGCATGAGGCCCAACATCTTGGAGCCGCATGCGCCCTCGTCCCCCTGACCGCATGCACCCTTGCACTTCCAGCCGCATGCGCCCCCTTGTCTTGGCCGCATGAGATCCAGTGACCCTGGCCGCATGCGCTCTCCTAATTGGGCCGCATGTGTCTTACCTTTTCCTGGCCGCATATGCCTGAGCCGCATGACTTCCAATCGCCCTGTGTACTATTATTTATCCTTAATTGCCCATGTCTTGTAACTCCTTTATGGTATATTTTACGCCCATTTTATATCCTTACGCCTTTTGTCATGAACTTGATAATTTTGAATTTATTTATTACGTTTGGAATGATAACCTGACATGACATGATAGTGGCCCGCCGTGGTGCACTCCTGACATGATAACTTGACCTGCTACACATGACACGACAGTGACCCGTAGTGGTGCACTCTTGACAAGTACCCTGACATGCTTGATAGTGGCCCGTCGTGGCACACTCTTGATAAGTAATAATGATAATGATAGTGGCCCGTCGTGGCGCACTCTTGACAAATTAATTCATTGGCCTGGACACCGTAGTTGTTTCCATTGATTGTGCTTGTATAAACTACTAGTCCTGTGTGTCTTGTATCATGTCTAGGGCATGATCCCTGAGTACCACGGTCAGGGATTCATACTGAATCTGGCTAGGTTAATGACTAGATTGAATTAAATAGTTCATGAAGAATTTCCCAGTTATCTGTTGCCCCTTTGGTCCCGACCTTATATATATATATATATATATATATATATATATATATATATATATATATATACGTGGGATTTGTTGCTATCCGTCGAGATGAGCGCACTTCCAGTCCGCCGTCGAGTGTGGTACCTTAGGACACATGTATCTTACTACAGTGTGTCTGCTATATCCTGCTATCTTTTCCTTTTCTTGCTGGGATCACACAGGTAGTAACAAACAGGTAACCGGACTTGAAATTCTCATTGCATCTTGCTAGTAACTAGGCCTGTGATAACCCTAGTTAGTTAAAGTATCAAGCCATACTTATTGCTTGGCCGTGAATGTTGGATGGAGTTCAATCAGTCTAGTCTCGCCTTGATCTTATACATGATTGTTACATGACCAGATTTTTTATAATTATCTTGCCGATAAATGGTGGGAGAAACCAAGTTCTGTTCAGACGAAGGGTTACAACCCCGGTCCTTGTTTGGTTTACGGGTTGTAACCTGGTTATTTGAATAGTCCCATGGTTATCTCATCGTATATTATCATGTCACACTTTTTCATATGTCATGTCTCTTATTGATTCTGTACAAGATTGTCTTTTATATTCATCTGACATACTTTTCTTAAATTACTGTCTCTTATTATATAATTATATTCTTGTGCTAATTGCTGGTTTTAGTTCCTAAGTGAAGCCTCCTTTGTGGCACTTGCTCTTTCTGGGGTCTGACCCAGCTGGTTTTGTATGGCCAGATACCGGAGCAGCAGCAAAGGATCTACCTGCTTTCCAGTCCGATGGTGACCGCCAGGCGTAACCAGGGCAACGAGTGGGTTTTTTTTGTTCTCCCACTCTATTATACATTATTCTTTTGAGGCATTTAGCCGCCGAACAAGTGTTAGCTCGTGCACATTTTACTTACTGTCTGTCTACGGGCTGTAATCATGATTGGCAACTCGAGGTTGATCATGTAGGACTTAACTCTAGCTAGTCCTTACATTTTGTACGACTAGCTTCATGATCATCTGGATATGTAATATTTGGGATGCCTTATAATTGTATATTTGGTGATCTGATATCTTGTGAGTATTATTAGTTGGTTGAGATTGAGACAATAGGATAATTTATGATCTTAAGAGACTGATGGCTTGTAGATAAACCTCACATATCTAAACAGCCGTGACCGTATGGTGAGATGGATTCCATTTCATTATACGTAGCTGGCTATGTCTGCCCCCGCTCTCCAGTATTCTGGTTCTGGGGCGTGACAACCTCTGAAGGTGCGTCTTAAGGGCAAGCCGTCGCAGTCATCCAAGATGCCAGAGAGGGCTCACATAACCCTCTCAGACCCCAAAATCAAAGCTGTGGTGGACTCTCCTGATCCAACCCCAGTGCTTACAGATGAGGAGCTAGGCGAATACATCTCTGCTGATGTAGATGCACCCTCCTTAGATAATGTAATCCCACGGGATAAAATCTCGTATTTTATCAATAATAGAGTGTCTTTTAATTATTCTTGTCTTCCACATTGGAATGCCATGTATACATTAGATAACGCTCTACGGTCGTTGCAAACACAAATAACGACCGTCCATCATGTAAATCGAGTAGTCCCGTCTCAAGGAGTCTGTTACATAGTCCCTCCACGAAGTCGAGACGAAGGATCCATCATCTTTGGCAAAGTCGAGCGTCATCAAGACCTCCTGCCACTCGAGCCAGAACCTGATACCGGCAGAATACAAGTCTATCGGTACACGGATACGGCAAAGCACATCATCCAAAAGATGGGCTACGACCTAAAAAGCAACAAAGGCCTAAACTACGGCAAGGGTCGACGTCTCCCTCTCCGGCTTCCAACACCTAAAGGAAAGCCGTAGGACTACGACAATCGGACTCGACGGGGGGTAGGCTATGTCATGCCGCCATCAACTCCAGAGAGTTCAGACGCAGAAGACGTAGAACATTCCCACTCGTCCGAAGCATCGACTTGGGATTCCGATACCAGTATCGGATCAGTCTTCAGGAAAGTGCTGTCAGCTAACATGACATCAGCACAACCTCAAAAAGATGAAGGCGAAGACCAAGCGCCGGAACCCTTCGAAGAAGAATCCTGGGCTCAACGCCTAGGAGAACAATGGGAGTCTCGTTTTGAGTTACGTGAACCTCCCACCGAAGACGAAGTCGAGCAGATCGACCTTGGGGACGGATCTTCTTCCAAACCCATCTTCATCAGCAAAAGCCTAGAAGGAGAAGACCGAGAGTCTTTAATCCAGCTGGCTAAGGAGTATATCGATGTCTTCGCCTGGAGCTACGAAGATATGCCGGGACTCGATCCCCAGATCGCGATGCATAGGTTGAACATCTTACCTGATGCCAAACCTATCAAACAACAACAGCGACGCTTCCGTCCGGACATCATGAATGCCATCGATCAGGAGGTGGACAAGCTCTTGACCAACGGTTTTATCCGTGAGGAACAACACCTAGATTGGGTAGCCAACGTCGTCCCTGTCACCAAAAAGAATGGGAAGATACGAGTCTGTATCGACTTCATGGATCTCAACTCTGCTTGCCCGAAGGACGAATTCCTGCTTCCAATTACCGACGCGATGATCAACAACACATGTGGCTTTGAACGCATGTCTTTCATGGACGGGTATTCAGGCTACAATCAAATCAAGATGTTCCCCGATGACGCAAAACACACGTCATTCAGGACTCCGAAGGGTGTTTTTTGCTATACAGTGATGCCTTTCGGCTTGAAGAACGCCGGTGCGACATACCAACGAGCTATGAGCACCATCTTCTGTCAACATCTTCGCAAGACAGTCGAATGCTATGTTGACGACATCGCAGTCAAGAGCCACCTCAAAGGAGATCACCTACAGGACCTGAAGACAGTCTACGATCTCATGCGGGCACATCAACTCAAGATGAACCCCGCTAAATCCTTCCTGGGGGTTTCTAGCGGAAAATTCTTAGGCTTTGTCATCACGGCGAAAGGCATTCATGTTGATCCCGAGAAGACCAAAGCCATCCTCAACATGGACCCTCCGAAGAATCTTCGAGAACTTCGGGGCTTACAGGGACGTCTGGCATACATCCGGAGGTTCATAGCAAACCTTTCCGGTAAATGTCAACCCTTTACTCAGCTCATGAAGAAGGGAGTCTCTTACGTCTGGACAGAGGAGTGCCAAAAGGCTTTCGACGACATCAAGGCTTACCTGACAAGCCCGCCAGTCCTGGTAACACTTGTCGCCGGCAAACCATTTCTCCTCTACGTCCGTGCCATGGATCATTCCCTCGGCACTCTGCTGGCTCAAAACAGCGAGGCAGGCTACGAGCAAGCGATCTACTACCTCAGTCGAACACTCATCGGGGCCGAACACCGGTACAACCCCATTGAAAAGGAGTGCTTGGCTTTGATGTTTGCCATCCAGAAGACTCGCCATTATGTCTCGGGCAAGACAATTCATGTCATCTTTCGAGTCAATCCACTCAGAGTTCTTATGACGAAGCCAGGATCATTGAACTCTCGGCTGGCTACATGGGCGATCCTGCTAACACCATACAACATGGTGTTTGTACCATAAAAAGCCGTTAAGGGTCAGGCCCTCGCCGATTTCTTAGCTGCACACCCCATCCCAGAATCTTCAAGACTCTATGAAGACATCCCGGATGAGGTTCAAGAATCAAACGTTACCGAAGAAAGCTCCGTCTGGCGGATGTTTTTCGATGGCGCCTCAAGAACAGGCCCCAAAGGCCAAATCATCGCAGGAGTGGGGGTGGTATTAGTCTCCCCCGATCAACTGGTCATCCAGCGTACTTACTCCCTTTCGAAGCCGTGCTCCAACAATGTTGCCAAGTACAACGCGCTCATTATGGGACTCCAGCTGGCACAACAGCTGGGGGTGGATCATCTGGAAGCCTACGGCGACTCGAAACTCGTCGTAAACCAGATCCGAGGGCAATACGAGGTTCGCCATGAAGATCTGATCCCTTACCATGAAGTTGCATTGAACATCATTTCAACCTTCACCGGGTTCTACATCGAACACGTACCTCGTCTACAAAACCTAGAGGCTGATGCTCTGGCTGGCCTCGCGACCTCATTAGCAGCACCCCTTGGGACTCAACACTACGTCACGGTAGTTGGCCGAGACTTGGTTTGTCCTAGAAACAACCTATGCTTACGAGTGGCCCATGCCATGCCGACAAGTACTGGTGTTAATGTCCGAGACTGGAGGTTCCCGTCCATCGACTTCGTCGTCTAGGAATTCTCCTAGAGGACCCGAAGGAAGCCATCTCAGTCAGAAGACGTTCTCTTCGATTCTATTATGATACAGCCACTAAAATGCTGTACCGACGCTCCTATGATGGGCTTCTCCTTCGATGCCTGTCCAACGAAGAAGCGGCCGAAGCTTTTCGAGAAGCTCATGACGAAACTTGCGGAGCTCATCAACCTGGTCCTAAGTTGCAGGATCGACTGCGATGCATGGGCTACTATTGGCCAACCATGGCCGCTGATGCTGTCGACTATGCTAAGAAGTGCCATGCGTGCCAGCTTCATGCAGACTTCATTCATACGCTGTCAGAACCACTACATCCTACAGTCGCCTCCTGGCCCTTTGAAGCCTGGGGCATGGACATTGTCGGATCGATCACCCCTCCTTCATCGAGGGGGCACCGCTTCATCCTGGCCATTACCGATTACTTCTCCAAGTGGGCAGAAGCAGTCCTATTGGCGGAAGTAAAGAGCTCCAGGGTGGTCAGCTTTATCAAATACCATGTCATTTACCGTTTCGGAGTACCCCGACGGATCATCCATGATAATGGTCCTCAGTTCATCAGCCATATTTTCAGCAGGTTCTGTGAAAAGAATCGCATTCAAAATGTGGCGTCAACCGCCTACAATCCGGCTGCAAATGGGTTAGCAGAGGCGTTCAACAAAACTATCGTTAGGCTGCTCAAAAAGGTCGTGTCATCCAACAAATGCGATTGGGACGAAAAGATTGGCGAATGCCTTTGGGCCTACCGCACAACGGTACGGACCCCAACAGGTAACACACCATTCTCCCTGGTCTACGGAAGTGAAGTGGTACTGCCTCTCGAGATCCAGATACTCTCACTCCGCGTAGCAATCACAAACAAACTCACAGAAGAGGACAATCAACGTCGTCGTCTGCGGGAACTGGAGGCACTCGACGAGAAGCGTCTCCTGGCTCAACAACGCATCGAACTCTACCAAGCTCGTATATCACAGGCTTTCAACAAGAAGGTCAAGCAGAGGACTTTCCAAGTTGGCGATCTGATTCTGGCAGTCAGGAGGCCGACGGTGTTAACTCACAAGACACCAGAAAAGTTTGAACCCAAGTGGGAAGGACCTTTCATCATAGAGACGGTATACTCAAACGGTGCTTACCGCCTCGCCAAACCCAATGGGGACTTGTTCATGATGCCCATCAACGGCAAGTTCCTAAAGAAGTACTACTCTTGACATTCCACCAGGGGATCGGTGGATCCAATCATCAAGATTCACAGACAATTCCCTTCCAACAAAACCATACGCTTTCGGAACCCAGCTGTTCCGTAGCATCCTCCAGTAGAAAGACAACCACGTCCACATCACCTCTGAGTTGTCCCTCTACACCCTACAAAGCGGAATCTTACACTTCGTAAGCCTACACCATCCTTCATGTTTACCACGTCCACATTACCTCTGAGTAAACATCTCGTACAAACAACCCCTGCGTTGTCGTACATTGATCGCAGAACTTCCACGTCCATATCACCTCTGAGTAGTTCAGCGTATCCCCCAGGATCATTCCTACCACGTCCATAATACCTCTGAGTAGGAAGATTCTATCATTTGAACCCCAATGATTGCCATGTCCACATTACCTCTGAGCAAACATGTTGGTTCCTTTAAACTTATTATCTGTACCTAAAAGCCAAGGTGCGCAAAAGATAATAGGTCCACACAAATCATCAAGTTCATGATAACAAAAATGAACACATCACAAAAAAGTTGTGTACTTCTTTATTTTCTAAAAAAAAGAGTAAAGGACTACACTATCCCCAGCAAGAGTTGCAAAAACATAAAAAGAAGAGGCTACAGTCCCTAAACATTCCCAGGGTTGGCTGAAAGCTCTCTAACTCGGCGTCTCAAGTCGGCCGCATGAGTCTCCACAGTCGCCAGGACTCGACGCTCAGCTTCTTGACGCATCAATTCAACAGCCTCAGCAGAAGTATCATTCTCATGCTTCTCATCAAGCTGTTGTCGCTGCCGAGCCAGGACAAGAGCCCGGTGAGTGAAAGTTGCTTCCTCCTTCTTGAATGCTACGTGTTCAGCCTGGACACGTTCGACATCTAACTGGAGTCGGGCCCGTTGGTCCTCAAGGCGGCGCATCTGGGCGTTGATCTCCGCGATATTAGCGTCCAACGCAGCTCGCGTTTCCATTATCTCCTTCATGGACTGAGACAACTGCTCTACCGCAGCTTCAGTCTCAGCCACCTCGCGCTCCCAGATGCTCACAGTGGCCTGGTAGGAAGACTCAATCTCGGTGATCAATTTTCCCTTCTCCGTATCTATCAAGACGGAAAGGTCATTTCGCTGAATGCGCTGAAGTTCCGTGAGCCGCTGGTCCAGCTCGATCACCGAAGCCTCCAGGATCTCGGCCATATGGTCGTGGCCTTGGTGAACGCGGATCAGCTCGATATAAGGCATTACCATAGTTCTTGACGTCGCAAAGCTCCCGTTGGCATCCATCACCGCAGATACACCCCTCTGCAGCATTTTATACACCGCCTCGATGATGAATTTCACATATTCATCTGCGTCCGCCAGCACCTGCGGCGTCATAGCAGGAGTTGGAGGAGCTGCTGTAGTTAGCGGACAGGAGGAAGATCCGCCGACCTCAACCTGCGAGGCTGGAACCTCGGCATCAATAGGCTCTTCATCAACAGGGGCTGGACTGCTAGCCCGAGGAGCCGAAGGAACAGAGGAAGCCGGCACAGGCGTCGAGATAGTACCCCAAGTAGAAGGAGCAATAGAGGGTTCCACACCCTTACCCTTCTCAAGCTCGGAGGAACCACCGACGTCAACGGCTACCTTTTCTGCCCCCAACGTCCTATCGGCAGCCAGTACCTCCCCTGGCAGAACGGAGAGGTCAACACTCGTCTCCTAGCCCGCCCCGGGAGGCAGGGCCGGCAGATGAGTCTCATCCTTCTCAAGTCCCTCTACAGGGACAGGATCTGTCGCTACCTCCTGATCGGTAGCCACCTCAACTTCAGCGGGTGAGGCTGGGGTAGGACTCGACAATGATACAGCCGACCTTCCCTCATCATGACAAGGAGGGGAATCAACCCTCTCCTCTGTTCCAACCACCTCTGTTGCCCCTGCAACAGACTCCTGTAACTCTAGAGCAACGTCATCCGAAGACGACGAACTCCATTCCACTTCACCACCAGGAAGCCGCGTGCCTGCTAAACCCTCGGCATTCGAAGCCCCGGTTGTGGCCTTCATCACCTCGGAAGCTGCTACACCCTCAGCTTCCCTCCTGACGTAATCTGGGGATACTGGAATCTCCACAACTACGGCATCCTTCGGATTCTCCTCCATGGGAGACATCATAGTCGGCGGGATGCGCACTCCAGACGAACCCGCCATCTCTTTTGGCCTACTCCTACCCGTTTTTGGAGTACGAGGCTTTCTTTTTAGCGGCTCCTACAAAAAAAGGGAAGCATCGGTTACATGAAATGTGGAACCTAAATCGGACTATGTAGGACATCGTTACCTCCGCGGATGTCGAATCCGATAACACCGTCGGTGACGACGCCTTCTTCTGCTTCTTCGGCACAGGAGATCCAGCCCCTGTATCTACACGTCGTTTTGATTGATCGACCGAGGGTTCTGCCTGACCCCCTGTGGACACGGAAGAGGTACCCCGATAACCCGCCCCTGGCGGACGATGCGATCGGGCTTTCGCTGGCATGTCCCCGGTCACTGCTAACTGAGTGCCTGCGATAAGACTGGTCTCCCTATCATATCCGGGAGGCGCGGCAGCCATAACACAGTAAAATTTGGCGGCCGAGTAAAGAATGGGCGGTCGCGGATCTAGGACGGGCAACGTAAAACGAGCCCCGGTACATCCGGCATTATAGTAATGCCAAGCTCGTGCACCATCCAACAAACTTTCAGCATATCCTAGAGTAATACTGGGGTTATCCAACATCAGCTGAGCATAACAAAATTGTCGTGCAAAGCGGCTCGGTAAATACGGTTCCAGGTAGCACTGATTCCTGTTCCGGTACACCAGATGGGATGGCCGGATACTTTACAACCAGCGGAATCCCCATGGAGGCAGAGCGGTGGTGCCTTCGCCCGAATCCTTTAAATCTTCGTTGGCCTCAAAACCCAAGAAGATTGGACCAACTTTGGTGATCTTCCAACCTTGGAGACGGGATAAAACCTTTCTACAAACAGGGACGCCAGTGTGCGACCAGCTCCTCCGGTGGAAACGGCAAAGGAATGCATCTCCAGCCCTGTAGTCTTCTTCTGAACCTGGGCTCATCACATGGGGATGGTGTAAAATTAACCATCCCATCAAATAGTGAAACGGCAGTTCGGCACGCGGAAAGGTATTGTTTCTACCTCGGTCATGAATCACATTTCCTGCAAACTCTCGCAAACCTCGCTGAAGGTTACATAACATTGCGGGAAGTAGAGCCAAACGCCGGCCGAAGACCAACTTCACGGCTGGCAGGATTAGGTTCCGAGTCACCCTCTCTACAGAGCCCGATCCACCTGAGAAGACGTAATCTCGAAGCCAAACCATGAGGTACGCGACCAATACTGCTTTCGACGACATCCGATAAGCAAGATGCCAGAAGCAGCTGTAGGAGCATTCATCCGACTGCTGGTCTTCGTTTTCTCGGGGATTCTTCTCACCTAACCTGCTCATTTCGGAGAGCACTTCGCTACGAGAGAGCGCTGGCGGAGTAGAGAACTGCGAGGGATCCTCTTTGTCTTGTCTAAAGACGTAATCTCTCCAAGCGGTCACATGGGGCTGCGATCCGCTTTTATCCCTTTTTTGCATGTAGTAATGATGACTCGCCACCTCCTTAAAAACGGCCGTCATTTCCTCAACCCTGTCCCCTAGGACCTGAAGCTCTTCGTTGGTTGGAAAGTACTCTTCATAGGGTTCTGATCCCCAAGGGGGCTTTGACACCTCATACATCTCATGAAGTGCGAGCCCTAACTCCCCCACCGGAGTAAAAAAGGTCCCGGTATGGATATCAAACATCTCCAAGAGCACGAGGAACATATGTCTGTTAATGTCAACACCCGCCTGGGTAGCACGGATCGCGGCAGTCAACCCAATCTCTCGGAGCTCAGTCCGAAACTGCGACAAGATCCAGAGTGTCAGTTTATCCCATTTGGAAACATAATGGCACCAACTCTCCACCCAAAACTCTCTTTTCGGGTATGAGCGTTCCATCAACAGCATACGATGTGTAAAAGTCGAAGCACTATAAGCAAACGTATCAATGGGAACATCACTGTAAATGCTCCCAGGACGTAGAGTCCGCCAGGTGAAAGAAGACCCAGACCGTACGACGGTTAAAGTATCCCTTTGATCAGAGGTAGAATCAATTTTGATGATGCCAATCACCGCTCCCCTCTGAGAGGGGGTAAGATCCCAAGACATCCTCCTCTTGGAAGCAAGACGACAGAAGGACGTCAAAGGCCATTGACATTCAAGTTGCTTAACAGTCATATGCACTCCATTTGCTGCAAAGAACCAGTCCTCCTTGACCTTCAACACCGTCGCTTCAGTGGAAGTGAGGCGGTCCCCGAATAGGAACTCAGGCTTCAAGAAGGTCACTTTATCAGATGTGGCAGATTTTAAAACTCTACGCTCCATCATCCGTTTGAGGAACCCATACTGTTGCTCCCGGATTTGAGTCATTCTCTCGGGATGCTGATCTAGTATAAGAACATCTTGAGCAGGGTTTATCACTTCCTCGTCATAATCTACTCCCGTCTGACTGAGGGCAGCCTCCAAAAGCACTTCATTCAAAGGCGGGATAGTCATTGACACTAGCAAAGATTCAAAAAAGTTAGAAGTAACAAGAGAGTCTAAGACCCATCAGAAGCACATAGTGTGTCTGAAGAAGAGGCTTCAGCGCATCTTCAGGATTTAAACCCATGCGCATCAGCAGTGGTGCGCATCAGCAGTGGAGCTTCGGCGCATCATCAGGGTTTAAACCCATGCGCGTTAGCAGTGCCTCGGCGCATCTTCAGGGTTTAAGCCCATGCGCGTCAGCGGTAGAGCCTCGGCGCATCTTCAGGGTTTAAACCCATGCGCGTCGGCGGGCAAAGACCGCGGCACATCATCAAAGACTCAAGGTCTATATGCGTTGGTGTTAAAATGAAACTTACCAACCACCTCCGGCCGAACTTCGACAGGCCGACGGGGAACGTCAGCCGCCACAACTTTCACAGGCTCCTTTCCTTTCTCCTTTCCCTTGCCAGCACCGCTGCGAGGAGTCTTGGGAGCCATTCTCTCAAAAAGGGAAAAGTTAGGGTTTTGAAGAAGGACTCTAAAAGAAAGCAAAGGCACAGAGAGGAAGAACTGTCTCTCTCTCCATCTCTCACCTATTTATAGGGCTTGGTCACACGCGTGAACCGATGACGGGTGATCTCAGCCGTCGCCTCGGGTTCTGTGAAGAGATAACAGCAAATAAAACTAAAAGATCATCATTAATCTTTTCGGTTACCGAGGCATCATCATATGCATTAACTGAGAGGAGCATGCACCTGAACAGGCATGCGCCCGAACAGTCATGCGCCCCAACAGTCATGTGCCCTGACCACCATGCTTCTTATTCAAAGTATTCCAAAACTTATCCAAAAGCTTTGAAAACTTTGAAGGGGGTCTTGTAGAAGCATGGAATTTCACAACCAGAAAGCCCATGCGTCAGACATTGCACGCGCCAGAGTTCGGACAAATACTTCACAGCAAAACCAACAAATATAGACATTTGAAAGAGGACTTTTTATTTATACATAAAAGTCTATTACATGTCTAGAAAAGGTTGTACAAAGGAGAATTTCTACAAAAAAAAGATCCTAAGTCTACAGCCAGCAGCCACCATGTGCCTCAAGACAGGCGCAGCAGTCACCATGCGCCTCCAGTTAGGCACAGCATGTTTTCCATAAATAAATTCCTTTATTTATTGTGTTTCTGGGAAAATTACAACTATGGGAATCCGATCTAGAAGACGATCGCTTTATCCCTTTGACTATGCGAAGAAGAAAAGCTCTCAAAAATTTGACAGTAAGATAGCAATGTATCTGTACAATGAATGAGAAAAAGAACTCTATTTATAGAGTCAAAAATAATAACTGAAAAGATAACTGTCTTCACAGCCTTTGCCTAGTTAAAATCACGCAGGATTTAACATACGCAAGGCTGTGAGCAGTTACTGGACGTGGCCTGTAACTGTTGGACACATGGCAATAGTGTATGAGTCGTGTGCAAGTTACAGGACACGCAGGCGAGAGATCAGTGGCATGGCTGCCACGTACTCCAAGTTGATGAAATTCACGCAGATTTGTTGAAGACGAAATCCACGCAAATTCAATGTAGAAAGCTTCAAAATCTACGCAAACTTAGGGCAGGAGCTTCAGGATCCACGCAGACTTGGTACAAAGAGCTTCAAAATCCATGCAGACTTGAGGAAGAAAACTTCAGAATCCACGCAAACTTGAGACGAAGAGCTCAAAATACACGCAGACTTGAGGAAGAAAACTTCAGAATCAACGCAAACATGAGATGAAGATCTCACAAATACACGCAGACTTGAGATAGGACTGCCAGTTGTCTTGATTTAGAGTGCCTCGACTGACACAAGATCTCTGACGATGATTGCTTTTGTCAGTCGCATTAAATGACAATAAGGCCTTTTGGTACGCCACTTTGACAAAGGCTGAGTCTTGCTGAAGAAGATTTCAAAAATCACGCAACAGGCGGCTGTGATCTCTCAAATTCTGTGCATGCGCGGCATACGAAGAGACGTTCTTCGACTGTCGTGCCGTCAGTCATGATGAGCTATCTTTAGCGTGACTTGTAAATATTTGGCTTGATCAACTGAGCGTGACTTTTGATTCTGTCCTGATCAGCTCAGCGTGACAGTCATTTTTGAGGCCTACAAAACCCCCTTCAAAGTTTTCAAAAAAATGATAAATTATTTCGAAATACTTTGAAAAATAGAGATGATAAAATGAATTCAGTCACGCTGAGATGATTTTAATTTTTCGAAAGTCGAAATGTTTTCAAAATTCTTTGAAAACATTCAAATGAATCTTTTAAATGTCATGATGACTCTTCATTCTCCGAAACTGATTGCATGGAATATGAACCGCCAGCAAGCTCTGTATATATAAACAAGGAGAGATTCTCAGTTTTGACATTCATTTCTCGCAAATACGACCCCCAAGAAAGCAGCCGAAGAGGAAGCACATAAGTTAGGCTTTTGCTCTCATGGTGACCCCACTTTTGGGGGCAAAGAACCCGAATCAGTCGTCATCGAGCTCAAGGACGACCCCACACAGTTAGCCAAGAATCTCTTGAGCTACTTTGGATTAGATGGCTCGTCTTCTTCTGATGGGCAGAGCCTCATGGAGAAGCGTGAAATGCTCGAGACTCTGTTGCATCGCCTGGGAGCCAAAAGCGTAGAGGAGTTAGGCATCAAACTTAGCCGCTCTGGAAAATAGAGCGTGACTTTTTATGCTCTTGTTGCACTCCTTTTTGTAAGGCCATCAGTGCCTATTTTAAGAAATGAAGTACAACTTTTTGTGTTTGATCTGCGTGCACTTAATGAAGAATATCAACTTTGACTGTTTCCAATATTGCATTGTCTTTCAGCACACGTGGCATTCCTTCCATGATTCACGAACGCAATTCACGCGGATTATTTTCCAAAAATAGATCTGCACTTGACTCTTTAAATAGATGAACGAACTCCATGCAAACTCATCCTCTCATTCTTCTTCCACTCTCTTTTGAGAATGAGTTTTCTGTGAGAAGACAAATAAAGAAGCCATGCTGTCTGATGTCAGATCTCTGTGCACGCTACTGGGTCTGTCAATCCTTAGCAGTAAATTCAGCGGTAAGTTCAATATACACGCATCAAATTTCCTGTCGCCAAAGACAAATTCATCTTCCTGAATGAACAGAATGCGTTTGTCTTTGCTTGGCCAATTTTTGGCTAATTTTTCCTTGCTGTTTCTTGCAGAATTTTGGCTGAAAGCCTTCTTCAGAACTGGCATTGGTGATGTGGATGCTGTGGAGAATATTCATCTGACACCCACATCAGGGAGCTCATACGCTTTTGATGCGTAAATCAGACAACTCAGAACTCTTCGTGGGATAGAAGGGTCTTCCTCAGATGGTAGGAAGAGCCTGGATACACGGAGAGTTGGACGGTAGAGTGGACTCTAACCCGAGAGATTGGGTAGTAGAGTTCCTTTCACGGCAGAACTAGGAATTGTATCCCAAGGTTTGGATACATTCCTGTCTTCCTTGAGAGGTTACCCCCATCCACCAGTTGTATTGGCAGCAACACATTTTCGTGTTGCCCTACTCTGTGGTTCTCCTCTCGTCTGAGAGATAAGACCAGAGTTTGATTCCTGCTGGACACCCAGGAATTGCCACAAACAACGAGATTGCCAGAGAAGATCCAAGAAGAAATAGATCTCAGTTGTACATAGAATGAAAATCCAAGATTTGCAA
Source organism: Iris pallida (assembly GCA_029216955.1). Lineage (NCBI taxonomy): Eukaryota > Viridiplantae > Streptophyta > Magnoliopsida > Asparagales > Iridaceae > Iris > Iris pallida. The sequence continues at coordinate 13,566,337 of JANAVB010032220.1, forward strand.
TAGATTTCCATTATGATTTGTAGGAAAGTCTAAGAAAATGTAATAGACTTTTTGTGGTGAAATGAGAATGGAAATGACAATTCTTCTATGCTCAATGATTTGTATTTGTGGATGCATTGTGGACATGATAGATAATAAAATCATCTTTTCTGTTTTAGAGTATATGATATTATCAGAGGTATTATGGACATGATAATATATAGGAACTCGAAAGAAAAATAGATTGATTTCTATACAGAGGTCAAAACATGACAAATGAGTAAGTAGATTCGGAATTGATTCAGAGGTTATGAAAACATGATAAATAATGAATCCCCACTTAATAAATTGATAGAAGATTTATGAACGGATGAACCGTTAGGAAATGATGAACAGATGAACTGTCGAATGAAAATAAATAAACGGATGAACCGTCAAGTATTAATGAACATGTAAAACGTCGGATGAATGTGAGAAAATGAATGGATGAACTGAATATCGGGAAAGAATACGTCCCTTCGACCTTTGTAACTATATGCCTATAAAATAGAGCATATATTTGAGTAGAAGGATCGCATTTTATCCATAATGTCTTCTGAAGAGAATATAAAGAAGGCTGAAGTCGTCCCCGAAGCTACTGAAGGTGTTAAAGAACGTCCACCTCCGCAGAAGAAGAAAATAGGCGAAAGCTCGTCTACTCCCAAGCCGCCGAAGGACATTCTGGATTTCTTGCTTGAACCAGGAAAAACCGAAGAAGAAGAAGCCATGAGGATGGCCGCCTGCAAGTTTCTCGTGGGTTCCAGCAAAGAGGTGCTCGGCTCTTTTGCTGATTATGTTTGTGCAAAAGACGGCAGCGGTCCGCGTCCAAAAGTCGAGAAGGATGATAGTGATCTTCCTTAGTATCATGTACCATCATCCATGATTTAAAAATAAAATAAAAATTCTATTTCTAAATATGAACTTGTGTGATGATTACACATAATACTTTTTAAGGAATTTGCCATTGATATGCATCAAAATTTTTCGACCATCCAATTCTGAGAGTTGATAAGCTCCATTTGAGAAAACTCTGCTCACGACATAGGGACCTTCCCACTTCGCATCAAATTTGCCCTTGCTCATATGAGTCATAGTCATAGGGCGTCTGACTGTCAAAACAAGTTCTCCTTTTTGATATGCTCGAACCCTAACTTTCTTATTAAAAGCTCTTGAAATCCTAGCTTGATAGAATTCAATATTTTGTTGAGCAAATAACCGCTTTTCATCCAAAGCTTCTAATTCTTGAAGTCGAAGACGATCATTATTTTCAGTGGTAAGTTCATTAGTGATTGCTATCCTTAAAGAAGGAATTTGAATCTCTAATGGGAGAACAGCCTCAGATCCGTACACCAGAGAGAAAGGTGTACACTTAGTAGCATTACGGACTGTAGTACGATAAGCCCACAAACATTCACCAAGTTTTTCGCTCCAATTCCGTTTGTTAGTGGAGACAAATTTCTTTAAGAGTTTGATGATGGTCTTGTTGAAAGCTTCTGCTAACCCGTTAGCTGCTGGATTATATGCAGTCGAGGCCACATTATTGATCCGATGATCGTCACAAAATCGAGTAAATTTCTGACTGATGAACTGTGGTCCATTATCATGAATAATGCGACGAGGAACACCAAATCTGTAGATGACGTGGTGTTTGATAAAACTGATGACATTGGACGTCTTAACTTCAGACAAAGGAATAGCTTCAGCCCATTTAGAGAAATAATCGGTTATTGCTAGAATAAACCGATGACCTTTTGACGATGGCGGATTGATCGGACCGACAATGTCCATGCCCCAAGCTTCAAAGGGCCATGATGCTATAGTCGGATGTAGAAATTCAGAAGGTTGATGAATAAAATCTGCATGGATCTGACAAGCTTTACACTTCTTTGCATATTCGATGGCGTCAGATACCATAGTGGGCCAATAATAACCCATACGTCGAATACGGTCTTGAAGTTTTGGTCCTGGCTGATGTGCTCCACAAATTCCATCATGTGCTTCGCAAATAATTTGTTGAGCCTCGTCACCAGCAACACACCGAAGGAGTAAACCATCATAACCTCGACGATATAAAGTTTTTATAGTATGATTATAATAGAATCTAAGTGATCGTCGCCTGATAGATGCTGCCTCATTTGGATCATCTAGAAGAATATCGTACAATACGAAATCTAAGAAAGGAAGTCTCCAATCTTTATCCGTATTTTGATCCTCAGCTGAATTACTGAGGATGAATTCTATACTGGAATCGGACGAGGAGGAAAATGATTTACAACTAAATCCAAATCCTCTTGTTGTGTTGACATCATGAGATGTTGATTCCTCGGTGTCAACTGGAAGTCCCAGAGTTAGATTATTTTCGAGATGGAATAATTCCCGATTGCAAACAACAATCACTTGTTGACGTCTAATCGGAATAGCTAAGACTGCCGCAAGATTAGCGAGAGCATCAGCTTCTGTGTTACATGCTCGCCTAACATGTTCAATGAAGAATTCTTCAAATGAAGAAGCCATAGATATAGCCGATCTATGATAAGGAACCAGATCTTGATGACGAACTTCATAAGTGCCCCTTATCTGATTGATAATGAGTTTAGAGTCTCCATATGCTTCCAAATGTTGAATATTCAGATGTTTTGCGAGTTGAAGACCAATAAGCAATGCATTGTACTCAGCTATATTGTTTGAACATGGTTGATCGAGAGAGTAAGCTCTTTGAATAGTCAGGCCTTCTGGTGATACAAGAACAATACCAACTCCAGCAACAATATCACCATTAGGACCTATTCTTGAAGCTCCATCAAAGAATAGACGCCAAGTAGAATTTTCTTTATCAATTTGATTTGAATCTAGGACTTCATCTGGGATTTCATCATAGAGTTTTGAATTTTCTGGGATAGAATGAGCAGCCAGAAAATCCGCTAAAGCATGCCCTTTGACTGATTTCTGAGGGATGTAATGCATGTCATACTGAGCCAATAAAATTCCCCAGTTAGCCAACCTAGAATTCAGAACACTGGGTTTCTTCATCATGATCCGTATAGGATTGATTCTGGAGATAACATGGATGGTCTGACCCATGATATAATGTCGTGTCTTTTGGACAGCGAACATCAAGGCTAGACATTCTTTTTCGATCGGTGAATATCGAGGTTCAGCTCCGGTCATAGTCAGACTGAGATAGTAAATGGCTTGTTCATGACCATTTTTATTCTTTTGAGCAAGCAATGCACCCAATGAATGACTCATTGCTCGAGTATATAGGAGGAAGGGAATTCCTGAGACAGGGGGTACCAATACTGGAGGGCTCATCAGATATTATTTTATATTATCGAATGCTTTCTGACATTCATCATTCCATACAAAAGAAACACCTTTCTTCATGAGCTTATTGAATGGTCTGCAGCGTCCTGATAAATTAGAGATGAATCTCCTGATATAAGCGATTCTTCCTTAAAATCCTCGTAGCTCTTTTAAGGTGCGTGGAGGATGCATCTCTTGAATGGCTTTGATCTTCTCGGGATCCACGTGTATACCTTTAGCGGTAATGACGAAGCCGAGAAATTTGCCACTAGAGACGCCTAAGAAGGACTTAGTAGGGTTCATCTTTAATTGATGCTTACGCATTAGATCAAAAATAGTCTTCAAATCTTGGATATGATCCTCCTTTTGTCGACTCTTGACTGCAATATCATCAACGTAGCATTCAACTATTTTCCGCAAATGTTCACGGAATATAATGCTCATAGCTCGTTGATAAGTTGCTCCTGCATTCTTGATACCGAATGGCATAACTGTATAACAATACGTACCAATCGGTGTTCTGAAAGAAGTGTGCTTCTCATCATCTGGATACATTTTAATCTGATTGTACCCAGAATACCCGTCCATGAAAGACATCCGTTCAAATCCACAAGTATTATCGATCATGACATCAGTGATTGGTAGAGGGAATTCATCTTTAGGACATGCCGCATTGAGATCGCGGAAGTCTATGCATACTCTGATCTTGCCAGTCTTTTTAAGAACAGGAACTATATTAGCTACCCAATCAGGATGTTGTTCCTCTCTAATAAACCCAGAGGCCAAGAGTTTATTGACTTCAGCTTCAATCGCATCCATAATGTCTGGACGAAATCGCCGCTGTTGTTGTTTGACCGGTTTAGCATTTGGCATGATATTGAGCTTGTGAGTTGCAATTTGTGGATCAAGCCCTGGCATATCTTCATAGCTCCAAGCGAAGACATCGATGTATTCACGAATGAGCTTGATCATGTCTTGCTTATCTGTTTCTGAAAGGCTTTCACTGATGAATATTGGCTTGGGGGATCCCTCTTCACTAATATCTATTTGAACAAGTTTATCTTCAGTCGGAGGTTCTCTTTGCTCGAAACGGAACTCCCATTGATTATCTAACCTTTGGGCCCATTGTTCTGATTCAGGTGAGATCTCAAATTCGTTTTCGTCTTCATCATCTTCTTCAGAACCGTCAATGGAGACCATATTGGAAGACAGAATGTTGCAGTAGAAATCACCGATACTCGTATCGAAATCCCAAGAGGTAGTGCTGGAAGAATCAGATCTCTTATCCTCATCAGATTCGGGATCTTCATGAACAATGTTGATAAAAGTAGTAGGAGCAATATAACCCAATCCGCATTTTGTCCTTCCATATTTCAGAGGAGGAATCCAAACAGGCATTTTTCTACCTCTTCCATTGCTGAGGCCAGTTCTGAAGTCATAGCTCATATTTTTAATGATGTCTTTAGATTGTTGACTATAACGACGTAATTGTAATCTTCCAGTATCATCATTTTTGTCATCATCTTCTAAATCAGAAGGATTCTGGGGTCCTTTGTAAAAGAATATTGGGATGTCTCTCGGTTTTCTACTAGGAACCAGAAAGTAAGAAGATTGTACTGGTTCTAGGGATACATCTGTACGAAAAGTCTGTACAACTCCCATGGTTATGGTGCTCAAGTCATCCAACAAATGTAAATAACTATGAACATAATTGCACATATCAACATACTGCAAAGATGGAGTCTTTTCATTGACTTTAAAAGCAGCAATATTTACATTGGGAGAAGGTTGAGCCTTAGAAATTTTAGCCAAATTAATGACTAAAGGGGGAGAAGAAGTTTTGTTTCGATTAAGATCGATAACAAATGGCTCAGAAGAGGTGAGCTCCCTTGAAGCTTGAGATGGAAGAATAGTCCGCCCTCCAACTGGGATTAGCAGAGTATCCTGTTTCATATGTGAAGATACAGGAACTGTAGTACGCCCACTGACAGGAATGATCAGTGTGTCTTGAGCAGATGATTGAAGTGATGAAGAGATACGTCCGCTCACTGAAATAATGAAGGGGCCTTCTCCGGAAGTTTTAGGAGACAATTGCTGAGAAGTTCGACCTTTAACAGGGATTGTTAAGATCTCACTTTGTGAATCGTCCTGTTCTATGGCTTGTATCAGCTTTGTGTACTCTTCTTTATACATCCGGGCATCATTGAAATAAGCTTCAACTCCGCGGAAAGGATTTATATCAGCAACCTCTTTTTGTACATTTCTATTGTTGTCAATGTATTTAAAACATTGATGGAGAGTAGAGGGCACCACATTATTTTCATGAAGGAAAGGCCTTCCCAGAAGAAGATTATAGGATCCCACGATTTCGATCACGTAGAAAGTGACTTAGAATCTGAAATTGTCTATCTGAAGTTTCAGATGAATCTTTCCCAAAGGCTCACTTCGGCTTTGATTAAATCCCAAGATAGTAGTAACCGTCTTGGAAAGTTTGTGAAGAGGGATTTTGAGTTCATCCAATAGATTTTTCGGCATTATGCTTATAGCAGACCCTGGATCAATAAGGATACGATCTACCTTCATCGTATCGATATAACCGGTGTAATAGAGAGGCCGATCATGTAGATTACTCTCCAGAAGCATGTCGTCTTGTGTGAAGGTGATATTTGGGATAATCTCCAATACACTGTTGCAATGTAAGCAAGTAGCAGGTTCTTCATCTGGCTTCTTTAATTGTGCAAGGCAAGATTCAGCCTGTAAGAGTGCTTCACTTAACGTCTTCCGAGTCTCTTTGGAAAGACGTAGAAGTTCAAAGAGGGACATTCTAGCTGGAGTATTAGCGAGTTGAGCTAGAATGTCAAAGCTATAAGGCTTCTGAAGCCCGAGAGGAGACTTCTTGATTGGTTTATCAAACTGAGCTTGTTGCTTGCCTTTCTCAAGAGCCGTGGACTTGGAAGGAGTAGGTACCCCCGGTGTGATTGAAGGAACAGGTGCCGTGGATGATTCTTTTTCAACAGGAACATCAACAGCGTCTTTATCAGCAGGAGAGACACCAGGGATATCCTCAAGATTCTTGGAATAATCCTTCAGATAAGGTTTCCCTGTCCGAGTAGCACCAGCAAGTGCTTCTTCCTTATCTTTTGGCTCTGTGTCAGAGGTAGATCCAAGAGAAGTCATATGACATGACTTAATCTTTCCAACCTTTTTAGTCTTTCGAGAAATAATCTTTTGAGGAGGAGGAGATTCAAAATCTGCCACTAGATCGAGATGAATCCACATTATTTCTCCTGTTTCAATAGTGATTGGCACTAATCCTTCAGATTGTAAAAGAGGAATATTCACTATTTCAAGAGTTGTTTTGGGAATAGGAACAATCCCATTTTCAAGAAGTTGAGGAGGGAAATCTCCAAATTGTATAGAGACGACATTAGAAGTGACAGTCTTTTCTTTTGGAGTAAGAGAGATAGCTCCAGATCTGATCATTTCTTGGATCTTTCCTTTCAGTACATAACATGTACGAAGTGTGTGACCCAACATTCTGTGGTATGGACAGTATTTGGGATGATCTGTCTTACCAGCTTCATCAGGTTTCTTGATTTCAGGTAACTGTATCTTATTACCTTTCAGCAGACACTCAAAGATACCTTGGACATCATCGTCATCAAAAGAGTATTCTTCTCTAGGACGAGGTGCTCTTGGCTGTTGAGTTGTAGAGGCAGGAGAAGCTTGAACAGTCGATGCTTCTTTGCTATGAAGGTTAACTTCAAGAGTTTCCTTCCCTTTGCGGGTATTGGATTCATTATTGGCATTCTGACTTGTCTCTTTAGGGGACATTTGCACTCCTAAACCCTTGAAGGTTTCAGCACTAGTTTCTGCGGCCTTGGCGCTAACTATAAAGGAAGGCCAATCTTGAAATTGAGTGGATCCTGTCCACATGCTGATGATTGGTAGCAAATTTGATTTACATGTGTCGATGGTGACAGTATCAGGAGTTCCAAGAGGCATCTTCAGAGCTTCTCTTCGAAACCGTTCAATGAAATCCTCTGTAGTTTCATTGTTCTTCTGCTTGATTCTGATAAGAGCAGACATAGTCATGTCATTGAGCCCTTCATAGAATCGTTCAAGAAACATTTGTTTGAAACCAGCAAATGAGGTAATGCACCCATCAGGGAGACTTCTATACCAGTCATAAGCTATTCCCTTAAGACATCCAACAAACACCCGAGTAAGGAGGGCGTCACTTGGTTGTAACTGATCAGTCATCACTTCAAAATGATTGATAAATTGACTTGGAGAAGTGGTTCCATCATAGAATGAGATAGTAGGAGGCTTGTACTTAGGAGGATAAGATACTTGCTTCCATTCTATCGGGTAAGGTTGTTTAATACCTAACCTTTGTAAACCATCTTTCTGTTTGAATGCCTCAAATTGAGTTCTGAGGTTCTTCAATTCTTCAGTAGCAACTCCGGAAGATTGTGGAGTTGTAATCTGCCGAGTATAATTGGGAGGAGGGACTGCAGCATATGTACTACCCCCAGCTCCAGACTGACTAGGAACATACGATTGTACCCCCGGCATAGTAGAAGGCTCCAGGGTCGGATCAACAAGAGTATCTAGCACCACTGGTGGTACTGTCTGTTGGACTTGCTGAGTTTGGTGCTGAGTTTGCATAAGAGTGTGCATAGCATTCAATGTATCTGCCATAGCTCGCAACTGTTGTTCCAAAGAAGAAATCCTCTGTTTATGAGCTTCGGTGCCAATTGAAGGTTCATGACTGCCATCTACCATGTAAGTGGTAATCATTCGAGGAATCGACGATGAAACTGTTTGTTCTGAATCATCGCTGTGAGAATCAAAATCTTTCCCAGGAGTGTTTATAGGAGTCAATGCTGGAAAGTTGGACTCCCCGAGGAAATCCTCTGTGATCTCTGGATTATCACTTGGATGAGAGGAAGAAGAGACCCTGGCTAAAGCTCCAGTCCTGGATCGGGTGCCGAGGTAAACACCATCTTCGGAATCTGATATAGCACCAGACCGCATGCTATCTCCAATATTTCTGGAGGTCATGTTAATAGAAGCAAACAAAGGCTCATCTTCATCAGGTACAGGTTCATACTTAATCCGATTGAAGACAGATTGTCGTTTATTTTGACATCCACATTGCATTGTGACTTTTGGCTGGAAGTCACATTCATGATCAACATGACTCTGAGCCATTGATTGACATTTGCACTGAATTATGACTCTTGGGTAAAATTCACATTCAGTATAATCCATAGAATTGTTCCTTCTCTTCTGCTGAAGGTGCTCTCGTAGATCTTTTTGGTTCTTGGGCCTTGATAGCTCTTGATTATATAAAGAGTGATTGATATGAGCCACATAGTTTCTAGCGTACTCTGCATCTGGATCTCTTATTTTTGTATCCAATTGGTGTGGTTTCTTAACACCAGAAATGTTTCCCAAACGGGTTTGATTCAGTTTAGCTCTTAGATCAATTGGAGGTAATACATTAGTTTTAGAAACTTGGAGTTTTCCTTCCAATGATCTAGATATCTGCAGAGAAGGAAAAATGGAACCTCCCCCTTGACTAGGAGTTGGTAATAGACCCTCTTTCCTGGACAAATTTTGTGCCAAATTTGAAGAAATCATAGGAGAAAACACTAAGGAGTGTTTCTTCTTAGACTTTTTCAAGTTTTGAGACATAAAATGTCCAGAAGGAAGAGTAGTCAAAAGACCATCTTCTTTTCTTTGACTAACAAAATTGTCAGTCAAAGCTGTTCCTGAAGTAAAAACTTCAGGAGCAGAAGAAATAACTAAAGAGTTATTCTTTTTCGAAGGGACATTGTGAGCCATTTGTGGAGTAATTCTAACAAGACCACCCCCAGTTTTAGCAGAACTTGGTAAAGAAGAAAAAGTAGCTAAAGAACTACTCTTCTTATATGAAATGCACGCTGAAACAGGTTTGGCTAAAGAGCCAGTACTGTCAGCGTGACTTTTGGTTTTGGAAGTACACGCAGAAACAGATTTGGTTAAAGAACCAGTACTGTCTGCGTGAGTTTTGGATGTGAGATTGCACGCTGGAACAGATTTGGCTAAAGAGCCAGTACTGTCAGCACGACTTTTGGATGTGAGATTGCACGCTGGAACAGATTTGGCTAAAGAGCCAGTACTGTCAGCGTGACTTTTGAATGTGAGATTGCACGCTGGAACAGATTTGGCTAAAGAGCCAGTACTGTCAGCGTGACTTTTGGCTACTGTCTTCTTTGAGCACACACGAGTGTGCGTGCTTGCAGTGAAGTCTTTGCCAGTGTTAGGAGTAGACACTGTGGCAGAGACTTCGCTGTTGACTGCCAACAGATTCTTAGGGACATAGACAGAGCATCCCTTCGACTTGGCAGTGATGATGGAGGCTGGAGTGGGTTTGCCACTCTTAGCCCGCCGCATTTCTTCATAGGCGAGTTGATCGAACTTGATCGTCATCACCTTCTTCGTCGAGCCGACTGACGAAGCATCGCATTGAGTTGTTGCCATCTCAGAAGAGGAGATGGTTTTCCCCAGTAGAGTCGCCAATTTGTTTTCCATAAATAAATTCCTTTATTTATTGTGTTTCTGGGAAAATTACAACTGTGGGAATCCGATCTAGAAGACGATCGCTTTATCCCTTTGACTATGCGAAGAAGAAAAGCTCTCAAAAATTTGACAGTAAGATAGCAATGTATCTGTACAATGAATGAGAAAAAGAACTCTATTTATAGAGTCAAAAATAATAACTGAAAAGATAACTGTCTTCACAGCCTTTGCCTAGTTAAAATCACGCAGGATTTAACATACGCAAGGCTGTGAGCAGTTACTGGACGTGGCCTGTAACTGTTGGACACATGGCAATAGTGCATGAATCGTGTGCAAGTTACAGGACACGCAGGCGAGAGATCAGTGGCATGGCTGCCACGTACTCCAAGTTGATGAAATTCACGCAGATTTGTTGAAGACGAAATCCACACAAATTCAATGTAGAAAGCTTCAAAATCCACGCAAACTTGGGGCAGGAGCTTCAGGATCCACGCAGACTTGGTACAAAGAGCTTCAAAATCCACGCAGACTTGAGGAAGAAAACTTCAGAATCCACGCAAACTTGAGACGAAGAGCTCAAAATACACGCAGACTGGAGGAAGAAAACTTCAGAATCCACGCAAACATGAGATGAAGATCTCACAAATACACGCAGACTTGAGATAGGACTGCCAGTTGTCTTGATTTAGAGTGCCTCGACTGACACAAAATCTCTGACGATGATTGCTTTTGTCAGTCGCATTAAATGACAATAAGGCCTTTTGGTACGCCACTTTGACAAAGGCTGAGTCTTGCTGAAGAAGATTTCAAAAATCACGCAACAGGCGGCTGTGATCTCTCAAATTCTGTGCATGCGTGGCATACGAAGAGACGTTCTTCGACTGTCGTGCCGTCAGTCATGATGAGCTATCTTTAGCGTGACTTGCAAATATTTGGCTTGATCAACTGAGCGTGACTTTTGATTCTGTCCTGATTCTGTCCCCAGCAGTTCCATAAATAAATTCCTTTATTTATTGTATTTCTGGGAAAATTACAACTGTGGGAATCCGATCTAGAAGACGATCGCTTTATCCCTTTGACTATGCGAAGAAGAAAAGCTCTCAAAAATTTGACAGTAAGATAGCAATGTATCTGTACAATGAATGAGAAAAAGAACTCTATTTATAGAGTCAAAAATAATAACTGAAAAGATAACTGTCTTCACAGCCTTTGCCTAGTTAAAATCACGCAGGATTTAACATACGCAAGGCTGTGAGCAGTTACTGGACGTGGCCTGTAACTGTTGGACACATGGCAATAGTGCATGAGTCGTGTGCAAGTTACAGGACACGCAGGCGAGAGATCAGTGGCATGGCTGCCACGTACTCCAAGTTGATGAAATTCACGCAGATTTGTTGAAGACGAAATCCACGCAAATTTAATGTAGAAAGCTTCAAAATCCACGCAAACTTAGGGCAGGAGCTTCAGGATCCACGCAGACTTGGTACAAAGAGCTTCAAAATCCACGCAGACTTGAGGAAGAAAACTTCAGAATCCACACAAACTTGAGACGAATAGCTCAAAATACACGCAGACTGGAGGAAGAAAACTTCAGAATCCACGCAAACATGAGATGAAGATCTCACAAATACACGCAGACTTGAGATAGGACTGCCAGTTGTCTTGATTTAGAGTGCCTCGACTGACACAAAATCTCTGACGATGATTGCTTTTGTCAGTCGCATTAAATGACAATAAGGCCTTTTGGTACGCCACTTTGACAAAGGCTGAGTCTTGCTGAAGAAGATTTCAAAAATCACGCAACAGGCGGCTGTGATCTCTCAAATTCTGTGCATGCGTGGCATACGAAGAGACGTTCTTCGACTGTCGTGCCGTTAGTCATGATGAGCTATCTTTAGCGTGACTTGTAAATATTTGGCTTGATCAACTGAGCGTGACTTTTGATTCTGTCCTGATCAGCTCAGCGTGACAGTCATTTTTGAGGCCTACACAGCAGATACCATGCGCCTTCAACCAGGCGCATCCCGCCATGTGCACTCAGCAGGGCGCATCCCTTCAGTAGCTCAGTTATGTGCATCCCCAGTTATGTGCATCCCTTCAGCAGCCCAGTTATGTGCCGCTCTTCCAGCCAGGCTCACCTGATAAATGCTATGACTAATGAAGCATTTAACCCTCTGGCTGGAGGCAGGGCTCCTCAAACCAAGGAAGAGAAGAGAACCGCAAATCTGTGGCCAGGAGAGGCTTCGAAAGAGCCTCCAAAGACCAAGGAAGACCATAATCGAAATACGGCTAAAGGAGCAGCTTTCAACACAACCAGAGTGGGCAACACCCACTATGAAGGAAGAAAGAGCCTAGCCCCGCAATTCCGATCTGCGGCTCTTCCTGTACAACGAAGACGAGGCCCGAGCATCCCTATCTTTGGATGCAACAGGCACCTTCCGCCTGCCTCGGAAGCCCTCGACTCCGTCTTTTGGATGTAACAGTCACCTTCAAGTGCATCAATGATGACATGGCGTCTCATCTTCACCTTCGGGAGCACTTTGTCAACAGAATGCACTCGAGTACCCAAGTTCATGTTGGAAGTACGTGAGAGAACAGAAGCAAATCTTCTCTCCATGCCACTATTTATAGGCCGGGCAGATCAAATCCATGCGCCAGGTGGATGGCTCTCCGAATTCCGTACAATGAACTTGCATTAATTAGATGAACCGGACGCCTCGAATTTCAGCCAAACGGCTATTTAAAGCACTCGAGGAACGAAACAACCGCATCATTAAAAGACGTGTCGGATGCGCCGGCCAGATAGCGCATCACACAGACGCGCCCTTCGACATCAGGCGCATCACACAGGACGCGCCCTTCAGTACCAAGCGCATCACAGAGGATGCGCCCCCATGCGTCCCCATACCGAGTAGAACATCAACCGACGCGCCCCCTCAGCTGTCTATCGAATGTCAGGAATATTAAATGCTGAACTTACAGAGTTGGCAGCACACCTTCCAAAGTCTGAACAGTTGACAACTTTTTCAGAAGACGAAGCGTCGACAACGTCAGCATCATCTTTACCTTACCCCGACGGCTACTGCCACGTGGCCACCCAACCATCCGCATGCGCCTCAGACTCTTCACTGATCCCTAAAGACAGAAGAAAAGTCTCCATTTGAAGCTCTGCATGCGCCTCAAAAGCCATGCACCCCAGACTGCTCTCTGATCCCAAAAGACAGAAGGAAAGTCGCCTGCATGCGCCTCAAAAGCCATGCGCCCAGAATGGTTCGTGACTCCTAAAGGTTACGAGCTAAAGTCTCCTCATGCGCCCAATCCTAGGCGCATCCCACCAGATCATTCCCCAACAAATTCGAGATCTCTGAGCCATGAGTCGACGACACGTGTCCTTTGACTCAACTCACCCAAGATCTCAGCAATAGAAAGATCTTCTTCCCTGCTACGTGCCGGCTCACAACAGCAGTATAAAAAATTCAACCCCTCGATCAGGGCGCATCATCCACGCGCCTCCATCAGCAATCTCCACGTGGCGTTCCCACGCACCGGTGCATCCTACATGCGCGCATGAGCAGCCAACCTGCCCAGCTATAAATAGAGGGATCATTTCCTTCTCTCACACACACAGAGGATACCCAACGAACGAACATATCACCAGAGAGACAGATACAGACACTCAACGTCTTTCTCCTCTCAGCAAGCTCCAGCACCCAGAGCAATTCAAACCTTCAGAGAACCGATAACCGTCGTCAGCTGGTCAACGGAGTCAACGCATTACCACTCACCCCATCGGCACAAGGGACCCAGATAAACAAAAGTGTACTCCTAGGACTACATCTAAGTCCTACATTGTAACACTGTTTTGTTTGTATTAAAATTTGTAATCAAACAATTTTAATGGCAAACAGATCTTACTTGCTTGACTTCGATCACTTTCGTCCTTTGGAGCTCATGTGCATAAAACAATTTAGGTGGAAGGTGCTTTGTTCGATCTCCTTTGATAAATCCCTCTCAGACTTGCGCAATGCAAGCTGCATTATCTTCGAATATTATTGTAGGCTCATCTGTAACTGTGGGTAGTTGACAATTTACACTTATATGATGAATAATCGATCGCAACCACACACTTTCTCTTGTTGCTTCGTGTAATGCAATTAATTTTGCATAGTTAGAGAAAGTTGCTACTGAACCTTGCTTTGTTGATCGCCAAGATATAGCTGCATGATTATTAATAAACACATAAACTGTTTGGGAACAACCCTTATGAGGGTCAGAAAGATAACCAGAATCTGCATAACCAACCAGATGGGAGTTATTAGTAGAATTACAGGAATAAAATAATCACATATAGTTGTTCCACGAAGATATCTCATTATGTGTTTAACTCCATTCCAATGTCTAAGTGTAGGTGCAGAACTATATCTAGATAATAAATTAACAGAGAAAGCAATGTCTGGTCTTGTGCATTGTGCTAGATATAGTAGTGCTCCAATAGCACTTAAATACGGCACTTCAGGACCAAGAACTTTTTCGTCTTCTCCCTTTGGTCGATATGGATCTTTATCCAAATCCAAACTTCGTACAACCATGGGTGTACTAAGTGGATGTGCTTTGTCCATTGTGAATCGTTTCAAAATCCTTTCGATATATCGGGATTGATGCACTAATATTCCACTAGAACTTCGTTCTATTTGTAAGCCGAGACAAAGCTTTGTCTTTCTCAAGTCTTTCATTTCAAATTTCTTTTTCAAATAGTTTGCAGTTTTCTCCAATTCAGCAAGAGATCCGATCAAGTTTATATCATCCATATATACTGCTACTATAGAAAATCCATTCTCTGCTTTCTTAATGAAGACACATGGACAATTTGACTATTTTTATATCCTTCCTTAGTCAAATATATACTAAGACGATTATACCACATTCTTTCGGATTGATTCAATCCATATAATGCTCGTCTAAGTTTAATTGAACACATGCCCTTTGATTTAATCTCTGGCATTGTAAATCCTTCTAGAATTTTCATATAGATGTCAGTATCTAAGTCTCCATACAAATATGCAGTTACAACATCCATAAGTCTCATATCAAAACTTTCAGAAACTGCGAGACTAATTAGATATCTAAAAGTAATTATGTCACGTCCCGCTTCCCGGATGGAAGGATGACGTCATAAACACATCCCCAGGCTACGCGCCGAAATTCGCGATTGTCGCCCGTAATCATCAGCAGAATGGAAAATACAAGGAATTTTCAATATAGTGTAGCTATATTACAGGGAACTTTTCCAACAATACTATTACAGACGATTACAAAAGTAAATTTGCAAAATAACTACGATACTGCTGGCCATAACTGTAGGTAGTCCAGACAGTTTACTCCTCGTTGTAGTGCGGCGACACTTCGACGAAGGCGTCTTCTTCTTCTTCACCTAGTGAACAAATACTAGGTCGTTTAGAAAACGACGAGCAAGTCCTCGGCCAAGAACGGTGAAAGTTAAACAAAACAAGGAATATGTAGTTTTAAAAAAAAAGATGAAACAGAGTATGCCAAATTGCACTGTTATATATATATATATATATATATATATATATATATATATATATATATATATATATATATATATATATATATATATCTGCTGTAGTAAAACATAAATGAAATCAACGTCCTACTCCATGAATGATAAGATTTCCGAGCTTCCCTTGAGCTTTTAGTAGGAATTGCTTTCTTGAGCAATTAAGGACACTGCCTATTTATAATAGGCAGCGTTGTTTCTGGAGTAAGATTGAAATGAAATGCAATTTTGAGAACAATACTCCGAATAATCCTCTAAATATTTCCCGTGAACAACCCCGTTAACCTGGGATCAGGCTGTGATTTCCGAGCCTCCCTTGGGCTAAAACCATCTATTGATGTTACTGTCGAATAGATGCATTGATTTTCGAGCCTCCCTTGGGCTAGTACACCCTAGTCGAAACTAGATGTACTGATTCACGAGATTTTCGAAATACTGATCAGCTTTTGTTATTTATGTTACGGGATATTTAGGGATATTCAGTTGTTCTCCCCTCCCAAATGCTTTCTTAGATAAGAAAGTTTCTAAAATTTCCGAAAGTCAGAAATTTGTCTATTTCCTAAATTTCTCAAAATTTTCGGCAGAGTCTCCTTTGTAATTAGGAGCCCCGAAAATTTACAAGAAACATATATACGATAAAAGAAAAATATGGGCTTGCCGACCCCTTCGGTGGAGCAACTCTCAACACCGGAACCACGCAAGTAAATAGTTGGGCTCGCCGACCCCTTCGGTGGAGCAACTCTCAACACCGGACCACGCAGTTATAAAAGAACAAAAAGGAACTGGGAACTTTTACCTGAGCAAGCAATAGTTACCTTTCCTTTGACAATTAGTCGGGTCGCGGCTTGCTAAAAGTTTTGCAGTTTATCAAAATAGAGCAAATATTTATCCAACTATACTAGTTAATATGCCAGACTTTATAACATGTATCTCTATATATATATATATATATATATATATATATATATATATATATATATATATATATATATATATATATATATATATATATATATATATATATATATATATGTATATATATCATGTAGATAGTATAAAGAAAATCAAATCAAACCAAAATCTTCAAATATCAATATTGTAATTTTTGTGCGTGAAGTAGGAAAATGTAGAAAAGTGACTTATTTCTAAATATGAACACACAAAATTAAGTACTAGAATAGAGAAATACAGGGTCCTTGTACTTTTACCTTCCCGGCGTGAGGTCCAACTGTTCAGTTCTTATGTGTATGTCAGACTTACCATTGGAGAGTCCCATATGTCCATATGTGTTCGTTTGTTCATGAAAAATTCCAGTTCAAAAGTTCATGTCCATAATTGTGAGTTCAATAATTCATGTCCGCAATTTGATTCCTCTATTTGTGTCCAACGCATATACACTTATCCGTGATACGTCCAATTAATAATTCCAGTGCCTAAGTTTAACAAATTTAAAATTCCTTTGCCTACGTCTATCAAAATTGAACCTTTACTAGAAATCAAACTTTGCAAAATTTTAAGTATCTCGAATTGGGTTAAATGCTACCAAAAATTTCAAAATTTGAAATTTAATCATAATTAAAGATAATTCCATAACTTATATTCCAAACTATGAAGAAATGAAGGAATTAATATCTAATTATGAGACTTTAAATTTATAATTAACTTATACAATTTGCAATTCCTAGTATTACCAAAATTTTATCGAAAAAGAAAATTTGTAGATTCTTAACTTAAAATTCAGAATTAAGTATGAATTCCTAATTTATTCAGAATTAACTAGGATAATAAAAAAATTTATTAGAGAAGAAGGAGGAGAAGAGGACTTGCCTTGGATTGGGAATGACCTAGATTTTTCCACAAACCCTAAATTGAACCCAATAGCAAATAACAACCCTTGTTAGTATTCTAACCTAGTATGAATTGGGAAAAAAATAAGGATTGGGGAAAGAAGATGAGGATTACCTAGGTTTCCTCCTTGGAGAGTTGAAGTGGAAGAGGAGGAGATGAAGAAGAGGGGGTGGTGGAGATGGCCGGGGGGGGCGGACGGCCGGCGGCGGCAGGCGGACGGCGGGCGGCGGCTGGGGGCGACGGCAGCGGCGGCAGGGGGTCGGGGCAGCGGCAGCAGGTGGTCGGAGGGGGGTGTGTGTGTGTTTGTGTTTTGTTTGTTTTTTTTCTCTTCCTTTCCTTTGTGTGTGTGTGGTTCTTATAGAGGGAAGGGTGTGTGTGTGGTTTTTATAAAGGGGGAAAAGGGTGCTGTGGTGTTGGGTTTTGTGTGTGTGTGTGTGTGTGTGTGTGTGTGTGTGTGTGTTTGTGTGTTGGGGGAGGGGAAGATTATATAGAGAGGAAGGGGGTGAGGTGTCCCCCTTCCACACAAGTCCATAGGACACATGGGGGGGGGGCACTTGGCCATCCTATGGTTAGGGTTAGGGTTAGGGTTAGGGTATGACATGTCATGAAATATAAATAAATGACAATAATAATAATACTAATAAAATAATTATCATAATAATGATAATAATAATAATAATAATAATAATAATAATAATAATAACAACAACAATAATAATAATAGTGGAAAAAAAATAAGAGTATGACAAATTACATCCATAACTGGAGAGTATGTCTCAACATAGTTAATTCCAGGTCTTTGAGAGAAACCTTGTGCTACAAGTCGGACTTTGTATCTTTCAACTTCGTTTCTCTCATTTCGTTTTCTCACGAACACCCATTTAAAACCAACAGGATTTATGCCCTTTGGTGTTTCCACTATAGGTCCAAATACACCACATTTTTCTAAAGATTTTAATTCTGCTTGAATAGCATCTTTCTACATTGGCCAATCTTTTCTTTGTCGATATTCATTTATACTACGTGGTTCATTTTCACAATCATCATTGTCCTTTGATATTTCAGTAGCTACAGCGTAGCTAAATATGTCATCGATGACAAATATTTTTCTATTCCACAATTCACCTGAACATGCATGGAATATCGAGATCTCTTCATTTTCAGGTACATGTGCCTCTATAGAGGCATCCATAGGCATTTCGGGGAATTTGTAAACATGCACATCTTCATTATCTATTTTCGGCGCTCCAGCCACTATTGGGCTTTTATCAGGACAAGATGTTTCATTTACTCTCCTTTTTCTAGGAGCACTATCCTTGGAACCTATAGGCCTACCACGCTTTTGACGTGTAGTAGTAGATTCATTTGCCGCCTTGTTTAGATTTTGTTCAACATGAACATTAATTCTGGCTGGCACATTTCTAGCTGGCACATGAGATCTAGTTACCTTTGCGGCATCATTAAATGCATCAGGTAATTGATTTGCAATTTTTTGCAAATGTAGCATTCTCCTTGTCTCATAATCACATTGTGGAGTTTTTGGATCTTGATGAGATAGAGTAGGCGTATTCCATGTCAATTCACGCCGTTCATTAGCAATAGATTGTTCTATATGAACAATGTGTTGTTTACCTCCCCTAACGGTGGGAAAACTCTCTCATCAAATTTGCAATCTTCAAATCTTGCAGTAAAGACGTCACCAGTCATTGGTTCCAAATATCTTATTACGGAAGAAGATTCAAAACCAATGTATATTCCCAAACGCCGTTGGGGACCCATCTTAGTTCTTTTGGGAGGTGGAATTGGGACATGTACTTCACATCCGAACTTTCTCAAATGTGAAATGTTGGGTTATCTACCACTAACAAGTTGTATGGGTGAAAAAGTATGGTAGGCAGTCGGTCTAAATTTAACTAGAGATGCAACATATAAAATAGCATGTCCCCATGCCTCAATTGTCAGACTAGATTGCATTAGTAGAGGTCTAGCTATAAGTTGGAGATGTTTAATAAATAACTCAGCTAACCCATTTTGTGTGTACACATGGGAAATATGATGTTCTACCTCAATCCCTAATGATGTACAATAATCATCAAACACTTGTGAGGTAAATTCAGCGGCATTATCAAGTCTAATTGACTTAATCGAGTTATCAGGAAACTGAGATCTAAGTTTAATAATTTGGGCCAAAAGATGAGAAAATGCAAGATTTCTAGTAGAAAATAAACAAACATGTGACCACCTAGTAGATGCATCTATGAGTACCATAAAATATCTAAAAGGACCACTAGCAGGATGAATAGGACCACAAATGTCTCATTGTATTCTTTGCAAGAAAGTCGGAGACTCATTCTTAACTTTTAGGAAAGATGGTCTAGTTATAAACTTTTCTTGTGAACATGGAACACATAGGTGATTCTTTGGTAAACCAAGATCGTAATTTTTCAATAAGTGTCCGCAAGAATTATTAATGATCCTCTTGAACATAGTTTGTCCCGGGTGACCTAAACGGTCATGCCAAATGGTACATAAGATAGGATCATTGACTTTATGTTTTGCCACATTCATATGTGATTCAATTATACCAATGGTGGTGTAATACAAACCCACCGAGAGACTAGAGAATTCTTCTAATGTGAGCTTTTTGCTCCCAACATTAGATGTGATACATAGTGTCTCTTTATTGTTATTATTTTGAGTTTCAATATGGTATCCATTTTTGCGTATATCCTTGAAACTTAGCAAAAAAAATTTGGAATTGCTTGAATATAACGCATTTTGCAAATGGATTTGAGTGCCATTAGGTAACATAATGTGTTCTCTTCCAAAACCCTCAATTATATGGGGCTGGTCCAGCTATTGTTGATACTTTATGCATGTCAAATACTAAATTTGAAAAAAAAAAACTTTTGATTCTTCAAAATCGTATGTGTTGTAGAACTATCTACCAAACACATATCCAAGTCATTTTTCTCCCTTCGTATATCCATACTTTCATTATGAAAAAAAAATTATGAACATATACTCAACTAACACAAATATAATAAAAGTAATTAAGCATACCAAACGATAACATCATATTATAGAGATGCAACTTTCAAATACATAACAAAGTAATGACATATTCTTCAACAAACTCTCATGGCCTAGATAATTCATGATAGTAACTAAAAACAAAAAACATGACTTCAAATTTAAAGAGTTCATAATACTTGAAGTAAAACATATGTCGACCGAGTGCCCATTCAATGGAAGGTGGATTCGCCAGCATTTCTTCAAACTGTTCATTGGTAATCTGATTCCCATTTTGATCCTCAAAAAAATCGGAACAATTCAATTGAGTGATGTCAAGTGGCTGGTCATTGTCCCAATATGCTATCATATTTGCTTCTATTTTCTTTGATTCTTTGAATTTGTCAACCTCTTGTTGATTAGTCCGACATTGCTTAAACCAATGTCCATTTTTGTCACATTTATGACAAGCAGTACTACCATTATTTGGTTTATATTAAGGATTTGAATTCTCTTTGTTAGAGGGTGCTGTCCACTTGTTCCATTTGGTCTTTTGTGAACCACTATTTTCGCCTTTGTTATAAGGCTGATAACCATGACCATACCTCCAGCCATAACTTTTTCCTTTTCCACGTCCTCTTCCATGTCCTCTACCACGACCTCTGTGTTAGCCCAATGATTATATCATATTTTTGAATATGGCTAATCAATTAAGTTTAACATATTGATATCACTAATATTCATGTAATCACTATCATGTTGCTACTTAAACTTAGCATTGTCCTAATGTTAGCATTGTCCTAAATGTTCTCTATATCAATATTGCTATGCTTGTATCATATTGGTTTGTTTGTCTAACATGTACTTGTAGATATGTTGTAAGCATGATCATACCTGATCAAACCAGGACATATGCAATGGGCCAAAGACGGTGTTGGCGAAGCCCCCGGAAGGTATTCAGATTTCTAGATCTGTTTATCTTTGGACGACCGCCGTCAAGTGAAAAAGGCGTCTTCAAGTCTGCTCAAATATCTAAAGAAATGCGTCATCAAAGGGCTCTTGGTTTTCCTATTTTATCAATATATTTTTCATATTTATTGAGTCTAGGAATACGATGTACACTGCATCGTACTGGCAAATAGGCTACCCAAGAAACGTTTTCAAAATACCCTTTCATTTTGAAAATAAGCCCACTTACAAAAGCCCAAACAACTTCCTAACTGTTTGACTTTCCAAATAGCCCAAAAGCAGTTTGCAAAAACCCTAACAGAACTCCAACAGAACTCGGACAGAATTCGGCCAGAGTTCGGCCCGAATTCGGCCAGAGTTCGGTTAGTGAACGTTGCTTTTTGAACTTGGTCTCCCTGCAGTTACGGATCCCACCGAGATTTTTTCATAGAGTTCTGCCCGAATTCTGCCCGAATTCTGTCAGAATTCTGCCTTTGGAAAAACTATAAATAGAGAAAGATTTCGATCATTTCAACTCACTCATTCACTTTCATATCTCTTCTCTATAAGCCTACTACTTCTTCCAAAGTATTCTGAGCTATTCATTTTCAAATCCCAAGCCAGTTACAATCCTCTAGTCGATTTGCCAGTACGGTACAGTCTAGAAGTTTCAGAGTGGTTGTAATCAGAGGCTTGATTGAAGGTACACACTTCACAATTGAAGTTGGTCGAGTACTTCGGATCAAAGCTCGCGTTGTAGAAGTTGCAAGAACTTCGGATGAAAACTTGTGGTGATTTTTCATAGTGGATTCAACTGGAAGCTAGAGTTCTTTCGACTGGACTAGTCCTCACAAGAGGAAAACCAGTATACATCCTTGTGTTTGCATTTGCTCTCTACTCTCTACTTTTCATTTACATATCTGTGATATATTATCTGTGATCTTGTTACTAACATTTTTAAATAGTTAATTTCCGCTGCCTACTCTATTCACCCCCTCTAGAGTATTGCGCTTTACAACTCGTTCCTACAATCGGTCCTACAATTGGTATCAGAGCGAGTTATACAGGTAAAGCGAGATAACACTGCTATTATATTCTTATTTATATAACTGCTGTTACATAGATCACTATATCACATATGGCAAGTATGTACTTCACAACTGAAGAGCAATCCTCAAATAGACTCCCACTATTTGATGGAACAAACTATAGCTATTGGAAGACACGGATGAGCTTCTATCTGAAGTCTCTAGATTTTGACTTATGGTCAATTGTTGTCAATGGCTACAAGAAGCCCACTATCACTTCTATTCTCACATCCTCTATAATCAACAAGCCTTATTATAGTTACACGGAGGAAGAGAAGAAGTTAGCTAGCCTTGATGCAAAAGCTATGCATATGTTTTATTGTGCTGTAGACACAAATGTATTCAATCTTATTTCTACTTGCACAACATCTCATAAAATTTGGAAAGTTCTTGAAGCTACTTATGAGTGCAGGTATGAAAGCAAAGCTAGCAACTCCAGAGAGAAGGATAGTCTTCATAATGATGCAAATACGTGCATGATGGAATTGGAATTTAAGGTACAACACAATCCTTTATACGAAGAAGAGCTTGTATGTGACAACTACAAGAAGATAGACCACATCCAAGAAGATTGTACTACTGCTAGAAAGGAGAGTCACTACGAACAAAGATTATCATCTCACAAGTACACTAGCACGAGCATATGGTGTGAAAGCGAAGCAAGCGATTCTGAAAAAGAAGAAGAAGAAGAAGATTCTGAAGAAGAAGAGAGACCTCATCAAGCTGCAAATTTATGCACAATGGCATTATCTAACGAGGTACAAAATAATTCTTTTTCTGGAGAGAGTAAATTTTCTTATGATGATTTATCTGATGCTTTCAGTGATCTGTTAGAAGAACACAAGAAAGTATTAGATAAATATAAGCAAGCTAGAAAGGATATTCGATCTTATAAGCGTGAGATTGAAAAGCTTACTTGCTTATTGAATGATGCTAGAGATACTTCTACTTCTGATAATTCTACTGAGATTTCCACACTGAAGTTTAGATTGCATGAGGCACTTGATTGCATTGAGAAAAGCACTCAAGAAAATGCTAAACTTAAGGAGAAATTAGAATCAGAAAAGAAGAAGTATTCTATTGCTTCATGTAGAATTGATGCTATTTCTGCTAAGTATGATGAGATCTGTGCTAACTCTAAAAAGTTAGAGATTAGACTTGGGAAGCAGGTAATACAACCTACGACTCAGTCTAACACAGGACACTTAGCACATCACAAAGTCACACACGTCAGATCTTTTACTAAGGAAGCAAGCAAAGCTAAAGCTTCACACAACCATGCTTTCTATTACAAGTATCCACGCATATCATGTCACCCCACTGCACGTTCTCATACTGCTGTATATAGTACTAATGTTAATTCTTTCTGTCATTATTGTGGTTTGAATGGACATGTTTCTAATCGTTGTCAGATTAGAAAGCTAGTTGATATAAACTTGTGCAAATGGGTTCCCAAAGCTAACAAATGTGGATCCAAGTATTGGATACCAAAGTCTTCACCTAATATTGCAGGTGAAGCTTCTCATATCAAATAGAACCATGGAACATGTTGGTGATTGCAAAGCTACAAAGGTCATCTTCCATGCAATTGTACCAACAGAAGTGTGGTCACTAGAACCACTTCGGTAACATGCTTCCTAAATAGTTTTTAATATCTAGCATGTTCTTATTGATTTCCTACTATTAGCTTTCATTGATGTCTTTTAAATTGTTTATTGTTTGAATCAATGTGATATATAATCCTAGCTTGACTAGTTGTTTAGCTTAAATGATTAGTTCACACTATATAGTCTTTTACCCACTTTCCATTAGTGTGACTCATTTGTCTATGTATGTTCTTTACTTTTAATCTTTATTCTTGAAGCATGCATAGGAGCTAAAATTTTTTTTGTTAATATGCTTTTGACTCTCTGTATTTATATTTTTTTTAATGGTCACTTCTTACCGATTTGTCTTTAACATGTCATATTTACTTTGATCAGTATTTTGTGTGTATTTATGTTTAGCACAAGTCTCCTATTTACTTGAAAAGTATATACATATATTTTTATGTTAACCTTGTGCTTGCATAATATACTTCACTATTGATTCTCATATTTTATTTTGATTACCTTCTTATGAATCAATTACATCTTTGTCTGACAAAGTTTATTTATGCATGTTTCTGATCTTGTGATAATTTTTTTATGCTTATTAATGATACATGAATAATTCATTTTCATTTATATATTGCTCATATGTTTCTTATATTTTTTTGTATAAATATCTTTATTGGGATATATGAGTTAAGTTCAAGTTCTATATTATATTATTTTGAAAAGTAGTTTCAAACTTGTGCTTATCTCATACTTTAGCTATTAATTACTTTGGACAAATTCATGTACTTTTCTTTATCAGCTTCTTCCTCAAAGCCGCTTTTAATGATGTATGTTTTTCTTGGCTTTTTGGTTGACATTTTGGATACATGATATTTTTAATATTTTGATCTTGATAAACCATTGTTTGGGTATTTACTTCTCTTATATTTAAGGATTCTGAATTTCGATGATGTTCGATGATACTGCATATATTCCTTTGAATCGATCTAAGTTTTTAAGAGTAAAGATCATTTTGGGAACAAGCCGAAAATGGTCCTTCTGTCATATAGGTGTAAATAGCCTGAAACGACACGATGCACTAGTCTTCGGACTATCGCTAGCTGGGAACCGGCCCCTACAGCTAACCCGAAGTGATCAATACTTTATAGACTTAAGATTTATTAAGGTGTACTTGCAACTATCGTCTAGTTCTGGATCCAAAGTACTGAACCCAGTCCTCTAGGTTCCAGAATACATCAACGTATCTAGGTCCTACATTTTGATTTACAAATGTTTTATATTTTATTGTTACCCAATAATTTTGGAGCACATATGGATAAATGTAATTCATACATCTTATACCGTATGCTATATTGTTCTAAGATTTTTAAGTCCATAGAATATAATTTATTTCATATTGCACTAATTCTTTTTAAATCCTCGGTTATTAAAGAAGAGATTTATTTTGGGTACAAGCCTACAAAAGGTCTGTCTGTCACCACGACTACGGTCGAAGCGAAGCGGTACTTAAGTGTTCCCCGGTGAACCTCCGTTAGCTGGGACAGTACCTCTATAGCTTACCCAAGATTGATCAACGCTTTATAAACTAAAGATTTATTGAGATTTAGTTGCAATTGTTATTTGATGGATTTTGGATTTTAGATTTGATGGATAATATTCTCTTTATATTTTCACAAAAAGGTAGCATATGTTGATCTATCTTGTCGATTGTGAGATTCTATAGCATAGATTAATTTATGTCATCTTTTGACTTATACGATTATTCATCATGCTATTTTGAAATATCTTTTGATTGTTTTATTTTTAAATGTTCATTTAATGGATATTTCTTCTTTTGTCTAAAGAATATTGTTTTTCGTATTACTCATTGAATATTATAGTATTGTGATTTCATCTTTAGCTTGCGTAATATTCATATTTTTGAGCTTTATATTATTATCTTCTTATTCAAGTTACTTACTGTCTACAACAGTAACTCTTTGCAGAGGAGAAGTCATGCATATTGAATGTCTCTCTCTCTCAAAGCGTTTTTTTCTTTAAGCCTCCGGTTATCAGATGGACACCGTGCAACGGCTTTAAAAGGGAATAAATGAACTTTGATAAGAAGACCTAATATTTTTGAATTAGTTTTCTACTTTCGAAAATATGTCTCTGAATTTTATTTTAAAAAAAATTGTCTATACTATTATTTTTGGATATAACCATGTAAAGGTGGAGTAGTTAATTGTTTCAAGTCAATTAGCCCCTTGACATGCCATATATCTAGAATACACTTTTCTTTGGACATTTATCTGGTTATGTTTATTGGTTCAAAATGGATTTATTTATGATTTATGGATTCATTTATTGAAATTGTTTCCGTGATTCGAATCGCAAACTTTCAGTCTGAGGACTAAATGGACGCATTTGAACATTTATTAAGACATTTTTCGTAATAAATTCCACATTTTTGAAAAGTCTTTTTGATTTTTTTTGATTTATTGAATCTGTCCGGTACTCAAATGTTATTATTAAAGACAGTTTTTCAAAATCTTTTAATGTCTTAAAATATTTCTTATATATATATATATATATATATATATATATATATATATATATATATATATTGGAGATATATGTTATTTGTTCATCTTTAAGCGTTTATTTATTGGATGTTTCCTTTTGCCTAAAGATGATATTTATTTGTTTTTGGAATTTTATATGCATTTGATCAAAGGAAAGAAAGATGCATATCTTGGATATCCCTTCGATCTTGTGATTATTTTTTCTATCTATTTTATGCATATAAATTATTTTTGCACTATATACGCATATTTTAAGGGAGAGCAAATTAATTGTTTCAATTGTTTTATGCCCTTAATATGTGGTATACCTAGTTCACCATGGACTTATATTGTCTTATTTAAATATCTTGTTGAGTTGGTCATGATATTTACATTTGTATTGAGTTTATGAGAGAATTTATGATTATTATTATTATTTTTTTAATTCTCTCATTTGTGTTTCTAAAAGTTATCTTGCCAAATATGTTTAATCATCCTTATTTGATTATTTCTTGAGTTTGAATTAATTTTATTTATTGATAGCCCTTTTTGAGTTTAAACTGATTTGGCATTTCTTATTGAGGTTTTATCTCAAAGTTCATGATTATCTTATTTAGACTGATCATACTTTGCGGGGGAGCATTCAAGTCGACTGAATTTCTCCTTCTCAAGTACTTTGTCTTCATTACCTTCATGTTTATCTGATGGATATATATATCATGCTAAGGTAATTGAATTCAAATGCATGAACTTTGGTATAGATTTTACATAGATTCTAGTGTACATATTTTGATTTCTTTTCGATGATTATACTCTTTATGGAATTGATTCACTAATTTGTATGGGCAAATTATGAATCATAATTTTTTTTGTGACCATTGTTAAAAGTCTCATTATAGTTTTAATTTTTTTACATATACTAGATCTACGAATTTCTATTCCTTATAATTTATTTATGACCAATGATTGATTCCTACTATATTGATAGATTTTTTTTTGGTCAAATGACATTCAAAACATTTTTCATTTTTGGTTTTCTAGTTGGTAAACTCTGTATTGATTGATTTTCAATGTTTTTAAGTTCAACCAACTATCTTTGATAAGTTTTTCTACTTTGGTTATGTAATTTTCTTAACTTGTCGTTACACTGTTCTCCTAGTCCTTGATCATGATTATTTTTGCTTTCCTCATTTACTTATGCTTGAGTTTATTTTAGCTCTAATTACGGGGGAGCTTATTTTTGATCATGTCAAAGGGGCAGAAATAAGTTTAATAAGTTTAAGTCAGCACGCAATATTCTAGTATTATGTGTTTATTATTGATACACGCATCTATTGTATATACATTAAACTTAAAGGATTTGCCATAATCAAAAAGGGGGAGATTGTTAGCCCAATGATTATATCATATTTTTTAATATGGCTAATCAATTAAGTTTAACATATTGATATCACTAATATTCATGTAATCACTATCATGTTGCTACTTAAACTTAGCATTGTCCTAATATTAGCATTGTCCTAAATGTTCTCTATATCAATATTGCTATGCTTGTATCATATTGGTTTGTTTGTCTAACATGTACTTGTAGACATGTTGTAAGCATGATCATACCTGATCAAACCAGGACATATGCAATGGGCCAAAGACGGTGTTGGCGAAGCCCCCGGAAGGTATTCAGATTTCCAGATCTGTTTATCTTTGGACGACCGCCGTCAAGTGAAAAAGGCGTCTTCAAGTCTGCTCAAATATCTGAAGAAATGCGTCATCAAAGGGCTCTTGGTTTTCCTATTTTATCAATGTATTTTTCATATTTATTGAGTCTAGGAATACGATGTACACTGCATCGTACTGGCAAATAGGCTACCCAAGAAACGTTTTCAAAATATCCTTTCATTTTGAAAACAAGCCCACTTACAAAAGCCCAAACAACTTCCTAACTGTTTGACTTTTCAAATAGCCCAAAAGAAGTTTGCAAAAACCCTAACAGAACTCCAACAGAACTCGGACAGAATTCGGCCAGAGTTCGGCCCGAATTCGGCCAGAGTTCGGCCAGAGTTCGGTTAGTGAACGTTGCTTTTTGAACTTGGTCTCCCTGCAGTTACGGATCCCACCGAAATTTTCTCATAGAGTTCTGCCCGAATTCTGCCCGAATTCTGTCAGAATTCTGCCTTTGGAAAAACTATAAATAGAGAAAGATTTCGATCATTTCAACTCACTCATTCACTTTCATATCTCTTCTCTATAAGCCTACTACTTCTTCCAAAGTATTCTGAGCTATTCATTTTCAAATCCCAAGCCAGTCACAATCCTCTAGTCGATTTGCCAGTGCGGTACAGTCTAGAAGTTTCAGAGTGGTTGTAATCAGAGGCTTTATTGAAGGTACACACTTCACAATTGAAGTTGGTCGAGTACTTCGGATCAAAGCTCGCGTTGTAGAAGTTGTAAGAACTTCGGATGAAAACTTGTGGTGATTTTTCATAGTGGATTCAACTGGAAGCTAGAGTTCTTCCGACTGGACTAGTCCTCACAAGAGGGAAACCAGTATACATCCTTGTGTTTGCGTTTGCTCTCTACTTTCTACTTTTCATTTACATATCTGTGATATATTATCTGTGATCTTGTTACTAACATTTTTAAATAGTTAATTTCCGCTGCCTACTCTATTCACCCCCCTCTAGAGTATTGCGCTTTACAACTCGTTCCTACAATCGGTCCTACACTCTGGTAACCCCAAAATTTGCATTTGCTTCAGGAATTGCCATTGACCCAGTTGGTCTAAAGTTGTGGTTTTTCATGAGAACGTTGCTATTTGCCTCTGCTACAAGGAGACAAGTCACCAGTTCAGAATATTTTGTGAAATGTCTTTCACGATATTGTTCCTGCAAAAGCACATTACTTGTATGAAAAGTGGAGAGGATTTTCTCAAGCATTTGAGCCTCTGTTACTTTTTCTTCGTACAACCTAAGACGAGAAACAATATTAAACAGAGCAGAATTATATGCTTTAACAGTTTTATAGTCTTGGTATCTCAGGTTCAACCATTCACTTTGAGCAATCGGAAGGATTACCATCCTTTGATGGTCAAATCTATCCTTTAGAGATGTCCACAAACTCAATGGATCATCCTCACATAGATATTCTGCCTTTAGATCATCATGGATATGATGTCGTAGGAAAATCAAAGCCTTAGCCTTGGCTTCATAAGATTCTTTATTTTCCTTCTTAATAGTACCATCAAGCTTGTTGGACTGCAAGTGCAACTTCGCATCCAATTGCCATGATAAGTAATTGTCTCCGCTCATATCAAGAGCTTTGAATTCAATATTTGCAAGACTCGACATCTATATAGCAGAAATAATTATATTAGAGATAAATTAATTTAAATAGTAAAATTGACAAGTGCTTTCAATATTACAAAATTTTACATATGCCACAATGTGATGAAACGCTATAAAAAAATATTATGTCATATATTTATCACATATACAACAATGTGATCATTATATAATAATCTTTAGGTCATCATGGTTTGTATTTTGGGTACTTTTTCATAATACGGTTCATATATACAACAATGTAAATTGGTACCTTGTAAAAAATGAAATAAAATAATGGAAATATCAATTTCATATAGTCTTTTTTTTTAACCTAATAATGGAAATATCATTTTTTTAACAATGTGAATTGGTACCTTGTAAAAAAAATTAAAAAAACTTGTAGTTTTATGATGAGCACATGCCCTCATTGTTATAACAGTATGAAACTTATGGTCATCAAAAACAGGACTTTAACCAAAAAAAAGAGATTAAAGTTGAAATACAGCCTGTCGTAAAATGTAAGCAAATGAGTTCCGAAAGGTGGAGTATACTATGATGTAAGTCTGTAACACAGAAGTTTGGCCGAAATACAAATTTGTTATGTGTACTACTTAAACTGATGTGCTGAAAAAAAATGTTAATCATCTCGATCCTTTGCCTTCTCGTGTGTAGATTAAATGTGTAAATATATAAATTAAATCACTACAATTTACTTCAATGCAAACAATTGGAAAATAAACTACAGAAATCTACAGGCAACCCTGGCAAATCAAGAGATGAGCATCACTAAAAAAAACTAAATCAGAACAAAACCTTTCATTCAGTTCCAATTTCGTTTCAATTTCATTTTACAACAAATGTAAGCGTAAAATCAAACTCACCTTGGAGAATCGTGCTGATAACGTATTGTAAAACAAAGAGAAGGAGATGGAGGAAATTATTTCTTCATTCACTTGTGTTGATCAACTTGACAAGAGCCTCTTATATTGGCTTACAAATGAGCTTACTATCATGATGACGATTAAAAAGAATAATGCTAAAAGTCATAGGTTATGGATAACCAAAGGCCATAGGTTATGGATAACCCAAAAGGCATAGGTTATAGACACCAAATAATTATGGTGATTTATCCATATTTATAACAGACTTTGCTTTTTTGCTCATTTTTGTTTCTATTTTACTATGTTTTTAGCTATTAGATTTTAATAACAAAACCATTTTAAAGATATATGTAGTAGCACAGCCATCCCAGAATTTCATTCCTGGCCCCGCCCCTGCCTACAAGCTAAGATATACACTTATCAAAACCTCAATAACTCTCTAAGTTAATTGAAATTTGAAAAAGAAAGAAAAAGCAGTAGTAAAGATCTAAAGAAAAAGAAATTAGAAAAGAAAGAAAAAGAAAAAAGAAATAGTAATAGTAAAGATCTAAAGATCTCTTCTTTCCACTTTTAGGGGCTGTTTGGTTTGACTGCACTGGCTTGAAAGTGCATGAAAAAATAAAACTCAGTTGAACTCGTGAGAGTTCAGCTATTTGGATGGAGAGTTGGAACTCCTCCAAACTCCTCTATTTTTTTCCAGTTTCACTTCCGTCACATTTTGATTGAAACTCGTAGAAACTCCTATGGAGTAAAAAGAGAAAGTAACAAAAAGAAGTTTGAGGAGGAGGGGAGCAGAGACGAGAGAGAAATTGGGATGTGGTCACTCCCGTCTCGTCTATGGGCGGGCTCGGCGGATCCGTTGGCGGAATCCTGCAGACGACCGAAGATGAGCACCTGCGACGTTGCCGGCCGGAGTGCGGTGGCTCACGCGGACCCGTCATATCTCCACCGGGGTCCTCGCTCACGCCGGCGTCGAGGATGGTGCGGAGGCGGGAGACGTCGCCGACGCAGGAGTGAAGTGGTGGAGGTCCTCCGGATCGATCGAGGGAGAGAGAATGATTGGAGTTTTTTTTAGAAATGATCCGCTATACTGTGGGAAAAGGATTTGAGTGGGTTTTATTTTGTTTTTGTTTTTATTTTTTTAATTACTTTTTTATGTTTTATTTATTTTTTACTTTATTTTACAAAAGATAAACAAAGAGATATATATATATCCATTTAGTTTATTTTATTAATTTAGTTTAATTTATTTTATTAATTTAATATGAATGTTCAATTTGTTTAATTTATTAATTTAGTTTGATTTGCTTTATTATTATGGTAATCAATAAACAAAGAGATATATATCCACTTTCAACCATCAACCAAACTAGGGGTGTGCATCGGTCGGTGGTCGACCTATTTGGTCCCAACCGAAGTCGAACCGAAGTTAATCGGTTTGAAAATAAACAAAACCGAACCAAACCAACCAAATGGTCGGTTCGGTTTTGAAACCGACCGACTTGGTTCGGTTTGGATTGGTTCGACTTGGTCGGTTTTGATCACATAAAAAAATAGACTGTATGTTTTTTTTTGTGAAACCTCAGTCAACTTGTACTTTGCAACAGTAAATACAATTCAGCAGCTTCAATTCAACTTGCGCTTTGCAGGTGGAAAAAATGCCAATTATACATATAAAAAATCATATACATTCAACCAAAAATCTATTTCATGTGCACAAGAGCAATTAGAAATGAATAGGAGCCGCAAGCACTCCTCTTTGAGACTAGAGAGAGAGAGAGTTCTTTCAACTTCAACTTGATAAATTGTTGTAATGTGAATAAATGAACCAAATCGGTATAATACAACCCAATGAACCCATACCCAATCGGCCAACCCTAATTATTTAATAAGAATTTGGTTCGTTCGGTTCGGTTTAGTCGGTTTTTGGCATAACCAAACCGTGATCCGAACCGAATCGGTCGGTTTTGAAAAAATTGAAGTCGAACCAAACCAACTGAACCATCGATTCGGTTTAAAACCAATCGATTCGGTTTGGCTTGGTTCGATTTGGTTGGTTTGACTTAATTGTGCACAGCCCTAAACCAAACATCCGAACTCCTTTTTTTCACTTTCAACAACCATCCAAACAACAAACTCAGTTTCCGTCCACTTGCAAGAGACAAAAAGTATTCTATCCAAACACATTTTAGAAAGTGCCACTTTTACACTTCCAACAAAAACAATTGTCACTTTCACACTTCCAAAGAGTTAACATATATCCAAACAACCCCTAAGAGGAAAGAGCAGCGATAAGAGGGGAAAAAAAAGGGTCCGACTATACGCACCCCACCTATTTCTAAGTTGACCCCAATTTCTAAGTTTACCCCACTAATAGAAAACTAGACTGGACAAATTTCTAAGTCTACCCCAATTCTGGACAGAAATGCCCCTAATCCAAATGAAACATAACCCCACCCCAATCCACCATATCATTCAATTATTTCTAAGTCTACCCCAAACCCCAAACACACATTCAAACCCATCCCAACCTAACCCTAAAACTCTCCTCCTCCACCCCATTTTCGAACCGAACTCTCCCATTTGTACGACCCTAAAATTTCGAACGAAAACGCAAAAATTTTTAGGGTTTCCATCGGCACTGTTCGGCCATGGTTTGTCGGACGGATGTCAAACTGTTCGGCTCACGACAGTCAGAACTTTTCTACTATGTTCGACAACATCCTGCCGAACAGTTTGTATTTGTTCGACCATCACAGGTCGAACAGTATGGATTTGTACGTTCGACCTGTGTATGTCGAACACTTTTAATGTGTTCGACCTGTGTATGTCGAACAGTACGAATTTGTCCGACTCGTTCAGGTCGAACAGTTCGCAAATTTTGTTTTTTTTTTCAAAATCGAAATAGCCCAATCACTACTCGAAGCAAAAACATTAGTAGGGAGATCTCCTATCATTACTTTGGCCCTCCATTGTAATTTCTTTAAGCTTCAAATAATGTCCTCTAGGGTTTTTGGGTTTGAGGAAGATAGGTTGGGGTGTAGAGTTAGAAATAGAAAAAGGATAAATCAGTCATTTAACAATACAACTTAAGTTACTCAGAAAAGTTGGGGTCAACTTAGAAATAGGTGGGGTGCGTATAGTCGGACCAAAAAAAAAAACCAGCGATAAGAGGGAAAAAAAAAACCCTAATCCTATTTAGAGAGAGAGCGGCGATAATATTTAGAGAGAGAGCAGCGATAGGAAAAAAAAACCCTAATCCAGAGAGCAGCAATGCGTCCCCTCGACGAGAAGGAGACTACGGCCGTCTTCGATAAGATGATGAAGTTCAGCGGAGTTAACCTCGCCCACATCGTCAACCGCTCCGGCGGTGAGGCTGGCCGCTACGTGTTCCGGCTCCACAAGAACCGCGTCTACTACGTCTCCGATTCTCTCGTCCGCCGTGCCACCAACGTCTCCCGCGAGCGCCTCGCCTCCCTCGGCATCATCGTCGGCAAGTTCACCAAGGGCGGCTCCTTCCGCCTCACCATCCAGTGCCTCGACCTCCTCACGGCTCACGCGAGCAACAAGGTCTGGCTCAAACCCGCCGCCGAGATGTCCTTCCTCTACGGTAATTCGGTACTCAAGGGCGGCCTTGCGAGGATCACGGAGAACACCAAGTCCGGGGACGGCGTGGTGGTGTTCTCCATGAGCGACGTGCCGCTCGGCTTCGGCGTCGCGGCCAGGGGCACGCAGGAGTGCAGAAAGGCCATCGCCGACGCCATCGTGGTCAACCACCAGGCCGACCTCGGGGAGTATCTCCGCAACGAGGACGACCTCTGAACGTAACCGGACGGGAAGGTATATTCTCATGAGAGGAAATTAATTGTTGATCTGTTTCTATTGTGTCGTGTTGGATTTGTAGCGTCTTTAATTTTTGCGTTGTGTCCAATACTGGGCTGGTTAGGTATACTCTTATTTTGCATGTCTCTCTATTGTGTCTTGCATGTCTCTATTGTGTCATATGGTATGCGTGTACCTGTGTAACATAGGTTTCAACTTTCAAGTCTATTACAATTTTAGGGCTCAGCTAAGTTGAAAATAAGAAATTTGTGGAGTGTCCGTGCTTCCTAGTCTGGTATCCGTTGGAATATACATACATGTATGCAATGCTGGCTGATTGGTCTAGAACTGGATTGAGGATATAAAGGAAAAGAAAGGTGTGTTTAATTGAAGTGGGAAGATTAACAGAAGTAAATGTGTATGTTTAATTAGAGTAGGGATGTTGACTATTTGCATGGACACAAATCTGCATGATTACACTGACCCGATACAGTTTTTTGTTCTTTTGCATGTCCTATATTTTTGTATTTTTGCCTCTCTATTTCTATGAGAGGAAACAAATGTAAGGGTGTGCTTGATTGCAGGGTGAAAAATATGTGGAAAATAAATTAATTTCACAGTATTACTTTACTAGGAAAAATTTTCCATGGAATTTTGATTTTTTATGGAAAACTTAATTTGGGTGTTTGATTGTCATTATTTTCCACGGAAAATAGTTATTTTCCATGGAAAATGATATTTTCCTATGGACTGGGCCAGTTTCATTTTCCACCATTTTGGAGGAAAATATGGAAAATGATAGTTTTTGGAAAAATAATTCCATTTAAAATATAAGCTATCAAATGCTACAGTTGGTGGAAAATTTGTGATGGAAATATTTTTCATGGAAAAAAGTTCAATCAAACACAGCAGCCTAAGTGATAATAACCTGGATAGAAGTTATCAGTAGTGCTGCTAATCTTTTTGAATTAAAGGCTTTTAATTCATAACTGAATTTTCCTTGTCTTGATTTGTGAAATTTTTTTACTTCTGGAACTATAAATTATGATGCATGTGTACTTTTATAATCGATCTGGATATGGAAGAATCCAGCCAATCCGAGGTTATGGCCTGAAATTGTTACTTCGATAGTGTTAATTTGAGAGAAAATGTTCATTGAAGGAAATGTGATCGGAATCATTGTTTGCGTTTGGTATGATCTTACAGGCTTGGCAATCTAGGACATTACTTTTCATATTTACAAATATGCCTTGTGTATAGTGCACTGGCACACTGTTTGGAGCGAGTGCTATAATTAAAATGGTGTATTAAATGGTAAGGGCTAAACTCAAGTTAATCTTGTTTTCTAACTCATATACCATGTAGAATCTACCATGGCGTTTGCTGTCTCAGAAGAGGAATAGGCAATAGTATTTCACGAGACTGAAGAAAGGTGAATACTATATATAAATTGGGTTCTTGAAGGTATCGCAAGGCTAGAACCAATTTGATCATTGGATGTGCTATGATGAATAGAGCAGTTCCTTAAATAAATGATAACTTTTAGTTTATCTTTGTTTGTGTTATGATATCTTTGTTTGAACAAAGTGCTTTTGAAGAACTAGGAATCCTTCTCAAGAGAGAGCAATAGGGATGAGCTTCCACATACAACACAATGACAAACTAGAAGTAATCTTTTTAATCTTCTATATAATTCACTTATTTCATCTTCCTGGTTGCATTTTTTCTAATTTGTTCCCATAGACACCACCAGCCATATTATGGGCACAGCCTAGAATTAGGTTCTCTATGTTTCTAGTGTCATGAGTCATGACTCATATATAATATTTAGTTTCCATGTTACCAGTCGAATTTTATGGCTACAAGAAAACTAATGGATGGAAATGAAACAAAGCCGCATAAAAACTTGTTTTGATGTGATTTTTTCTGTGATGACAGAAACTAGTGGGCTTAGGTTTGGCTTCTAACTGAAGGTATATTCTTAATTATGCATCGGACGAAATTTTTGTTGATCCACATTCGTATCTGCTGTGTCCGTATTGTGTCGTGTTGGATTTGTGTCTTTGCTACACAGCTGCCAAGGAGAGATATATACTAAAAATTTACAACTTTAGGGATAAAAATTCCTGTCTTTAGGGCTAAAAATTGCATCTTTATGACCTTTAAGTAATAAAAGATATTCTCTGACCTCTGAGGTCTGATCGGGTCGGATCAGCTCTTTCTTCGTTTGTCATTGTGAAAAAACAGCTTTCGAGTGTTTATGTCGTTTCCAATACTGGGTTGGTTAGGTATACTCTTATTTGCCATGGCTTTATTGTGTCATATGGTATTCGTGTGTCCGTGTAACATAGGTTTCAAGACGATTACAATTTTATGACTACCCGCTAAGTATAAAATAAGCATGTTATGAAATGTCTATGCCATGTCCAATGTCGTGTGAGACGGACACATCACCTGTTTTTGCACAAGCACGACATAAATTTGTGGAATGTCCGTGCCGTGCTTCCTAGTCTGGTACCCGTTGGAAGCTACAGACATGTATGCAATGCTCGTCTAGAACTGGATTGAGGATATAAAGGAAAAGAAAGGTCCTTAATTGAAGTGGGAAGATTAACAGAAGTAATTGTGGATGTTTAATCAGAGTAGAGATGATGACTATTTGCATCGACACAAATCTGCATGATTACACTGACTATTTCTATGAGAGGAAACAAATGTAAGGGTGTGCTTGATTGCAGGGTGAAAAATATGTGGAAAATAAATTAATTTCACGGAATTATTTTACTAGGAAAAAAATCAATGGAATTTTGATTTTTTTTCAATGGAAAACTTAATTAGGGTGTTTGATTGCCATTTATTTTCCATTTTCCATGGAAATGATATTATCCTATGGACTGGGCCAGTTTCATTTTCCACCATTTTGTAAAAATGATAGTTTTGTTGAAAATAATTCCATTGAAAATATAAGCTATCAAACACTGCAGTTGGTGGAAAATTTGTGATGGAAATATTTTTCATGGGAAAAAAGTTCAGTCAAACACAGCCTAAGTGATAATAATTTTATAGAAGTTATCGGTAATGCTGGTAATCTTTTTGAATTAAAGTCTTTTAATTCATAACTGAATTTTCCTTGTCTTGATTTGTGAAAATCCGTTTTTTTTTACTTCTGGAACTATAAATTATGATGCATGTGTATGTTTTATAACGATCTGGAGATGGAAGAACCCAGCCAATCCAGCCAATCCGAGGTCATGGCCTGAACTTGTTACTTCGATAGAGTTGATATGAGAGAAAATGTTCATTGAAGGAAATGTGATCGGAATCATTGTTTGCTTTTGGTATTATCTTACAGGCTTGGCAATCTAGGACATTACTTTTCATATTCACAAGTATGCCATGTGTATAGTGCAATATTGGCACACTGTTTGGAGCGAGTGCTATAATTAAAATGGTGTATTAAATGGTAAGTTCTAAACTCTAGTTAATCTTGTTTTCTAACTCATATACCATGTAGAATCTAGTGTTTGCCGTCTCAGAAGAGGAAGGATATTGGATATCTAGTGAATAGGCAATAATATTTCACGAGACTGAAAAAAGGTGAATACTATATAGAAATTGGGATCTTGAAGGTATCGCATGGCTCGAACCAATTTGATCATTGGATGCTCTATAATGAATAGAGCAGTTCCTTAAAGGATAACTTTTAGTTGATTTAATTAAAAAGTCTTAACAAAGTACTTTTGAAGAACGAGGAATAGAGAAGAGCAATAGAATCGATAAAAATTGTGTCTGAAGTGAAAATATTTGAGAAAGGTGTTTCCATTAAGTGTACTAGGCCAATAAGCATTAGATGAGCTTCCACATACAACACAATGACAAACTAGAAGTAATCTTTTGAATCTTCTATATAATTTACTTATTTCATCTTCCTGGTTTCACTTTTTCTAATTTGTTCCCAAATCTGTTTGCTAGAATTAGGTTCTCTATGTTTCTAGTGTCACGAGTCATGACTCATATATAACATTTTGTTTCCATGTTACCAGTCAAATTTTATGGCTATAATAAAACTAATGGATGGAAATGAAACAAAGCCGCATAAAAACTTGTTTTGAAGTGATTTTTTCTATGTTGGAAGAAACTATGTTTAGGTTTGGCTTCTAACTGAAGGAAATGGGGAGAATGTGTGCTTGCCTATTTTTATTGTCTCCAAACAAGTCAAACCAATTTACTGTGATAGTGTCGCCACTATTGATGCTTGCTTGGCATGCTATTGGACCCAAAATGTATCCATAGCCAATCCCAAGAGGTTATAGTTCCTACGTTGGAAATGAGATAGAGGAATGAATTGATCATAAGATCCTTGCACCGGGGGGCTGCACCTTGTGCGGTGTCTTGTGTGAGTCCGAAGTAGCTCGTGTTTGGTACTCGTGCTCCGGCAGCTGTGGAGGAAGTGTGGCTTTCATGGCCCTATTTGCCTTTGATGTTATTAGTATCTTAGCTCCAATGATCTTGCTGACTTGCGTATGTCCATATTGATTATCAGACAGCCAGTAAATTGAGATGTCAAGTACATGGATTTGTAAAGAAGTAAAAACATATAAAGCGCAAACTTGTTTGTTGGAGATTACTTGTTGCAAGTGAAGTACACTCCCCGGCAGGTCCCTCTCCATTTGGCAGGAGGTGGGCCCACACCTTTGTTGCTAAAACTTGGTGATTCAGTCCAAATTCCTGATTTTTTTGTGTTAATGTTTTTTACATCTTTGATAACCAAATAGTGTTTCGAGGAGAATTTAGGTCTGTTTTTTTGCAGTGTTATAAATTTTGGTAGGCAGATTCGGTGCGCCAAAAGCGCCTAGGAGGCAGCACAGTTTTTTTTTTTTTTTTTTTTTGTAGTTATGGTTTTGACTTTTGAAAAAAAATGATTTTTTTAATTTGATTTTTTATTGAATTTAATGATTTTTTTTATTTTTTAAATCTGATTTTTTTTTATTTTTGAATTTTCAAATCTTAAATTTCAAATTCCAAATTTCTGAAATTTATTGAATTTATTTTGAATTTTCCGCCTTGGCCGAACATGGACCGACTTGGCTGAACATGCCTGAACGGATGCCTAGGAGGGCCGATTTAGGTGCTTTCGGTGCGGCAGGCGGCCGCCTAGCTCCTAGGCCGATTTTTAGAACACTGGATTTTTGTGAAGCTTTGAAATTGATTTAATTGCCACTGTTGAAATTGATACCTGTATCTAGATTCTGAAATTTAGTTGAAATCATCATCGCATACCTTGTTTTGCTTCACTAATATTGTATGGTAACTTTGCTATGTTTAGGGCTTGTTCAGCTGGAAATTTATGCCTCTCAATTTACAATAAACCCAACTGTCTGTTCTTTTCTTTATTGAATAGAAATCTGTCTTCAATTCTTCTAACTATTGGTTATATTTCCTGTAGGTGGCACAAGGTTGGCTTGTAAGGTTCAAAACCCAAGATGAATTGGGAGTATATATGTGCCCGTAATGCATGAAGATATTAACATGTATTCCAAGATTTTGCTATGTATCTCATTTTATTTTGAGCAGACATTAAAACTTCAAATATTATTTTTGCATCATATGTTAGTTTTGAAGCACCATTTTTTTTTGTTAATCTATCCTTAATTGTATTATTGAAATATCCTTAATTGTATTATTGAAATATAGGTTGGTTCTTTGTTGAGAATGAATTCCTGGTCCTCTAGGTCTAGGGGTTCGGTCATTTATTTTTGCACCAATTTGTTCAGACGTGTCACCAACAATCGCCATGTTCAATATGATCATTTCTCTACCAAGCTACATTATATCAAAGACTAGTTTCTTTCCACTGGATTTGTTTCCACTGCACTCCCCTCCAAATATGCTATCACTCTCTTCGATTCCAAGCATCTCAAGCCACACTCTTCAACATCTTGAAGGTTCACCTTTCCCTTCCCGATGACACCGGCGTTCATCAAGCTGATGGTCACCTGGAGGTAGGGGAGATTGTCGGCACGGATGATGACAAGGTGGAGGAGGTGTGCCAGAGCTTGGAGAAGTACCTGGTGGAGTTGATTGTGGAGGAAGGGAAGGTGGGGGACCTTACTAATGTTGAGGAGCTTCTGTATTGCTGGAGCAGCTTGAAGTCCCCAGTTTTTGTGGGATTTGGTGAGCAGGTTCTATGGGGAGCTATGCAAGGACTTTCACGACCCGCACCATAGAGTAAGGGCACGAGACGTGGGTACGTCCAGCCTATGCCGCAGTGTCGGCGGTAGAACGCTGTCCTAGGTCACAACATCTAACAGTTGAAGGTAATAACAGTTATACTCCCCGAACGGGGGCAACATAACAGAAATATAACTCAACCACAGCTAAGGTAGAACAGGAAAGATGGAATGATAATGAAAGATAAATATCCAGAACAGGAGAATCACAGAGATACAATCCAGAATTCTAAGTGTCTAAAATAATACATAACTCAGAATATCTCAAAATCTAATACAGTAATCCAGAAAAGTAAGACAATCCTAAGCTAATGGAGTGTCGTCTACTGCTAATGATCCTGCTGCTAGTGCAAGTCCAGGCACTCATCTAGTGTGGCACCGTAGTAAGTAGGGCAGAACGCCTCAGCCTCGTCCAATATTTCAACAGGTCCAGTCAGGACGGGAACGAGCACATATCTCTCAAACAATTCATAGCAGGTTAGGAAAATAAATCATGCAATAGAGTAAAATACAGGAAGTGCTGAATGGAAGTACAAGTAAACAGGAGATATTTATAACTGAAAGTAAATACATGATAGTAGAGACTGTAAGTGGCTACGTGATTTAGAGCACAATATGGTTATGTAAACGGCTTGGGGGCACATGAATACAAATAAGGAGACATGAATACAGCTACTGGGGATAGTGTTCACATAACCAATTCTACTCACCCAGTCCCAATCAATACATAAGGATCCGTTCAAGTTATGTTATAAGCACATGAATACAGCTAAGATACGTGAACTCATATAATGAGTAGTACATGAGGTACATGATAAGCACATGAAAGCACATGAAGCACATGAAAGCACATGAGAACATGTAAAAACATGAACTAGTACGAGTACAAGGAGTACCTGATGCACATGATAAAGTACATGAACATGAAATACCCGATGCACCCGTAGAGGGATAACATCTCAGAAAAGGATCCGTATAGTACTAATCCGTGAAGATACGTGTCAGCATCATGTAGAGTAATCTAGAGCAAGAATATAGTCCAGACAGGTATGAAAAGATCAGAGAATGTACTCGCATGCTAACTGAAAGTCCGAGATGAAAGTACTGTCCGAGAAGTGGTGTCTGGCTCCTATTTAGAACAGTACAAATCACAACAAGTCCAGAATAGAAATGAAATGCACTACAATGTGTTCTACATGAATCTAGGTCAATCTAGATCAAAGTCAACTCTTGGTCAACTCTGGTCAACCCTAGAAGTCAAACTAGGTCAACCAAGTCAAACCTAAGTCAAACTAGTCTAATCTAGGTTTAGCAAGTCATTCTAGGTTCTAACAAGTCTAATCTAGGTTTACTAAGGCTAAACAGTCTCACTTTTCCCAATTATGGGTAAAATAGTAATTTTCCATTTTATAATATTTTTGGGAATTTTATTTCATGAATATTATTATTTAATTATTATAGGAGTCGGGTTCGAATTTTATCGCATTTCGAGTTAATTCGGGACCCCGGTGAATTTTGACTTGAGCCGTAATTAGCATGTTAGCTAACCATGGCCCACCACACTAAACTTTTAGGTTTAGGAGTTTGGACTAGCTCCCCCATGAGTAATTAAGTTTGT
This sequence comes from Iris pallida, assembly GCA_029216955.1. Lineage (NCBI taxonomy): Eukaryota > Viridiplantae > Streptophyta > Magnoliopsida > Asparagales > Iridaceae > Iris > Iris pallida. The sequence continues at coordinate 13,608,714 of JANAVB010032220.1, forward strand.
CACGCCCCAGAACCAGAATACTGGAGAGCGGGGGAATGACTCAGCCAGCTACGTATTACGGGTAGATGAATACCGTATAATACGATCAATGCTGTCTAACCAGACGAGGGGGTGCATACTACATAAAAGTCTTACTATGGTCATTACACACCTATTGTCTCAATCATTCAAACAAGAAACAGAAATAGAGAACATGTAAGATAAAGCAGTAAGGCGTCACAAACGCTCTGTCAAAATGTTCTTGACATCTGGCTTTACAAAACATAGCCAGATTGATGTAGCAAAAGTATACACAATTGTTATCAGCTGCAGTCTGACTTTAATTACAATTATGTAAAAGTAAGTACTAGACAATCCGACTAACATGTCGGTGCCAAACGGCTAAGTATAAAGTAAGTGACAAAACGAGCGGGGAAGTAAGAAACCCACTCGAGTCCTCCTGCGATCATCCCTCTAGTGTTGACCATCTTGGAGGTAGAAGTAAGCTGGATCCTCGGGGACCGGCTCTAAATCTGGCCATGCAAAACCAGAGAGGTTAGACCTCTAATAGCAAGTACCACAAGGAAGCACGACATGAGAACTAAAACCAGTAATGTAAGAGAATAATACTAATAAATCTCTGCTTGCTACTAGGATTCACATCACATCACGACACTTCGAACCAACCTCCCAACCAAACAAGGACAGAAGTTGGCCCGTCATGTCCTGACATTCTGATCATCCTAGTTAGGTAACAGAGTAGTACAGTACACAAACAAATCATCTTGAACGGCCAATCAACTACTACGGCTTGCTACTGTGTGTTCCAAGTTATCCTGGAATAATGCAATTAGGGATTCCTCAGTTCTTACTATGTGCAAGCAAGGCTAGTCTATCCAGTGAATCATGTGCGCCATGCATGAATTAGACGAGTCCTAGCAGGACGCCCGTCATCGATATACAATATAGAATAATAATATAAGCAGATACTATTCCCTGCCCGTGTGGCAGATTTACAGTATCTGTGGGAACCAGCCGGCCCGTCGGATACTACTCGTCCCAAGGGGGCTGCCATGTAAGAACTCGGGAATCCATTCTCTCCATGCAATCATTATTTTATTTAACTTAATAGTCCCTACGTTGAGCGAAATCCCATGCCGTGGATCATGGTCATTCAAATGAGTACTTTCGTACGGGGTACGATATGCATAACTCTACAACGATGCCAGTACGGTTAGGTTGCAGGTCTTACGTAGCGTAATGCAACAATCAAATCTAACCACGGTAATCATGCCTTGACCATAAAGTACACATGCTTCTTTTGTAGAAATTAAATAAATAAATAAATAAATAGATTGAAGCATGCATGTGCATGTATGTCAATATTCGGGATCAACCAGTCGATTACAATAGTTCATAACATGAACGTGTCTCATTCATTCAATTCAATAAGACGACTAGCCGGTCTCTTAGTTCCGACTAGGAACGCATGATCAATTTAGTCAAGATAACCATTATTATCAATGGTGACAAGGCATGAAAGTCAATTAGCATTAAATGGGGTCGAGTCTATAATTCTCATGGTCAAGTCCCAGTCATACTGGGTATCCCAAAAAATCAATCGGGACACAAGGCACATTCCACACAACAATTGATATTAACAATATTATCATATCATGATTTTATCGAGTTCATGTCAAAAAGACGTAAGGATATAAAATGGACGTTAAATATCTAATAAAATATCAATATACAGGGCTATAGAAGATCCAGGGTAAGTAAGGTCAGCGTACGCTCAAGTCAGGCTATGCTCAAGTCAGCCTACGCTCAAGGCAGCGTACGCTCAGGTCATGCTACGCTCAAGTCAAGCAGCGCTATGTACTCCATACGACCCCTAGTCACCCAAGTGAGCGTATACAAGACATACGCTCCAAAAGGGCAGCGTATGAACTTCATACGACTCCTCACTATCCAAGTGAGCGTATGCAAGTCATACGCTCCCAAAAGGCAGCGTATGAACTCCATACGACTCCTGACCATTCAAGTCAGCGTATGCAAGTCATACGCTCCCAAAAGGCAGCGTATGAACTCCATACGACTCCTGACCATTCAAGTCAGCGTATGCAAGTCATACGCTCCCAAAAGGCAGCGTATGAACTCCATACGACACACGCTTCCAGAAGGTAGCGTATGCAAGACACACGCTTCCTAAAAAGGTAGCGTATGGACTCCATACTGCGCTGCGCTAAAGAGCGCGCACAGCTCAGTGACGCGGCTAAAAAGCTAGCGTACACTGCTCACTGTCTTCTCCAAACAGCAAGAACTCCATTGTTGCTCCCCAAAGCTTCAAAAGTCCATAACTTGGTCAAAACAAGTCCAAATCCAACTTCCCAAGGGTCAAAATTGGGTAGAATAAAACTCTCTACAACATAGAACCATCAAAACTTGAAAACAAAGAAGTTTGATAGATCAAAACCACCAAACTCCGAAAATACTAATTTCTAGATCTACAAAAATTAAGACTTCGAAATGAGAAATGCCAAGTTCTAAACTCTCTTAGGATCTTGCGAGGAAGATAAATGAACTACAAAAACATGGGTTCTCATGGAGAGCAAGTTGTACTTGCCTACGGTTTGGTAGGTGGAGAGAGTAATGAAGAAGAGGAGTAATGGTGAGAGAGTTTATGAAGAGAGAGAAGGAGAGGGTGGCCTTAAATATCAAAGGGGTGGTAGGTGGGAGTTAATGGGCCGGGTCCAATGGGTCGGGTTGGGGGTTTATCCAAGTGCAACCCGCAAGCAAAGCAAAGGGGAAAAAGCAGAAAATAAAATGCAGGAAATAAAAGCAGGAAGTAAAGTGCAGAAATAAAATTGCAGAAATATAATTGCAGGAAATAAATTAACATGAAAATTTAAAGAACAGATTAATTAATTAACATGAAATTAAAGGAATTTAAATACATGATAAATACTAAATAAATACACATGAGTTGTACATGTATAAAAATACGCATTCTGGAAACGGGGAGTGACAAAGTTTAATTATGATTTATTATTTATTATTAGCATTTTTCAAAACCCATTTTTGGATTAATTTTACATTAGGCTTAGGGAGGGGCAAACTTGTAAATACAAGTGCCCCTACCCCTTGGCACCATGGCCGGCCACCTATAGGGCCACCCCCTCCACCTCTTTTACTTCCTCACTAAGTTTCTTCTTCTTCTCCATTACTTTCTTTACAACTCCTTCTTCCTTTTCAAATCCAATTTTAGGTATGATTTTTAAACCCTTTTAAATTCCTTCTTTTGCATTTATTCCTTCACATAAATGATAGAGGGGATCATTCTCTACAAGTTGACCATAGCCTTTGTAGGTTCCCTTAAAATATAGGTTAAGGATTTATTATGGTTTAATCCTTTTTTAGAGTGGTATATATATATATATATATATATATATATATATATATATATATATATATATATATATATATATATATATATACATGTGTAAATATGTGTATGTATATGTATCTATATGTATATTTGTGTGTATGTGTGAGATTTATATATATATATATATATATATATATATATATATATATATATATATATATATATATATATATATATATACATTTGTGCATGTTTGGGTGTTTTATATAGGTATGTATATATATATATTGTATATGTATGTATCAATGCTTAGAGTTGTGCATTAGAACTTATAGTTGTGCATTAGAGCCTTAGAGTTGTGCATGAGAGCCTTGTAGTTGTGCAGGAATGCCTTAGAAGTGTGCAGAATGCTATTCAGGAAAAACTGTGCAGTAGAGCCTTAAAGGTGAGCAGAGGAGCCTTAAAGGTGAGCAGAAGTGCCTTAAAGGTGAGCATGAGAGCCTTAAAGGTGTGCAGGTTGTCCCAGTATGCTAAAATCCGAAAAATTGAGTATTTTGCGTGTTTGTGCTTTTTGTGCGTGTGTAAGGGAAATTGGAGAGTGTGTGTGTTTTTATATATAGATAGATACATAGAGAAGATTAGAAGAAGTTTAAGAATTTGAAGAAGTTAGAAGAATAGGAAGAAAAGTGAGAAATAGGAAATAGAGGGGATCGAGTTAGAGGGCAAAACGGAGCTCGGAGTATCGGAATGAGATAAAACTTTGCGTAGGCCTAGGATACGTGAATTAGATTTTGCGGGTAGGCTCCCGAGTTGAAATTGGGATCGTAGGGCGTCGGTATCGCGTCGTATCAGTGCGTATCTTGAAATATTCAAGATTTTGGCAACGGGCCGTATCATGGACCGGATGTCCACGTTACCTAGGTATTTTGGTAGGTAATATATGTATAGGCTAGTATCATACTACCCTGGGGAGATCGGGTCAAAATATCAAGCGTAGGTAGGCTAACTAGATAATCGCCGAAGGTAGAATTTTGCCCTTTTTAAGGGTAAAATAGGTAATTGGCCTATGGCCAAGATATGAGTTTCGAAGTCCAAGATGGACTTGGATATGGGTTGTAGAGGTTGGTAATTGTTAGAAATAGCCGTCTAGACCTAGTCTTGACCCCGGTTGACCACGGTTGACTTTTTAGACCAAAAGTCAACTATGGGTCAACACCTTATCCAATTTAGTTCCAAATTCCATTAGACTTGTGCAGTTGACCAAAAGTCAAATGTTAGTCACCAGTGACCTAGAGTTGACCACGGTTGACCAAAGTTGACCGGTTGACCAAAAGTCAACTGTTGACTCAAATTAACCTAGATTAATTCCGTTTGACTTGCGTTGACCCAGTTAGACCTAATATGACTTAGTTTGACCCCGTACAACCTAGTTTGACGTGTCTTGACCTAGAATGACTTAATAGGATTCAAATTGATTTGATTTTTCTTCCTAAACATAGTATTGATACGTCTTGTTCTCTATAGGTCCTCGAGACGCTGCATTTGCTCCGGTTGACGTACCATATCATATTTCAGGCGAGTACATTCTCTGACACTTTTCCAATTTACGATAACTGTTATAATTTATGTAATTAGTGTAGATATGCTTGTTCTCGACACATTGGTCACACGGATTGGTATTCATGGATCCCGACATGAGATGTTATTCCTCGTTATCTTGGTATATCCTGTGCAAGCCCCTTGTAGTTCTTGTGCAGTATATGGACACCGATTCTCGAGGAGACTTGCTCCCTTCTCGTGGAATCCCATGTCGTAACGTGTCTTGCTTGGATCTACTCTACCAGTCGTGGACGGGGAGTACTAGTGTAGATGTGTGGTCATTATCCACCTTGTTGTTCTTGTAGACCTTGTGAGTGTTAATCATACACTCTATGTATGATTAACGAGGCCAGTAGACCTTGTGCAAGACCCAAGCCGGCCACATGTCGTAGCTAGTATTCACACACCTAGATGATGGTTTCTTGATTCTTGTACATGCCATGATCAGTTTACTTGCCTTGTTCTAGCTCTAGATTTACAGCTTACCTTGCCATGATATTCACATGTACATTCCATGATTTTCTTGTATATACTATCTATTTACAGTCTTGTACCTTTTATCATATCTTGTGAACTGCTGTTAGTAGATTGTACTCGTTCCATCCTGATAGGATATGTTAAAAATATTACAGATGCAAATGAGGGAGACTACTGCACCTACTACGGTCCGGATGACGTAGTAGGTATAGAGTTGGAGACTTTGGTCCAGCAGGGCTTAGTTCCGCCTGATGAGATCCTACCTATTGCTTAGTTAGAGTAGGTCTTTTGTACTGGACATTGTCTCCAGCTACTTTTGAGACTGTTATTACTATGGACTGTATTAGAGACTTGGACTTGTATATATTCTTGTGTTGGACTTGACAGGTTATTATTTTTTATCGTCTCGTTGTCTTTATCTTTCAGTCTTTACTTTGTTATCTTAGAGTCGTGATTGAGTACTAATATATATATATATTCATTGCTTGTCCTCCGTTCGGAGTTGACCATATTTTCAACAGGTTTTTGATATATATATATATATATAAACTATTTAGAGTAGAAAAACCTACAGCGTTCCACGCCGTTTTTACGGTGAGGGCTGGGCGTTGTCACGTGCACGTGCCCTTATAGCGGGTGCGGGTCGTGACACATTTTAGTGGTGGCCCACGCAGGTCCTGATGTCGCAATTAGTGCGATGTCGTGGCGGCACTCGTCTTAGAGTGTTGACTACGAGCCTGTGTTACACATAGGAGGTAGTAGGCTAAGAGTGCTCAATCACAGTAGGATCTTTCCTTGCTTATCTTGCTTACCGTCTTTGATATTGATTTACTGCATTCTAGCTGTCCTCCTTTGATGTTGCCTTCATGTGCCATATTGATATCTTCTTTTCAATTTGTCTCCAGGATAGTTATGACTCACTCTCCTGGTGAGGAGCACGGGGAGACGGAGAGGTCTTCCACCTCTGGCGGGCAGGCTCCGGCCACTTCCCCTGCAGATGGGACTTCTGTTGGAGCTCTCGGGGGTACTCCTCCAGCTACCTCGATGACAGTCCCTGGGGTTGCGGGTGCTCTTCCCGTAGTGCCGGGAGCTGTCGGGGGCGCTATTCCTCCTCCTGCGCAGCGAATTCCTCCGCCATTTGCAGACGTACTTCCACCTCCACCTCCTCTGCCTACAGATATGAGGCAGATGCTTACTTTCCTCCAGCAGATACTGGAGACTCAGAGAGCCCAGGCCGAGGCTCAGCAGAGGCAGACAGACGCGATGCGTCAGGGCATGGAGGATGCCCATCAGTTGGCCCTTGCAGCCGTGGAGCAGAGGGCTCCTCATCCGGGGACGCGACCGAGGTACGGAGATATCCAGAACTTCAAGAAGCTCGGGCCCCGTGACTTCAGCGGGACCGAGGGTGTGGTCTATGCAGATGATTGGCTCGAGGATATCGAGCGGCAGATGAGGGCCTCCCGTCTGGCAGACGACCTGAAGGTCGAGGCGGTAGGTTTGCAGCTCCTAGACGTTGCGCACACCTGGTTCAGAAACGAGCCAGCCCTAGCTGGAGAGGGCCTTACTTGGGCAGAGTTCAAGCTCCTCTTCAAGGAGAAGTTCTTTTCCCCCACGGACAAGATTGACCTGGTGCGACAGTTCCAGGATCTGCAGCAGGGCAGTCTATCTGTGGAGGAGTACGCAGCGGAGTTCGGCCGTCTGAGCCGATACGCAGAGTACATGGTTCGAGACCCGGAGATCAGGGCGAGCCGTTTCATGGAGGGACTCGCTTGGGATATCAAGCACCTCATTCCCTCCTTCTATGAGACATATACCCAGATCTACGCGGAGGCCCGCAAGGTAGAGCGGGAGTGGGGCTTGAAGCCCAAGAGGGAGCGTGATCATTTCTCGGGGGCTACTAGCAGCGCAGGGGCTGCTAAGCGCCCTCAGCTTCAGCATCGTTCTTTCCAGCATCACCAGCCGCAAGTTCAGACCCGAGCACCGGTTCAGCAGGTGCAGCACACTCAGCCGAGGCAGGCTCAGCATGGGGCTCCTTGCCACTTCTGCAGGAGGCCTGGTCACGTCTGGGAGGTTTGCCGGAAGAGGCTGGATTTGTGCCTCTACTGCGGGGAGGCTGGACATCAGTTGAAGGATTGTCCTGGGAACCCTCGCAGGGTAGTTCGTGGAGCGGTAGCAGCTCAGGGGGCACCGGCGAAAGTTCCTGAAGTACAGCAGAGGGGTCCACTTCCGACCCAGCAGCAGCGGTTTGTTCAGCACCACCAGCAGCGGGGTGGTCATGGTAGAGCCTTTGCTCTTGCGGCCGAGGAGATCGATCCAGTCGCAGATGTAGTTGCAGGTTCGGTTCTTCTTGATTCTTTTCCTGCCTTAGCATTGTTTGATTCAGGTGCTACGCACAGTTTTGTGTCAGTTTCTTTTGCACTTAGGCACAACATCATTGCAGAATATCTGGGTAGGACTTGCAAGATTATGACTGGGAATGGTATCATTCTAGTTAATAATGTTTGCAAAGGGCGGAGAGTTTCTTTGAGAGGCCGGGAGCTGAGTGCGTGTTTGCTCGTAATGCCACTTCCGAGTTACGATGTGGTACTCGGTATGGATTGGTTGAGCACGCACCACGCTAGCATCGACTGCAGAGGGGGCAGGATTCTGTTTAGGCCGCCGGGAGAGCCGGAGTATGAGTTCACCAGGGGTGCAGTGGAGCAGGGAGATGGATTCTGCGGAGCGTTGTTGGCGGGGCCAGTGTTGCTACATCCACTCATTGATGAGTTCTTGGATGTCTTTCCCGAGGAGCTGCCCGGGATCCCACCAGATCGTGATATTGAGTTTTCTATAGACCTAGTGCCGGGCGCTGAGCCTATCTCCCAGCACGTCTATAGAATCAACAATAGCGAGTTAGCGGAGCTGAAGAAGCAGGTCGACGAGCTGGAGGACAAGGGCTTTATTCGATCTAGCTCTTCACCTTGGGGGGCGCCAGTTCTTTTCGTCCCCAAGAAGGATAGTACGGTACGTCTATGTATTGATTACAGGGCGCTCAACAACCTTACCATCAAGACCAAGTATTCTTTGCCAAGGATTGATGACTTGTTCGACCACTTGAGTGGGGCGAGAGTGTTCTCGAAGATCGACTTGCGCACCGGGTACCATCAGCTGAAGGTGAAGCGGGATGACATTCCGAAGACTGTCTTTCGGACTCGCTATGGCCAGTATGAGTATACCGTCATGTCGTTTGGGTTGACTAACGCTCCGGCGGTATTCATGAACTTGATGAACAAGGTATTTCATCAGTACCTTGACAAGTTCGTGGTGGTCTTCATTGATGACATCCTCATCTATTCGAAGACACCAGAGGAGCACGAGGAGCACCTGAGGATTGTGTTGGACACTCTCATGAGAGAGCAGCTGTATGGGAAGCTGTCCAAGTGCGAGTTCTTCTTGGATCGCGTGGAGTTCCTAGGCCATGTTGTCTCTGGCGAGGGGATTTCAGTGGATTCGAAGAAGATTTTCGCGGTGGAGTCCTGGTAGACGTCGAGCTCAGTAGCAGAGATTCGGAGTTTTCTGGGTCTGGCAGGTTATTATCGGAGGTTCGTGCAGGACTTTTCCAGGATTGCCCAGCCGATGACCCGCCTTACCAGGAAGGACGAGGAGTTTGTTTGGTCCGATGAGTGCCAGGCCGCCTCCGAGGAGCTGAAGGCGAGGTTGACTACCGCTCCTATCTTGATGCTGCCATCTGGATCTGGTAGTTATACGATCTACAGTGATGCTTCAGGACGGGATTTGGGTTGTGTGCTTCAGCAGCACGGAAAGGTAATTGCCTATGCATCTAGGCAGTTACGTCCTCATGAGAGGAATTACCCTACCCGCGATTTGGAGCTGATGGAGAGAGTCAGGGCAGCTCAGTTTGAGGATGAGGCTCTGAGGGTCATCAGGGAGCAGGTCCAGATAGGACTGTTGGATGAGTTCTCTATAGCAGAGGATGGATCGTTGAGGCATGGTACCAGATTATGCGTGCCGAGCGGAGGACTTCGGGAGGAGGTTCTTCAGGAGGCGCACCGTTCTCAGTACTCTATGCATCCAGGAGCCAATAAGATGTATAGAGACTTGAGACAGCATGTTTGGTGGTATGGCATGAAACGTGAGGTGGCTCAGTTCGTGTCGAGATGCTTGGTGTGCCAGCAGGTGAAGGCCGGAAGGCAGAGACCCGGTGGATTGCTCCAGCCACTACCCATTCCTGAGTGGAAGTGGGAGCATATCACTATGGACTTTGTATCTGGGCTTCCGCGCTCTCCAGGAGGGAAGGATGCGATTTGGGTCATTGTTGATCGATTGACCAAATCGGCCCACTTTTTGCCTTTCAAAGTGGGTTTGTCGACGGAGAGGTTGGCCGAGATGTACGTGCGACAGATAGTCCGATTACATGGGGTTCCAGTGAGTATAGTCTTGGATCGGGACAGCCGATTCACTTCCCAATTCTGGCAGAGTTTGCAGCTTAGCTTGGGCACATCGCTCAAGTTCAGTACCGCATACCACCCCCAGACAGACGGGCAGTCGGAGAGGACGATTCAGACCCTCGAGGATATGCTTCGTACCTGTGTCTTGGACTTCGGGGGATCTTGGGAGGACCACCTTCACTTGGTAGAGTTTGCTTACAACAACAGCTACCAAGCCAGTATAGAGATGTCACCTTTCGAGGCTCTATACGGACGGAGGTGCCGTACTCCCTTGTCTTGGGATGATATCGGCGAGAGGGTTTTGCTTGGCCCTGAGATGGTAGTGGATGCTGCGAAGAAGGTCAGGGTTATCAGAGATCGACTTCGGGTGGCGCAGGATAGGCAGCGGCATTGGGCCGATAGCCACCGGAGGCCATTGGAGTTTGAGGTATATGTAGGCCTTTAAAATGACAGTCACGCTGAGTTGATCATAACAAATCCAACAGTCACGCTGAATTGATCAGGACAGAGTCAAAAGTCACGCTCAGTTGATCAGGAAAATATTTACAAATCACGCTGAGAGACAGCTCATCATTTGACAGAGAGTCATTATGACTGACAGCTCGACAGTCGAAGAATGTCTCTTCGTATGCCATGTATGCACAGAATTTGAGAGATCACAGCCGTCTATTGCGTGACTTTCGAAATCTTCTTCAGCAAGACTCAGCCTTCGTCAAGTTGGCGTACCAAAAGAGCTTCTTGTCATTTAATGCGACTGACAAAGCTATCACTGTCAGAGATTTTGTGTCAGTCGAGGCACGCCGAATCAAGACAGCTGGCAGTCTTATCACAAGTCTGCGTGTATTGTGAGATCTTCATCTCAAGTTTACGTGGATTCTGAAGTTTTCTTCCTCAAGTCTGCGTGGATTTTGAAGCTTTTGGTCTCGAGTCTGCGTGGATCCTGTAGCTTCCTGCTCTGAGTTTGCGTGGATTTTGAAGCTTTCTACACCGAGTTTACGTGGATTTTGTCTTCAACAAGTCTGCGTGGATTTCATCAAATTGGAGTACGTGGCAGCCATGCCACTGATCTCTCGCCTGCGTGTCTTGTAACTTGCACACGACTCATGCATGATTGCCATGTGTCCAACAGTTACAGGCCACGTCCAGTAACTGCTCACAGTCTTGCGTATGTTAAATCCTGCATGATTTTTAACTAGGCACAGGCTGTGAAGACAGTTATCCTTACAGTTATTTTTGACTCTATAAATAGAGTTCTTTTTCTCATTCATTATACAGATACATAGTTATCTACTGTCAAAATTTTGAGAGCTTTTCTTCTTCGCATAGTCCAAGGAATAAAGTGATCGTCTTCTAGATCAGATTCCCACAGTTGTAATTTTCCCAAATACACAATAAATAAAGAGAATTTATTTATGGAAAATAAATTGGCGACTCTGCTGGGGAAATCCATCTCCTCTTCTGAGATGGCAACAACTCAATGCGACACTTCGTCAATCGGCTCGACGAAGAAGGTGATGACGATCCAATTCGATCAACTCGCCTATGAAGAAATGCAGCGGGCTAAGAGTGGCAAGTCTACTTCAGCCTCCATCATCACTGCCAAGTCGAAGGAACACTCTGTCTATGTCCCTAAGAATCAGTTGGCAGTCAATGGTGAAGTCTCTGCCACAGTGTCTACTCCTAACACTGGCAAGAACTCTACTGCAAGCACGCACACTCTTGTGCGCTCGAAGATGACAGCAATCAAAGGTCACGCTGACAGTACTGGCTCCTTAGCCAAATCTGTTCCAGCGTGCAATCTCACATTCAAAAATCACGCTGACAGTACTGGCTCCTTAGCCAAATCTGTTCTAGCGTGTATTTCTAAAACCAAAAATTATGCCAACAGTACTGGTTCCTTAGCCAAATCTGTTCCAGAGTGTATTTCTAAAACTAAAAGTCACGCTGACAGTACTAGCTCCTTAGCCAAATCTGTTTCAGTGTGCAATTTCAACCCTAAAAGTCACGCTGACAGCACTGGTTCCTTAGCCAAGTCTGTTCCAGCGTGTACTTCCAAAGTCAAAAGTCACGCTAACAGTACTGGTTCTTTAACTAAGTCTGTTTCAGCGTGTATTTCATCTAAGAAGAATAGCTCTTTAGCTATCTCTTCTTCTTTACCAAGTTCTACTAGAACTGGGGGTGGTCTTCCACACAAAGTCCCTTCGAAAATGAATAACTCTTTAGTTGTTTCTTCTGCTCCTGTAGTTTTTACTTCAGGAACAGCTTTGACTGACAATTTTGTTAGTCAAAGAAAAGGAGATAGTCTTTTGACTACTCTTCCTTCTGGACATTCTATGTCTCAAAACTTGAATGAGTCTAAGAAGAAACATTCCTTAGTGTCTTCTTCTATGACTTCTTCAAATTGGGCACAGAATCTGTCCATAAAAGAGGGTCTGTTACCAACTCCTAATCAAAGGGATGGTTCAACTCTTCCTTCTCTGCAAATATCCAGATCAATGGAAGAAAAACTCCATATTTTCAAAACTAATGTGTTACCTCCAACTGATCTAAGAACAAAACTTAACACTTCTGGTGTTAGGAAACCATACCAGTTGGAAACAAGGATAAGAAATCCAGATGCAGAGTATGCAAGAAACTATGTGGCTCATATTAATCATTCTCTATATAATCAAGAGCCATCAAGACCCAAGAACAGGAAATATACTCCTCAATCGTCACAAACAGATTTACGAGAATATCTTCAACAGAAGAGAAGGAGTGATTCTGTGTCAAAGGATCATGCTGAATATGACTTCTATCCAAGAGTCATAATTCAATACAGATGTCAATCAATGGCTCATGACCATGTTGATCATGAATGTGACTTCCAGCCAAGAGTCACAATGCAATGCAGATGTCAAACTAAACGACAATCCGTCTTCAATCGGATTCAGTGTGAACCTATGCCTGATGAAGATGAGCCTTTGTTTGCTTCTGTCAACATGACCTCTCGGGATGCTGGGGGTAGAGTTGATAGTCCAGATGGAGTATATAGAAACACCAGATCAAGAGTCTTAGCCTCTAGTCAAAGAAATTTGATCTCTGAAGATGATTCTGAATTTCTGGGAGAATCTAATTTTCCACCTCTTCCTACTGGAGGTAGTTCTTCTCTAAATGACTTTGATGCACGAAGCAGTGATTCAGAGCATACAACATCCACTAATTCATCAATAATCCCTCGTACAGTCACGACATATATGGTGGATGGGAATACTGAATTGAACAATGAACCTTCTTCTTCAGTGACTCCTCAAGATCAAAGAATTGCTTCTTTGGAACAGCAAATGAAGTCTATGGCTGACACTATGAAGTCGATGTATGAACTCATGGCAGCTCAGTTGCAAAATCGACAGACTGTACCAGATGCCATACCAACTGACACTGATATAAGTCCAGTACAAGTTCCTCCGGCAGTACAATCCAATACTCCTGGACCAGCTCAACCAAATCCTAGTCTCTCTGGAGCTGGGGGTAGTGCTTACAATGCTGTTCCTCCTCCTAATTATTCTCTACAAGCTACAACTCCACAATCTTCTGGAGTTATCTCTGAAGAATTGAGGAATCTCAAAACTCAATTCGAGGCATTCAAACAGAAGGATGGTTTACAAAGGTTAGGCATCAAGCAACCTTATCCGATAGAATGGAAGCAAGTATCGTATCCTCCTAAATACAAGCCTCCTACTATCTCATTCTATGATGGAACCACTTCTCCAAGTCAGTTTATTAATCACTTTGAAGTGATGACTGATCAATTACAACCAAGTGACGCCCTCCTTACTCGGGTGTTTGTTGGATGTCTCAAGGGAACGGCTTATGAATGGTATAGAAGTCTTCCAGATGGGTGCATTACCTCATTTGCTGGTTTCAAACAGATGTTTCTTGAACGGTTCTATGAAGGGCTCAATGACATGACTATGTCTGCTCTTATTAGAATCAAGCAGAAAAATAATGAAACTACAGAGGATTATATTGAACGGTTTCGAAGAGAAGCTCTGAAGATACCTCTTGGAACTCCTGATGCTGTCACCATTGACACATGCAAATCAAATTTGTTGCCAATCATCAGCATGTGGACAGGATCCACCCAATTCCAAGACTGGCCTTCTTTCATAGTTAGTGCCAAGGCTGCAGAAATTAGTGCTGAAACCTTCAAAGGTTTAGGAGTGCAGATGACTCCTAAAGAAACAAGTCAAGGTACTAATAATAAAAACAATGCTCGCAAGGGAAAAGAAACTCTTGAAGTTAATCTTCAGAGCAAAGTTGCATCAACTGTTCAAATTCCTGCCTCTACAACTCAACAACCAAGAACACCTCGCCCCAAAGAAGAATATTCTTTTGATGACGACGACGTCCTTGGTATCTTTGAATGTCTGCTGAAAGGTAATAAAATACAATTACCTGAAATCAAGAAACCTGATGAAGCTGGTAAGACGGATCATCCCAAATACTGTCCATACCACAGAATGCTGGGTCACACAATTCGTACATATTATGTACTGAAAGGAAAGATCCAAGAAATGATTAAATCTGGAGCTATCTCTCTTACTCCGAAAGAGAAGACTGTCACCTCCAATGTTGTCTCTATGCAATTCGGAGATTTCCCTCCTCAATTTCTTGAAAGCGGGATCGTTCCTATTCCCAAGGCAACTCTTGAGATAGTGAATATTCCTCCTCCGCGATCTGAAGGATTAGTGCCAATCACTTTGGAAACAGGAGAAATTATGTGGATTCATCCAGATCTAGTGGCAGATTTTGAATCTCCTTCTCCTCAAAAGACTACTTCTCGAAAGTCCAAGAAGGCTGGAAAGATTAAGTCATGTCATATGGCGTCTCTTGGATCTACCTCCGACACAGAGCTAAAAGAAAAGGAAGAAGCACTTGCTGGTGCTACTCGAACGGGGAAACCTTATCTAAAGGATTATTCCAAGAATCCTGAGGATACTCCTGATATCCCTCCTGCTGATAAAGATGTTCCTAATGTTCCTCCTGAAGAAGAATCATCTACTGCACCTGTTCCTTCAACTACCCCAGTTGAGCCTGTTCCTCCCAAGCCTACAGTTCTTGAGAAAGGCAAGCAACAGGCTCGGTTTGATAAACCAATCAAGAAGTCTCCTCCTCTTGGGCTTCAGAAGCCTTACAACTTCGACATTCTAGCTCAGCTTGCTAATACTCCAGCTAGAATGTCCCTCTTTGAACTTCTACGTCTTTCTAAAAAAACTCGGGAGACGTTAAGTGAAGCACTTCTTCAAGCTGACTCTTGTCTTGCACAATTGAAGAAACCAGATGCAGAACCTGCCACTTGCTTACATTGTAACAGTGTATTGGAGATTATCCTAAATATCACCTTTACACAAGATGACATGCTACTGGAGGATAATCGACATGACCGGCCTCTCTACTACACTGGTTATATTGATACGATGAAGATAGATCGTATCCTCATTGACCCAGGGTCTGCTATAAGCATAATGCCAAAGAGTCTGTTGGATGAACTAAAAATTCCTCTTCACAAGCTCTCCAAGACGGTTACTACTATCCTAGGATTCAATCAAAGCCGAAGCGAGCCTTTGGGAAAGATTCATCTGAAGCTTCAGATAGGAAATTTCAGATCTAAAGTCACTTTTTATGTGATCGAGATCATAGGATCCTACAATCTTCTTCTGGGGAGGCCCTTTCTTCATGAAAATAATGTGGTGCCTTCTACTCTTCATCAGTGTTTTAAATACATTGATAGCAATGGAAGAGTACAAAAAGAAGTTGCTGATATAAATCCCTTCCATGGGGTTGAAGCTTATTTCAATGATTCCCGAATGTACAAAGAAGAGTATACAAGGGTCATACAAGCTATGGAGAAAGAGGATTCACAAAGTGAGACTTTAATAATCCCTGTTAAAGGTCGAGCTACTCAGCAACAATCTCCCAAACCCTCTGGAGAAGATTCTTTCATCATTCCGGTGAGCGGACGGATCTCTCCGTTACCTCAATCGTCTGCTCAAGATACAATGACCATTCCTGTCAGTGGGCGTACTACGGTTCCTGTATCTCCACATATGAAACAGGATACTCTGCTAATTCTAGTTGGAGGACGGACTACTCTTCCATCTCAAACTTCAAGGGAGCTCACCTCTTCTGAGCCATTTGTTATCAATCTTAATCGAAACAAAACTTCTTCTTCTTCTCCCCCTTTAGTCATTGATTTGGCTAAAATCTCTAAGGCTCAGCCTTCTCCCAATGTAAATATTGCTGCTTTTACATTTAATGAAAAATCTCCATCTTTGCAGTACGTTGATGTGTGCAATTATGTTCATAGTTATTTACATTTGTTAAATGACTTGAACACAATAACCATAGGGGTTGTACAGACTGTTCATACAGATGTATCCCTAGAACCTGTACAATCTTCATACTTCCTAGTTTCCAATAGAAAGCCAGGAGACATTCCAATATTCTTTTACAAAGGGCTCCAAAGTCCTTCTGATTTAGAAGATGATGACAGAAATGATGATACTGGAAGATTACAACTACGTCGTTATAGTCAGCAATCTAAAGACATCATCAAAAATATGGGCTATGACTTCAGGACTGGCCTCAATAGTGGAAAAGGAAGAAAAATGTCTGTTCGTATTCCTCCTCTGAAATATGGAAGGACGAAATACGGATTGGGCTATATGGCTCCTACTCCTTTTATCAATATTATCCATGAAGATCCTGAATCTGACGAAGATAAGAGATCTGATTCTTCTAGTACCACTTCTTGGGATTCCGATACGAGTATCGGTGACTTCTACTGTAACATTCTGTCTTCCAATATGGTTTTTATTGACCATTCTGAAGAAAGTGATGGAGACGAAGAAGAATTTGAAATCTCACCTGAATCAGAACAATGGGCCCAAAGATTAGATAATCAATGGGAGTTCCGTTTCGAGCAAAAAGAACCTCCGACTGAAGATAAACTTGTTCAAATAGATGTTGGTGAAGAGGGATCTCCTAAACCAATATTCATCAGTGAAAGTCTTTCAGAAACTGATAAGCAAGACATGATCAAACTCATTCGTAACTACATCGACGTCTTCGCTTGGAGTTATGAAGATATGCCAGGACTTGATCCCCAAATCGTAACTCACAAGCTCAATATCTTGCCGAATGCTAAACCGGTCAAACAACAACAGCGACGATTTCGTCCAGACATTATGGATGCAATTGAAGCTGAAGTCAATAAACTCATGACCTCCGGGTTTATTAGAGAGGAACAACATCCCGATTGGGTGGCTAACATAGTTTCTATCCTTAAAAAGACTGGCAAGATCAGAGTATGCATAGACTTTCGCGATCTCAATGCGGCATGTCCTAAAGACGAGTTCCCTCTACCAATCACTGATGTTATGATTGATAATACCTGTGGATTTGAACTGATGTCATTCATGGACGGGTATTCTGGGTACAATCAGATTAAAATGTTCCCAGATGACGAGAAGCACACTTCTTTCAGAACGCCGATTGGTACATACTGTTATACAGTTATGCCATTCGGTCTCAAGAATATAAGAGCAACTTATCAACGAGCCATGAGCACTATATTTCGTGAACATTTGCGAAAAAAAGTCGAATGCTATGTTGATGACATTGCAGTCAAAAGTCGACAAAAGGAGGATCATATCCAAGATTTGAAGACTATTTTTGATCTAATGCGTAAGCGTCAATTAAAGATGAATCCTACTAAGTCCTTCTTAGGCGTCTCTAGTGGTAAATTTCTCGGCTTCGTCATTACCTCTAAAGGTATACACGTGGATCCCGAGAAGATCAAAGCCATTCAAGAGATGCGTCCTCCACGCACCTTAAAAGAGCTATGAGGATTTCAAGGAAGGATCGCTTATATCAGGAGATTCATCTCTAATTTGTCAGGACGCTGCAGACCATTCAACAAACTTATGAAGAAAGGTGTTTCTTTTGTCTGGAATGATGAATGTCAGAAAGCATTCGATGATATAAAACAATATCTGATGAGCCCTCCAGTATTGGTACCTCCCGTTTCAGGAATTCCATTTCTCTTATATACTCGAGCAATGAGTCATTCATTGGGTGCATTACTCGCTCAAAAGAATCAAAATGGTCATGAACAAGCCATCTACTATCTCAGTCGTACTATGACCGGAGCTGAACCTCGTTATTCACCGGTCGAAAAAGAATGTCTAGCCTTGATGTTCGATGTTCAAAAGACACGACATTATATCATTGGCCAGACTATTCATGTCATCTCCAGGATCAATCCTATACGGATCATGATGAAGAAACCCAGTGTTTTGAATTCTCGACTGGCTAATTGGGGAATCCTACTTGCTCAGTATGATATGCACTATATTCCTCAGAAGTCAGTCAAAGGACAAGCTTTAGCTGATTTTCTGGCTGCTCACTCAATTCCAGAAAATTCAAAACACTATGACGAAATTCCAGATGAAGTCCTAGATTCAAACCAAATTGCTGAAGAAGATCCTACTTGGTGTCTATTCTTTGATGGAGCTTCAAGGATAGGTCCTAATGGTGATATTGTCGCTGGAGTTGGAATCGTTCTTGTATCGCCAGAAGGTCTTGCTATCCAAAGAGCTTATTCTCTTGATCAACCGTGTTCAAACAACGTAGCTGAGTACAATGCATTGCTCATTGGTCTTCAACTCGCTAAACATCTAAATATTCAACATTTGGAGGCGTACGGAGACTCTAAACTCATTGTCAATCAGATAAGGGATACTTATGAAGTTCGTCATCAAGATCTGGTTCCTTATCATAGATCAGCTATATCTATGGCTTCTTCATTTGAAGAATTCTTCATTGAACATGTTAGACGAGCATGTAACACAGAAGCTGATGCTCTTGCTAATCTTGCGGCGGTGTTGGCTATTCCTATCAGACGACAACAAATGATTGTTGTTCGTAATCGAGAATTATTTCATCTGGAAAATAACCTGACCCTAGGACTTCCAGTTGACATTGAAGAATCGACATCTTATGACGTCAATACAACAAGAGAATTTGGATTCAGTCGTAAATCGATGTCATCTTCATCTGATTCCAGCATGGAATTTATCTTCAGTAATTCAGCCGAGAATCAAAATACGGATAAAGATTGGAGACTTCCTTTCTTAGATTTCGTATTGTATGATATTCTTCCGGATGATCCGAGTGAGGCAGCATCTATCAGACGACGATTACTCAGATTCTATTACAATCATACAACAAAAACCTTATATCGTCGAGCTTATGATGGTTTACTTCTTCGATGTGTTGCCGGTAATGAGGCTCAGCAAATCATTCGTGAAGCACATGATGGAATTTGCGGAGCACATCAGCCTGGACCGAAACTCCAAGACCGTATTCGACGTATGGGTTATTATTGGCCCACTATGGTATCTGATGCCATCGAATATGCAAAGAAATGTAAAGCTTGTCAAATCCATACGGATTTTATTCATCAACCTTCGGAATTTCTACATCCGACGGCAGCATCATGGCCCTTCGAAGCTTGGGGCATGGATATTATTGGTCCGATCAATCCGCCGTCATCCAAAGGTCATCGGTTTATTCTCGCAATAACCGATTATTTCTCCAAATGGGCCGAAGCCATTCCTTTGTCTGAAGTTAAGACGTCCAATGTCATCAGCTTTATTAAGCACCACGTCATCTACAGATTTGGTGTTCCTCGACGTATTATTCATGACAACGGACCACAGTTCGTCAGCCAGAAATTTACTCGATTCTGTGACGATCACCGGATCAACAATGTTGCTTCTACTGCATATAATCCGGCAGCTAACGGATTAGCAGAAGCTTTCAACAAGACCATCATCAAACTCCTAAAGAAGTTTGTCTCTACTAACAAACGTAATTGGAGTGAGAAGCTCGGTGAATGTTTGAGGGCTTATCGCACTACAGTTCGTAATGCTACTAAATGTACACCCTTCTCTCTGGTGTATGGTTGCGAAGCTGTTCTTCCATTAGAGATTCAAATTCCTTCTTTAAGGATAGCAATCGCTAATGAACTCACTGCT
Organism: Iris pallida; assembly: GCA_029216955.1. Taxonomy (NCBI): domain Eukaryota; kingdom Viridiplantae; phylum Streptophyta; class Magnoliopsida; order Asparagales; family Iridaceae; genus Iris; species Iris pallida. Next base: position 13,628,687 of record JANAVB010032220.1, read on the forward strand.
GAAAATAATGATCGTCTTCGACTTCAAGAATTAGAAGCTCTGGATGAAAAGCGATTATCTGCTCAACCGAATATTGAATTCTATCAAGCTAGAATCTCAAAAGCTTTTAATAAGAAAGTCATAGTTCGATCGTATCAAAAAGGAGAACTTGTTCTAACAGTCAGACGTCCCATGACTATGACTCATATGAGCAAGGGCAAATTTGACGCAAAGTGGGAAGGACCCTATATTGTGAGCAAAGTTTTCTCAAATAGAGCTTATCAACTCTCAGAATTGGATGGTCAAAAAGTTTTGATGCCTATTAATGGCAAATTCCTCAAAAAGTACTATGTATAAATGTAAATGCTTGTAATCATCAGACAGTTTCATGTTTAGAAATAAAATTTTTATTTTATTTTAATCATGAATGATGATACATGATATTAAGGAAGATCACTATCATCCTTTTTTACATTTGGACGTGGGCCACTGCCGTCCTTCTCGAAGATGTGATCAGCAAAAGAGCCGAGGATCTCCTTGCTGAAACCCACGAGGAACTTGCAAGCGGCCATTCTCATGGCTTCTTCTTCTTCAGTCTTTCCTGGTTCGAGCAGGAAGTCCAGAATGTCCCTTGGTGGCTTGGGTGCAGACGAACCTTCGCCTGTTTCCGTCTTCTTCGTTTTGACTGGATCAGCAGGGCGTTCTTCAGTGCCTTTCTGAACCTTTGAGGCAATCTCAGTCTTCTTGGATGCTTCTCCAGACGACATTTTTATGTTGAGGAGTAGAAGTGTTCGTTCTTGTCAGATTTCTGCTATATTTATAGGCAGAAGTTCCTCAAATAGTGAAGCGTCACATTCATCCGACGATTCACATATTCATTAATGCTTGACAGTTCATCCGTTCATTTCTCTCATTCATCAGACGGTTCGCCCGTTCATACTTGACGGTTCATCCGTTCATTTATTACATTCTTCCGATGGTTCGTCCGTTCATAATCTTCTATCAATTTATTAAGTGGGGATTCGTTATTTATCATGTTTTCATAACCTCTAAATCAATTCCGAATCTACCTACTCATTTATCATTTTTGACCTCTGCATAGAAATCAATCTATTTTCTTTTGAGTTCCTACATATTATCACGTCCATAATACCTCTGATAATATCATATACTCTAAAACAGAAAAGAAGATTTTATTATCTATCATGTCCACAATTCATCCACAAATACAAATTATTGAGCATAGAAGAATTATCATTTCCATTCTCATTTCACCATAAAAAGTCTATTACATTTTCTTAGACTTTCTTACAAATCATAATGGAAATCTATTACAATCTTGGATTTTCATTCTTGTCACGCCCCAGAACCAGAATACTGGAGAGCGGGGGCAGACATAACCAGCTACGTATATGAAATAGAGTCCATCTCGCTATACGGTCACGGCTGTCTAGATACATGAGGGTTTATCTACAAGCCAACAGTCTCCTATGGTCATGAACAAGCCTAGTGTCTCAATCACAAGCAAGTAAGTAAAAGTCACAAGATGTATGATCATTAAATATACAATAGTAAGGCGTCCCAAACATTACATATTCAGCTGATCATGAAGCTAGTCGTTACAAAATGTTAGGACTAGCAAGAGTTTAGTCGTACATGATCAACCCTAGGATCTGTTAATCATGTTACAGCCCGTAGGCAAACAGTAAGTAAAGTGCAACCGAGCTAAACAGGTGCTCGTCGGCTAAACGCCTTAAAAGAATATTTTTACAATAAGTGGGAGATCAAAAATAAACCCACTCGTTGCCAGGGTTCCGTCTAGTGGTCACCATCTGGCTGGAAGGCCGGTAGATCCTCTGGATCTGCTCCGAAATCTGGCCATACAAAACCAGCTGGGTCAGATCCCAGAAAGAGCAAGTGCCACAAAGGAAGCTTCACTTAGGAACTAAAACCAGCAATCATCACAAGAGTATAAATAAGGTAAAAACTGGGAATAAAGAAATACATCAGGATGATATACGACGAGATAACCATGGAACTATTCAGATAACCAGGTTACAACCCGTAAACCAAACAAGGACCGGGGTTGTAACCCTTCGTCTGAACAGAACTTGGAGGTCTCACCATTTATCGGTAAAATAAATACAGGCATTCAGGTCATGCAGCAATCTGGAGCAGGATCAGGACAAGACTAGACTAGTTAAACTCCATCCAATCATTTCACGGCCAAGCAAGACCTACGGCTTAATACTTTAACTAACTAGGGTTATCACAGGCCTAGTTACTAACAAGATGCAGTGAGATTATTCCACAGTCATAAGCCCTGCAGACCATCCAGGTTACCCAGGACGAAAGATTAGGGTTGAATTCAGGTGGGTACATCGTCCAAGAAACGTATGTACCCTTAAGTAGCTTGAAGGGTGCAACACATGACAGTGTGCTGGAAATGTGCCCTACTCGACGGCAGGCTACAGATCCCAAGCGCGCCCAGGTAACGGGATTGCCTGTAGCTGAGAAATCTCTTCATGACTAATGTGTTAATCTAGTTATTAACCTTAGTCCATTTCAATAGGCACTCCTGACCGTGGTACTCAGGAGTCCCTGTCCTAGACATGATGCAAGACAGGACTGGTTTATTTGTACAAGCACAATCGCCCACGGTGTCCAGGTAATTATACAAGTCATGTCATGTCAGGTAGCCGTCGCAACAGCTTATCAGATATATCATGTCAGGTTATCATGTCAAGTGTACTGGTCAGGAGTGCGCCATGACAGGCCACTATCAGGTCATGTCAGGTTACTTGTCAGGAGTGTACCACTACGGGTCACTGTCAGGTCGTGCTCCATTATCAATTCTAAATATACAAGTAAAATCAAGTTCATGACAAAAGGCGTAAGGATATAAAATGGGCGTAAAATATCTAATAAAGGAGTTACGAAACATGGGCAAATAATGATAAATAATAGTACACAGGACCATGAGAAAGTCATGCGGTTCAGTCATATGCGGCCAGGAAAGGAGGGGGCGCATGCGGCTGGAAAGTGTTGAGATGGGGGTTCATGCGGCTGGCAGGGAACGGGTGCGTATGCGGCTGAAGGGCAAGAACCTATGCGGCTGGGAGTAGGACTAGCTCCCATGCGGCAAGCAGGAAGGAAGGCTCCATGCGGCCAGGATGAATTGGACTCATGCGGCTCTCGGGGTAGGGGCGCACATGCGGCTAGCGGGGAAACCAAGCCTATGCGGTCCGCAAGTACTAGAGTTCATGCGGCTCAAGGAGATAGGCGCATATGCGGCTGACGGTAAGTGGGACCCCATGCGGCAAGCAGGAACTGAGGACTTATGCGGTCAGGATGAATTCGTATCCATGCGGCCAAGGATGAAGGCAGACCTATGCGGCTAGGACGCAAGGGCCTCATGCGGTTTAAGAATGAGACTCAGCCCATGCGACTGAAAGTGTCATGCGGCTGAATCACTTGCCGCATGAATTGCCATGCGGTCAAGTCAAGCACTGTTCTTCTTCCCCAAATTTCAGAGAAGAAGAACACCATGAACCCAAGCTTCCAAGCTCCATAAAATCTTCATCCGAAGTCCAAATTCGAACTTCCATAGGTCAAAATGGGGTAGAACGAAATTCTCTACAACATGGAACCATCCAAACTCGAAAATAACCAGATTAAGTAGATCAAAACCCAAGAAATCTGAAAATAAAGTAAATATAGATCTACAAGAATCTACCCATGGAAAGTAAAAATGCCAAGTTCTAAAGTAAGTTAAAATGCTGTAAGGAAGAGAATGGAGCAATAAAATTTGAGTTCCTCCATAAAGCAAGTTACACTTGCCTAGAGCTCACTCTCTCTCTCTCTTGGTAGGTGAAGGAGTAATGGTTGAGAAGATGATAAATGAAGAGAGAGAAAGGAGAAGGGTTAATAAATGGTAGTGGTGGTGGTAGGTAGGGGGGTCACCCTTGGTTCATGATGAACCAAATAGCAATCCCAAACCGAACCAAGCCAACCCGAACCAAGAATAACCAAGCCATGAAGGAAAGCTAAGTAAGAAAATCAGGCAATACAAGAATAAATACGTACACGTATTCCAGAATACGTAATACGAACCACAGGCATTACAATTCTACACCACAACAATAACCTAATAGAGATCTATCTTCTTCTTTGGATCTTCTCCGTCGGACCTTCTCCGTCAGGTTCGTTGTTGGTGGCAGCTCCTGACTGTCTGGGTCCCAGTCACGACCAGATCAGCAGGAATCAAACTCTGGTCTCCTCTCTCAGACGAGAGGAGAACCACAGAGTATGGCAGCCCGAAGTCGTGGTGCTGCCAATACAATTGGTGGATTGGGGGTAACCTCTCAAAGAAGATAGGAATGTATTCCATATTGGGATACAATTCATAATTCTGCCTTGAAAGGAACTCTACTACCCGATTTCTCGGGGTAGAGTTGACTCCACCATCCAACTCTCGTGTATAAAGGCTCTTTCTACCATCTGAGGAAGACCCTTCTATCCCACGAAGAGTTCTGAGTTGTCTGATGTACGCGTCAAAAGCGTATGAGCTCCCTGATGTAGGTGTCAGCAGGATATTCTCCACAGCATCCACATCACCAATGCCAGTTCTGAAGAAAATTTTCAGCCGAGCTTCTGCAGAAAACAGCAAGAGAAAAAGAGAATTAATCAACAGAAATGTCATTTGGCACGCACTGATCAGTCAAGCACATCTTGTTCAGTCAGAAACAAAAAGTTCATTTTTCAAACAGCAAAAATAGTACGCATACTATACTGGACTTACCTTCAAGTTTGGTGCTAAGGATTGGCAAACTCATGTTTGATACAGTGTGCAGAAATCGAACTTTAGAAAGCATTGCTTTCCTGTTTGAGAATGAAATCTCCCAAAAATTTCATTCTCAGAGAAGAAGAAGAAGAATGAGAGATGAGTATCTTTGAAACTCAGCTACCTATTTAAAGGACAAAGTACAAGCCTATTCTTGAAAAAGATCCGCATAAATAGCGCTCGTAAACCATGGAATGAATGACACGGGTGCTTTGGAAGACAGCGCAACATTAAAAACAGTCAAAGGGTGCCATTTAATATTCTTCATTAATGTACGCTGTTCAAACACAAAAGTTGTACTACATTCTTCAAGACAGGCACTGATGGCCTTACAAAAGACAAAAGAAGAAGTGCAACATTTTCAAAAGAAGACAAAAGCATAGAAGACACGCTCTATTTAGCAGAGCGACTGAGCTTAGTGCCCAATTCTTCTACACTTTTAACCCCCATGCGGTGTAACAGAGCCTTCAACATTTCACGCTGCTCTGCGAGGCTGCGCCCATCAGAAGAAGACGAGCCATCCAGGCCAAAATAGCTCAAGAAATTCTTGGCTAATTGCATGGGATCGTCTTTGAACTCGAAGACTAGGGGCTTCGGTTCCTTACCCTCAAAAGTGGGATCACCATGGGCACAAAAGCCCAACTTGCGTGCTTCTTCCTCAGCTTTCTCCTTTGGTGTCATGTTGACATAAGATGAAGATTAAAAATGAATCTTCTCCCTGTTGATATAACAGAGCTCGCCGGCGGTTCATATTCCACCATAAATTGGATGCAATCAGTCTCGGAGAACGAAGAGTCATTATGACATTTAATAAGTTCATTTGGGTGTTTTCAAAGAACTTCGAAGTCTTTTCGACTTCTGAAAAATTTGAAGTCATCTCAGCGTGACTGATTTCATTTTATCATCTTGATTTCAAAGTATTTCGAAAATTTTGAAGTCTTTTCAATTTTCGAAAACTTTGAAGGGGGTTTTGTAGGCCTTTAAAATGACAGTCACGCTGAGTTGATCAGAACAAATCCAACAGTCACGCTGAGTTGATCAGGACAGAGTCAAAAGTCACGCTCAGTTGATCAGGACAATATTTACAAATCACGCTGAGAGACAGCTCATCATTTGACAGAGTCATTATGACTGACAGCACGACAGTCGAAGAATGTCTCTTCGTATGCCACGTATGCACAGAATTCGAGAGATCACAGCCGTCTATTGCGTGACTTTCGAAATCTTCTTCAGCAAGACTCAGCCTTCGTCAAGTTGGCGTACCAAAAGAGCTTCTTGTCATTTAATGCGACTGACAAAGCAATCACTGTCAGAGATTTTGTGTCAGTCGAGGCACGCCGAATCAAGACAGCTGGCAGTCTTATCACAAGTCTGCATGTATTGTGAGATCTTCATCTCAAGTTTGCGTGGATTCTGAAGTTTTCTTCCTCAAGTCTGCGTGGATTTTGAAGCTTTTGGCCTCGAGTCTGCGTGGATCCTGAAGCTTCCTGCTCCGAGTTTGCGTAGATTTTGAAGCTTTCTACACCGAGTTTGCGTGGATTTCATCTTCAACAAGTCTGCGTGGATTTCATCAAATTGGAGTACGTGGCAGCCATGCCACTGATCTCTCGCCTGCGTGTCCTGTAACTTACACACGACTCATGCATGATTGCCATGTGTCCAACAGTTACAGACCACGTCCAGTAACTGCTCACAGTCTTGCGTATGTTAAATCCTGTGTGATTTTTAACTAGGCACAGGCTGTGAAGACAGTTATCCTTACAATTATTTTTGACTCTATAAATATAGTTCTTTTTCACATTCATTATACAGATACATAGTTATCTACTGTCAAAATTTTGAGAGCTTTTCTTCTTCGCATAGTCCAAGGGATAAAGTGATCGTCTTCTAGATCAGATTCCCACAGTTGTAATTTTCCCAGATACACAATAAATAAAGAGAATTTATTTATGGAAAACAGTATAGTTTAGATTTTTTTTTTCTAGTATTTGAGTCTGATTGTGATTGTTTTAGATCAAGCTCTAAGTCTTGTGTTTTGTTCTAGGTTGGTGATCTTGTCTTTCTGCGGATTTCTCCGACGCGTGGCACGATTCGTTTTGGTGGCGGCGGGAAGCTTAGCCCACGATACATCAGACCATTCCGTATCTTGGGCAGGGTCGGTACAGTGGCTTACCGACTGGAGTTACCGCCCGCACAAGAGGGAGTGCACTGTGTGTTCCATGTGTCGCAGCTGAGACGGTACGTGGCAGATCCCAATCACGTCTTGGACCACTCAGAGATCGTAGTGGGACCGACACTCAGCTATCCAGAGAAGCCGGTTGAGATCTTGGACCGAAGAGAGAAGGTGCTCCGGAACCAGGTCATTCCCTTGGTTCGCGTTGCATGGAGACACCACTCTCCAGATGAGTCCACTTGGGAGAGGGAGGACGACATGCGGGAGCGATTCTCATATCTCTTCGATCCTTGAGGTAAAATTCTATGTTTTTCTTTCCTTGTTTTATTCATGATTGCTGTTTTAGTTCTCATTCAATTTCGAGGACGAAATTTTTTTAAGGTGGATAGACTTGTCACCCTCACTTTTCCCAGTTAGGGGTAAAATGGTAATTTTCTATTTTATAATATTTTTGGGAATTTTATTTCATGAATATTATTATTTAATTATTATAGGAGTCGGGTTCGAATTTCATCGCATTCCGAGTTAATTCGGGACCCCGGTGAATTTCGACTTGAGCCGTAATTAGCATGTTAGCTAACCATGGCCCACCACACTAAACTTTTAGGTTTAGGAGTTTGGACTAGTTCCCCCATGAGTAATTAAGTTTAATTATGATTTTTTATTTATTATTAGCATTTTTCAAAACCCATTTTTGGATTAATTTTGCATTAGGCTTAGGGAGGGGCAAACTTGTAAATACAAGTGCCCCTACCCCTTGGCACCATGGCCGGCCACCTATAGGGCCACCCCCTCCACCTCTTTTACTTTCTCACTAAGTTTCTTCTTCTTCTCCATTACTTTCTTTACAACTCCTTCTTCTTCCTTTTCAAATCCACTTTTAGGTATGATTTTTAAACCCTTTTAAATTCCTCCTTTTGCATTTATTCCTTCACATAAATGATAGAGGGGATCATTCTCTACAAGTTGACCATAGCCTTTGTAGGTTCCCTTAAAATATAGGTTAAGGATTTATTATGGTTTAATCCTTTTTGAGAGTGGTATATATATATATATATATATATATATATATATATATATATATATATATATATATATATATATATATATATATATATATATATATATATACATGTGTAAATATGTGTATGTATATGTATCTATATGTATATTTGTGTGTATGTGTGAGATTTATATATATATATATATATATATTTTATATATATATATATATATATATATATATATATATATATATATATATATATATATATATATATATATATATATATATTTGTGCATGTTTGGGTGTTTTATATAGGTATGTATATATATATATATTGTATATGTATGTATCAATGCTTAGAGTTGTGCATTAGAACTTATAGTTGTGCATTAGAGCCTTAGAGTTGTGCATGAGAGCCTTGTAGTTGTGCAGGAATGCCTTAGAAGTGTGCAAAATGCTATTCAGGAAAAACTGTGCAGTAGAGCCTTAAAGGTGAGCAGAGGAGCCTTAAAGGTGAGCAGATCTAAGTGCCTTAAAGGTGAGCATGAGAGCCTTAAAGGTGTGCAAGTTGTCCCAGTATGCTAAAATCTGAAAAATTGAGTATTTTGTGTGTTTGTGCTTTATGTGCGTGTGTAAGGGAAATTGGAGAGTGTGTGTGTGTTTATATATAGATAGATACATAGAGAAGATTAGAAGAAGTTTAAGAATTTGAAGAAGTTAGAAGAATAGGAAGAAAAGTGAGAAATAGGAAATAGAGGGGATCGAGTTAGAGGGCGAAACAGAGCTCGGAGTATCGGAATGAGATGAAACTTTGCGTAGGCCTAGGATACGTAAATTAGATTTTGCGGGTAGGCTCCCGAGTTGAAATCGAGGTCGTAGGGCGCCGATATCGTGCCGTATCAGTGCGTATCTTGAAATATTCAAGATTTTGGCAACGGGCCGTATCATGGACCGGATGTCCACGTTACCTAGGTATTTTGGTAGGTAATATATGTATAGGCTAGTATCATACTACCCTGGGGAGATCGAGTCAAAATATCAAGCGTAGGTAGGCTAACTAGATAATCGCCGAAGGTAGAATTTTGCCATTTTTAAGGGTAAAATAGGCAATTGACCTATGGCCAAGATATGAGTTTCGAACTCCAAGATGGACTTGGATATGGGTTGTAGAGGTTGGTAATAGTTAGAAATAGCCGTCTAGACCTAGTCTTGACCCCGGTTGACCACGGTTGACTTTTTAGACCAAAAGTCAACTATGGGTCAACACCTTATCCAATTTAGTTCCAAATTCCATTAGACTTGTGCAGTTGACCAAAAGTCAACTGTTAGTCACCAGTGACCTAGAGTTGACCACGGTTGATCGGTTGACCAAAAGTCAACTGTTGACTCAAATTAACCTAGATTAATTCTGTTTGACTTGCGTTGACCCAGTTTGACCCAGTTAGACCTAATATGACTTAGTTTGACCCCGTACAACCTAGTTTGACATGTCTTGACCTAGAATGACTTAATAGGATTCAAATTGATTTGATTTTTCTTCCTAAACATAGTATTGATACGTCTTGTTCTCTATAGGTCCTCGAGACGCTGCATTTGCTCCGGTTGACGTACCATATCATATTTTAGGCGAGTACATTCTCTGACACTTTTTCAATTTATGATAACTATTATAATTCATGTAATTAGTGTAGATATGCTTGTTTTCGACACATTGGTCACACGGATTGGTATTCATGGATCCCGACATGAGAAGTTATTCCTCGTTATCTTGGTATATCCTGTGCAAGCCCCTTGTAGTTCTTGTGCAGTATATGGACATCGATTCTCGAGGAGACTTGCTCCCTTCTCATGGAATTTCGTGTCGTAACGTGTCTTGCTTGGATCCACTCTACCAGTCGGGGACGGAGAGTACTAGTATAGATGTGTGGTCATTATCCACCTTGTTGTTCTTGTAGACCTTGTGAGTGTTAATCATACACTCCACGTATGATTAACCAGGCCAGTAGACCTTGTGCAAGACCCAAGCCGGCCACATGTCGTAGCTAGTATTCACACACCTAGATGATGGTTTCTTGATTCTTGTACATGCCATGATCAGTTTACTTGCCTTGTTCTAGCTCTAGATTTACAGCTTACCTTGCCATGATATTCACATGTACATTCCATGATTTTCTTGTATATACTATCTATTTACAGTCTTGTAGCTTTTATTATATCTTGTGAACTGCTGTTAGTAGATTGTACTCGTTCCATCCTGACAGGATATGTTGAAAATATTACAGATGCAGATGAGGGAGACTACTGCACCTACTACGGTCCGGATGACGTAGTGGGTATAGAGTTGGAGACTTTGGTCCAGCAGGGCTTAGCTCCGCCTGATGAGACCCTACCTATTGCTTAGTTAGAGTAGGTCTTTTGTACTGGACATTGTCTCCAGCTACTTTTGAGACTGTTATTACTATGGATTGTATTAGAGACTTGGACTTGTATATATTCTTGTGTTGGACTTGACAGGTTATTATTTTTTATCGTCTCGTTGTTTTTATCTTTAAGTCTTTATTTTGTTATCTTAGAGTCGTGATTGAGTACTCATATATATATATTCATTGCTTGTCCTCCGTTCGGAGTTGACCATATTTTCGACAGGTTTTTGATATATATATATATAAACTGTTTAGAGTAGAAAAACCTACAGCGTTCCACGCTGTTTTTACGGTGAGGGCTGGGCGTTGTCACGTGCACGTGCCCTTATAGTGGGTGCGGGTCGTGACAGGTTTACTAAGGCTAAACAGTCTATCTAGATTCCAACTAGGCATACCATGCCTAACCATACCATAATCACATAACCACATGACATTGACTATATCTAACAAAACACAAAATACTATATTAATATAATCTATTAAGAATACATATAACCTAAGCCACTATACAATATCACCCATACTCTATATATATCTAATATATATAAAAGCACACAAACTCTTATATATAGGAACTTGTATATATATAACAATGCATATATATTATATACATACATAGGAAAGGGAAATCAGTTTTAACAAAAGGAAGGGCCAACATTTCAGTTGACAACAAGAAAGAGGATTTCAGTTTACAACAAGACAATGAAACCTGTGTGTGAAGAAAGTGAGGGTGAAGAGTGTGTATGTGTGAAAGAGAGGAAAAACTGAAAAACAGTGTGCACAGCCCCTTCAATCTCAGTTAAACATAACCCAAATCAAACTCAGATAATACATGTCCCTATCTCAGTTAACAGTTTACAGTTTTAAACCCAACTTCCATCTCAGATTATACATTGAAATTCCCCTCTAATCATTCTCAGATTATACATTATTCAACAGTTCAATAAACTCATGAATCACATACAAAACCAATTAACAAGTCCCTAATGAAATTCTCAGGTTTTGAAATTCATTTCAGTTATCAGGAAATGATCCCATGTTTCAAGGAAGAACAAACATTGAATAAATGAAAAGGAAATCAGTTTACAAATCAAATCAATACCCCCATTCTCAGTGATACAATCTCAGGTTTCTTAGTAAAAGTCATTCACAAATTCAACAAATTCATTCTCAGGTTTTGTATTCGAATGAAGGGGAAATAACTCAGGTATACACATATTATCAATCCCATTCTCAACAGTTAAAAACACCAAGTTATCAAATGGAAAACAAAATCTGGAAATCTCAGTTGCTGTCAATTCAAAAAGAAAGGAAATTAATTCATCCCAGGTTTTAAGAACCATTCCCAGGTTTTAAGTACCAATTCGAAAAGGAACCCAATCCCATATCAGTTCAGTTAATCCAATGAATCTCAGATTAATATTGAACTTAATCACAGTTTAAAACACATCCCATATCAGTTCAGACAGGTAAACTCAGGTTTTAAAATCTCAGAATATGATAGTTAAAGAAAACAAAATCCTCATCAATCCCAGTTTTCACAACAGTTCGAAACCAACCCAACTCAGTTCAGAAATTTAAAAATTAACTAACATTCATACACTAGTTATTAGTATTTGAAATGAAAGGAAAACAGTAGGCTATTCTAAACAGTGAATCAACAATCTCAGTTATTCAGTTGAAACAAGGTGTATCAGTCTACGTATCCGAATATGCAGTAATTCCCAAATCCGAACCCATTTCTAAACAAAACCTAAACTAATATGAAAACTGAATCTATCACATAATATACATTATATTTAGGATCTATTTAGTAATTTAAAACATAATTTACAAGCATTAAAATCAATTAAAACACAGAACACAACATTGGCACACTGAACTACACAGTGCACTACACGTGCACAGGCCATATCGTGTCCGACACGACACGAGAGCTCGTGAAATTCGAGGAGCCTCGTGTCAGTCAGTGCCCCATCACATGTGTCCAATTTCACGTGTCGAGGTGGCGTGTCCCGCGCACAATAGCACTCGAGTAGCAGGGGAAAATCCTGCCAGCGCGCGCGCACGCACGACCGCGTGTCCACGTGCTCGTGTCGACTCAACCCGACACGAAATCGTGCTCAGAGCTAAAGAAATGCATAAGCGAGGTGAAAATAGATTTTTCTATTCAAACACAAATCACAAAATCAAACGAAATACCCTTTGAGGCATTTCGTTGAACACGTTCCTATACACACTGATACGTGTCCGTGTCCGTAAAGGGTTCAAATTCTAGAGTTAGCCTATCCTACTGTTAGGTTAGGGTTAGGGCATCCTAGAAATGAATTTTAACAAAATTTACATGCAATAGAATGGATTATACCTATTGGTGAACAAAGGGTTAAAATTTCCAAATGGGAAGAGTTCCTCAAGCCACCAAACTCCCTCAAATTGTGTCCTTTCTGAAAATACTCAACACTAACAATAAGTAGACTAATATTAGGTCCTATTGCAATTGGTTTGGAGGAATTTGGAGTTAAAATGGATTTTCTAAGAATTTACAAGGATGGAGACTCACCTCTTCCAAATGGCAATGATTCCTAAAGAGGCAAGCCCTAATTTCAAGGTGATATAAATAGGGGGGACACTAGTTGGCCAGCCAGATTTTTAGGGTTAGGGTTTGGTTCAAGGGGTGTAGGCCTGTGGGCCATTAAGCCTTTAAGTCATAAAATGACTTGTGATTTCACAAGCCATTCCTTAATCAATCTAGCTCCTAATTTCCCCAAATTAATTCCAATGAGTTAATCCTCACTAACTTAAGTTAACCTAGGTTTTCATATCCTAATCACTTAGTCATGACCTAGGTTAGCCAATAGGTTAGTCTCCAAAGTCAACATAAGTCAAAGTCACTAAAACACCAAAATCAATTATACTAAAATCACTTAAAAATCACATTAATTATAAATAATAATAATAATTCCAAATTAAATTCTAAAATTTTGAAAATGACTTCATTGGCTTGTGCTCAAAATGTTTGAGCAATTTTGCATTTAATGCTTGCTTTTTGCCCTTATTTTTCAGTTCAAAGCATTCTGGCTTCACATTTTGTCTAGTAAGCAGAGAATCCAAAATTAATGCACTATACATATAATAGTGTCATGTAGGATGTGGCGTATACGTCGACAATACCAATATAGGTATCGAAGCTGCATTGTTGTATCTGAAATATCGTGTCAAATCTGCAACATTTGCTTCGGAGAGACTTTAATTTGTGTTTTTGCTTTGCAATTTTCCTCATAGGTAATAGTCTTTGCCATGAATACGGGTAAGAAATAATTCACATACATTCTTCTTTCGGGACTTATCCAATTCGATTTCGTATGCGAATTTTCGGGATAGGGCATTTGTTATTATCATTAGTCCTGTGTGGATCCAATTGCAAGAACAATAAGTTACAAACTACCAAGCATTATCACAGTAAGCACAGTAAGCAAAGATTGCAGTCTATAGTAAAATGAAAACTACAAAGGCTCCGGCGCTCCGGTGGGGAGTCCGGCCGCTATGTGTTCCGGCTCCAACCACTTATACTGATAAAAGAATACATTTAGTTTCATCCATTATCTTATATTATAATTTTTTATATGTGAATGAAAGAATAAATAAAACCTTTTAATTAGTGAAATAAAATTTAAAAACATACTAAAATCTTTTGGAATGAGAGGATTATATAAAATAGATTATATATAAGATGCTGTTAGTTCAAGCAAACAAAAGCTCATGTAGTTTGCACGTCAACGTCATTCATAACGGATGAAAATTTTTTTTTACTGAGAACACCCAATAATTTTTGTTTTAATGGGCAATTCTTGAAAACATCCAATAATTTTTGTTTTAATGAGCCGAGTTCTCTATTCATATTTGGGCCATGATTTTTCCAGTGAAAGCCCATTTAACATATTATATATAAACTCTTGGGAGGAGAAAAAAAAACGTATGCCGTCTTCGAGAATCACCGGCGCCAAGCCAACATTGTCAACCGCTCTATTGCTAATTTCTACGACACGAAAAAGCTTAATGGACATGAGGCCTCGTTTGGTTCACGGAATCTTCCGGTTGGAAAAGGAAAGTGATTATTTTTCTATGTTTGGGTGTCCAAGAAATTGAGAAGGAAAGGAAAGTGATTTCCAATGGAAAGGAAATTAGGGGAGAAAGTGATTCCATCCATCCAAGGAAGGAATCACTTTCCCACATTGAAATATTCACTTTCCTTTCCAAATTTTTTGGCATTGCCAAACATCGGAAAGAAAAATACGTTCAATATTGAATGGGAAAGGTGAATTAGTAGAACAATTGTATCTGTCTTTTATGCTGTGTTTGGGAACCTAGGAGGGGAGGGGGAGCTTCACTTGTTTGGATAAACAAAAAGTAGGAAAAGAAAATTTTTTAAAGTAATATTTTATTTATTATGGAGAAAGATATAATTATCATTTAGTCCTTGATTTTTTTAAAATCATAATTAATAACTACTTTATTGAAGGGTAGTTGGGTAATTTATTTCACAATCCTCTCATCTTTTTCCATTTTCCTTCCACTTTTGGAAGAAAATTTTTGAGTGGGACCCACATGAATCTTTCTCCCACATTCCACTCCCTCAATTCTCCTCCCTCTTCCCAAGGCTTTTTCTATGGGCACCACACAAATTATTAGGGGTTATCCCAAAAATGTTCAAAAATATTACAAATTTGTCATCATTTTTTTTTTTACTTGGGGCTAGCCCAATTTTTTTCAGTTAGTAGGACTGCCAACATGCTGGCAGTCCTAACATACCAACATGCTGGCAGTCCTGGCATAATGTTAGGACTGCCAACTTGCTGGCAGTGCAGTCCTAACATAATGTTAGGACTGCCAACAAGTTGACAGTCCTCGGAGGAGAAGAAGAAGAAGAAGAAGCAGCAACAGCACCTACATCCATCCATCCATGTCTCCTCCTCCTCCTCCTCCTCCTCCTTGCTCCTCCTCCTCCTCCGGCCCCGTCCTCCGCCCCCTCCGCTTCTCCACCGCCGTCGCCTCCTCCTCCTCCGGCCCCGAGGAAGAAGAATAAGCAGCAGCAGCACCTACATCCATCCATGTCTCCTCCTCCTCCTCCTTGCTCCTCCTCCTCCTCCTCCTCCGACCCCGTCCTCCGCCCCCTCCGCTTCTCCACCGCCATCGCCTCCTCCTTGCTCCTCCTCCTCCTCCGGTCCCGTCCTCCGTCCCTCCGCTCCATAACCGCCACCGAACTCGACTTCATGCACGTCATCCACTTCCGCTACCCCTCCACTGGAGCAAGGAGGAGGAGGAGGAGGAGGAGGAGGAGGAGGAGGAGGAGAGAGGAGAGAGAAAAAAATCTAATATTGGGCTGCCCCCAAGTAATTTTTGGGACGTTTCCAGTAAAAGTTCCTCAAACCTGGGTTGTCCCCTAGTAAAATGACGCCCCCAGTAATTGTTGTGGTGCCCATAGAAAAAGCCCTTCCCAAACATCACTACTTTTAATTTTTCTCCCGTTTTTCTCTCAAAATTTTTCTTTCTCCCATTTTCCTCTCTTCCCAAACAATACCTTAAGCACTAGAAAATACATAAGATTACTATTCAATTTCATCGGGAAAAAAAGAACATATTAATTCAATAACTGAATACGTCTTCTCACCCTCAATCTTTTTGTTGGTTTTTATTGTTTTATAGATATGATGTTTCATTTATAGGCTATGAGAAAACAAAAAAAACTATCAAGCCCCCCCGATATCGGAATGCTCAAATAAAGATGGTTTTTTCTAAGGACACCACATTTTTTACTTGGGGACAGTCAAAAAATGTTCAAAAAAATTATAAGTTTGCCACCAATTTTTTTACTTGGGGGCAGTCCAATTTTCTCCAGCAAGTTGGACTGCCAGCAAGTTGACAGCCCTCACATAAAGGAGGACTGCCAACAAGTTGGCAGTCCTAGGACTGCTACCTTGTAGGCAGTCCTAACAGAAATGAGAACTGCCAACTTAGCTGCAGTCTGCGTCGACGAAGACCCTATCGCTTGCCAGCGGAGCCCTCCGTCAGTACGAGCTCGGCTCCTCCCGCGCGGCCACGTCCCGCCCCTCTTCCTCTACAACACCCTCATCCGCGGCCACCTCCTCAGCCTCTCCCCCCGCGCCTCCCTCTTCCCCCGCGTCCCCGACCCCGACCGCTTCAGGAAGAAGAAGAAGGAAATGCCGAGGAGCAGCTTGACTGAAGGACTGATCGGATCGTCGAAGGTGGAAGTCTTCGTCGACATGGGTCACCCCTTCCTCAACCGGACCTTTGACGGATTCCTCAAGATCGGAGCCGTAATCTCAACTCCCACCCCACCGTCTTCTTCTTAGCCGCAGGTTGCAGCCACCGGCGTCGTGGCCGAGGAGACCTACCACTTCTTCCTCCTCGCTCCCCAGCTCGACGTCCGCGCCGCCAAGGCCGCCCTCGACGCCCTCCGCCGCCGTGCCCTAATTTTCTCTGTCCTAATTTTGGGCTGTTCCCAAACAAATTATGGATGTCTCCTAGCAAAAATTATACCTGCTTGGACTGCTCCCAAGTAAGGACTGCTCCCAAGTAAACTTGGTGGTGTCCTTAGAAAAAAAACATAAAGATGGAGGGATTATGGAAATTTAGCATTCACGTCTCAGTGCTACCATCCACAACCAATACAAGTCTGAAAGAAAATGGGCTCAGCTAGATGATGGCAATGCCCAGGGCAATTTGCTATCTGAAATGACAACCAAACCATCTGAACATGTAAATGACCACACAGATAATTTTCAGATAATAAACAATACAATCAAATTAGACATTGAGATATCACTAAGGGGACGTTTGGTACGCCATATTTTTTTTTATTCCCGAAAAATTTTAAGATGGGAATCTATTACCACGTTTGTTTGGCTTATAAAAAATTTATTTCCGAAAATTATAAATACCCGGGTAAATAGTTTACCCACAAAACATGAGAATTCTATCCCTTGAGAATAGGTGGGTATATTTTTTTGTCCGGGCAAAAAAAATTTTGCCTAAATTTTTTTCTTCTTTTTTGATCAATTTTGATTAGTTTTGAACATTTTTTCTTTTTTTTGGTCATTTTTATCGTTTTTTTTTGTCATTTTTTGTCGTTTTAAGCGATTTTTTGTCGTTTTACCCAATTTTTTATCGTTTTTGTTACTTTTTGATTGTTTTTTGTCGTTTTTACCCATTTTTTGTCTTTTTGTCGATTTTTGTCAATTTTTGTCGTTTTAAGCGAATTTTTGTCGTTTTTAGCTTTTTTTTTGTTGTTTTTACCGATTTTTAGTCGTTTTTTTATCGTTTTTGTCGCTTTTTGGTCATTTTTACTGATTTTATGTCGTTTTTTTGTCATTTTTGTCGCTTTTTTTAATCGCTTTTACCCTTTTTTTGTCGTTTTTTTGTTTATTTTTTATCGTTTTAACCGATTTTTTGTTATTTTTAACCGAGTTTTTGTCGTTTTTGTAGCTTTTTTTGGTTGTTTTTACCGATTTTTTGTCATTTTTGTCGCTTTTTGATTTTTTTTTGTCGTTTTAACCGATTTTTTTTTGTTTTTAACCCATTTTGTCATTTTTTGTCGTTTTTATCGATTATTTTTCGTTTTTGTCGTTTTTTTTTGGTTTTTTTTTTTGTCGTTTTAACCGATTTTTTTTTTTTATATTTTTAACCGATTTTTTTGTCATTTTTTATCGTTTTAACCGATTTTTTGTTGTTTTTTGTCGTTTTTGCCGCATTCTGGTTTTTTTTGTCGTTTTTACCGATTTTATGTCGTTTTTTTTCGTGTTTTGGTTTTTTTTTTGTCGTTTATACATTTTTTGTCACTTTTTGGTCATTTTTTGTCGTTTTAACCGATTTTTTTTTCGTTTTTTATCGTTTTTATCGATTTTTTGTCGTTTTTACCCGTTTTTTTTATATTTGTTCATTTTTTTCGTTATTATTATTTTTTATTTTTTTCGGGAATATTTATATTGTCACCAAACATGAGAATGTAATTTTCCAGGGAATTTAATTCCTTGGAATTTGATTCTCGGGAATATAGAATTTTCGGTTATATAGTATTCCGCATACCAAACGCCCCCTAAAGGGTATGCACTCTTGACGAATGTGAGACAAGCAATGGGTATTATGAATTTTCGAAACAGTAACCATTGGAGTATCTTTTTTGACTGTTCATATTCGGTTGTGGATGAGAATGTTA
This sequence comes from Iris pallida, assembly GCA_029216955.1. Classification (NCBI taxonomy): domain Eukaryota; kingdom Viridiplantae; phylum Streptophyta; class Magnoliopsida; order Asparagales; family Iridaceae; genus Iris; species Iris pallida. Next base: position 13,647,344 of record JANAVB010032220.1, read on the forward strand.
GTCCCGGGGCTTGATCAAAGATGAAAAACAGATGCAATCGAGATCTGAGATGTCACACAAAACTTTGCAGTGATCAAACTCAAGATCTACGATGGTACAATAAATCAAATAGCCAAATTACAATCTGAAGGAGGGAAAAAGAGAAGAGAATATCTCTCGTTCTTTCTTGCAAACGTGTTGCAATTGTGACAGAACGAGTTACAATGAAACTAGAGAGAGATGAGAAGAAGAACAATGCTGGGGTGTCAAAACACCGTTGCTCAAAGCAAGATTCGCCCCACACGATCTGCTTCCAGGAACCAGCAAGTTGAAGAACTTGTGGAACGCTCGAAGTCACCTCTGTTCAGACTCCTCGGATGGACTTGCAATGGCGGCAGCAACTCTCTCTCTCTCTCTTTCTCCTTTTCTAACTTGTAATTTTCGTAGTTACCACAAAGGAGGCCAGAGGAGAGTATTTATAGAGAGAGGGTGGAAACCCTAGCCGCCTCTTCAGTTATGGAAAGATTGAATCAAATCCCAAAAGATAGCAACGAGATTTAATTCAAATCCCACGAAATTAATTCAAATCCCACAAAGATAGGATCTGAATAAATTCAAATCCCACAAAGATAGGATCTGATTTAATTGCATTGATTCAGCCTTTCCATAACTGATTTGTAATCTGCACAGTCAGCGGATCCCTCCATGCGGCAGCAGCAGCAGCCTGGCCGCATGAGCCTAATGGCCGCATGAGCCGCATGGACCGCATGGACCGCATGAGCCGCATGGCCGCATGAGCCGCATGAGGCCGCATATGAGCCGCATGCCGCATAAGACCGCATGACCGCATATGAGCCGCATAAAGACCGCATGACTGCTGACGTGCTAAGTGCGCCAACAAAACGCCACATTACGCCTCATGAGCCCATGAGCCCATGAGCCCGAGTCCGAGTCGCTAAGCCCCTTTGGGGCTTAGCTCCAAATGGAATTAATCCTAGAGAATGACAAAAGCATTAATGCTTAATCCTTGGAGCCTTATTCTTACCTCCTTGTAAAATCACCCACATGGTTCCCTCCTTAGGGTCACCACCCCATGTGCATCTCTCAACAATACACCCAAGTATATATGTTGAGATAACTCATTGTGCATTTTCGATGTGGGACTAAAATTCACAAGGCATGTTGAGAGCAAGCTCTCTCCTTGTAAAGAAAGCACCAACAATCCCCCACATATCACAACATATATATGTGTCCAGGGTTGAGCGTTCCCCACAGTAACTGTCTATTTTGTATTAGGATAGATGTCGCTGACGACTTGAATCTTCCCGCATGGGTTAAATAACAATGTGATACAAGAATGGACTACGCCTTGAATTCTGCACCACAATTGTAATTCTTCCCACTCACAAAGTGTAGTTACGTGTGCTTCTGGCTGCACATTAAAGGCCCTGTGCCAGCCTGGTTTCAGTGTATAATTTTGGACGTCTACAAGTTTACCCTCAAGAGACGGCCTGATATCTCTTTCCATACACTATAGGTGAGTTCTTTATTAAAGAGATATGGCATGAAGCCTTGCGCTTCCTTGCGGTGCTACGTCGCTATGACATGGCCTGAAGCCGAGGCATTACCCCTACCTGGGAACCTCATCGTAGTGTCATACTACTGTAGCATGAGTCACAAGCCTCTTTGTAGTGCCAAACTACCCAGCATGAAGCCTAAGGCTTCATTGCGGTGTTACGCCGCAACGACATGACTTGCAATGCCGAGGCTTTACCCCTACCTGGGTACCTCATCGTGGTGTCGTGCCACTGTAACATGGGGCCATCCTCCCCTTTGTAGTGCTATCTACAACTCTTTAATTACGACATACAGCATTAGGCTACCTGCCTATTTACGGTGCTACGCCGCTGTGACTTGGCTTGCAAAGCCGAGGCATTACCCCTACTTGGGAACCTCATGGTGGAGTCACCCCACTGTAGCATGGAGATTCACTCATTGTAGTGCTGCTCTACCGTGCTTCCTGTAAAGCACACCAGGCATTCACTCTGCCTGAGAACTCATTAAGGCGTTTAAGCCAACCTTCCACAGGATCTATTTTTCCGCAGAAAAATACATAGTAGACAACAGTGGTTATGGGTCCGTATCCCTTCCATGTTCCAGAGAACAAGTACCCACTGTTACCTGATAGTTTCCCAGTCAGTGATCCTCCTTTGAACCAAAAGTTAGATGCCTAGTAGATTTCTCTTTGAACTAATAGCATAAAATTTTATGGTAGGATTACAAAGACACACTATCAGAATGCCTTCAAGCCCATTTTACAAGCTGTGTCATCGACCAACTGGCGCTTGAGGTCCTTTGTGAACGGATCTGCCAGGTTCTCCTGACTCCGAACATCAACCTCTGCAATTACACCTCTTTTGATAAGATCGTGTACTGCCATGTGCTTCAACCGCACAGTCCTCTTCTTCCCGTTGAAGAGGTCATTTGATGCCACCGCCGCAGTCGCCTGGTTGTCACAGTATATCGGTATCGCCGGTATCTGAGCCCCAACCACTGGAAGATCATACATGAGCTCCCGAAGCCATTCTGCTTCATCTGCTGCAGTTTCAAGTGCATAGAATTCAGATACCATGGAGGAACGAGAGAGTATAGTCTGCTTCTTCGACTTCCACGATATAGCAGCTCCACCCAAGGAAAAGACATATCCACCTGTGGATCTCTCGCTTTCTACCTCTGAACACCAGCTAGCATCACTGAAGCCTTCCACTACTGTCGGATACCCGTTGTAGTGCAGTGCATATGTCTGAGTTTTCTTGAGATATCTCATCACCCGCTTCACAGCTTTCCAGTGCTCAACCCATGGGTTGCTTGTGAACCGACTCAGCATTCCCACGGCGAAAGCTATGTCAGGCCTTGTGGCAGTGGTTGCATACATCAAACTTCCGATAACGCTAGAATACTCCAGCTGCCTGACGTTTTCCCTTGAATTTGGCTTCAGCTTCTGATCACACCTGTATGGTAGGGGTGTGCATCGGTCGGTGGTCGACCTATTTGGTCCCAACCGAAGTCGAACCGAAGTTAATCGGTTTAAAAATAAACAAAACCGAACCAAACCAACCAAAAGGTCGGTTCGGTTTTAAAACCGACCGACTTGGTTCGGTTTGGATCGGTTCGACTTGGTCGGTTTTGATCACATAAAAAAATAGATTGTATATTTTTTTTCTTTTGTGAAACCTCAGTCAACTTCCACTTTGCAACAGTAAATACAATTCAGCAGCTTCAATTCAACTTGCGCTTTACAGGTGGAGAAAAATGCCAATTATACATAAAAAATCATATACATTCAACCAAAAGTCCCTTTCATGTGCACATGAACAATTAGAAAAGAATAGGAGACGCCGGCACTCCTCTTTGAGACTAGAGAGAGAGAGGGAGAGATCTTTCAACTTTAACTTGATAAATGGCTGTGATGTGAATAAATGAACCAAACCGTATAATACAACCCAATGAACCCAAACCAAACCGGCCAACCCTAATTATTTAACAAGGATTTGGTTTGGTTCGGTTCGGTTTAGACGGTTTTTGGCATAACCAAACCGTGAACCGAACCGAACCGGTCGGTTTTGAAAAAATTGAAGCCGAACCAAACCAACCGAACCATCGGTTCGGTTTAAAACCAATCGGTTCGGTTTGGCTTGGTTCGATTTGGTCGGTTTGACTTAATTGTGCACAGCCCTACTGTATGGTGTATCGATCCCTGGAAGATCCTTATACCCATAGCGAGTGAGCATCTTCTCAATGTAGTGAGATTGTGACAGCGCTACTCCAGTGTCTGTCCGGATGATCTTTATGCCCAAGATGACATCTGCATCCCCCAAGTCCTTCATACTGAACTTGGTTGAGAGGAACTTCTTTGTCTCTGTGACACAGCCTATATCCGTACCTAGGATTAGCATGTCGTCCACGTACAGACAAACGATGACTCCTCTTCCATCAGCGAACTTTGTGTAAACACATTTGTCCGTCTCGCTGACTCTGTAGCCGTTTGACCTAATAACTTTGTCATACTTCTCATGCCACATCTTGGGAGCTTGCTTCAAACCATACAATGATTTCACCAACTTGCAGACTTTGTCTTCAAGACCTTTGACGACAAATCCATCTGGCTGTTGCATGTAAATCTCTTCGGTCAGCTCCCCATTCAGGAATGCAGTCTTTACATCCATCTGATGTATCACCAACTTATGTATAGCTGCAAGAGCGATTAACATCCTGATGGTGGTCATCCGGGCTACTGGAGCGTATGTGTCAAAGTAGTCTATCCCCTGTTTCTGAGAAAATCCCTTGGCTACCAGCCTGGCCTTGAACTTGTCAATAGTTCCATCTGCCTTCATCTTCTTCTTGAAGATCCATTTACATCCGATGGGCTTTTCTCCTTCAGGTAGATCTACCAACACTCATGTGTTATTGGAGGTGATAGAGTCAAACTCGTCATTCACTGCCTCCTTCCAGAAGATAGCATCTTTGGTCTTCATCGCCTCATCATAGGTAAGCGGATCTGCTTCCACATGATAGGTGACAAAGTCATCTCCGAAGTCTTTCGGTCTCCTCGCTCGCTTAGCTGACGGCTCTGCGAGTTCTGGTACAAGAGTTGTTTCATCAACAACAGCTTCTTCTTGGAATACTGGCTCATATGAGATTTCAGTCTCATTTGCACCTACATCATTTTCCGGAATGTCCGAAAGAACAATATTTTTGTCTTTTGCAAACTTGTCTTCAAAGTATTCAGCATCGCGAGATTCGATGATATGATTTGACTCAATATCAAGAAATCTCCGAGCATCACTCTTCTCGGCATACCCCAAGAAGATCGCCTTCGTAGTCATTGTCCCTAGCTTCTGAATCTTCAGATCTGGGAGTTTCACATACGCCAGACACCCCCACACTCGAATGACATTCAAGTTTGGTCTGACTTTGAACCAGAGTTCATGTGGAGTTACGTCCGAAGTTGCATGTGGCACTCTATTTAGAATAAAAGTGGCCGTCAATGCAGCTTCTCCCCATTAGCATTTAGGAAGACCCGCGGTTAGCAGCATAGAGTTCATCATTTCTGTCAACGTTCTGTTCTTCCTCTCCGCTACTCCGTTGGATTGAGGAGAATATGGAGCAGTAGTCTCGCATATGATTCCATGTTCTTTGCAGAACGATGCGAATTCATGAGACCTGTACTCCCCACCTCGATCACTTCTTAACCTCTTGAGTTGTTGTCCAGTCTGCCGTTCAGCTTCGGCCCTGAACTCTCTGAACTTCTCGAAGGCTTCGTCTTTAGACTTGAGCAAGTAGACGAACGCGTATTTTGAGAAGTCGTCGATGAAGGTTATGAAATACTTCATCCCGACCTTCGTGGAGAAATGTTTGAAGTCACAGATATCGGAGTGCACCAACTCCAGAAGATCTGTGCTTCGATTGACCCGATGAAAGGGTTTCCTTGTGATCTTCGTCTGAGCACACACCTCACACTTCTCCACCTTACCCCCACATTTGGAGATAAGTCCTAGACTAGACATTTTGTTAATTCTTTTACAATGAACATGTCCTAGTCTATTATGCCACAACTCAAGAGAATAATCAGAAAATGCAACTGTATTAATGTCTTCAAACTGGTTAACAAGCTGAATTTTAAACATGCCTTCGGTTTGATAAGCCTTCCCGAAGTATGTTCCTTTCTTGGACATCACCATCTGACCAGCATTGATGTCCATCCTCAAGCCTGCGTTGCAGAGCAGGCTCCCAGAGATCAGGTTCTTGGCAATCGCCGGAACATGCTTCACACCTTGAAGCGTCAGAGTGTTCCCAGAAGTGAGTTTCAGTTCCACGGTCCCGATCCCCAGAACTTCAGCTTGGGCCTGGTTCGCCGTGACAACCTTCTCAGATATCGGCTGGTACGTGACGAACCATTCCTTGCCTGAACAGACATGGCAAGTCGCTCCAGTGTCTATCCACCAGTCAGAGTCAACCCCCACAGTTGTGACCTGTCCGATCATAGCAACAACGTTAGAAACCAATGAAACCTTATTAGGCTCACCTTTCTCTGATTGTTTAGGCTTAGATCTGCATTCACTCTTGTAGTGGCCTTTCTTGCCACAATTGTAACAAGTCACGTGGGACTTAGTCTTCTGTTGCTTGAAAGAAGGACCCTTCACTTTTATATTAGCGAAGTCCTTCTTCTTGGGATGAGAAGCTGCCTGCTTCCCCTTGGAATCTCTCGTCTGCACAAGATTGGCTTTAGCCAACTGTTTGGACAGAGTGTCCACCTTCTGTTGAGAACGCATCTCGTCCTCAACATGGATCTCTTGAAGTAGATCTCCCAAGCTAATGTCTAGCTTCTTTCTGTGCATCCTTGCATAGAAGGTACTCCATCCAGCAGGAAGTTTTGAGACGATCCCTCCGACGACAAACTTGTCGGGAAGGGGCATCTCTTCGTCTTCCAGTTTCTGACGCAGCTTCAGAAATTCCTTCACCTGTGGCAGCATGGACTTTTCGTCCTCAAAGAGCAATTTGTGATATTTTTCAACCACAAACATTTTGCTCCTGTTCTTATCTTCTTCATACAGATTTTCCACAGACTCCCATATGTCTCTGGCAAGTTCCTTCTTTGAGTAGGATTCTGCCAGGGAGTCCTCCATAGCATTCAGGATGAGAAGCCTGCAGATGCTATTTTTCTTTCTCCACTTGGCCTGGAGTTTGGTAGCCGCGTTGATGGCGGCAGTAGATCCAGTGTCTGGAACAGAGGGTTCTTCCTCCAACAGAACATGATCAACATCTTTCAGTTGAAGAGTTAGGTATACCTTTCTCTTCCAGACTTGATAGTGCTCTCCATCGAACTTTTCCAACTTGCAGAAGTCCGATTGGAGGAGCGAAGCATTAATGTTTTCCATCTGTACGGATCTTGCTTTGAGATTGTTAGTCCCGGGGCTTGATCAAAGATGAAAAACAGATGCAATCGAGATCTGAGATGTCACACAAAAACTTTGCAGTGATCAAACTCAAGCTCTACGATGGTACAATAAATCAAATAGCCAAATTACAATCTGAATGAGGGAAAAAGAGAAGAGAAGATCTCTCGTTCTTCCTTGCAAACGTGTTGCAATTGGGACAGAACGAGTTACAATAAAACTAGAGAGAGATGAGAAGAAGAACAATGCTGGGGTGTCAAAACACCGTTGCTCAAAGCAAGATTCGCCCCACACGATCTGCTTCCAGGAGCCAGCAAGTTGAAGAACTTGTGGAACGCTCGAAGTCATCTCTGTTCAGACTCCTCGGATGGACTTGCAATGGCGGCAGCAACTCTCTCTCTCTCTTTCTCCTTTTCTAACTTGTAATTTTCGTAGTTACCACAAAGGAGGCCAGAAGAGAGTATTTATAGAGAGAGGGTGGAAACCCTAGCCGCCTCTTCAGTTATGGAAAGATTGAATCAAATCCCAAAAGATAGCAACGAGATTTAATTCAAATCCCACGAAATTAATTCAAATCCCACAAAGATAGGATCTGATTTAATTGCATTGATTCAGCCTTTCCATAACTGATTTGTAATCTGCACAGTCAGCGGATCCCTCCATGCGGCAGCAGCAGCAGCCTGGCCGCTCATGGACCGCATGTGCCGCATGTGCCGCATGAGGCCGCATATGAGCCGCATAAGACCGCATATGAGCCGCATATGAGCCGCATAAAGACCGCATGATTGCTGACGTAAGACCGCATGACTGCTGACGTGCTAAGTGCGCCAACAAAACGCCACATTACGCCTCATGAGCCCATGAGCCCGAGTCCGAGTTTAATTAGTAACCTGACTTCAGTTTGATTTTTTATAGTTAATTTGCTGAGGGTTTCCCATCTATCAATTATCATGGACTATTGTGACAATAACACTGTGCTCATTAATTTCTTCCTCCAAATGCTGAAAAAAAAAGCAATAATAAGAACATCTCCAACCCTATTGTCTTGTTAAGTATTTTGAGTCTTAGGTGGCATAAGACACAAGATAATATTTTTCTTAGGTGGTAATATTATACTCACAAAAGCCAATGAGATAGAAAAATCTTCTCCAATGCAAAAGTATTGAGGAGACAATAAAAATTATTTTTTTTCAACTTCCAAGACAACTCATCCACTTCTTCAATTTTTTTATAAATATTTCTATTCATAATTGATGATGTGGAGACAAAGTCATTGTGAAGTGCATTGTCTAGATCTAGACAACTAACTTCACATGTCCTTGCTATGTCATTGTCATGTCAACTTAATAATTTATTCTACATTTGTATTGGAGAATTTTTTTTGAAATAAAAACTTGTCATTCTTATGTGATAATCATTTTTTTATAAACTCACAGTAGGGTTGGAGATGCTATGGGAGGGAGACATAGTTAGGCAGCATTGATTGAGCCAACCGTCAACAGCAGCATAGGTACGTGTGAACACAAGATGCATGTTTTGGCTCTATTTGATTCTCCATTAATATCTAAATTAGTATACTTCCTGCTAATTAAGACAAATTAACTACAAAAACATCAGTTTTCATTCCAAGTATTTTTTTTAAATTTTTTTTTACTAGAAATAATATAATCATAATTAGCTAACCAGTGAGCCAACGGAGCATATATGTTATTTCAAAATTTTATATTTCAGCCATCTTCTCTCTTATGCATGCAACTTATATATATATTTTTTTGATTTTAAAAATTAAATAATTATGGATACAAAAGTTACATGTATAAAAAAAATATGATTGGAATATTCATTTTGGGGACAATAGATATGCTTCCGTGAGTCAAAGTCTACTACGTGCATACCAAAGTTCGTAGATGCGACGACATAAAATAAAGTAATTTAGATTTTAGGCTAAGTATATATATTTTTTTCTAATTAAAAAGCTAAACTAGCAAAGCATGGTGCTAAGAAGACCTTTTGCAAAGCTTACTGCCAAAAGATGTAAAGAAACAAACACGATCATTAGTAGGAACACAATCCACCTTAATTATTTTTATTTTGGGTCCCATGCACATTGAAACCAAAGTGTGAAAATGAGACCCCCTTGTCCTACCAAACATAGATACGTTTCTTCATTTCAGACTTTGGCCCGTCCATACTTCTCATGTCCCTTTCCCACTAAATTTCCTCCGTTTCTCCTTACCCATCCTTTCATTGTCAACATAAAATTGGACCCACTCCGCTCCCTTCCACTGAGCTGAACTTTGATACACAAGACTCTATCAAAGTTTGATACAGTCTTCTGAATGAGAGGTGGACTCTCTTTATATATATTTTTTACACGGTTACTAAAAAATAGAGAGTGTCCACCTGTCATACAAAATGCTGTATCAAAATTAATTTCTTCTCCACACCAACCCACAAGCTAAGACATCACTTAAACTTATAAAAACCTCAATAATTATTTGAAATTTGAAATAAAGTGTGCTCTCCTTTGATCCATTACACTGTGTTTGAGAACATTTGTGGGGAGGGAGAGGAAAATTTGAGGGGAAGGAAAATGGAGGAGAGTAAAATGAAAGGAAAGTTAATTTTCCCTTCCTTTGTTTGGATGGACAAAAAGTAGGGGAAGGAAGTTTAAAAATAATTTTTTATTTGTTTATGGATATAGGTATAATTACTATTTCCTCCTTGGTATTCTCAAATGATGCTTTAATATTAACTTTTTGAGGGGTGGTGGGGTAAATTCACTCAAATTTCTCTCATCTCTCTCTATTTTCCTCCCACATTTGGGAGGAAAATTTTTTGGTGGGACCCACCTACTTTTTCCTCTCCCATGTTCTCTCCCCCTTTCCAAACACCATCATTTAAAATTTTCCTCTCACTTTTCCCTCAACTTTTTCTTTCCTCCCACTTTCCACCCTTCCCAAACAGTACCTTAAAAAGTAGCTGGTAGTTAGTTTTTTCGTGAAATCAAACCCATCCAGCTAAGATACGCTGTGTCTCTGCATGCTTACCAGTAGAACCATAAGATTTTGACTTTCTATTTACTATATATGCAAAGGGAAAAATATATATTGATTGCCAAAATATAATAGATATATATAACAGATAAAATATGATACGACAGTATAAAATAACATACCATAATTTAAAGGGTCCAATCTCGTGCAATCAAAAAAAAATGTATTGTTTGATAGAGACAATTGTCTTTAGCTTCAAATTCAAAAGAACAATTTATATGATCTACGGTTAAAATATTAATCACTAAAAAGATATATTTATCGAACATGCAGTAACTATCCAAATTCAATAATTTTTTCAGACCGAACTCGAGTGACACTTGTGGTTACCGAAGAGAGGTATAAGACCATGTCTGGGTGGCGGAAGATTAGTGGATTGAACCATGGGGACGTATTATTCATTCCATTTATCTGGTGGAAGTTGGAAGACAGTAGGCCTAACAGACATGCAATACAGTGTGTACAAAGTCCTGTATGAATCGTCAGTCATCTAATAATAATATATTTAGAATGCTACTCTTTATCTACATTTTACTCAAAATGTTCTACAATCCCTTCATGTCTAGGGTAGTAAATGAGCCAAGCCGTTCGCGAGCTGCTTGAAGCTCGGCTCGATAAAAGCTCGTTTGAGTCCGGTTTGTTTACTAAACAAGCTGAGCTCAAGCTTTATTTTCGAGCTCGTTTAATAAACGAGCCAAGCTCAAGCTTAGAAGTACTCGACTCGTTTGAGCTCGCGTGCAGACTCGTTTAGAAGCTCGTTTAAGAGCTCGTTTAGGGGCTTGTTCAGAAAGTCTTTTGTTTTTTCTTGAATTTTATATATATATATATATATATATATATATATATATATATATATATATATATATATATATATGTGTGTGTGTGTGTGTGTGTGTGTGTGTGTGTGTCCTTAATAATTGATACTAAAAAACTTTTTTAATTAAATTTTTATAAATAAATTGTTAATATTACATGTAATTGAATTCAAACCTAACTAAATTGAAATCGAACTCGTTAAGTTTGATTAATGAACTTGAAATAATGTTAATCGAACTTGAAATCAATCTTAACGAGCTTGATTTTGAGCTTATCAAGCCAAGCTCGAATTCAAACCAAGCCAAGTTCAAGCTTAATATAAACAAGCTTGAGCCAAGCTCAAGCTCTAAAATAAAAGATTTATCAAGTTCGAGCTCGAGCTCGAGCTCAAACTTGAGCTCGATTAATTCTAGTCTAAGTCAAGCTCAAGATTACAAAAATTTGGCTCGGCTTTCATTTGCAGCCCTATTCATGTGTACACTAAAATTTTGACAGCAGTAAAAACAGAAACATTGCATTTATTTAATGGTTTGCCGTTTTGTTTGAAATACTTGTATAAAAAGTTGACCCGGTGCCGTGGAATTCTTATCACCTAAACAATAATTGACCCTCCACATTCATTACCTAAACTAAAATTTGACCTAATTTTCTTTGTTTACACTAGCATATTTAAAGCCAAACGGCTATATTTTCCACTTTATTAAATTTTTTTCTTTTCTTTGGAAGACTCCATTGCCAACTCATTAAAGAGGTTTAGTTTTTTTTTTAAAAGCTCTCTCTAATCTCGCTTAGTATAGATAAGAGTCCTCGATTCCTATATTTACGAAGAAGCCGGCAAAACTAACAGCATTTTTTGACTAAAAAAAGAAAATAAAAAAAAAGAAATTAGAAAAAGAAAAAGAAAAAAGAAACAGTAGTTGTAAACATCTAAAGATCTCATCTTTCCCACTTTTTAGCCATTGCTCCCACCTCTTCTTCTTCCAAAGTCCTCATTTTTTCCTCTCTGGATCTTTCCAAACCCTTCCTTCAAAGGGGGTTTCTTACTGATTCCATTGATTTTGTAGGTTTTCTCATCTTGTTCTCTCTTGAATCTTTTAGTTTTTCGTTTCTTTTGTGATTTTTTTCCCCCATTTTTTGGGATTTTTTTTTCTTCACTCATTACATTGATTTTTGTGGGTTTTCTTCTCGAAGTTCCTTCCGCTGAGGGGTTCTCTCCTTTTCCCATTGATTTTGTTGGGTTTTCCCATCTGGGTCTTCTCACAATCCTTTCTTTTGGGGGGTTCCTCATCTTTTACCATTGACTTTGTTGATTGATCTCATATGGGTCTTCTCAAGATCGGTTCTTTTTGGAGATTTCTCCACTGATTAAATTGTTTTTTGTGGAATTTCGCATCTGGGTCTTCTCAAAATCCCTTCTTTGGGGGGATTTCTCCACTCATTGCACTGTTTCTGTGGGGTTTTTGCCATCTGGGTCCGTCCTGAATGGGTTGCGCCTCGTCGAAGAAGGCAGTCTCGGTGACCCCGGCGGCCGATTCCTCGGGAATTCCTCGGAAGGGCAGCGGATCCCGGGCGATACCGGCATCCTCTCTCCGGTCGAGGATTGGATCGGAGCTCCGGGGGAATGGGGAGGAGAAGGAGGAGGAGGAGGAGGACAAGGCCGGCCTCAAGAGTGCGAGCTCGTTGAGCGCGAGGCTGGGGAACCTGCACAACTACATCGAAGGGGAGCAGGTCGCGGCCGGGTGGCCCGCCTGGCTCAGCGCGGTCGCCGGGGAGGCCATCCAGGGCTGGGTGCCGCTCAAAGCCGACTCCTTCGAGAAATTGGAGAAGGTGATGAAACAACTATCTTTCGTTTGATTGGTTAGGTGCATTGTGTTGGGTGTGCTGCTTTTTTGGGTTTAATATAGTTATTTTTAGAAGCTTCTTTTGCTTTGGCTTCATCATTTAAAGTAGAACAAGAAGACAGGTCCTTATATATTAGGGCCTTGGTAACCTCATTATGCATGCTTATTTAACGTCAATGTTCGTATATAATGATTTTAACATAGACTGGTGGAGGTACATTTTCCTGCAATTTATATTTGTCGGCATCGGCCCGAGGGCGTGTGAAGATATGTGTATCATTGTAAATGCACATATATTGTTCAAGATGGATATTGGCAAGTGATTGTTTTTGTCTTCGTATATTGAAGAACATACAAGTAAGATAATGGGCAATTAATTGAAATGTTATGGTAATTGCTAAAAGGGGGATGACAGACTTCAATATATGCATATTTTATATCTATATGAAGTGTGAGATTTTGTATGTGTTAAAATGTGTTTGGCACTGGTCAATACGGAAGACCTGGATGTGCACTATGTAGGAAGTGCGTCATACATGTCATAGCCTTCAATATAGCTAGCAATTAACCAACCTATCAGTACCTGCTTACTTATATTATGTTGGTACTTCAATTTCTTGGATTTTTGCCATGTGTTGTTTCTTTGGAAGGATATTCACTGATGTGATTTTATGATTTCTTTTTTTTGTTGAAGATCGGCCAAGGCACCTATAGCAGTGTATTTAGAGCGCGTGATCTCGAGACAGGAAAGACTGTCGCTCTGAAGAAGGTGCGGTTTGACAATTTTGAACCAGAAAGTGTTAGGTTTATGGCACGGGAAATTCAGATACTTCGCAGGCTTGATCATCCAAATGTTGTGAAGCTGGAAGGATTGATAACGTCTCGGCTATCATGTAGTTTGTATCTTGTATTTGAATATATGGAGCATGATCTTGCTGGACTTTCATCATGTCCTGACATCAACTTCACCGAGTCACAGGTTTGTTCATCTTCCCATGAAGTAATGAACTCAGTCTCAGTGCATGTTGTATTGTATGGAATTTCAAAGGTTATCTGAGCAAGACATGGTGTTTTCTTGCCCAAATTCTGTATTGTAGGTCAAGTGTTACATGCATCAGTTGCTCTCTGGACTTGAACATTGTCATTCACGTGGCATCATTCATCGTGATATCAAGGGGGCAAATCTTCTAGTTAACAATCAGGGGATCCTGAAAATGGCTGATTTTGGTTTGGCAAACTTCTATAGACCTGGGCAAAAGCAACCACTGACCAGCCGTGTTGTGACATTATGGTATCGTCCACCTGAACTTCTCTTGGGTTCAACAGACTATGAAGCAAGTGTGGATTTGTGGAGTGTCGGTTGTGTTTTTGCAGAGTTGTTTCTTAAGAAGCCCATATTGCAGGGAAGAACTGAGGTAGGCACTCTAGTTATCTTACCATTGATTCAACAATCCCGAATCATTGTGTTACCTGCTTTTATTACCCTTTCAGAATAAAGTGCATTTTTTATGCTACTATTTGGAACATAAATGAATGAAGCATGTCTTATCTCGGAATTTTGTTCACTAGTAACCGGAGTATTTTTTAGGAGCAAAATCTAGAAGCTAGGTTGCATAGGAATGGGACACGGATAAGGACATGATACAAGATTTGAAATATGACAAATATGTGTGTGTGTGTGTGAATGCTTAACTCTCACTCCAAGTCTAAAGTGTTGGTGTAGTGGCAAGCAAGAACTGAGGTAGGCACTCTAGTTATCTTACCACTGATTCAACAATCCCGAATCATTGTATTACCTGCTTTTATTACCCTTTCAGAATAAAATGCATTTTTTATGCTACTATTTGGAACATAGACGAATGAAGCATGTCTTATCTCGGAATTTTGTTCACTAGTAACCGGAGTATTTTTTAGGAGCAAAATCTAGAAGCTAGGTTGCATAGGAATGGGACACGGATAAGGACATGATACAAGATTTGAAATATGACAAATGTGTGTGTGTGTGTGTGTGTGTGTGTGTGAACACTTAACTCTCACTTCAAGTCTAAAGTGTTGGTGTAGTGGCAAGGACTTTAATATGGTATTAGAGTAACCTAATTTTGAATAGTCCGTCATTAATTTTAAGCGGATTATGTCCAGCTCTGTCCAAAATGGACCTTCGACTTGTGGTGGCATGTTAGAATAGTATAAATATATACCTCTCAACCCTCAATATGTTTAATATGGTATTACAATTCTAGTTCTCTTTCAGTGGCAGGGACTCTAACAATATCTTTATTTACGAATATTTTGGATAGTAACTAGGTTCCAAAAAGTTATAGAAAAGACCCATTTCAAAAGCAATGCTGCTTTCTATTATGTCAATTATGTTTGCACGGTCAAACCACTTTCAACTATGTTTTGTGCCACTGTAGAAACCTAGAGACCTAGACATGTTTGGGCCATATTAGACATGAGTGTCGAGGAAGTACAGTGTCTTATACATGTCAAACACGGATATAGTCCTCAAGAGGAGCATCCGTGCAACATAGTCTAAAAGAAAAGGAAAGAAGTGAGGTAGTAAGTGAAAGATTGTTTATTTTCCATAATCAAAAGAGAATTGACTTCACAGAGATTTATGGTAGCAGATAGCTACGATCTGTTAAGCGACTTCATTATGCACTTGGAAGTGTAGTTCCTTTACGTAGGTAAGACCAGGGGTTCATGATAAGTGATAACAATTTCATTTGAACCCATAAGAGAGAAGAGAGGAGAAAACACTTTCTCCAATCCTTACAAAACCGAATCACTAAAAATATCTGAATGTTTACAAATAAAAGACTTATTTTGTTTCTGGTGGGTGGTTTTTTCTTAACTTTAATTATGTCTTACTTTTTTTATTGTTTTTCTCTAATAAATACTGTTGGTAGAAAGACATAATGGTAATTGTTGCAGGAAATAAATGGGTTTTCCTTGCACTTGCAAAGAGATCATTTTTTTCCTTTCTTGACGCACCAGATCTTCTTTGTAGATTATCTTATTGGAATCGTCTGCCTCTTTCTTCATCGTTTTTGGGTAGGTCATCTTAATTTTCATTGTCTACCTCTCAAATCTTGCTTCATGCTGCACCCTTTGGATCCCTCATTCTGTAGGGTCCTGTAAGCCCTAGGATCAATAGGATAGGACTGATTACCCTACTTCAACTTTCTTTTCGGTCTCAATAACATTCCCCTTGAATCTCTACATATGTTCCTTTAATATAAAGTTTGTCGATGTGGAACTAGTTTTCTTTTCTACGGACAAGTAACTACTTGTCAGTAGTTGGTCGCCCCAAATTTACTGTAGTCCATTACATACTCCACATGTGTCTATGCCTTTCAGCAAAATTTATCATTGTATGAGATCCGATCGACCACATTTCCTACACTCTGCATGTGGATTCATATCATCTTTTGGGGGCTCCAAAGACTATACCTCCTCGATCAAGACAAAGAACAACCCTAGAATCTAACAATAATAGAAGTAGTCAGGGATCTAATAGCGTAACAAGTTCAAAAGGGTGTAGTGGAACCTTCTCTTCAGTACCAGTTTGATCCATACCTTTAGATATAAAAAGTGGTTAAGGGAACAAGTAGTCATGAGAGACCTACCAGTCGGTGGCTTTAGTTTACATGTAAGGATGTGAAACCAGAGACAAACCACGATTTCAAGAAATGCACAAACACAGAGGCCACCTGAGCATATTAATAATGGAACACTCCAAAGTGGGGGAAAAATGGACAATTCACGAATCTGGAGCGACGAATGTGATAAAAGATCTAGCGCCAAGAGTTTATGAAGCTACTTTGTACTGTAATCTGCACGTGTGACCTATTCATCACTATATTCATATTATTGGAGACAAAGGGTAAATAAATGATATAAGAATGTGGATAATGTCAATTAGTGTAATTTTAACAAAAAATTGGTATTGGAACCTCAATATGAATAGATAAATCAAATGGCAAAATAAACCTCAAACAAGTAAATAGATTGGTGCTAGGAAAACAAAAAACGATATCATCAGATGATCTGGGCACATGAATTGCAAAAGGATCTGTTAGGTGGTGCACACTTTTAATTGAGATGAATTGAACTTATTAAACACCAGTGTTGGATGGAATAATAGTCCAGATGCCACTTGGAGATTGAGCGTAAACCTTTTCCTTTGGATGTCTTGGGCATTGTGAAAAAAAGAGAGAGAGAGAAGTGACATGAATCTTGATCTGGGTTCCAAAAGCCTCCAAAAACCCACCATCCAAACAATTATCTCACTGTTTCAGGTAAATGATCTTAATCCTAGTATTTGAAGGTCAATTCTATTTTGAATATCCAACAGATATCAGTTATCTCGAGGACAAATGTTTCAAATCTAAAACTTGCAATAAGGACTTTATCAAAAGATTGGACTAATGCAGACGAGTGTTTCTTTTTTCCATTATATTAAATAAAGATGCTGCAAGTTGAATATTCCAAAATGTCGGAGCAAAGTAATTATATGTCTAGAGTTGGAAAGAAAAGGAGTTTCACTGAAGATCACTATATGTAACACAAGAAAAAAGAATGCCAGGTCTGTAACTACAGGAATTAATTTTTAGTGCCTTTTGCTGTCATTTTCTAAAAGTATTACTAAAGTTAATTTTTATATCCGATTACCATGTTGTGTGATGTTTTAATTTTAATTCTGATAGAATCCTCTTCTATATTCAGGTCGAACAGTTGCATAAAATTTTTAAGCTCTGTGGCTCCCCAGCAGAAGAGTACTGGAAGAAATCTAAGTTGCCACACGCAACTATATTTAAACCCCATCGTCCTTATGACAGTTGTCTTTACGAGACATTCAAAACGTTACCCGCAAGTGCCTTTGATTTGTTGGGAACTCTTTTATCAGTTGAACCTTACAAACGTGGGACTGCATCAAGTGCTCTTACATCTGAAGTAAGTATATGAGTTAATTTCTATTGTTCACACAATTGAGACGTATTCTTCATCCTAGTATACTATCTGAATTTGCCGCCAATGATTAGCCTGAAGGATTTGGTTAGCTTGTTACTAGTCAAGAAAAAGATTTTGTTAGAAAAAGCAATGATATTGAGTTACTGATAATGGAAATAAAATGAATTGCTCTTAGTACATGATTCAAAGTGGTAATAAGTATTTCAAAGCAAAGCAAGAAACCTAAGTAGTTAATGGGAAGTAAATGAACTGCTTAGTTGATTTGACGAGAGAGAATCATGTTGCTACTGTCACAGGCATAGGAGTCATGAGTAAAAGAAGTTGACCAAGCAGGAAAGCGTGTGTTTGATTTTTCAAATCCTAAGGGCAAGAAGCTTGAAAAGGGAAATTTCAGGCACACACACACGCACGTGTATGCATGAATTCATGTATTTACTCAAGCATGTATCTTGAAAAGGAAGAACTTCACACACAGACACACTTGGTCAGATCTGAAATGAATAAAAAATAGAATATGTAGATATGGAATAAACCATGGATAAATTCAAGCAACCTTTTTCTAAACTCAGTGAGAAATAGAAGTTCAATTATTTAAGAAACTTCAACTTATAACTTATGTAAGTAACATAAAACTCTAAAAAAATAGAATATGTAGATATGGAATAAACCATGGATAAATTCAAGCAACCTTTTTCTAAACTCAGTGAGAAATAGAAGTTCAATTATTTAAGAAACTTATAACTTATGTAACA
Organism: Iris pallida; assembly: GCA_029216955.1. NCBI lineage: Eukaryota > Viridiplantae > Streptophyta > Magnoliopsida > Asparagales > Iridaceae > Iris > Iris pallida. The sequence goes on from JANAVB010032220.1 coordinate 13,665,718, forward strand.
TAAAACTTTTCAAACAAACCATTGGGATTATACTCTTCCGCTAGAAAAGCATATCTGATGCAATTTTCTTGCACATCTGAACTGGCTCATCCACTTTCGTCAATCTTTATTTGTTTTTATATAGTATGGTAAATGATCCCAGATGAGTAGCTGTGGAAGGTATAATTGTAAACGTGGCTAATCTTTGTAAGGTTTTCTCTATACATTCCTTGAAAAGCATATCTGATTCAATTTTCTCGCACATCTGAATTGGCTCAGCCACTTTTTGTTGATCTTTGTGTGTTTTTAATATGGTATGATAATCATCCCAAATGAATAGATTTGGAGGGTATTGTAAACCATGGTTAATCTATGTAAGGTTTTGTTTATTCTTGACCATGGGGATGTTTTCTCCCTCTTTTTTCGAGAACCTCATTGGGTTCCCCATTGGATGATTCGGGTCTTAGTGTACTGAAATCATGTGGAGCTTTCTGGTCTTCATTAGTATTGGTCCTTTAATATCTGAGTCCCTATTAGCCCATGATTTATATATTCATGATATTTCTCATGGAGTTGTGAAGTGAACTTACACAGTCGAGAACAGTTTTAGCTTATATCTTTGGACCTGACATTCTCATTATGTAGGAGCACACAAATAAGAGAAGACATCCATAGTACAACTCTTTGTCACCACCTAGCCATGCTTTTATATACAAAATAAAACTAACGTCGTTGTGTTTGCTCATTATCGAGTGTGTTTGCCTTTTTCGATGTCGATAAATAACTGGAGAAAGCTGGCACATTTTATCATAACATCTTATAGGAAACAGAATAGGGTATATCACTCCATATTCATTCATCTAGCTGCTCAATGAAAATATGCGATCTTGCACCTCCTGAAAGCAAGAAAATCACTCTTCAGGATAAAAATAGACAATCTCATACTTGGAAATAAACAAAATCTGTCGCAAAGGAATCACATCAAGGCTAGATATACTTGGAAATAAGAAGGAAATCTTATTCAAATTAGAGAAACTTTGAATTTTATCCATAGATTTTTCCACTTTTAAAAAAAACTACATGTTCATACTTCATTCCCTCGTGTAGGCAAGGTTCACAGTATTGGAATTGGTTTCAGACCCTTCTTATGAATATCTCAGATCCAAGTTTCAAAGTTATTGGTTTCGAAAATCCAAATAATAATGAATTTTAGTAAAAAAAAGAAATACATACATTTAGGTATGTTTTATGTATTAATTTTTGCTTTTCCTTTAGTTTTGAAAGGAATAATATTCAACATCGTTGAATCCTTAAACCACAATAGATAATTTATTTATTTACTTGCTTTTATACGAAGTACATCAGCAATAGATAATTTTTTGGTAAAATAATTTTAAGGACGATGAATGTGAATTTATAATTATACAACTTGACAAATGGTAATAGTTACAAAATGTCAACAATAAATATTATTGACACAATAGAGCACATTGATCTTCAACACAACCAAATTATTGTGACGACACCAATTTTTTTCTTTTTTTAATCTTTTTTTTATTTTAGTTCTTCTTCTTGGAACTGTCCATGAAATAGTCCCAAATGCTGGTAGTGGCAATGATCGACTGGTATGTAGAGGTTTGGATCGTCGGGGAATGTTAATATGATACGGTGAGGCTAATACGTGTGAAACTTGCCTATAGGCTTACATCCAATACTTCAAAAAACTTGTCTATAGGCTTACATCCAATACTTCAAATTCAAATCTAAACAAAGGGTAGCATTGTCGGCCATACCGATTCGGTTTTTAGCTGTCCTGATTTGATATTAACGTATATTATTGGGTTTCGGCCAATAGCAATAAACATTTGTGTAAAACTTATGGTATTGGTATGTAGGCTGATATTCACCCAATGGCAGTCGATACTGACATCAGGTTCTTTTTTCAAGTCAATCCAACATCAAAAAAGTTACATAAAGAGAACGGAGAAAACAGTATTGATGAAATTATTCATTCATACCAAATATTTTCATACAACAGCGTAGAATGTTATCAACATATGTCCACCATTAAAATCTGTCAAAGTTGTATATCTATAAATTCACAACATTTGTCCATTAATCCCAAACAAATCAAGAGAATCCATTTAAAACTAAGGGAAAACAGCATAAATATATCAAATATTTGTTTCTAGTTTTTTGTAGAACTTTCAAAATTGCTGATATATACACCCAAGGTTGTAAAATTCGTTAGTCGGCCGTTAGTCGGTTTGCTGGGACTAGGAATTAATCGGGGACTAGTCAGATTAATCGGTTTGAGTTTATATATATATATCATCAAAGTATTAACTTAAGTACCCAAATATATATATATATATATATATATATATACACGCAATATATATCCTTGGTATGCACATTTTCTGAAACTTCTTCTCCGTCTCTTCTTTCTCCTTTTGTGTCAAGTTGCTTTTAGGTTTTCGAAAGAACTTAATTTCGGATTAGATTTTGACCCTTTTTTTTTTGGAATTGAGGCCTAGTCGGCCGACTAGGCCTGTCTAGCCGCATAGTCGGCTGCTTAGGTCCGATTATTGCTTGAGCCGATTTTTTTTGCCGACTAGCCCCCTAGTCGAGTCGGCGAAGGCCGACTACCGACTAGTCGGCCGACTAGTCAGATTTTTACAACAGTGTATACACCGATATATGGTCCGAAACTGATTCCATTAGTGATACTGCAAACACTGATCCAAACAACTAAAGGACAAGATAACTACTATCTAAAAACTGGAGGATTAAAATAAATCACATCAAAACTAACTAATTATAATTAAAAATAACTATGTTGCACGGATATGGATATGGATACGACATGGCAAGAGCACAGCGACATCAAACACGGGTGCCTATTTTGGTGTCCTAGTCTAATTTGGAGTGTCTAGATTGTGTCCAGTACGTGTTGGATACGTGACCGACACGACAAGTCCTAGATTTTGGGAGTGTTTGGGATTCCTAGCTGATTATCCACCTAATTCTAAGCAAGCAAATCCAATTTGCCTTCTGCCGTACATCAAAAATTTATGTTATTCCAACAATCTGAAACTCAGACACTAATTGGTTTAACCTTCCATAATGGTGAAAACTATAGAACCTGTTACTAGTTGGACATCCGAAAGATTGTCTCACTTCGGAAGTCATCATAGTTAACTGGATTTGTGACCAATTTTATGACCAACAATAAGAAGTCCCATTTATGGATCAAGGGCACCACTGAGTTACAAAATGTTTTTACCTTATGGAGCACACAAGACTCGTGTTTTTTCACTGCCAAATGTACTTCCCTTCCTTACTTAAGCTGGACTCTCTACTTTATTATTTTTATATAGACCGTTTCTATTTATAGTATATTCCAACTGCTATCTACTTGCCAGCATATACTTTGCATAAGTTTAATATCTTTAAGTTTACTATCTTTAGTACTGTATATTGAATAATAACATTTAAGGTTTTACTTACCCTTTGTTTCTTTTTTATGTATGTAGTATTTTTCTGCAAAGCCTTATGCATGTGAACCAGCAAGTTTACCTAAGTACCCCCCTAACAAGGAGATTGACGCAAAAAGTCGTGATGAAACACGAAGGTTAGATATAACTGTTTATTTATAACGTCTTCACTATTATTATTAAATATTAATATTTGTAACGCGAGAGCTCGCGTGAGTTTCTGGATAAAGATGGAGTAAATCCATAATGTAATTCCTTTTCTAGGTAGTTGGGATAATAGAACATTAAATTCTTGCTTATGGTTGTAAGGGTTTAATTCACTCCCATTCCTTTATTGAAGTTCAACCTACTTTCTCCTGGAGTGCTTTCTTATAAGAAAAATCCTTACTGCTTTCCCACTTCCAGGAAAAGAGTTGCAAGGGTTGCTAGTAGAGGGAATGGGCAAGAAGCAACAAGAAGATCATCCAAAGCATATAGAGATCCACAAGAAGCAAAAGGAATAAACAGATTAGCAGCTCAGCTGGAGGTATATTTAGTTCTTCCTTGGAGAACAATATAAGTGTGAATTGAAAGCATTTATTTTGCCAGTTTTTTGTATCCTTTAGGGTAGCTAAAAATGTGAACTACTTTTGGTGTTTTCAGGAGTCAGAAACCAATACCCGGGAAGCGAATGGAAGTGGGATGTCTGATCAGTCTAGAGTTAAAGGTGACTCTAGACTATTTGTTGATCTCAAGCCGATGGCATCAATTAATCCTCCAGATGAGGGTCGGCACACGAAACATGCTTCTCGAGGGGACATTCCTTTCTCTGGTCCCTTACATGTTAATGCTTCTAGTGGCTTTGCTTGGGTGAAGAAAACAAAAGAAGACCAGACACTTGATAGATCTCACAGTAAATCTAGATCAAGAAGCCATGTCTCTTCTGGTGCCTTGGACCCTTCGAGTATCCTCCAAGCTAAAAATATTCTGAATATGAACGGACAAGCAGTTGGACATGCTGCTAATGAGTCTTGTGGTGACTCCAAAGGCCATGAGTCTTATGAAATTGCAAAGCAGGCGATGCTGAAGAAATGGGCACAATTAGAACGTCCAGATTCATTTAATTTTTCTGATTTATATCATTCTCAGGAATTCTCAAAAGGAATTTGTATGGCAGATGCCGTCCCCTCTAATCGGAGCATAATGGTAATTCTGCACTTACTGTGGTTGTTTTCCTTTTCTGTTTAATCAGCTAAGAATTAAAATTTCATTTGGAAACTCCCAGGGTTATCAAGATCAAGGAGACAGGGTAGAGTTCTCAGGGCCTTTATTGTCTCAAGCTCACAAGGTTGATGAACTTCTTGAGAAACATGAGAGGCACATCCGCCTAGCAGTTCGTAGATCATGGTTCCAAAGAGGTAACTAAATCATGCTTTAAACAGAATCCACAATTGAGATTCCTTATTCATCCATGCATTTGCTGACCTCTATCCAAACAACACATACACTGTGTTCTCTAAGTTATTGGAAAAGTAAGAATTTTCATCAGCTTTTCATTAGAAATATAGATCTACAAAATATTTGTCAAAAATCAGACTATCCATGAGACTTTCAACCTAGAAAGTAAGAGCATTCCAAAAATCAGTGCCGGCTCCATGACACGTTGTGTCTGCAGAGACGTACCAGATGAGAGTAAGACACTCCAAAGTGCACAAGGACACGGCAAAATCAATGCCATCTGTATGTTACCGTGTTCGTATCATGTGTCGTATTGTGTCATGTTCGGCATATAACTCACAATCCCATCAGTTTCATAAATACATCTTGTATAAAATGGTTAGTTTTAGTCCTATGAAGCTTATAGACCATTGAATAAAACAATCTCTCTTTTTGTTGGTACCTCCTTGTGCTGTATTTATGGTGTTTCACATGCATTAATACATTAAAGTCATTGAAGAATCCTTTCTTTGCAATGCTGATACATTTACTCCTAAGATTTATCTGGATTCAGTTTGATCTCTAGCAAATATTTGCCCCTGCCAAATAATTCCTTGATGGCATACTTATCAGTGCATCTAGCCAAAGTTATGTTGCAAGGTCACAGGGATAATGGTGCCCGTATCATGTCCGGACATGTATCTGCGTCCGTATTTGTGCAACATAAGTGACTACTTATTTTACCTATCTGGAAATATCTGTATCCCGTATCCGCATCCGTGTTCGTGCAACATAAGTGACTACATATTGTACCATTTTCGTGTGACGTAGAACCAAAGTAAACATACACTAGTTTACACAATTTTGTTGGTTTAGGACCAATAGACCTACAAAACATGGTGTCTTAGTCATTGCATAGCTTGTAATCATGTCTTTAGTTATCTTCGACTCCTGGACCATTGCTTACCTACATTGCTTGTAATAAAAAAATTTCAACTCCATTAACTCCTTTTTCATTCCTTGTAATCATGTCTGCCTTCTTTGCATCAAATCCAAGACCTCCATTCTGAACTCATATTTCCTGTGCCCTTTTGCCAAGTATCTACAATTTATTTAGTAGTCACTCATGGTATTTGGACAAATATGCATCACCATTCCAGTTCTCGTCACCAGGATCCACTCTAGAAGCACGAGAAAGCACCACAAAAGAAGTGACTGTTTTATGGCCGGCTCTCAACTAGTCAACTTGACAAACCTCTGCATTGTCAAATTACTGACAAAAATAGCTACGAGGGAAAAAGGGTATTCCCGTAAAATCTAGAAGATAAGATAAACTATCTTGGTCATGCACTTCAAGCTGATGCAACCAAGGAGCACCCTCCAAGTCTCTGGGCTAGAAAATAGTAAACGTAGAGCTACAATTGTATGATTGCCTTATGGTATTACATTCGTCTCCATGGCACTGTAAGCCAAAAGAAAAAAAGAGGAAGGATTCTTCTGAAAGTGCCTGGAGATATTACTACATAGGAGGATTGTTTCATGGCAGTGCATATTGTATGCTGACAGCATCATCTTCCAGATGCATATATTAATTTTTTTTTTTTCCATGATGCACATTTTATTCACAAGCGGTTTTCTGTTTCGATAAAACTTTTCCCGAGAACTTACTATAGTTCGACTTCCACTGAGACGACTCAATTTCTCATTTGATGAAGTTTAACTGCTGCAGGGAGAAAGCAGCAGAAGTAGAATAATACCGACATATCGTCTCTTCCTCGGAGTACAATCTCTCCAAAGTTCACGACGAATATCTTTGAGCTAAGGAGCTGGAGATGTGATCGACTAAGCTATCAGATGACTGCTGCCAATGACACATTAGGGTCTGCGAGGCTCAACTTGCTGCAACTGAGAAGCAATGAGACTACATTCTTTTGTATGCTATTTGAAGGGGCAAAGAGTTGCTCATTTGGCGGAAGGGAATTAATTGTACAGAAATTCTAAGCCAAGATCTGTAAAGGAATTATGTATATATGAGAAATAGATTTGATTATTATGATGGCCAATTGAATAACTGATTTTAAGTATTATACCTATGTTTCTTGTAATTGCAATTTTTTGAGAGAATCCTTGCAATTGCAATTAAACCAACTAGACTTCAATTATTATTATTTTTTTACCAGTATTGGGCTTTTCCCGTACCCACTCCAATGGGTCAGGCTAGGCCCATTTTGACGTTTTCTATGTTTTCATCCCCTTTACAAATGGAGAGCTTTCCGGGTGAGATTTTTTAGTCCTACGCTTGTCGCATGACCGTGTTCTAAGAATCTTGTACAAATACTAAAAATATTTTTTTAACCACTCCAAAAAGGGAATTTTCTGACATTCTGAGGACTTCTTGTTAAAAAAAAGGCAGGTTTAAATTTAAAAATGAATTTTTTTACATTAGTAATACACACGAAGTTAAAAAATTTGGGGATTTTTTTTCTTTTTGAGGTCTTGTACAATCGTACAGATTGGGCATGTTCAGAAACTGTCCAAAACGATCCTGGTTTGTCGTTTATGTTCAGAAACGGTCATGGCCAGTCGTTTGATCTTCCTCTAATCCATGTTAGATGCATAGCAAACTAGGAAAAATTATTCAGTGAGTCGAGCTCATCGTGCACATTCCTCCTCATCCACTTGATAGTATGGGGATGAGGAGGGTTGTTCTGCATGCACTCATCTCCGTGCCATCGAGTGGATGAGCCATCTTCATGTCATCGAGTGGATGACTAGAAAGGTGCATCCAGCTCACTGAATAATGTCTCGCAAACTAGCAACGTGGGATAAGGGTTGATTTATTTCCGATTTGGCTGTGTTTGGTTTGATAGTTTGATAGAAAATGGAAGAAAGGAAAAGAAAAGGAATGGAATGGAATTTTTTTTGGTTGTTTGGTTTACAAAGAAAGTTGGAAGGAAATCGCATTTCTTGAATTTGTACCAACATGATAACAACATCACAACATTCAAACCAATTATAGTCGAAATTTTCCTTTTTATATTGTATTAACTACAACCAAATCCATCATCTTCTCCTCCCTGCTAATCCTATACTTCAATCAGCTTCTCCTCGTCCACAGATGTAACCAACTCGATGAATGTGGGTTGTCAACGCCGTCACCAAGGGAATACGGGGTTGTAACTGTGCAAGGAGAGAGAGAGAGAGAGTTGTGGGGAGGGAAAATAAGGGAACTTTCTTATAAGTGAAGAAAAATAATTGTTAATTGGTCTGGGCCGGACCGCGACCTATAGTTACCTGCATTTTACTAGGTATGGGTCTGGTCGGGTCGACCCGTACTCATAGTTTACTGGGTCGGGCCGGACCAGTCCGATCTTGAGCAGTGGGCTGGTCCTAAGCAGGGTAGAGACAAAATCACAAATCCAGCACGGTCGATAATTCGATCTCAGCAAGTCCAGGCTAAATCAGGTCAGGGTATATACAAAATCGCAAATCTATCATTTTTAGAACCGTTTGCTAATAAATTATCAAGCATGCATAAATTGGACTAGTTAAAAAACCGCTACTTAAAGCAACAAAAATCAAATCCTTCATAATCGCTAGCGGTACCTCTTAACTGCTATCCAACAATTGACAAATAGGCCCTTATGTTGTATGGTCTTCCTTGTACATTATCATGGAGAAAACTTTGATACAGTAGGCTGTATCAAAGTTTTGATACAGCCTCTGTATGACAAGTGGGTCCCTCCTCTTTCTTTGTAAATCGTGTAAACAGATATATATATAGGAGGGCCCACCTGTCATACAGAGGCTGTGTCAAAACTTTGATACAGCCTACTGTATCAAAGTTTAGTTGCTAGTAGAAAATAATATTGAAAAATGTACAAAATGTTTTTGTATTAATTGCCTTAAACATGTTTAGAAACGTACGATTTGTTTATCATATTAGAAAGAAAAAAAGAAAAGAAAAGAATATCCCAAATAAAAAAAATGTTCAAGTTCTTTTCTTGCTCCATTTTTTTTCCCCTCCCATTAGCCGCGACATATTGTTACAACACTCTCATTTCATCACCCACATCTATGTATCGACTTATCGTCATTGAATGTATTATGTGTGTCAATATTTTGCTTTTGTTTATGCTCTCCTAGCTTCTTTGCGAGGAGCTCTTATATTAGCTCGTCATCAACTACTTCTTAGCTAACTCAATTAACCATTATAGAAAAATACTCAATTTAACCTAGCCTAGGTACGTTAGCATGTCTGGTGTCCCCAAAATAGTGTTCCTTTCTATACATACAACTTTTGGTATCTATAATTATTTACTTCTTTAAATTAATAAATATATATGTTGTATACATAGGAGAGGAGACAGTATTAGAACAATCATTTTCGGGACAACATATCTCCTCTTTTTATACCTCATTTCTTTGCTTTCTTTTTTTCTTTTGAAAATTATAAAAAAAAAAAATCAATTTTTCATTCCTGAGTTTGAAAAAAACGAAGGAAATAAATGGCTTTTTTTTTTTCTTTTCTTTCCAAGACAATGATTATGGGAACCAAACAAGGCCTTAATGATTCTTAGTTCCATGACATGTGAGACCACACGCACCGTAGGGTTGGGATCTGTTGTCCCCAAATTTTTTATTCCAATCATATCCCCTCTCACATACAATTATAGATTCCACTAATTTTGGGTGTTATTTTATTATAAAATCAGTCGGATCTACAATTGTATGTGAAAGGAGACGTGATTGGGACAAAAAAAATCTGGGAACAGCAGATCCCATCCCCCTTAGCGAGGCCCACATTTTGGTGATATGTCTGAAGTATATTATTACTCCATCCTTAATTAAAGTTAAAGATGTAAGGAAACTTGATAAGCCACGATTTTCTTGCCCCCATGTTCCTTTGATTGTAGGAACATGCCATAATTTGTAGACAAAGCCACAAAATTAGGAGTAGGTCAAAAAGGGCTAAGTCCGGTTTGTCCCCATTAGGTGTTCAAGTTAAGCTAAGATGCTATAATAATGTCTAGGCAAATGGAAGGGAATGTACGTATATACATGTACTCATCCTTGAGGGTTAATTAGTCTTTCCGTCTAAAAAAATATTTGAAAATTAATATTTCGGTTCTGAGATAACAATTGACTCGTGTTGATGATCATTCAAAATCCGTTAAAATAAATATTTTAGAGCTAATTAGATTTAGGGTCCCAAAAATATTCATCTATTTTTAGTTCTAATTCAGTTACTGAACTCACTTGGCTTTTGTAGTCAGCGATGAGAGGTATAACTTTCCTCACTAGACGGAAGGTCTCGGAATCGAATCGTGAAGGAGGTATAGACCTCTGTGTGTAAAAACTGAGAACAGTGGACCCAAAAGATATGCAACGCGCATGCACAAAGTCATGTTCGTTACGTCGGACATCTAAAAAAATAATATTCTAATTTAATTTATTTATTAACATATTTGGGATTATAATAGAAGTCAACTGTCATCTCGAAATCCGTCTTTATGACCAAAACACTAATTTATAAATATTTTAAGATCCAAAGTCTAATTAAACTCTACTCTAATGTGAGATATATAAAAATATGACTTGGTACTAATTAGAAACAAGAAATTTATGTCTTAAAGTCAAAGACGTTGCTATCATCTGTCATCATTGATGAGATCTACGTTGTTATAAATTGCTATTTTATTCATTAAATTTGAGTTTAGTTTGGACTACCACAACTACATTCTACTCTCCCTCCCTTTTTTTACTCATTAATTAGTCGACAACAATGCTAATTAGGGTTACAATTAATTCCCAACACAACACTTTTTTTCAAGCATTCTCCAGGAACCGAGCTATCCGTACTTTTCCATTAGGAAGTCACTAATAAATCAAAATGACAAACAATGTGGTAACAATCAGCGGCGTAGTCAGAATTTGGATACAGCAGGATCAAAATCGACTAGTAAATTTTTAATCCAAATAAATATATAAAACTATAAAAAATTTGTATAAATTAGTCACAAAATCATATTTTCTATACCTAAGCTTGATTATCTATTCTACTTTTCCTTTTGTGGTTGTTCACTTTTTTTTTTATTCAGTTCAAAATACCATTGGTATTAAAGTAAACATTTTTAATACAGTATAATTATAACCTTAAATTTTAATGTCATTCTAGTCAGGTCATACAAAGTATATCCTATAATTTTAGTCATGAACATTATCATCATAGAGTCTTATGATGATTAAATATTATTAATTTTCTTTAGTAAAAACAATATTAAAAAAATATTTCATTTCCAACCACTAATTTATTTTGACTTTATATTTTTCATATTTTTTTAATCGAAGAAATATTATACTAGCAAACAATTACATCTCATCTAAAGCAAATTAAATCTTGTCATCTAAGAACAAATAAGGACAAAATCAATTAGAACATGAATCAATTAGGGAATAAATTATTAAAAAACTATGACAAAAATTAAATATATTTAGAGGTGTTACATGATAAATGATGGAGAGAGAGGTGCTACAGGAGAGAGGAAGAGAGAGAGAGATGCACAGTTGAGAGAGGACTCAGAGAGAAGAACAATATGAAAAAAGAGCCCCTCTTTTGACCTATAACACGCACGCACGCGCCCGCACGCGCGCACACACACATATATATATATACATATTAATTTTTGTTTTTTGAGCGGGGTCATATGACCTCACTTGTCCTATTCTAGCTCCACCCATGGTAACAATATGAGTCATTAGTTTAGATATATGACAATAAGACGAAACCAGTAGGAATCTAATGAACCTATTTGATTTATTAGAACTCACAATAAAATCATTTAAAATATTGACTCATAAGTTTGTCTACGTACAAATTATTTATTGATATACATTCACAAAAATTCTAACAAATCGAAGTATAAACTTTAAGATGAGCTCATGCACAAATTTATCCAAACTAAATGCCTTTTTGGAACAACATTTTTTTTTGGGAATGTATCAACTTTGAAGTTCAAAAGAGACGTAGTCACTAAGTTATAATGGATGAGAGAAAAATAATTGAAGAACTAAATACATAAGTAAGAAATAAGTAAATAAATAAATAATATAGTAATATGTAAGAGAGCTATAAGTAGATATATAATAAAGTACAATAATAATTGAGTGGATTGTTTTATGTATTTTAAAGGAATATATTTAATAGGAATAATTGACAAAATATTTTAAGTCTGGAAATAACTTTAGTTGGAGTTGGCACTTGTTGGATGAATAGTGAAAATCAGTGTAGCCTCGTGCTAATTTTTTCTATATGAGTCTGAAAATCACTCTTAAGAATTGAGATTTTTTTTTTATTTGGTAATATATTCTTTATTATGATTTGGGACATTATAAGATCACCCAAACTTTATAAACATAGTTGAAATGAGAATATAAAATGGATGAGCATACACCGAAAAATAGGATAAAAAGGAGCATATTTCAATGACACAAATTGTGGATAAGAAAATAAAAAATAACCCAACTCTGACTTGTAACATTAAGATGCACTAGTTAGACGGGCAATAGTCAAATGTGTTAGAATTTTTGAACAAATCTTCGTTTTAAATCTGCAAAATAATAAACTTAATTAAATGTTACCGGCCTTCGGGGAAGTCGCGCACGAAACACTGTCTTAAGAGATAGTCCGGGTCTATGTGCAGACTGGATCCGAACGGTCCTAGTGGTAAAATCTTCGGTCTACCGGAATCTCTTTGCCGCACAGGACTTGGTGAGGGTGACCCCGACTTAGCTCTGCCCAGATCAACAACGAAGAAATGAATTTCGAGAGCGACGAAAAATTCGAGAGAGTTTGTGCAGAGAAAAATATTTTCTGTGTCTTGAGAATAAAAATGAGAGCTCACTTTATAGGCTTGCAATTGAGAGGAGAATTAAACTCAGTTTTAATTAGCTGATTTAATTCGAACGTTACAAAGAGTTTTCAGCACACGGTTCATTGAACCTGGACTGAATATGAATAGTGAACGTTACGGAATTAAAAAGGTTTGTAACGGTCAGAAATATTTGAAAGGAGCAAAAAAAAATTTAGGGTGTCACCCGAACCCGATGAGGAAATCGGATCGACATTCGGCGTCCGCAGGTGTGGGCACGTGCCCGTACCCGTTACGCGTGCCAAACCGAACAGGGCCGGACGGCGGCGACGGCGCGCGCATGTGGTCCATAGGGCTCCCACTCAATGGTTTAATGAAACAAGATGGGAGGAGTGTATATATACACATTGAAAGGTATCATGCTAGCCGATGTGGGACTAATTGCATGAACTTGAGCTTTTGCTCAAGCTACTGCATATGTAGCTAACAAAATGAGCTACTATATAATCACACAAACATATTATTGTTGGGTTGAGTTTGTAAAAGTCTTGTTCTTTGTAAAATTTATCTAGTGTTTGATAATGTTAATGTATGATTCTACTTTGTAAGAACTTCATTTCATTTTTTAAAATTCATCCGATACCACTTAATGGTTTAATGAAACAAGATGAGAGGAGTGTATATATGCACATTAAAAGATATCATGCTAGCCGATGTGGGACTAATTGCATGAACTTGAGCTTTTGCTCAAGCTACTGCATATGTAGCTAACAAAATGAGCTACTATATAATCACACAAACATATTATTGTTGTGTTGAGTTTGTAAAAGTCTTGTTCTTTGTAAAATGTATCTAGTGTTTGATAATGTTAATGTATGATACCACGTATATTTTTTTAGTGTTATAGTGGACATGGTGCCTCAAAATGCTAATGGAAAAAAAAAAAAATTAAATAGTTGACCCAAAAACTGTTGTTGTTATATTTTTTCTTAAAACTTTGTTTTATTTTATTATTATTGATTCTATAATTTAAAATAGTGTATTAGTTTATTTACAAGATTTCATCGTGTACTAAAACATCTTCAATATCTTTGGTTTTTCTTTCATGCTTCAAATTCGCGTTTCACAACTATGCTTTTTCAATCTAGCACGCTGTTGTTTTTTGACTTGGATCTACATGTAGTATGATTTGGAAAGACATACGTAATCCAAGATCTCTGCTAAAGAATCCGACCACAATTATTCTTGCTATCATCAATGCAATATGTAGTACAATTCAAGGTGTGCAATGGGTCGGACGCCCAAAAATTGGCCCATGATCAGATCGATTAAATATATCCAATGGTCAGGATTAAAACTTGGTGAGCTTCTATTAAGATAAGTACTGGTCATAACTAATTTATTTGGAATGTACTTTACTTATATTTTATTTATTTTTATAAAATAAAATATTCGGAGGAGTGTTGGGACTTGGAAGAGTGTTTGTCAGCACGAGTCACCATCTTGTCTATAATATAAAGCACAGTGGGTTTTTGGTCCGACCCATGTGCTTTGGTTCAACGATGATGAAATGACTAAATTGCCCCTCTCTCTATAAGAGAGGAGGAGGTCCCATGTTGGGTGCGGAGCAACCGGTTGTTCCAACGACACCCCTGCCTCCAGCTCCTCTTGCACCGTCCCTCCCTCCGCCGCCTCCGCTCCATCCTCGCCCACGCCGTCGTCGCCGGCCTCTTCCGCAACCCCTTCGTCGCAAGCAGCCTCCTCCACCGCGCCGCCGACGCCGACCCTTCCTTCGCCGCCTCCCTCTTTTCCGCCATGACCAACCCCAACCCCTTCTCCTTCAACACCGTCATCGCCATCTCCGCCGATCCACACTCCATCTACTCCCAAATGTTTCGCCGCCAGGTCGCTCCACGCACACTCCCTCCTCCTCGGATTCCGGTCCGACCCCTTCGTGCAGACCGTCCTGCTCACCGCCTACTCCCTACGCGGCTCCGCCGACCACGTCCTGCGGGCGTTCGACGGAATGCTGCACAGAGACGTCATCTCCTGGACCGCCGCCGTCTCGGACCTCGTCGCCCTCGGACGCCCTGCGACGGCCCTGCGCGTCTTCGCCTCCATGAGGCCCCACGTCGCCCCGAACGCCGCCACCGTGGTCTTTGTCGTGTCCGCCTTCGCCGGGCTCAGATCCCTGGCACTGGCCCGGTGTCTGCACGCCTACGTCGAGAAGGCCGGGTTCGGAGGCCGCGTCTCCGTCCGGAACTCGCTGGCGCTGGCCCGGTGCCTTTACGCCTACGTCGAGAAGGCCGGATTCGTGTCCGTGCCATTATGGCACGGGTTATCCACTAGTATATAATAAAGATGAGTGGTATTTCCAAGAGTCCGAATATGTTGTCCGGAAAACACTATCCCAATCTTGTCCCCCACTCTGCTGCTTTTGGGGTTTCTTTTTCTTTTTATCAGTGGGACCCACAAGTCATAAGGGAGGACGAGGGTTGGTACAGTGTTTTCCGGACATCATATCCAGTCCCTATTTCAAAGTTCACGATTAAACACCTAAGCATATTAAATGAGTTTATTTTTGTTCACCCACCAAAACTAGGGTGACACGTGTCCATTAGTCAAACCATTTTGAATGTTTACAAAACCACTTCCAAAGTGGTTTATGTTGAATGTATTTGACACGTGTAATTTTTTAGGAGGATGAACAAACACTATAGTTTCGGTGGGTGAACAAAAGTGGAATACGGCACTCACACGCTTATTTGGACCGGGGCCAGGAATGGGGTCTTCACTTCAAAATCTTTGTATGAAGGACTCTGCCGTAATGAGCATGGCGCCTCATCATCTGCATCAGAACATGATCTTGTTTGGAGTCTTCTTTGGAAGATCAAAACCATATCCCCTAAGTTACAGATCTTTATATGGCGGTTACTACAAAACGCTCTGCCCCTCCATACGGCTATCAACAAACACATCCCCTTAATCTGTAATCTTTGTCCATTCTGCCTCGAGCACGAGGAAGACGCCAACCATCTTTTCTTATATTGCCCTGTGGCGAAAGAAACGTGTCACTCCCCGTTCCCAGAATACGTATTTTTAATACATGTACTGCTTAAATGTATTTATTTAATATTTTATCATGTATTGTTTCGTATTTAAATCTCTTTAAATTCATGTTAATTAAATTTCTGCAATTAATTTTCTGCATTTTACTTTCTGCTTTTATTTCTCTGCTTTAGCTAGACTTGGGTTCGGCTTGATTTGGTTTAGTTAGTTGGTTCATCATGAACCAAACCTAACACCCCTACCTACCACCACCTTTTCATTTAAAGCCAACCCCCCTTTCTTTCTTTTCATTATTTTTCCTTCACCATCACTCTTCTTCTTCTTCCTCATCACTCCCTCCACCTACCAAACCGTAGGCAAGTAAAACTTGCTTCCCATGAGAACCCATGTTTTTATAGTTCATTTATCTTCCTCTCATGATCCTAAAAGAGTTTAGAACTTGGCATTTTTCATTTCGAAGTCTTAATTTTTGTAGATCTAAGAAATTAGTTATTTTCGGATTTTGGTGGTTTTGATCTATCAAACTTCTTTGTTTTCAAGTTTTGATGGTTCCATGTTATAGAGAATTTTATTCTACCCAATTTTGACCTTTGCAAAGTTGGATTTGGACTTATTTCGACCAAGTTATGAACTTTGAAGCTTTGGGTTCAAACCATGGAGTTCTTGCTGATTGGAGAAGACAGTGAGCAGTGCGCGAGCTTTTTAGCTTACGCCACTGAGTTGCGCGCGCTCTTTAGCGCAGCGCAGTCCTCATACGCTGCCTTTTGGAAGCGTATGACTTGCATACGCTGCCTTTTGGAAGCGTATGACTTGCATACGCTGCCTTGACAAAGGAGTCGTATGGACCTCATACGCTGCCTTGATGAGGAGTCGTATGGAGTACATACGCTGCCTTTTGTGAGCGTATGGCCTGAGCGTATGACTTGCGTACGCTGGCTTGGATAGTAAGGAGTCGTGTGGAGTTCATACGCTGCCTTTTGGAAGCGTATGACTTGCGTACGCTGGCTTGGATAGTAAGGAGTCATATGGAGTTCATACGCTGCCTTTTGGAAGCGTATGACTTGCGTACGCTGGCTTGGATAGTAAGGAGTCGTATGGAGTTCATACGCTGCCTTTTGGAAGCGTATGACTTGCGTACGCTGGCTTGGATAGTAAGGAGTCGTATGGAGTTCATACGCTGCCTTTTGGAAGCGTATGACTTGCGTACGCTGACTTGAGCGTAGCTTGACTTGAGCGTAGCTTGACCTGAGCGTATGCTGACTTGAGCGTAGCTTGACCTGAGCGTACGCTGACTTGAGCGTAGGCTGACTTGAGCGTAGGCTGACATGAGCGTAGCCTGCTTCCCCTGGATCTTCTATAGCCCTGTATATTGATATCTTATTAGATATTTAACGTCCATTTTATATCCTTACGCCTTTTTGCATAAAATTGATATAATCATGATATGTTAATATTTCTGTTAAATATAGATTGTTACGTGAGATGTACCATGTGTCGTGAATTGAGTTATAGATACCCCGATTGACTGGAATTAAATCATAAGAGTTTTAGACTCGACCCCACTGAATATTAGTTGACTTTCATGCCTTGTCACCATTGATAATGATTGTGACCTTGACTAATAATTGATCATGCGTTCCTAGTTGGAACTAAGAGACTGGCTAGTCGTCTTATTAAATTGAATGAATGAGGCACATTCATATTAATTATGAACTATTGAATCGACTGGCTAATCCCGAATATTGGCATACAGGCACATGCAGGCTTCAATTCATTTATTATTTATTTATCTTACCAAAGAAGCATGTGTACTTTATGGTCAAGGCATGATTACTCCGTGGTTAGTTTTGATTGTTGCATTACGCTATGTAAGACCTACAACCTGACCGCACTGGTATTATTGTAGAGTTGCGCATATCGTACCCCGTACGAAAGTACTCACTCTGAATGACCATGATCCACGGCATGGTACTTCACTCAACGTAGAGACTATTAAGTTAAATAAAATAATAATTGCATGGAGAGAATGGATTTCCGAGTTCTTACATGGCAGCCCTCTTGGGACTAGTAGTGCCCAACAGGCCGGTTGGTCCCCACAGATACTGCAAATCTGTCACACGGGCAGGGAGCAGTATCTGGTTATATTATCTATTGAATATTGTATATTAATGACGGGCGTCCCGCTGGGACTCGTCTAATTCATGATTGGCACAATTGATTGATTGGGTAAACTAGCCTTGCTTGCGCATAGTAAGAACTGAGAAATCCTTTATTGCATAATTCCAGGATAACTTGGGACTCACAATAGCAAGCCATAGTAGTTGTCTGGCCGTTTAAATTGATTTGTTTGTGTACTGTACCTATTATATTACTTAACTGTGATGATCATAATGTCAGGACATGACGGGCCAACTTCTGTCCTTGTTTGGTTGGGAGGTTGGTTCGAAGTGTCGTGATGTTGTGTGAGTCCTAGTAGATAGCAGAGATCTATTATCATATTCTCTTATTACTGGCTTCATTCCTCATATCGTGCTCCCTTGCTGTACTTGCTATTAGAGGTCTAACCTCTCTGGTTTTGCATGGCCAGATTTAGAGCCGGTCCCCGAGGATCCAGCTTACTTCTACCTCCAAGATGGTCAACACTAGAGGGATGATCGCAGGAGGACTCGAGTGGGTTTCTTACTTCCCTCCCGTTTTGTTATCTACTTTATACTTTACCGTTTGGCACCGACATGTTAGTCGGATTGTCTTGTACCTACTTTTGCATAATTGTAACTAAGTCAGACTGCAGCTGCTAACAATTGTGTATACTTACTACATCATCTGGTTGTATTTTGTAAAGCCAGATATCAAGAACATTTTGACTGAGCGTTTGGGACGCCTTACTGCTTTATCTCACATGTTCTCTATTTCTGTTTCTTGTTTGAATGATTGAGACAATAGAAGTAAAGTGACCATAGGGAGACTTTCATGTAGTATGCACCCCCTCGTCTTGTAGACAGCATTGATCGTATTATACGGTATTCATCTACCCGTAATACGTAGCTGGCTGAGTCATTCCCCCGCTCTTCAGTATTCTGGTTCTGGGGCGTGACAAAACGTGTTTGCTAGTTATGTAGGGCTACGGATCGACAGACACCTCAATATTCATAAATTACTGATGACATGGTTAAAGGACCCTACAGCACACGAGACCTTCAAGATGGGAGCGACGATTCTCTGGAGCCTATGGAAAGCTAGATGCGACTGTGTCTTTCGACACTGTCACCCTCACTTTTTCCAGTTAGGGGTAAAAATGGTAATTTTCCATTTTATAATATTTTTGGGAATTTTATTTCATGAATATTATTATTTAATTATTATAGGAGTCGGGTTCGAATTTCATCGCATTCCGAGTTAATTCGGGACCCCGATAAATTTCGACTTGAGCTGTAATTAGCCTGTTAGCTAACCATGGTCCACCACACTAAACTTTAGGGTTTAAGAGTTTGGACTAGTCTCCCATGAGTAATTTAGTTTAATTATATTTTTTAATTAATTTTAGCATTTTTCTAAAATACCCATTTGGATTTAAATTAACATTAGGCTAGTGTAGGGGCAAACTTGTAACTACAAGTGCCCCTACCATGACCACCATGGCCGGCCACCTATAGGGCCACCTCCCCCTCCACTTCTTTTACTTCTTCACTAAGTTTCTTCTTCTCTCTTCATTTCTTTTTCCAACTCCTTCTTCTTCCTCTTCCAACTCCATTTAGGTATGATTTTAATTCTCATTTTATTACTCATATGCATTTAACCCCTTCACAATAAATGGAGAGGAGAAGATTCTCTTCCATTTGCCCACAAATTTGTAGGTTTTCCCTAGAAAAATAGGTTGATAATTTATTAGGATTTAGTCTTTTGAGAGTGGTATATATATATATATACATATATATATATATATATATATATATATATATATATATATATATATATATATATATATATATATATATATACATGTGTATTTATGTGTGTGTATTATTATATGTATTTGTGTGTGTGTAGAGGAGGGTGATATTGTGTCATGGGGATGATGGTGTTGAGAGAGTGGTGTGTGTGTGTTTGTGTTGTGTGAGGATGTGTGTGTGTGTTTATATATATATATATATATATATATATATATATATATATATATATATATATATATATATATATATATATAGTTATATAGTTATATAGTTATATGAGTGTATTTATATATATACATGGATGTGTGTATATGGATGTGTGTGTGTTATATATATATTTGGAGGGATGGATAGATATCTAGATAGATTATTTATAGATATCTAGTTATATATATATATATATATATATATATATATATATATATATATATATATATATATATATATATATATATATATATATATATATATATATATATATGAAGTGTGTATATATAGGGAAGTAGAAGAGGAGATAAAGAAGAAGTAGGGGCAGCCACAGCAGCACAGTAACAGCAGTAACAGCAGCAGCAGCAGCACTTGGCTGCTGCCAGGAAACAGCCCCCCCCTATGGCCTTTAAGCCTAACCCCCCCCCCCCCCCCTTCACCTATGTATATGTATATATATATAGACATATATATATATATATATGTATTATATATGGTTGGAATCGTAGAGAAGAGTAGAAGAAGATTATGGAATGAGAAGTTAGAAAAGGATTTGAGGTTGGGAGGAAAGATTGAAAGAAGTTGGAAGAATAGAAAAAATGCTAGAATAGAAAAAGGGAAAAACCGAGTTAGAGGGCGAAACGGAGCTCGGAGTATCCGATTGAGTTGAAACTTGGCGTGGGGCATGAATACGTGATTTAGATTTTGCGGGTAGGCTTCCGGATGGAATTCGGGGTTGTAGGGCGCCCGTATCGCGCCGTATCGGTGCGTATCTTGAAATATTCAAGATTTTGACAACGGGCCGTATCATGGACCGAATGTCCACGTTACCTAGGTATTTTGGTAGATATTATATGTATAGGCTAGTATCATACTACCCTAGGGAGATCGGATCAAAATACCAAGCGTAGGTAGGCTAACTGGATAGTTGCCGAAGCTAGAATTTTACCCTTTTAAGGGTAAAATAGGATATTGGCGTACGGCCAAGATATGAGTTTCGAAGTCCAAGATGGACTTGGATATGGATTGTAGAGGTTGGTAATAGTTAGAAATAGTCGCCTAGACCTAGTCTTGACCCCGGTTGACCACGGTTGACTTTTTGGACCAAAAGTCAACTATGGGTCAACGTTTTACCCAAATTAGTCCCAATTTCCATTAGACTTGTGTAGTTGACCAAAAGTCAACTATTAGTCACCATTGACCTAGGGTTGACCTAGAGTTGACCAGAGTTGACCAGTTGATCAAAAGTCAACTGTAGGACAACTCTTGACCCCGTTTGACTTTCTTCGACTTGTTTTGACCCGTGATGCCTGGTATGACCTAGGATTGATTTGGTTAGGCTTAGATTGACTTGATATAACTTGATTTGACCTAGATTGACTTGACATGACTTAGTGTGACTCAGTGAGACCTAGTTTGACCTAGATTGCATATCATTCATTGTAAATTATTCCTAAACTTGTTTAAACCTAAATTAACTTACAGTATCTCATATTTAGGTCTTCTGATACCGCTCTGAGCATTGATATACTATACAGCTCAGGATAGCATGCGAGTACATTCACTGATAGTTTTCATTGTCTTGATATCTGCTATATCCGATTCAGTTGTAGTGTCTTACTTGATTCCTAACACGATGGTTCACGGACTAGTATATGTCGGATCCTGTCATGAGATGTTGTTCCCGGGTTACTTGGTATATTGGTACATGACTCGACTTGTTACTTGTACTTGTATAGACATGGACTTGGGAGTGGGCTGATCACCTGCTTTTGAATCCCGTGTCATGACGTGTTATGTCCGGATTCTTTATACTATTCGGGGATGGGGAGTTATTAGTGGTTGTGTGATCAAATTCCCACATTGTTCTACTGTATACATTGTTCATAGCTATACCCTCGCCTCACGACGGGTAAAGCCTGACCCTACATCGTTCATAGCTTTCCATGGTGACCGGCCTTACCGTTCTATTGTACTCATTGTTCATAGCCGGTCGGATGGAAAGCCTGATCATGTTTCCCAAGCCGATCACATAACGCTCTAATAATTCAAATCATATTTTATATTTACTTTATCTTATCGTATATCCTGCTCTGTTCTACATTCAGTATTTTCTCACCATGCCATGATATACAGTTACTCACATGCTCTACTTGCCTTTACATTGTACCTTGATTGGAGACTAAGTTCTGCTCGGGAGAAGAGTTACAATCCCGGTCCTTGTTTGGTTTAAGGGTTGTAACTCGGCTTCCGAACGGTTCTCAAGTTTTCATATATCTTTGTCTTGTAGTTCATTATACTGTCTCTTATAGAATTTGTCAATTCACATGGAACTGCTGTTAGTGTTTGTACTTGCTCATTTTCCTGATAGGATACCGTTATGATATATTACAGATGACTCTGAGGCGGACTGCTCGACCTATTATGGGCTCGAGTCAGATGGAGTAGCCTTAGATCGTGGCCTTATAGTAGAGCCACTAGATTTTGTACTTCCAGAGTAGTATAGGTTAGCTAGGTTTGACTGGACTGCGATCCAGCTAGCTTATCAGACTGTAGTTCTATATTCTATTTTGATACCCTGTGATGTATATATCTGGGCTTGTATTGGACTCTGCACTTATTTACTCTTTCATCTATCATGTCTTTCCTCTGAGCTATCTACCTTAGTTTTATTCTGTGATTGAGACTGTATTGTTATGTCACCTCCATTTGGAGAGTATATACTGTACAGGTACATTTTAACTGTTAGTCGTAGGCATTTACAGACCCTATATACAGCGTTCTACCGCCGATACTGCGGCGTAGGCTGGACGTAACCACGTGCTCGTGCCCCTCTTCAGGGTGCGGGTCGTGACAGACACAGAGCAACAAATACTCATCAGATCCTTCACCAGGCCATCCTCACGTACAATGCATAAACGGGAGATCAACATGGAGGGCTGACCCTTATCGAAGATATACGGGAAAAATCAACCTTAGAGGTGCCATGGAGCCCCCCACTACCTGGGTGCATCAAAATCAATGTAGACGTCGCCACTTAATCTTCTTCCATTGCGGTGACCGCCGTGGCAAGGGACTCGAGTGGAGTATTCATTGTCGCAAAAACATGGTTCACTTCATTAGTGTTTGATGTAGAGCGCAGCCTCATGGCGGAGATTCGTAGCATCCAACAAGGTATACTACTTGCTAAAGAGCTCAACATAGATACCAATATATCTATTGAAGGAGACTCCCTCACTGCTATTAGGATCTTCAATGGGGAGAAAAATTTGATTCCATGACAATTATTAGATATGGTTCAGGAGAGCTTAACCTCTCTAGACCTACTTGACAGACGACCACAGTTCATATTTATCAGGAGAACTGGTAATAGGGTCGCCCATAGATTTGGCGAGAGAATGTCTACATAATTGCTCATCAGCTACTACCCACTCTCCTCCAAGTTGTATTACCCAACTTCTTGAAGAAGAAGCTGCTATTTCCCACAATGTCCTATTTAGTTGAATTAATAAAATCCGTTCCTGCTTCAAAAAATAAAAATAAAAATAAAACAAAAGTGGACTCCATGTCAAATGGTTTGGAACTCTCAATTTCTATCTACTTAATTAACTCTTCCTCTCCCTCTCTGTCTAATTATTACGCTAATTAATTAATAGTTGCTCCCATCCCTCTCAACTTAATTAACACACACTCTCTCTCTCTCACTATTTAGTTATTTTGACAATTAATTAATGATTATGATCAAAATTTTGTGGATAAATTATTTATTTATTAAATTAATTAATTAATTGATTCTTTATTCCTCAATTTTTTATTTTTTGATTTTTAAATCATAACAAAATATAACTAAAATTCTAATTATATCATAAATATATTGCTTATTATCATTTTTAGATTTAATTTATTTGTAATGCATTTTGTTTTGATATTTTGTTTATTATTATTTAACATGTAAAAAAATATTTTCGATAGAGTGTTTAGAGATTATCCAGAGGTATTGTCGCACGAATAACCATCTTTTAAAACATTAGTCCAAATATGACATGATCTCTACCATATGGTGGGATTATTTCTTCCAACGATCACGTGCATATGTGTCGTGCTGACCCATAATCCTATTTGTCTTAATTATGTCCAAACCTACGTAATGTAAAATACATAGGTGCTAACAACAATATAAATTTTTCTGTCTTTGGCGGACCAATGCAAATGCGTCATAGCCTATCCTCAAGTACAGCTCTAATCGATACTCTTGTAATCAATTTCATACAATCCAAAATATATAAAAAAGATAATTCAAAATAAGATACACATTTTTTTTAAGAGAGAGAAAAGAAAAGAAACACTCCTGATATAACGTAGTCTTTATTTTACCTGTTAAACCTTCACATTTAAGAAGTGTAAAAAAGAAAATTGAATTAATCCACAAATAGAAATAGGACACTCTAAAAAGTTGTTAGAAACTCGGTAACTCTACGCTACGGTGACCCGACTCCATTCTTACGGAGAGAGTACAAAAATATAGGCGGTTCGCCACCCCTCCACCAGAACTCCCCAGTCCCGACCAATGTCCTGACCAAACACCGGCCCCACCAGTAACTGTCTCGGTGCAAAACTGGGTCACTAAATTCCAGTCCATGTAGTAAATATAGCTCTCTTTATTTTCCACGAGCAATCCCCCCTGTCCAACTTGCAGTCGCTCTCTCCGACCGCCACGTGTCCTTCCCCTCCCGCCAGTCCACCCGCAGTCGCCGGTCGCCAGCCCTCCCCCAAGCTTTTTTCAAAACAGTACAATGGTAACTCCACAAAACAGTAAAACTAAAAAGCAAATAAAAAGAAAGACAGAAAGAAAGAAAAATTATTGTCAAATATTTGTTCATTCTTCTCCTTTACTCCTTCTTCTTCTTCGAATCCCGAAACCCTAGCGACCGCGAAGGATCCGACTCGACTGGGAGGAGTCGGTGTCCGTGTCCGAATCCGGGCCCTGAACCGACCCGGGAGGTGACGGAGGCGGCACTGGAGGATGGCGCTGTTCCGGAGGTTGTTCTATCGGAAGCCGCCGGATCGGCTTCTCGAGATCTCGGAGAGGGTCTATGGTAATAATTTGTACTACTTTGCTTTTAGACTGCTGACTTCTCTGAGACTATGGATATTTGGATTTTTTTTTGTTTATTGGGGAATTTTGGCGGATTTTATGGAGTTCTTGGTGCTTTGGAGCTTGAATTGAGGGGATTTGGATGCATTTGATTGTGAAATTTGGATGCATTTCATGAGTGGAAGCTGAGTTTATTGTGAAATTTAGGATCTTGAAAAATGCTGGATTTTTTGGTCGAATTGTTGTCGAGGGAGTGAATTTTGGAGCTCTTGTTGCTGAAGTGAGGTGAAGATCGGGGGATTTGGGTATGCATTTCTTGACCGGCAGATGAAAATTGCTGGAATTTTGATGAATTTTTGTTGGTTTGTTGTCTGGGGAGGGAATTTTGGAGCTCTCATTGCTGAATTGAGTGAATTGGGGCGAAAATTGGATGCATTTCTTTATCAAAAGCTGAATTTTGACTAAAATGTGAGAAAATTGACTTTTGGATGAATGTTGAAGCTCTCGTCGTTTTGGGGCTTGGTTATAAGCATTAGTGATCGTCTAGTGAAATTTGGACGCAAATATTTTAGAAGTTAACTGTGAAATTTAAGGATCTTTGTGTGTGTGTTTTAAATTTAGATGATTTAAGCTATATTCATGTCTTGAAGTGGTGCTTATTTATGTAATTCTAGAATAATAGCAACTTTCATCAGTACTGTTATGTGTGCAGTTCTATTAGTTTTTGAAGTTCGTAACATTTCTACAATTTTGGTCGAATTTGTGCTTGCAGTGTTTGACTGTTGCTTTTCGTCGGATACCTTGGAAGAAAATGAGTACAAGGACTACATGGGTGGCATTGTCGCCCAGCTGCAGGACCATTTCCCCGATGCATCGTTCATGGTTTTTAACTTCCGGGAGGGGGGACGGAGGAGCCATGTCTCTGACATCTTGACGGAGTACGATATGACGGTCATGGACTACCCCCGGCAATATGAAGGGTGCCCTTTGCTTCCTCTGGAGATGATCCACCATTTCTTACGGTCGAGTGAGAGCTGGCTGTCGCTGGAAGGGCAACACAATGTGTTGCTCATGCATTGTGAGAGAGGAGGATGGCCTGTCCTTGCCTTCATGCTTGCGGGTCTCCTACTTTACCGAAAACAGTATGCCGGAGAACAGAAGACTCTGGAAATGGTGTATAAGCAAGCGCCAAAGGAGCTCCTCCATCTTCTGTCTCCACTGAATCCACAGCCATCTCATCTCAGATACCTTCAGTACATAACTAGAAGAGGTGGGGGTTCGGATTGGCCTCCGATGGATAAGCCCTTTAGGTTGGACCACCTGATTCTTAGGATCGTCCCCAATTTTGACGGGGAAGGTGGTTGTATGCCAATGGTTCGTGTTTATGGTCAAGACCCGGAGACGCCTGCAAATAGAAGTTCGAAGGTTCTTTATTCAACACCAAAGACCACAAACCACATTCGGCATTATAGACAGGTAATCTTAATGCCAAAGACTGAAAGGTTCTGGTAATTCCTTCTCCCGAGTAAGATCTTATGTAAGCATACGGTCTTCCATTGCAGGAAGAGAGTGTGCTAGTGAAACTCAATGTTCGTTGCCATGTTCAAGGGGATGTTGTCATTGAGTGCATCCATATGGATGGAGATCTTGTGCACGAGGAGATGATGTTCAGGGTCATTTTTAACACATCATTTGTTCAATCCAATATTTTGGTGTTGAGCAGGGATGAAATTGATGTTGTATGGAATGCTATGGATCAGTTCCCAAAGGACTTCCAGGCCGAGGTAGGTGCCAATTTCTCCAACATGAAATTCTCTGTTCAACGTCGTAAAATGTCATGAAACCAGATTTTTGCTTGAATCAGGTACATTTATCAAATTCAGATGCTGTTGAATCTGATGAAACTATGAAAGTAGCAGGTCGAGTTGAGGATGAGACAGAAGTTTCTTCTACATCTGAGGAGTTTTTTGAGGCAGAAGAGATCTTTAGTTCTGCAGATTCGCAGGACGCCAGGCATAGTTCTGATAAAACCAATAATAAGAGACCCAAGTCAGGCATCCATACGTTGGACAATGGAGTGGGGGGGAAGTTAGAGCCCAACCCTGAACAGGACTGGGAGATAGTCGCCCATAATTTTGCTGCTATGGAGGAAACGTCTATCAGGTTAGAAAGTCCCAGTGCAGCAGCCCAGGTGCAGACCGTATCCCGAAACATCAATGCCAAACATGATATTGCTACTGAAAAGCTTATCACTATGGATGAAGTAATTGCTGTTGAAGAGAAAATTGTATTAGAAACTACCAACCTGAAAGAGAATAAGGAGGGTGATATTTCTTTAACAGTTGCAGAAAACAGTAATTTAGATATTAGCAAAGCTAGCGAGATCAAGGGTAATGTTAACCAAACTATATATGCTTTGGACAAAGCAAAGATTGACACTGCAGCAGAGGAAGCTAAGAGCGGACCAGGAAACAACAATTCCAAGCATTGTACAGAGGTCATACCTACTGAAATAAAATCTATTTTGGAAATTGAGACAAGTGATCTCATGAGGGATAAAGCAACTCTTGACGCTCAAAGTAAGGTAGAATGTTATGACGACAACAGGTTGGAATTCCTGATTTTGGACGATCAAGCAGTCAACATGGTAGATACGAGCAATGCTATTTGTGATAAAAAGATTGTTCTGGAAAAGCCGATCACTTCAGATGATACTATTGCAGTTGAAGAGAAAAATATTATAGAAACCAGCAACATCAAGCAAAATGCTGAGTTTATTACTACTCTGAAGATTGAAGAGAACAATACTTCCGACGCTACCAATTTGAAGCAGAGTGCAGATGGCATTATTACACGAAAATCTGTTACACGTGATACACGTAGCAAGCCCTTGACTTTAACTCTTGGTGATGAAACAAAGTGTAAATTAGAAAAAAGTGCTTCAAAGGAAGATTCTGAGAGAACTTTGATCAAGAAGAAACCCGTCCTACTTGACAAGAGTCACAAGTTTGAGTCCCAGAACCCAGCAAATGAAATGAAGATCATATCTAAAAGAGACACAGATAAAGGTGTCTCTCAAAATAAGGTAGAGCCGAAGTTTCTCAATGAAAAAGTTGCAAATGACAGTTGCAAACAGAAAACTGAGAAGTCATTGTCTCCGACGTCGAAGAAGCCACCTACATATGCAAAAGCAACTTCAGATTCAGTCACATCTAAACAGATGATTAAGCAACAAGAATGTGATCATACAAGAACTTCAAAACCAAAGATATTACCTAGGTGGATCCCTCAAAACAAACGCTCTGATGCTACTACTGTATACAGGCCATCTCATCCTCCATCAAGATATAACAGTTCACCGGCTGCTCTTGCTATTTCTGCATTTTCTCAGTATAATGAAGCAGTTGAATCTTCAGAGGATCTTCTACCTCTTGGTTCTACAATTAGCACAGTAACATCCACCCTACTGTCCAAAGTGCAGGAAATACAAGACCCTTCCTTTCCACGTATTCCAGTCCCCTTGTCATCTTATCACCTAACACAATTGCCACCTTCTCAAGTACAAGCTCCTCCTCCACCGCCACCAACTCCTCAGGTACAAGCTCCTCCCCCTCCTCCTCCTCCTCCTCCACCACCACCACCACCACCACCACCGCTACTGTATCAACATGTTCCTTTTATTTCTTCATTCAATTCTTTTTCTTCCTCTGCTTCGAATCATACTTCCCCTCCTCCACCTTCGAAGATAGGAACAACGCCGCCTCCTCCTCCACCTCCACCACCACCACCTCCATCCTTTGAGGCCTCATTACATGCTTCTTTCCCACATCCAGGGATAACTCCTCATTCACAAACCATATCATCACTCCACGCACCACCACCTCCTCCCCCTCCACCACCTCCCCCACCTTCCTCCATGGCTGTCGCTTCCCTGCCTTTTCTACCATCTCCTTCACCCTTGCACTATGGAATATCTAAGATAAACCTCCATCCCCCTCCACCCCCTCCTTTGCCCCCAAGGTCGTTTGGAGAATCGGCTCAGACTCCCTCTCCCCCTCCCCCTCCACCTCTACCCCCATCACCTATGTTCTCTGAGTTATCCATGAAAGTCCTTGCACCCCCTCCCCCTCCCCCTCCCCCTCCCATAAACGATGGTACATTAACCAGAATTACCATCCCACCTTCCCCACCTCCACCACCCCCTTCTCCTATGAGGAACTCACAGGTTATGCCTCACCCACCACCTCCTCCACCTCCACCTCCACCTCCTCCGCCTCCACCTCCACCTCCACCTCCTCCAATTGGTCATCAAGGAGGATTCTCTCGAGGCCCTCCTCCTCCACCTCCGCCACCTTCGAGGCTAAATGATGTTGGAGAAATAACTTCGACGCTACCTCGATTCCCTTCTCAGCTTGGATCAGCTAAAGGTCCTCCACCACCACCACCACCACCACCACCTCCTACATCAAGTACTGCTTCTCCTATCTTCCCTCCCCCGCCTCCAATGCGTGGACCTCCTCCACCTGGAGCACATGCGGGAGCTGCACCACCCCCTCCGCCACCCCCCGCACCTCATGGGAATGTTCCACCTCCCCCACCACCACCCTTCAGAGGGATTGGGAGTGCTCCTCCTCCCCCCCCACCACCCCTTCGAGGGCATGGGGGAGCTCCTCCACCACCGCCACCGTCACCTGGAGGGTGCGGGGGAGCTCCTCCTCCTCCACCACCACCTGGAGGACGTGGAGGAGCTCCTCCTCCTCCACCACCTCCGCCTGGAGGGCGTGGTGGAACTCCTCCTCCTCCACCACCACCACCTGGAGGGCGTGGGGGGGCTCCTCCTCCTCCACCACCACCTGGAGGCCGTGGTGGAGCTCCTCTTCCACCACCACCACCACCTGGAGGGCGCGGGGGTCCACCTCCTCCGCCACCCCCCATCGGCCGTGGGGGTGCTCCCCCTCCACCCCCACCTCCTGGAGGCCGTGGCGGCGGTCCCCCTCCTCCGCCACCTCCTGGTGGGCGTGGGGGAGGTCCTCCACCACCACCTGGTCGTGGACCTGCACCACCAACTCTACCAAGAGTTGGAGGGGGTCCTCCACCACCACCTGGTCCTGGTGGTGGAAGAGGTCGTGGACTTCCACGTCCAGTAAGCACTGGTTTTTCTGCACCTCGGAGACCAACATTGAAGCCATTACACTGGGTGAAAGTAACAAGACCAGTACAAGGAAGCTTGTGGGCAGAGCTACAAACATCTAATGATGCTCCAAGGTACAATAAGGCTTATTGTCATCTCCTTTTTCCTAACACACGAGGTAATGGATCTGCAATATGGAGTTCCCAGTCACTCAAAAGTAATGTTCTTCGTATAAGATCTCTGGTTTTCGTGGCAGTTATTTTGGTCCCATAAATGAATTATATGAAACACATGAATCACAATTATTTTCACGTATTAATAATGGTATCCGTGTTACATGGTTTACAATCTGAAATGTCATCTCTGTTATATACTATTTGCTTGCAGTCCTTCAGATTTTGATGTATCAGAACTTGAGAGCCTTTTCTCGGCGGTTGTTCCAAAATCAGGGGATAGCTCTAATTCTGAAAGCCGCCGCAAATCCCTTGGTTCTAAACCAGAGATAGTTCATCTGGTAATTATCAACACCAATGAGTAGATGTTGTCTTTTTTATGGTAGCAATTTAGTGAGTCTTTTACACATAATTATGCATTGGTACCATCTTAGTATATCAACTTAGTCCTTATGACACATTTACGAGGTTTAAATATCTTATACACTAGTTTTGTTGTGTTGCCACCTTATCTGTGTTTGGAACGCGGTTGGGACCAAAGCTGAGTTGTTGAATGATGCCTTGAGAGTTGTTGATATTTGGACCTTGTCTAATATCAATACTACATAAATACCTACTGTTGGGGTGCGATCCTATTGCTTTTGCTCTCCTGGTTGACACAGGGGGACAAGGGCCATGGATGCTTTCTTTGGCTGCTTGCCTCCGGAGGAAGAAGGCTTGAATCATTTTTGGCTGCACATGCTCTATGGAATCTTCTCCTTTCTTTGTTTATATATTATGTTTATATGTCTTTACACTTAATTCATTCACACCCATGACTTAAAACCATAGTTTGGAGTATCGGCCGATAGCGATACAATACGGCCGATACCGATACGGTTTGACATGTTCTGATCCGATATCGACCGATACCGATAATGACACTGTGGGTATCTTTTCTAGTCAATTCGGCAAAGAAAATTGAACAAAAAAGACCAATCAACAAGGGTGTAAAAGTATAATAAGGTTGTAAAAGCATGTAAAAGAGAAAATTTATCTATCACAGGTAAATCAATTGGCAAGGGTGACTACTTTTTCATTCAATTTCAAAACTACTAAGAAACAACACATGAAATACTTAAAATTATGCCTAAATGTATAAAATATTTCTTCTAAACTTTTAACAATTTATTAATAATTATTTGCTTTCCAATACAACAAAATTCGATACTCTGATCCGAAACCGTTGATATTGCCGATCCCGATACTCATAGGAACGGTCCGATATGCTTAAAACATGTTTTAATGGAGGATATTTGTAAAACAATCTCTGATTGCCTGGTAAAACAGAGGTGAACGTTCATGTGTCTCACACCTCAGCCAAGGCGAGCGCCTAGGCATTGCCTTAGTGTAAATGCGTCACCCCAGGCTATTCGAGGTGCCAATGGGTTACCTCGCCTTCAAGCCTAGATAAGCGCCTTTAACACACTTAGGGAATTAGGCTCATTCACATGTTTAAGCTTGCTTGTTTACAAAGCAAGCTCAAGTTTTGTCAAGCTTATAAATTGCTCTAGTTATTTGCATACATAAAGGTGTTTTGTTGGCTGTAAATGAGTTACATGCAACATTTGTTGCACTATTTCCAATGTTTGCTTTTGATGTAAATGATGTAACAAATGTTGCATCAATTCCTCCAACTACCGCGTCATTTGTTGTGGCTGAAATGGCTGCAACACCACTTCCGGCAACATTTGTTACATCATTTCCTCTTTACTCTCTATTTATTCAAGTTGCAACCAAAAAAATTAATTCTATTTACAGCAGCATAAGTTGCAATAAAGCATCAAATTACATTATTCCAAACAATGAATTTGTTAATGCCGCAACATCATTTACATGCAGCCAAATAATGTATTTGCAACACCACTGGCAGCAACAAATGATACACGCAACATTTGTTGCACGGTAATTCCATTTACAAGCAACCAAACTGCCCCTAAGGGTAGAAAGGCAGTTAAAACCTTGACCAGACACCGGTTTGTATGACCTGACAGGTCCGGTCGGTCTCTGTTTCAAAAGGAACCCTACCGGTGCCCCATATTGGAGCCTTCTCTTAAAACTGAACCTGACCGAATTTTCAATATAACTAGTCTTACTATCACTTATCCTTTTCCTTGTTCATTTCATTTGAGTTGGTAAATAAATTTTAAGTTTTCTTCTAGGTTGAGCTAAGGCGGGCCAACAACACTGAGATCATGCTCACAAAAGTGAAGATGCCACTTTCTGATATGATGGTAAGCTAGCTACCTTTCGTTTATGCATGATCGGAACACATGAAGTATTTGATTTAGATGTATAAAAGGAAGTCTTCTTGTCTTTGTTCTCACAAAAGAACAACACACACAAGATTGCAACTGAAACTGTGATGGACTTATCTCTCTCCTGATGGACCACACTATTAGAAATAAGAATAACATGGTGGAAACAAGGGCTAACTCTCTCAACTAATAAAACTCACTTTTGGACTTACTGTACTTATGTTCCCTTCCATCCACTTAATTTATAGACTTCGTACAGATGTGGAAAACACACATCCTTACATCGACAAGTTTAAGGGGGAATATGTTGGAATGTTAAACCTGTCAATGTAGTTATTCATGTTTATTCATAAAGATACGGTACAATGGAAATACAAGTCTTGGAAGATCAAAAATAGAAAACAACACTTTTATTTATACTTGCACACACTTGTTCTTGACACGCTTTTGTGTGTCACTCTACACCAAGACTCTTCTATTTATAATTTCCTAAAAAGACACAAGACACTCCCTTACAATCCATTTAGAAACAACTATTTACAAATAGACACATATTGGTATACTATAAGACACATCCTTACACTAAACACCACACCACTACTCTTCATGAATAACTACATTGACAGGTTTAACATTCCAACATATCCCCCCTTAAACCTGTTGATGCAAGACACCATGTCACTCCTACATCTTTTCAGAACTCTTGTTGCACTCTCAATGAAGTTTCTTCCTGCTGGCTTCTACTGTCTACATAGTTGCTATAATGCCCATATTTTAGCATTTATAGCATTGGAGGCTTCCTTGTCCTCTCTGGTTGCATCCTCTACCGCACCTTCTGTTAACTTGTCTTCTGCCATTCTGTAATCTTGACTCCAGCACTTGCTTTACCGCAGTTCTGCTTTCTTCATAAACGGGTTTCATAGCTTACACGGCCATTTTTATTTAAAGAGTGCATGTAAAACTTTCTTGAATTTGAAAAAACTTTGACAATAAGATACCTCCTCAGAGTGCTGCTCTAGCCTTGGATGATTCTATCTTAGACGGTGATCAAGTGGAAAATTTGATAAAGTTTTGTCCAACCAAAGAGGAGATGGAGCTTCTCAAGGTAACATACGATAGAATGATCAAACATTTCTTTGTAATCTTTATTGATTCTGTTATCTTTTTATCTATTTTGTTTTTTGTATGTATTATATATTATGGTTGCAGGGATACACCGGCGATAAGGGAATCCTTGGAAAGTGTGAGCAGGTAAAGTTTACAATACCCTGTTATGTTGAATAAGTAATATAGTGGCATTACTGTTAGAACTTACCTACTCTCAGATTTGAAAAATATGTAGATTTTTTGTGTATATCTAGTTATTATAATTGATTACTAGTACATCTTTATTGGCTTATTTTTTATTTTGAGAAAATTGGCATATGTTTAGTATCAATATTTGTTCAGAGTACATTAGTTTTATGGTGGCTTAGAAGTTCTAACTCAACTATCAATAATTTCCACCTAATTATGTAATAACCTAAGCCAGGACTGATTATAAAAAGATCTCCCTATGATCACTCCATCAAAATCTCTTTACTTTTAACCTTTAGTTTATTGATTTCCCCCTACTATTGGTTCCCAGTTATGCTGTTAGATTCGAAGGGTGAGATATCCCTTATTAACTCCTAAAAAGTTACAAGGAGGATCCATGAATATGGAGGTCACCCCACACCTTTTTGTTTCTCTATCAGCAAATGGAAGAAACAAGAAAAAGAGAATGAGAAGAGTGGAAGCTAGAAGAAGAAAGGAACAAATATTGAGTCTAAAATAAAGCAATATTACATATCCCTTAATTTTTTGAAGGACTGTGGATATTCTAGTTTAGTCATTTTATCCACAGAAGGCCGACAACTAAGAAGGCAACAGGATGAATTTCGAGTTTTATGGAGGTTTCCTAAAAACATTTCTTCTATTATTTACCCTAAAATTGTTGGGTTCCAAACTAAAGTTTCATTAGTCAAATCTTACCAAAATAAACAACATATACTTTAACTTCGTTATGTTCCATAACCTTTGTTCATCGCCCTTTGTTCATCTAGGCGATAGAAATGTTGAGTTCTTTGATTTTGATTTGGAACTATGTTAAATAGAAAGATGGATTCGTTAGTAAATTCATAGGATATTGATGGTTGTTTCAATTTAGGATCATCTAAAATGGTTTGGACATGCGCAACATGGACAAGCAAAGAACATGAGCAATTCGTTACTCAAAAGACTAGAGTGAACCAAGAGCAAAGAACACTAGAGTGAACCAAGAGCAAACTCAGCAAAGAACATGAGCAATTTGTTACTCAAAAGACTGATCTCTAGCTCAAGTTGCTAGTGTGGAGGCATGTGACCCGAGAGGTCATACTTAAGAATTAAGACCTGGAAACTGGTGAGAGGTTCGAATCCCACGGGCGTGTGGTGGGTCATGGGATGATGATTCACCTGAGTTGATCATGTTAACCTAAGTGGTGAATTGAGGAACAAGATGCAACAAAGACACAAAAACTCAAGGATCATCGTACATATCCTAGATCCAAGCATACATAGAGCCAGAAGGGACATCTCTGGCGGCATGCGAGCATTCACGGAGACAGAAGGGTCACATCTCTAGCAACCGGTCTCTTAGAGTCCAATTGTTAGTTCAAGGAAAGTGATTTCAGATGTGTAGTTAGTCAAACTATTGGATGATGAGGTATCAAGGTTGTTTAAGATCTCCTGATGGTTAAGATAAATACCATTGTGTTCCGAATGGTTAATGTCTTCATTTAATCATGTGATGATTGTTTCAAAGTCCGAATAATTAGGTATAGTTCATAGTCTTCATCTAATCATGTGATGAAAGCTTTGTCATTGTTTCACAGTCCGAATGATTCAGGCTTCGCGATAGAAAGAGAGAAAGATAAGTTGAGGAAGAGAAAAGGAAAGTAGACGGTTGAAATTATTGAACAGGAAAGTTGATACGGGCATATTATACATGTCTTGAACAACTACGACGTGAGCTTCTTGCTATGACGAGACACATCACTTTACTTGATTTGACATCGATGCATTAAATGATTAAGACATGTCTTCCATGTGCTCCCATATCCCTTTTCCAACACGTGTCTAGGGGTGAGCATTATTCGGTTTTGGACCGAAAACCGAACCGAATAAGAGATTCGATTCGGTTTTAAAAAAATTCGGTTCGGTTTCGGTTTTGAAAATACTAATTTTTCTTATTCGGTTTCGGTCCAAAACCGAAAACCGAATAAGAAAATTTTAGTTTATATATATATGTGTGTGTGTGTATGTGTGTGTGTATAGTATATATATATATATATATATATATATATATATATATATTGGTATATACTATATATATAGGATAGATATATACTAAATATATATGTGTATATACTATAGGTTTACACTAATAAATTTAGATATATTTAGTTACTATACATATTAACAAAAAAAGTGCAAACAAACCGAATAAACCGAAAACCGAACCGATTTAATTCGGTTCGGTTCGGTTCGGTTATGGGCCAATTCGGTTCGGTTTCGGTTTTGCTTATTCGGTTTTCGGTCCAATTCGGTTTTGGATTATTCGGTTCGGTTTGAACTGAATAAACCGAATGCTCACCCCTACACGTGTCTTGTCATAGCATGTAATTTTTGCTACACCATAGTAGGAGGATCTGTATCCGTATTGTATTTTTAAATTCTGTTATGTGGACTTATTTTTTCCATAATAAATATCATGAATTAAACTTGATACACGTACTCTCTATAAATGCTGCAGTTCTTTTTAGAGTTGATGAAAGTTCCAAGGGTGGAATCTAAGTTAAGAGTCTTTCTTTTCAAGATTCAATTTGGCTCGCAGGTAGTTGAGATCTTTCTTTGGCATTTTTTTTGTTGAATTATTCTTGAAGAAATCAGCTTATTGTTTATTTTTGTTTCATTGTCTTTTAGATCTCAGATCTGAGGAAGAGTTTGAATACTGTTGACTGTGCATGTGCACAGGTATTTTACAATGCATCTACCTATGCATTTAGTTTTCAACCTAATCTTGTTTGGCATTCATATCACTCATGCCTTGCCAGATCAGAAACTCTGTCATGCTGAAGGAAATAATGAAGAAAATTCTATATCTGGGGAATACACTGAACCAAGGAACTGCTAGAGGTACCTGAATTTTCATTTACTCTAAAGTAATGTCATTTTTTTCATTAGGCACACTTCAGCCTTCCACCTTTTCTGCTCTATGAGCTTATCTGGACCT
The DNA here is from genome assembly GCA_029216955.1 of Iris pallida. NCBI lineage: Eukaryota > Viridiplantae > Streptophyta > Magnoliopsida > Asparagales > Iridaceae > Iris > Iris pallida. Next base: position 13,702,697 of record JANAVB010032220.1, read on the forward strand.
TTATATCGTCATCGTTCCATTCTCCCGTCAGTATCATATTGACTATTGGATCATGAGAAGTCTCCACAAAAAGAATTGTCCAAGTTTTTATGACCCATTGTCGCCTGCTCTCGACCTTCTGTGCTGGTGCCAAGTTCCTAAAACAAATACCTAGTGCCAAGGTAGGTCAGTTGTAAACCCTCCCACCATTTTGGTCAGGCAGTTTAAGTCATGCAACCAAAGAGCATGCTCCATTTTATTCTACATGAGAAAAGATACGAAGTGGTACTGTGACTAATATTTGTATAGGCATTGCATTCACCTCTATGCCATGTTAAGCTGAATAGATAAAAGAATAGCATTCCATATCATTCTTAGAAGTTTATTATCTTGACAATTATATAAGTACTATATATCCAGAGTTATCTATTACCTTTCTTAGATTATGTCGTATGCTACTGTTATCTCTCCTGTAAGTTGGGTCGGTGATTCCTGTACTCTCGAAGTTTCATTCATGTTGTTATTATTTTTAGGCTCTAGTTTTCTGACTGCTTCTCCTTCCTACGTTTCTGGCTCAATTTACAGGTTCAGCCATTGGTTTCCGCCTGGACAGTCTTCTGAAGCTTGCAGATACCCGTGCTAATAATAAAATGACACTGATGCACTATTTGTGTAAGGTAAGAATCATTGTTCTTTTTTCTTGTATGTTTGGTGCATTTAATGCTATGCTGCTAGGTTGCACAAATACTCCTCCCGAGGACCGTACCAATGTCTGTCTCTCACACGATACATCCTCGACTGTCATGTCGGATACTGCAGGCTCATGTGTAGCTCCGTTGGGACCCAAGAAACATGGTAGAAAGCGTAGTTGTCAGGGGCTTAAAACTCTTTAGGCACCAAAGTCCTCTGAAGCACAGGTGCGAAAGCTCAAAGGTGATCTGCATGCCTAAGAAAAGACACTCATGCATAATATAAAACATGTATATCAGATATGTCATAAATAAACCTATTTGAAAGTCATAAATAAACAAAAAATAACGGGGTGGTAGTAGCAGCGAGAAGGGACAACTACGAGGCAAGGTTCTAAATGATGGTAGGCGGGTGTGCGGCGGAAAGGGTCCGCCTAGGCGCCTGAAATATTTTGGCCATTTTTAACTTGGAATGGTGTCGTGTTTGGAGCATCTGATTTGATTTGGAATGGAGAGATCCCTACCTCGTGGAATGGAGTGATGGGCTATGTGACATTTGGTCTTTTCTTCAGTTTTTTAAAACTAAAATCTGACAACAAGCCAAGCCCACCTACACTGCCTCACCTCCGCCTACCCCACCAATCCTACTCCGTCCGCCTACCCTACCGCCAATGTCAAAAGCGGTGCGGGGAGAGGCCGCCTCGAACTCTATTTAGAACATTGCTACGAGGTCAAAGGGAAGGTAGATGCTGAGAGGATGAGTCGACAATGAGAAAATGTTGAGAAGGTAGTTGATGCAAAGACGACATAGCGAGGAGGAGACATCAAGAGGCAATTCTGGCTTCTACGAGGAGAAGTAGATGGTGGTTGCTTCCAGGAGAACACGTCTATTGGAGGCAACGAGTAATTGAGGAGGAGGCAACTGTTGGAGACGCTGCTGGTGGCAGTGAGGAGCTGACATTCAGGACCCGGTTTTGAAGTGTCGGCGGCGGCAAGATCTGCAAGAAGGGGGAGAGAGAGAGAGAGAGAGAGAGAGAGAGAGAGAGAGAGAGAGAGAGAGAGAGTGGAGAAACTCTTGTTAGTTAGGTAACGGGTCAAATTCACGTTGGGTTAGAGTCTTTGCATTTACAATAACTCCCCAAAATAGCCTTTTATTTTCAATGCGTCGCCTAAACATTTCGCTGCCTCCCAAGTTGCACGGTGCTTTTACCATTGTACCTTGATTTGGATGAAGCAAGGCTCTTTGTTGCACCTCGCAACTAGCAGGGCTTTTAACAACTATAATCAAAAGTGATTTGGCATGGCTGTGATCATACTTAACAATATTGAGATATTAGAAATATTAGAAAAAAAATATTTTACAGCTTTTAGACATTTCTTATGAGTATCGGGATCAGTAGACTAATCGAAGTATTAGGATCTTTTGATTCGGAAAAAGCCAAACATGATAAAAAAGTAGTATTTAAAATACTAGAAAATTATTCGACACATTTAGATATAATTTCATATATTATTTGTTGTTTCTCGTTATTTAAGATTTTATGTGTGATACTTTTCGGTATGTAGGATCACTCATTGATCATGATAATTTTATATATTATTTGTTGTTTCTTGTTATTTGTGAGGTTTGAGGTTTGCAGTCGTACCCCACATCACACCCCTCTCAGAAAAGGGGCAGGAGGGAAAAAGATTGGGTTGGGCTTCTTTTTTGTACTAGGGCAAAAATTGTCCAAAATTACTGATGTGCTTTAGACTGACCTCAAATGTTCTAGAAGGATAACAATGGGTAGTTATGTGCAATCACTCAAAAGTTCATGGTAGCCATTTTGCCAATAAAAATAGCATGATGTAGCAATCTGCAGAACCATGAAGTTGTAGGTATTTGGAAGAAAATTAGCTGCTGCTTTTTTTTTGGCAGAATGTTAGTGATAGTCAAGTTCACCTTTGCTCGACCTCTTTTTGGATCTTTTCCTTTCTATTCTTGTGTGTGCATGCCAAGATTCAAAAACTCGGATTCAATATTTGTTTGGACCCTTCCTGTGAGTATAAATTTCAATATTTTCAAGGGATTTTGGTGGTTTTGAATCAGTCAATTTCAATAGTTTCAGAGGTTTGAGATCATCACATTCTGATCCGAAACAGCTGAAACTATGATTTTATGTGATACATATGACCTTGCTGTAGGTGTATAAACATGCCTGTGCGTTTACTGACAAATATTTTCTCAAATTTTCTGGATTAATTTTTTGATCGAGTGTGGTGATTCTTCATCCAGGAAATGTTGTTGATGTAGGACCGGACAACACTTGTGTCCAGTTTTGAGATTCGAGAATTTGGACTTCATGTTTATTTTTGGGTGCACTTTTGGATGTATTTTTTATAAACATGAAGTCCAAATTCTCGAATCTCAAAATTGGTGGGTTAGTTGATTTTAGGATCTGTTGAATTTAGTAGCTTCTATTAGGATTGATCAAATTTTGAAACATGCTAGTTAGAATTAGTATTTTTTGGAGGCTAATAATTCTATTATACAAGTACTCTCTACTTTCTATTTATTGAAATTTGAAAAGATAAGAAATTTATTTGAGTTATATTTTTATGGCTTGCTTAAGAGTATATTTCTTTTCCTTCTATAACCTAAAATCCCTCAACCCTTTTCTTTGTTAAAACGAAAATCTATAACCTAAAACTCTTTTCTCTACCATTATATCTAATAACCGAACATCTAATCCTTGGACTACAGCTTGGAAGTGTGGATTGTCATATTTGGAGCAAGATTCGACTTGTTCCGAAAGAGTTCTTCCACTTCAGAACATTTGTGGTTATTTATTGGTAGATTAGTGATAATAATTCCTTGATGAATAGGCTTCCACAAATCTCTGTTCAGTTAATCGTGAGTCGAACCATCTATATTTTCCCTATAGGTCTTGTCCTACGTCAACAGTGAGACTTTAGTAGGGTGGAATAATAAATATTACTTTATGGTACTAAGCTTTTGGCTGCTAGAGTGAAATAGATTGACATGTTGGCTATAAAAGTAGAGGACATATAGTAAATATTAGGTTCCAGTACTAAGCTTTTGGCTGGTAAACAGAAATGTATGAATATATTCGCTATAAGAGTAGAGATCATTCTAGTTTGCTTCTAAATAAGTATTACTTGTTCCTTTTTAGTTGTCATTTTCCTTAGTTTGACCTATAAAGACTTACCTTGAACTCCCGCATCATTTCTTTCTATCAGGACACCCTATTTCATTTATAGTGCTCTCTTTTGTTGAAGTTTCTGTTACCTTTTCCATTGGTACCATCTTACTAAATCTTGGTTATGATTAACATCAGGTCCTTGCTTCGAGGGCACCACATCTTCTTGACTTTCACGAGGATCTTATCAGTTTGGGATCTGCATCAAAGGTTCTATTACTTTTGGTTTTATGACTTAATTTGGAAAATACGCTTTTGTTGTTGCTTGAAAGTTGTTTTTTTTACACAGATACAATTGAAGTTCTTGGCTGAAGAAATGCAAGCCATTGTCAAAGGTTTAGAAAAGGTTGAGCAAGAGCTGACTGCTTCAGAAAATGATGGCCCAGTGTCACATGTTTTCCGTAAGGTACAGTCATGTTTTCTAGCTCTATACTATCCCTTTAGTTCTTCATTTTTGTAACCTCAGAAATTAATTTCTGCAACCATAATGCTGTATGTTTTTGGGCTTTGATGATCCCTATCTGTTTTGGTGGTTGTTGAGGAAGGACATGTTTTTCTATCCGTGTTTGCATCTATTTCTCATGCTCATTGTGTTTGCATCTCTATTTCTCATGCTCAGTGATGAAACATATAAGACAAATAGAAGCAGTCAAACTCTAGTTCTCATAGGTCCTACTCATCTCCTAAGGATCATTGTTTGTAGAGTTCTAAATTTAAACTACTTCAGTTTTACTACTTTTTTCCTCGTATAGTTTTCCTACTCTTTCAACAGCTCTCCTTCTTCATTTTATTCTCCTCCACATGCCCTCCCTCCCTCCCACCCACCCACACAAGGAGAAGCCGTTGACTTCTGACAACAAGAACATGTATTTTTTATTTTATTTTATTCCTAACCAAAATTTCATAGTTGAAGTAACTCTCCTTTTATCTTTCTTGTACTCCACCTTGCATCTACACATCGAGGAGTGTGCTGTTATCATATCACCTGTTGTTTAGTCCATCCCTCACAAGAGTCCTGTTGAAGTATGACAGCCTGATGACTTGTCATTTACCAATCAAAACAGCGATAAGATGGATACACATTCCACTTATATGTAAAGACCTTTTACATAGTTCGAATATGTTGTCAAAAGACCTTTCCATCATAATATCTTAAATGATGTGTATAAGAGACCATAGGCATAGGGTTTAATAATAGTTACCGGGTACACCTAAACACCCATCAAACCAAGTTCCAATATAATCATTCCGGTTCGGGGTACATTTCTGATCTGGATCGATATCGTACTCAATGTGGATCGCCAAATTCGACTAATCCGAATCAATCGTTGAAATCTCATTATAAAGTTTTATCTTATGGTTTACTTATATGTTTGGATTTTACATGATTTTACATAATTGCATCATTTTATTAGGAATGATCTGTACCAATTGATGTACGACTATGAAAAGTCAAGTTTTACATCTTATTGAACGAAGTACAATGGAGTTTGAATTTTCTTATATTCTACATGAGGTTTCTTTCCGTATATGACACAATTACTGAGTCAAATTTGAATAAGTAACTATCGACCCAATTAGTATTTAAAAGCATACTGCGAACTGGATTGGCGTACCAACTCATCCTACCCTTGCTGTACCAAAATAAAGAGAAGTAGCGTACCCGGTTCCCGAAGCTGTACCTTGACCCAGAACCCAGAACGGACCCGGTTCCCGAACCTGTACCTTGACCCAGAACCCATAACGTACCACGTTCTAGGTAACTATGGTTTTAATTTGAGTAGGATTAAGTGTCCAATCAAGTTGACTTGTGGCGAAACTGTGGGTGGCTGTCGATAGGCCAACAATGTGGTTTCTTTGGTTAGTTAACTTGCACAACCAACTGGACCATGTCGCTCAGCCTGTTGTTCCCTCAATTGCTGCTTCTTGTGTCAACCTCATTTGGTTGAGCACCTTTTGAACAAACTGTGATCTATTGCATCTTGATCGTGAAAAGTCTCTTTGACTGTACAGGGATCTCTCTCCTTAAATCATAGCACCCAAGGGCTGGCTATAATAAAGACAACCATCTTTGGTATAATTTTTTACTTTAAACGTACTGCTTTTCATGAACTCTGTTGGAAAAGGTAGATTGACATAAAGTCTGATCAGAAATGGACTTTTGGTATCCCTTTTGTTATTCAGTTCATATTCTAATGTGCTAAGATGATATTAGTGATAGTTTAATGTGAAATATTGATTGAAGATGATTTTCTTGTCCAATAATGTATACATTGCCATATGTTCTATTGTTTCCTTTGCTAATGGAGGATGGTTTACAATTGAGGTTCTTTTATTTGTTTGATCTGTAAATATATTTACTTCTATCTTTACCTTGTGCACCTTATTAGCAGTTTATCCATCTCATCTTTTGATATTTGAGTAATATCTTGCTGTGTAGACTTTGAAGGAGTTCACTGCTGTTGCTGGAGCTGAAGTTCAAACTCTAACAGCACTTTATTCGACAGTGGTATGCTATTAACTTACTTATGAGTCGCTGTAACCCGATATTTGACTATGTTGCAGTTTGGTACTATAGGGGTCTGTTGGTCACTTGTAACTTAAAATATGTATGGAACTGCTGTTCATTTTGAGAGTTGTGAAGTTGCAGTTCTACTTCATATTCTTCCATAATTTTGCAAATTCTGAATCCGAATAAATTCATAAACAGTACGTTAGGTTTTATAAATGCTAAATTTGAACTCTACTCTGTTGTCTACAATTGAAGGTATGGGCAACTGCTTACATAAAAGGTGAAGCTGATTGCCTTATCTCCAGTGAATGGAATTCACATATCTGAATGGGGATTCAAATTTAATAGTTTCTTAAAAACCTCCAATGCAAATTAAAGTGTCATTTTAACTACACCAATTACCAGAAACCTCAAAATTCTTAGCAAACCTTGCAATCAGAGAACTTCCCTCTGGTTACACCCAAATAGAAAAAAGTAAATAATAAAACATCCATTCTGTTTGACTGTTGACAGGGTAGGAATGCTGACGCACTTGTTGTATATTTCGGTGAAGATCCGTCGAAGTGTCCTTATGAACAAGGTGAGCTTTTTCAACTTTTAATTTTCATGTGTATTCTGAGTTTTATAGAATGACATTACCTTTCATATAACAATTGTGTTATTGGTCCCATCTATAATTTCTCTGTTACCAACATTTTAGCTGTAAACTGTTGCAAATTTGAAATGTTAACAGTGAAAACCAATTAACTTCTTGAGATAGGAAAACTTATGAACTTGATGCAGGTAGTGGTTAAATTAAATAGATTAATTTCCCCAAGCAATGATTTATGGAAAATTTAGTTCACAACAAAATTTCAGTTACTTTTTGAATTGATGTAGAAGGATTTGGAGTGAAAATGTTAAGGTTTGGATCAACACTGCACAATAAAACAAGTTCAACTTCCAAGACATTGACTTCGTTTTGGATGCATCACCCTTAAAAGCAGAAAGATAGCGAAAACTCGTAAGACTTTCGTGTTCAAACCTTTTCTGGAATATTTTGTTTAGGCAATCGAATATGCACAGTTGAAATCTGCAACAATTTTTTGGACATAATTAGGAAAGTAAGTTTATTAGGATTTGCTTTAGGATTTTATATTGTTAGCATTTGCATTTACTTCTAGGAGTATTAGTTGTTTAATGTAGAAGTAGGATTTGTTTCAACTTCTAAATACATGGCTTCGTTTTGAACCCACCACCCTTAAAAACAGAAAAAAGGCATAAACTTGTATGATTTTCGTGTTCAAACCTTTTCTGGAATATTTTGTTTAGGCGTTTGAATATGCAGATTAAATCTGCAACAATTTTATTGACATAATTAGGAAAGTTAGTTCAATTAGGATTTGCTTTAGGATTTGATATTGTTAACATCTGAGTTTACTTTAGGAGTTTTTGTTGTTTTAAATTAGAATTAGGATTTGTTTTACTTTAGTAGGACTAGGATTCTCCGAAAGATAATAAATAAGAGCCTACCATATTGTAAAGGAGTTGCTACTTTTGATATTTAATATTTTAGGAGTTTGGTTCTATGTGAGATTTGATCTCTCCTTCCGAGAGATCTGTAAGGTTTTTTATCTTGCCGTCAGATGGAAGAATGTCTATCCCATGTCTTCTGCTACGCCAAGTGTTATCGTAACCTTAAACGTGATGGCTATCCACGAAACAGAGGAGAAACATCTCAGTACCTATACCCAGCGAGTTGGTGCTATGAGTAGACCCTTGCAGAGATCAACGAAATACTTGTCCCGAGGATCGAATGGAGTCACTGCTACCACGAAGTGCCATGCGCCAACAATGTGCTTACGATGCTCAGGATATTCCTCTTATGGTTACAAGCGACCACTGCCATCAAATCATCATGAACCACCACCTCCCACCTATCTTCCATGTCATCCACCAACACCTTCTAATAACCTGTATAAACACACCATCCTATCAATAACATCTAGTATGTGACTTCTGATAGTGAAGAGTGCGGATTGTTATGACGGTTGAGATCAACATGCCTTAAAACTGAAAATCAACCACAGAAAAACACAGATTCTACTTGGAAACCCGAAATGGGAGAAAACCTTGCCCAACAACAAAATAATTCACTAAACAGAATCAGGATTACAGACTTAAAAGTTGATTTTGTATCACGAAGATCACAAATTGATCTCTCCATAGAAGATCACAAACTTTGAAATTTTTCAGTATAATTTTTTTCGATGACATAATGAGGTTGTGTGTATAGAGTTAGGAATGAAAGGGGGGGGGGGGGGGTGCGAAAAGATCCTTGATTTGTCTTATGACCTAATAATAGTAACCACTTGTTTTAGGAAGTGAGATGAACATTTAATTACTTTTAAGAGTAGGTTCAATTTTAATAAAATAGATTCCCTTTTACTAGATAGACTACCATGTAAAGATTGTAAGGTTATATCACGAGAGAGCTTAACCACTCAACATAGGTTGATGATATTACATATTACTATTAGGAAATAGAAGAGAGACTAGGATAGTGAAGAGGGGCAAAAGTGTAACTAAGGAAATGTTTGGACTTCTAAAAAAAAAGTTGGTGGTGGAACGAGGAAGTCCAAAAGATAACCAAGGAAAAAAGAATTTTCCACGAAGAGTGGCAAAAGTATAAAAATGAGAAAAACTTTGAGGAACTAGCAAAGTTGGAAGCTAAGGAAGCAATTAGTGAAGCTAATTCTAAAGTCTATGATTATATGTATAGGAGGTTAGAAACTAAGGAGCGAGAAAAATATGTTTATAAGCTCCCTAAGAGTAGAGAAAGGTGGAGTAGAAACCTAAGTAATATTGAATGCATCAAGAATGAGAACCAAAAGTATTAGTAAGAGAAAATGAAATTAAAGAGAGGTGTATGAGTTATTTTCATTAAGTTATTTAACGATTAATTTAGATATAGAGTTACTTTGTGATATGTCCTATTGCTATTGTCGTAAAATTAGATTTTTAAAACTTAAGGATGCATTAAGAAAAATGAAAAGTAGAAAAGCGGTAGGACCATTTCTATTGAGGTTTGGAAATGCTTACATGAGAGGATTGGTATGACTTGTTGTTTTATTCAACAAAATCCTAAGGACTAAGAAAATGCATGAAGAAAGGAGAGCGAGTATCATAGTACCATATGTAAAAATAAGGAAGATGTATATAGTTTCTTATGAGTCTACCATGAAGCTATGAGAGAGTAATTGAACAAAGATTAAGAAAACAAACTTGAGTTTCTAGAAATGATAATGGGCTAGGGCCGGCCCGACGGTCCGTGAGATGGCTCGGAGAGAGCTCGACTTGACGTTAACCCGAATATGGAACGAGTAGGACCGGGCTTAATTTTTTGGCCCAATTTTTTTTTGGGCCGAGTTTGGGTACTAGTTGGTCTTGCCCGAAATCACTATGCATCGTCGTCAAGTAGTTTCTGAAAAGCTAGTTGGTATGACAAACATATTTTTATCATATTCATAAAAAACAATGTACGAATTATTTTTTTATCATATTTTACGGATTTGATTGAATAATGTATATAATTTGTAATCATAGAAGGGAACAAAAATAACGTGCTGAGTCGGCTTGAGAATTCCATGGGTCAGCCCGAAATCCAAAGGGTCGGGTTAGGGCCTAGGTTTCATGAAGGTAGGGCTGGGCGGAGTTTAAGTATTTACCGACCTAGTCTGACCCATTGTTATCTCTTTGAGTTTTAGAGAGACAAAATGATTTTATGTTTGAAACATCTAGTATGGAAGTTATTTATTTATTAAGAAGATTAATGAAAATATTTAGAGAAAAAGTAATTTATATATGGTTTCTATCGACTTTTAGAGAAAACTGATATAGGGAGTTAATATAGTGGACTTTGGAGAAGAAACAAGTTCCTAATAGCTATATTAAATACTATTAAGCATATGTACTATTAAGACTTGCTTCAAATGTACGATCAAGTCACGACACTAGTGCGAACCATTGGAGGAGATGGTAAAGCATTTCCTATTACCATTGGCTTACATCAAGGATACACATTAAGTTCATACCTTTTTGCGCTTGTTATGGATGAGATTACTAGGCTTACCCAAAAGGAGGTTATATGGTGTATGATTTTTGCTGATGAATTGTGTTGGTCGATGAAAATATAGAAGGATTAGATGCTAAAATAGAGGTATGGAGAGAAACTTTGGAATCTAAAGATTTTAAGATTAGTAGGACAAAAATTTAGTAATTGAAATGTAACTTCAACCAAAAGGCAAAGATAAATGAGGGGGGAGTGTATATAGATTGATAAGAGATACCCACGAGTGATGATATTCAGTATTTATGATCAATCATTCATCATGACGGAAAGATTTAGAAGGATGTTATGCATAAAACTAAAACATAATGGTTGAAATGAAGAAATTTTTCTGGATTATTTTGTGATCGGAAAATACCTTTGTAAGTTTGAAAAGGAAAATTGTATAAGACCAGCAATGCTTTACAGATTGGTGTTGGACAGTTAAGAAACATGTCGAGAAAATTAGTGTAGCAGAAATAACAATGTTAAGAAATGACTATATTTGTGGGAAGTTAAAGGGGGCATTAATTGAGGACATGATGAGGAAAAAAAATAGCTCAAGTAGTTTGGACATTTGCAACATAGACCAATAGATGCACTTCTAAGGAGGAGTGATATTATAGTAATTAAAGGAGCTAATGGGCCTAGAGGTAGGTCTAAACGGACATTGATTGAGGTCTTAAAGAAGGATATGTTTTTGTTAGTATGTTACCCCTTAACACAGATGATGGAAGAAAATTGACGATACTTATGGATTTCTCTAAGAATTGTTGGATTTATTTTATTCAAGCATATGTTGTACAATGTTAATTCAATTTGATTATTTTATTATGTATAATGCAGAATATATATATATATATATATATATGCAAATGACCTCTAGCCTAGTGGTTAAGAGAGATGCATGCGGCCCGAGTGGTCAGGAGTTCGAATCCCAATGGGAGCGATTCCAGAAACAATTTACCTGGTTCAAAAAAAAAAAAAAAAATAAAAATAAATATATATATATATATATATATATATATATATATATATATATATATATATTCAAAAAGTGCCTTTGGGTACCATGTGTCGAGGTGCTAGGAAGCCTTTGCGCTATATATATATATATATATATATATATATACATAGCCCTACGTGTCGTATCCTAGTTTTCTAAAAAAAACGCATGTCGCATTGTGGCCGTATGTCGTGTCGTGTTCGTGCAACATATGTTATATGTAATAAACCAGTGGTGTTTTAGACACATAAGATAAGAGTAGTTAGAGTGTAGCACCCATTCACCCATTTATCTGATGATCTATCATGATTTATAACTGAGAGGACTAGTTTGTCTTCGTCTTGTGGTTCGGACTTCTCCATAGTAGCAAATGTGGAGTTGTTCACAGTATTTTTCTTATTAGGATATGTACTTTTTGTAGTAATGACAGATCACTTCTCCATCTTCAGACCTCTTGAACTTGCGCTTGAACTTTGCTTTCTCCTTGGAGTTTCTTCTGCCTTTTCCTAAACCTCCAAGCCTCTTGTCAGAACCCCTCACCGTCGATCCTTCTTCCTGATTTCCACACAAGTACCAGATACATTAAATCATAATTCACGGGAATAGAGATCACATCTTATCTCTTCTAGAGATATCGTATCCTTGTTAACAATGCACAGGTTTACAAAACGTTTTAAGGACTAGGGTAGTTAGCATAACATAATCATAGTTGCGTCTTTATTCTGATCTTGTACTTCAATATTCTTCAAATTCATGAGAATAATTTTAAGATTTTTCCAGAGATTCTTTAAGGGATGCACCTTCCTTCATACGGATGGAGAACATTAGTTGCTTCAAATACTAACTTGTTGGTTATAGATTTGGTCATATAGAGGCTTTTCAAGGTCAACCACAAACTGGATGTTGTCTCTTTGATTGCAACTTCACAGAATATTTCATCTGCCATACACATTTTAATCCTTGCATGAGCCTTCACCTCTTGCTTTTCGAACTATCATCTGTTAGCTTTTTTGGCTTCTCGCCGGACAAGGACGCTAAAAGACTTTGTTGCTTTAGGAGAGCACACATCTTGATACGCCATAAACTAAAGCTTTTCTTGTTGGTAACTCGTAGATCTTGATATTTTGCAATGTCATCGTGGATCTAGTTAGCAGATATAACCTTCAACTTTGATAACAATTTGTTGTGACGGATGAGATCGAGATGCCTTGGAAAGCATAAATCACAAAAACAAAAACAATAACCACAGAAAACATCTATTTTTACCTTTGTCACGACCCGCTACCCAAATTGTTGGGCCGGGCCGAGCCATGTCCAGCCTACGCTTGGTTAAAGCGTAGTAAGCTGTTCTAGGAGATGGACAAGATGGTACTAAGTGTGCAAACAAACATATATTAAAGCATTTTAAGAGTTCATCACAATACAACATCTATTGACGAAAACAAATAAGTTTTATAGGTTATTACACTTTCAAAGTAAGAACTGGAGACAAGGTCCAGTAACCAATAAAAGTTGTAACAACTCAAAGTGTAAGTCTAAAACAGGAAAGACAACTAAGCAAGGTTCCCCGTTGGGGCCTCTTCTGGAGCAAAGGCTAGGTCCTCTAAGGCAGTCCCGTAGTAAGTATCACATAACATTTCTTCCTCGGATAGTGTACCTACAACGTTATCCTGTCAGGACGGGAGCAAGTACTGATTCTACAAACAGAATATACTGAGCATGAAATGAAAAGAGATATAATAACTGGAATCATGTCATGGCACAATCTATCATGTAATATCACAACTATCATGTCAAGGATATATTTGTCATGGCGACACATGCATATATATTGTTTAAAACTGGAGCAGGTACGTGTCCGTGTCAATAGGTATAGAATGTACCGGTGTACAAGTCATAAATCTGAAATGTACATACGTACAAGTAACAAGCATAGGTGTACATCCGTACAAAATGCGGGATAAGGCCTACGACAAGGTATGCATATACAATGCGACCTTGCTCGGTACATACGTACGGAGAAGGGGACATGATCACGTACTCAACTATCAGTTTTCCCATAACCCATTTTACAACATGTGAATGATACTGAGACAGTATAGAGCATGGTATGTACTGAGAGCAGTATAAAGCATGATATGACTTACAGTTCAAGAAACGGTATTTTAACATAGTTCATTCGCAGTTTATTATCATACGCAGTAAATAAAGTTTGTAGGAATACTTGCCTTGAGCAAAGGATAAGAATATGTAGCTATAGATATCCGGTGTCCTGTCAAATTGATATACAATCTCAGTCTCTAAGTTATGATTAAGATTTACACTAGTGGTGTGACACGGCTCCTAATAGGATACTAGCTAAGTGATGCTCTATCAGTCCAATGTGGGGTGTTACAACATCTAGACTAACACGTAGTGTCTCTACACTAAGGTAGGGTAAGGTCCCGATACTAAAATATTCCAAAAACCCATAAAAACACACAAGGCAATATTAATCAATTAATTATTCAGACTGTACATTGTGTTCTAATAATTATCAAGATAGTTATACAGTCCTAAATTAGATGAAATAATATACCAATTTGATCCTTGTTAATTATAGCAATTTATTATAAATTTTCTGGATTTTATAATCCAGTGTAAGTATTTCTTAAAACTCAGTTTACAAGTTTACATTGAAAATGAGTTCTGGTTTCCTATTTTTAAACAGTGGCAAAACAGTAAATTAAATTCTGGAAAAATTATATTAAATTAGCTTAAATAATATAGTATTTTATAATATTTTTTCTGGAATTTATTCAGCATTAAAAAATTGTCTGAAAATTCAAATATCATAAAACACAGATTCTGAAATTAAATAAATAATTATTTAATGTATTTGTCCACGTATTTGAATTTGAACCGAAGTCCAGATACGGGACCCGAGACCATGAACCAAGTCCAACATGACTCGACTAGACCCCGAATATGTGTAGGCTCACCTAAGTCCAATCAACCCATGCTAGGCTTGGACTTAGAGTGGTCGTTTGCACAAAATACGTGAAATCGTAAATAAATACGGAATTTAAATACATGTAAGTAAATAAATTTAAATTGCAGAAATTGAGAGCGTACATATTACAGTATAGGCACTGTATTTATAAAATACATATTACAGTATAGGCACTATATTTATTTACATATTACAATATAGACACTGTATTTATAGAGTACATATTTAAATATTACAGTATAGACACTGTATTTGTATTGACATAATTTAAATGACATAATTTAAATGACAAAATGGAAATGCAAGATTTAAAATATAAATATAATTTAATGTGATGTGTTTATCAAAAACACAAAAGGAAAATAAATGTTACATTGATATTATTTTATCATATTTTATTTAGGCATATATATATATATATATATATATATATATATATATATTTGGAAAAAGGGTAAATTTTATTCCAAAGGAAAAGCCATAATCTTACAACATACAATCAGAGTGGGACTCCCACTCATCAATTCTCTATAGCATTTACATCAAACTCGATGTTATGGAGAATGCCTACTGGAGGGATGACCAGCCCCTCAAAGATCCGACAGTTTCGCTCCCGCCATACATGCCAAACTGAAGCAGCCAGTCGAACTCTGGCGGTTCGGAACCAGTCCTGCCCTCGACCCCTGCTATCCTGGATCACCGTGATGATGTCCCCAATACCTTTCCCGGAGGCATACACTCCCAATACACGACTCTGCTCCGACCAGATCTGCCATGCCAGAGTGCACTCGAAGAAAATATGCTTTATAGATTCAGGCTCCAAACAGCAAAGCACACACTTGGAATTCGGAACTGGCACTCCAAACGAACTCAGGCGATCCCTAGTCAAGAGGCGGCCCAGTAGAAGCTTGTAAACACACAACTGCATCTTCCTGGCCAGACCCTTGCACCAAACGAACTCGTAGTCGGAACTTAGAGGAAAAGTGCGTCGGATGAGGTTGTAGCAGCTTCGGAATTGGAACTCTGCAGTTCCCGGAGTTGCTCCAGCCGGCTCCCAAATCCACCGATCCGCAGGCAAAGCCGGATCAATGACTGTAGACATAATGATCCCACCCAGCTCCTCAGTGAACCGATAAGATTCCGGCCTCCACTCCCCACTCCGTATGATGCGACTACATGTCAGACCACGTCTGTCCTCCTGATGAGTCGGGGCACCCCTGATGTCCAAAAGCGAACGCCGATCTAGCCAAGGATCCCGCCAGAGGTCCGTTCCAGACCCATCCTTCATGACCCTCCGGATAGCAGACTTGAGCACCCCCCTGTGCCTCAAGACAGTCTTGAACGTGATTGAATGGTTGTTGTCAGTAGAACACGTCCAAAAGTTGTCCTGCTTCACGTATCTGCAGTGCATCCAGTCCGTCCAGAGAGACCCCCCGCTGATGAATCTCCAGGCCAGCTTAAGCGCAAAAGCCTCCCTAATCTCCAGCAACGGCCTGAGTCCCACTCCTCCCTCCTTCCTGGGACGACAGAGCTGCTCCCAGGAGATCGCATGCATACCCCCCTCCAAATGAAATCGGCACAGAGCCGCTCCACTTTCCGAATAGTGGCCACAGGAAGGAGGATGGACTGCAGCCAGAAATGGGCCACAGCCGAAATCACCGATCTGACCAGCTCAATGCGACCGCCAAATGACAGACCGGCTGCTTGCCAACCTTCTACTCTCCTCTGGACATACTCCACCAGACTATGGCAGTCCTGATCCCGTGCATAGTTGATTGTGAGAGGCACTCCTAAGTAACGCACAGGAAGATCACTCCTCGCGATACCCAGCACATCGGCCCGCTCCTCCTTCCGGGGACACAGAGAGCTGAAGTAGACCCTACTTTTATTCCTGTTCATCTGTAGACCCGAAAAGGACTTCAAATCTTCCATAATAGCCGCAAGCGTCTGCAACCCCTCCGTCGAAGGCTGGATGAAGACTAGAAGATCATCTACATAAATAAGGTGGGTAACTGGGGGATCCACCCTCCGAAATAGAGGGACCAACCGTCCACGGTGCACTGCCAGATCCATCAAGCATGTGAAGTATTCCATAACAAGCGTGAACAGGTAAGGGGACAATGGGTCACCTTGCCTAAGCCCACGGTTGCTCTGGAAGTACCCATAAGGAACGCCCTGGATGAGAACAGAGAAAGTAGGGGACGTGATGCACTCCCGGATCAACGCAACCCAGTGTTCCGCGAAACCCATGGTGGTCATCAGATGGCAGAGGAAGTCACGATTGACCATGTCATACGCCTTCCTCAGGTCCAGTTTAACACAAGCTTTCTCCCCTCCGGGTCTGCTAAATCCCCTCACCATCTCATGGGCCAGGAGGCTGTGCTCTGCGATCGACCCCCCCTTGATGAACGCAACCTGATTCGGAGACACCAAGTCCTGCATGATCCTCTCCATCCGCCGGCACATAAGGTGCGTAATTATCTTATAAAGATAATTACAACACGCAATAGGTCTGAAGTCCGCCAATGCTGTCGCTCCCTCCTTCTTTGGCACCAAGGTCAGGAAAGTGTGATTCAGTTCCTTCAGAAGCTTCCCTTTGGTGAAGAATTCCTGCACCACCTCCACGACCTGATGCTTCAGAATGTCCCAATGACGTTTGAAGAAACCACTGCTGAAGCCATTCGGACCAGGAGCCTTGTTGGGATCCGCCACCTTGACAATAGATTCCACCTCCTCCAATGTAACATGGGCAAGAAGAATGCTATTCCCATATGGAGTCACCAATCTTTTCGTGACAACCTCTGGGAACACAGACAGGTAGTCAGTCTGGAAATATAACTCAGAATAGTACCTGACAGCCTCGTCCTGGATCTCAGCCGGCGTCCCCACCAGAGTGCCATCCGCATCAAGAAGCTGGAAGATGTGATTCCTATTCTGTCTTGTCCGGATAACATCATAGAAGAACTTGGAGCACCAGTCGCCATCCTTTAGCCATGAACATTTGGCTCGCTGAGCCGAGCTAATCTCCTTCTGCAGCCTCAGGATGTTGACTTCTTCGATCAGCTCCTTCTCTCTAGCCGTCAGGTCCCCATTAAGCATGTCAGCTTGCATATCCTGCTGCAAGGTCCGCAACTCCACCTCCTTTATCTTCTAAGGTGGACTTGGGCAACCCCTTCACCCAACTCCTGAGAGTTCTCTTCGTGGCCTTGAGGCGACGAACCAAGCGGAATTGAGCCGTCCCCTCCCGACCGCTAGTAAGCCCCTCTGCAACAGCCTCTAGGTAGCCCTCCGAGAGATACCAACTGTTATACCTGAACGGACGTGACTTCCCAAGGGGCCGAGCAGTGAAGCCAACCCTGATGGGGGAATGATCGCTCGTCCCAGCGGCCAGGCCCTCAGCCGAAGTGTTGGGGAAGTGACGGAACCACTCCCCATTGCCCAGAGCTCGATCAAGCTGACAAGCAACCCTGTTGTGCGTTGCTTTGTTGTGCCAAGTCCAGATGAAGCCAGAGCGAGACAATCCCCGAAGCCCCGCAAGCAGGAGGCATCTCTGAAAATCATAGAGGATAGAATCTGGAACCGGGCGACCACCCACCTTCTCCCCTTGGTGCAGAAGGGCATTGAAGTCCCCGATCAATAGAAGACACGACGAATCAGCAACAGAGGAAACACGGGAGATGTCGCTCCATAAGAACTCCCGTCTCCTTCTGTCATTGTGGCCGTAGACCGCCCCCAGCAAGAACCGGAAGCCATCCTTATTCATGAAGGAGATGGCAATCAACTGCTCCGTCATCAAGATCAAGTCACCATCCCAACTCTTCGAGTTCCAGCGAACCCAAATTCTGGCCATGTCACATAGAGCCAGGTTGTGCAGTTGGGCCCAATGAGATGGGGTCCGCCGAGCAAGAGTCTTCTCACCTTTGATCTTGGATTCTAATAGAACAGAAATATCACATTTCTCTCTGTGGAGCACCCCACAGATCTCTCTCTACCTCCCTAACGAACACGTACCCCTCACATTCCAGGCGATAATAGCCATTAATTAATGAGAGGTAGGGTCCCCCTGGGAAACTCCCGGATCAGCACGTGGGGAAAGTGTCGCATCCGTCTCTAAGGAATCCTCCTCCATCCCAGTCGGAATCGCCTGTTGGGGAGCGACCTGAGATAGAACCAACGCCCAGGCAGGGTTGTCAACACACACCGCCTCCTCTCTGTCATTAGGATGTCCCTCCACCCTGGAGGGGCCATCCCTCAACATGCCGACAACGCGTCTCTTCCTACAGTAAACCTGCCCCCAGTTGATCGCCATCCCCTCGTGCCTCAATCTCCAACGCCACCCTACCTCTAGTAACTATACTACTCTGTCCCTGGCAAGTGGTCATCGTCCCACTCGTGGAAGCAAGCTGAGTAGATACAACAAGGCTCAAACCACCATCACTCACAGGATGAGTAACCTGCCCCTCCAAAACCTCCGCTTCACTATCATCTCTGAAATCCATGTCGCAGGGTGCTTCTGGAGCCTCGCTAAGGGGGATAGTAGGCTCCACCGGAGGTCCAACCTCCGAACACGCACTGGCCAGATGCCCGAAGCAGGAACAGCGTGAGCAGGTAGGTGGAATCCATTCATATTCCACCTTCTGGGTAAGCACCTCCCCAGAAGGGATCTCATATTCCACCATCTTCGGAAGCTCCCCCCCTGCCCGAATCTCCACGAAAATCCTAGCGTACATCAACCGCGACCGAAAGGCAGTGACTTCATCTGCCTTTATCGGAGTGTCCACCAAGCTGGCCAGCCGCATCAGCAAAGGAATGTTCCAGAACCTGACGGAGAACTCAGGGAATCGAATCCATACAAAGATGGCATTCAGAACTTTTCTCTCACACCGAAGCTCCGAGGTCCACTCCTTGAGAATGATAAGTCTGCCGTCAAACGTCCAGGGGCCGCCTTGGAGGATCCTAGCGACATCCTCCGCAAGTCCGAACTTTACATAATAGAAGCCGTTCTCACGGACATAGAACTCCATACTCCCCTTAGGCTGCCAGACACGAGCTGCATACCCCCGGATCTGCCCGTAGAAAGGTTTGTTGCCGAGAACATACAGAACGAGGGTATTCTCCCAGTAAGCTGTCACCTTCTGGATCTCCTCCACAGGGAACGAGGCCCAGAAACCCCTCCCTGCCTTGATCGGCGGAACATACTCCATCGATGTGGGACTTTTCGGCCCCACAGGTTTGCAGATCTCCCCTCAGGACCGTCCAGCAGGCTGAGTGGTCGTCCCATGAGGCCTGGGGGCAACCTCCGGACGAGGAGACCCAGGTCCCTGAATATCAAGATCCACCATCTTACTTTTCCCCTTAGCCGCCGCGGTCGCCTTCGGCCGCCACCCCCACCGATATTCCAGCAGACATCCCCGGACCTTGGCCAGAAAGCCGAGACCCTGACCCGCTCTAACGACTAGCAGCGGGATGGCGATCCCTAACATGACCCTGTCCGTCTCCCGTCTTCCCCCCGGACTTCGCTACGCGACGGCGCGTAACCGTCGTCCAACCACCTCCCTCCGTTTGGCTCCCCAGAAATCCAGAACCTGCTTCGAACTCGAAATTGGGATCGATGGATCCATCCCGTAGCGAATAGAACCCCCCCCGCAACCGTAGGGAGGCTGCCCGACCCCCTCCCGTCTTTCCCGTCGCCCCCCCCACCGCCTTGGGGGGCGCCACAGCCCGGCACCGATCTGGGGGGTCCGCCCGACCCCCCTCCTTTCGCTCCGGCCCCCCTGCCGCCACCTGGTGGTGCGCTGACCCTCGTCGGGGGTCCACCCGACACCCCCCCCCCCCCATGGCCCCCCCCCCCCCCCCCACCGCCTGGGGGGGAGGCGCCACTCGAACCTGCGCCGGGGGGTCCGCCCGACCCCCCCGACCCTGCTCCAGCCCCTCCCCGCCGCTGGGGGGGTGGGCCGCCTGTCTTCCACGAGGACCTCTCCCCGCCGGCAAGGGGGTCCGGCGGCCGCGGGGGAGGTCCCCGAGCCAGCCCTAGCCGATCGCCATTCTCGCCCCTAGGGTTCGCTCCTGTAGCCCCGATCGCCATTGCGCACATCATGTATATATATATATATATATATATATGTATATATATATATATATATATATATATATATAGGAAGCGGATCAAAAAGCCCTAAAAACTCTCTCACTCTCAGCCGTCCATTTAATGTTAATATTAATGTTAATGTTAATATTAATGTTAATATTAATGTTAAATACTAAAATTAACATTAAACTTAACATTAAAATTAATATTAACATTAACATTAATATTAATATTAACATTAACATTAATATAAAAATAAAAATAAATATTAATATTAACATTAATATTAACATTAACATTAATATTAATATTAATATTAACATTAAATGGACGGCTAAGAGTGAGGGGGTTTTTAGGGGGTTTTCTAAGGGGGGCTTTTGATCCGCTCCCATATATATATATATATATATATATATATATATATATATATATATATATATAAAACAATAAAACCTAAAAATTAATACTCAACACACAAAAGGGGGGCTCGAACTCGGCCCGCTGGAAGAGGGGGTGTTCTCGAGCACCACTCGGCTGACCAGGAGGTCAGCTCGAGCTTGCTGTCTAGGGAGGGGGTTTGATAATTTTATTTAGAAACCAAGGGGGGTCACCATCTTCGTGTCCCAACCAGTGGGACACTCGAATTGTGTCCTGTTCGTGTCGGGGCTTTTCCGACACGAACTCTCGTGTCGAAGGACACTGGCTTGTTCGCCGTGTCATTCTCGACATGATTGTGTCGGCCACGTGTCACCACGACATGATTTTTTACCCGTGTCAGCGTGTCCTGACTAGGGCTTGTGATACCTTCGTGTCTTGGTGTCGGGGTGCGACACAAATAGGGGCGAAAGACTCGCCGTGTCGAGACGAACACAATGGGTAAAAATGGAAGAATTGATGGAGAATTGGAGGAGTTTACATACCCGAACGGTCGGACGGTGGCGGCGGCGGCGCTGCGGTGGTCGGCGGTGAGAGCGGGCGGCGGTGTTGCGTCCAGCTCGTCGAGCTCGACTCGACGATGGTCTCGGCGGTCGACGACGGGGTCAGATGGCCGAGATAGGGAGGTCTTGCCGGAGTTGATCGCCGGCGGCGACGCACGTATCAGAACGTATCAGAGTGATTTTTTTAAAATAATAAAAATAAGGATTCTAATACCAATAATTAAAATTGATAAAAATTAGAGTTTTTCTCTTTGGGATGTGTGCCTATTTATAGGGAAGCTTTATTAGGGCAACCTAACCATGGTTAATTACTAACTCAACTTTAGGGTTAAATATTTACCATTTTGCCATGAAGGTGAGAAATGCAGTTTTACGGTAGCAGTTTTTAAATTACAAAAAATTCAAATGACGTCCAAACGACTCCAAACAAATCGTAGAAAAATTCTAAAATTAATAGAAAAATATTTAGAACCTAATGGAATCAATTTGGGGCAAATTTGGAATTGTTTTTCATTTATTAAATTTTTGAAAACAGGGGTTACAACCTTGGAAACTCTAAACTGGAGAAAAGCACGGGCAACAACAGCATACTAGTTCACTAAACAGATTATGAAGAATTATGGACTTACAAAATATTCTTGTACCACGAAGATCATAGATTGATCTCTCTAGAAGATGACTCGGGTGACTTTTCAAGTTACAATTTTTGGATGATCTAATGATCTACATATGGAGGATATTTATTGATTCTCCTAACCCTAAATGGAGGATATTCCTACTAGAAGTCCCTAAAGTACCCATAAAGTTTGGGTACAAACCAACTAGGATTAGGATCTAATCTATACTAACCTAAATTGTTTAGGATTTCATTACATCCTAAGACGGGATCGTATTCGTAAAAATATTATCCTATTCGTGGACAACACGGAGGTCGAAGAAATAAACTAGAGATTACGACTAGAGACAACAAGCCAAGGATCTCCCAATCTGCCCAGGTTCTATAAATATAGAAGATTTTCTGGTTGGATGTCGGAAGTTGAGAAGAGTTCATCGGAGGTTGAAAAATTCTTTGATCTCCATGAAATTCCAATGGAAGAAGGGGATTCTATAGTTACTTACAAACTAAAGGGTAGGGCATACATTTAGTGGAAAATTTTGCAGGAGCATTAGGGCAAACTTTCAATTCGGATTTGGCTAGGATGGAGCGAGAATAACAATAACAAAGCAATTGTCTAAAAAATGAACTTCCAATTCGAATTTGGGCTAGGATGGAGCGAGAATAACAACAATAACATAGCAATTGTCCAAAAAAATTTAGGGGTCGACTAGTTGTATCCTTGCCTCATTATTAGCAAATTTATTTAGTCAACTTCAAAATTGTAAAGGTGACCGGACTGTTCAAGTACACTGCAAAAAATATGAGGAATAATAAGTTTCTCCCTTACACCAATGGTCTTTGAATAGAAATACAAGATAAAACTTGCACTGCCCACAATATGGACTTTATATGAAGCCTACAACCTTGCTGTCAAGGCTGAAGCACGGATAACCAATGAGGCCCCCGCTTGTGAATAGAGCAGTTCAAGACCCCAATAGACCACTAGCCAAAAATAAAGGAAAGCATAATATGGAGGCAACCAAAAGCATCTACAACAAGAAGTTGAAGTTGTGAAACGAATGATGAAGAAAAAGTTAGACAAGACATCCTTGTTCAAGATGTGTTAAATAAGAAAGAAGAAATCAAAGAAGCCATAGATGAGAAGGCCTAAACGAGAAATCTTCAAGAACAAGAAAAAAATTCTTCTCTTTTGGAAGATGGAGTAGAGATCAAGAGTTGGTTAAAGGTTAACGATTGAAGTCAAGGGATCCGTGCAGATCAAGATTGGAAGAAACACATTGAAGGTAAAGGTTTATTCAAATAGTTGTCCCTTTGGGAAAGAAGGTTTCTCACTTTGCTTCTGATCTCGTGGTCGAGTTATTTTGAAGAAGTGGATAATGATGTAGAGGAATTTAGAGTAAAAATTTCAGTTCGGATTAGATGGTGCAGCTTTAGGATAACAATTGTAAATGACGTAGCTTTGTTTTGGATGTACCATCCCAAAACTGAAACATAATGAGAAGTTATACGGGCCGCAGTTGTGTTTCAGCCGTGACTCCATTTGGTGCCAAACACGAGGGACGAGCCAAATAGTTTCCATTTCAGGTGGACATTTTCAAACGTGTCATTCATTTCGGGGCTCAAAGGGCGTTTCCGAAATGCTAGCCCAATGAGCATTCTGGGAATGCGCGTTTGATCGATCCGGATGAAACGTACCTGCAATCTGAATTGCTCTATGACTTCCGTGTTCGAAGGTATTCTGGATTGTCTTGTTCAGGTGTTCAAATCTGTAGCAGAAGTCAGAACCATATTGTGGACAGATTTATGAAAGTCAATTTGAAGGATTTGAATTTATCTTTAGGTATATTGGATTATGATTTCTTTTTAAGTAGAATTAGGATTTGTTTTAATTTAGTAGGACTACAAGTCTTTAAAGGCTATGAATAGAAGCTTACATAATAAACCACATTGCTAGTTTTGATATTTGAGAGAGAGGTCTCTTTGAGATTTTGTTTCCCCTCCTTCCTATAGATTTCTAGGATTTTTATCTTAGTCGTGTGAGATTGACATCTATCCCATGTCTTCAGCTATGACACAAACACTAGAAAGTGCAAACATCCAGGCCCCAGCATTTCAAATTTGTCCACCTGTCCTATGCACAAGATTTAACAGGAATGGATTCTTGCGTGTTACACTAAGGGCCTGTTCGCTAAATGGAAAGTAGGAGGGGAAGTAGGAAAGTAGTAAACTATGGGTACTATCCATTTTGTTGGTTGTTCTGTAAGTAGAAAGTTAGAAAACTAGTATCATCCACCACCAAAGTGGAAACTACTCTCAATTCTAGTTTCCAACAAAATATGTGGGAACTCATAGAAAGCAATCATGACCCTTTATTATCATTATTATTTACTAAACACCCACCGTTAAACATTCCATGGTAAAAATAAATTTTCCTATAATGTCACCATTTACTAGATACATGTTTCTATCTTTTAGTTTATATGAAACGACCACCATTTCTAATTGGAAACTTAGTTTCCTTAGGTGGAAAATGGAAATTTTGAAAAACTAGGAAAGTAGTGGAAACTCCTGCTAGTTTTCGTTTACTTGATTGTTTGGCAAAAATAAAGTATGTTAAGAAACTTGTAGGGCCACCACCAAAATGAAAACTAGTCCCCATTTTACTTTGATTAAAAGTCATCGAAACACATTGTGAGCCATGGTTTCTAGAAACTAATGGAAACTAAGTTTCTTACTTTCCAAAAGTTTCCATCTGCCTAACAGGCCCTAAGGAATAAATGTCACCCTGCATTTTTACCGACAGTAATTCACTTTTACCGAAAGTGGAAACTAGTATATCATCTAGTGGTGGCTTTCTTATCATACTTTATCTTTTCCTTTCACAATAGCCTGCTTCTCGTCAGCACACATTCAAGCAGGCTATTATGAAAGGAAAAGATAAAGGGAAAAACTGGATTTGACAATTGCATTCAGAGAACTGCATCAGCAGCGCTTGGATGTTAGGTTAATAAAAATGAAAATTAGGAAAGAAGGAACATTAGCTTGATAAAAATCTCATGGTCTAAGTTTCATGCAGGCGTTTTTAATAGAGATTATAACATTAGAGTTACCTCATATAGTCATATTAAATGTGTAGATGTGTTGTTGCACAAATCAATTCTTTGTTTTTCCATCATTTTTTCTCCTTGAACTAGAAGCCGGCGACAAGTTGTGACTTGTCATGGATACATACAGAAAAAATAGACTTGAACCTGTTCTTGATCATTCTTTATATGTAAAACAAAACAACAAAGTCTGATCGTGCTGTCTACATATAATAAGTTATAGATTGCTCCTTTTATTTGCAAAGATATCTTGCATCTTTTGCTTAAATCCATTCTTCATATGCTTAAGTCCATTCTAATGTTTTTAGAAAAAAAATGCAGTTATGTCTACTATTTTAAACTTTGTGACGCTGTTTAAGCGTGCACATCAGGAGAATTGCAAACAGGCTGAACTGGAGAGGAAAAAGGCTGAGAAAGAAGCAGAAATGGAGAAGAGTAATTCTACAACTAATAAAAATGTTAGAATACTCTGCTTATACTGTCATCATATTTAAATTTCAAGATTCTTTCTGTTGTTTGCCTAACATGGGGAGGTTTTAAACAGCACTCAAAGTCGAAAACCTTAGGTAATTTGCTCAAGAAAGCTGTAAGCAAGTCTAAATCTGGAGAGCAGCGTGAAAAGGATATTAGATGAGACACCGGACATGCTAACCTGTGGCATGATTTATTTTTTATCTCTGCATACTTGGGGAATCCATGAAACCATGTTCTCCTTAGTCGAAGGTTCTCTCAGAATGTCATTTCCGTACCTGAGAGGAAGACAATGCTGCCAGCCAAGTACATGTACTGCTGCCAATATGGTGCCAACGACGAAACAAAAGATGTCTTGCAGTGGTAAGCACCTCATTCTTCTCTTCTCCTCTCCTCTGTGACAATCATTGTCTTTTAAGGGGGCATTGAGTTTTGTGAGCCACCTCCACTAGGAGAGAAGTAGGGTCCATCCTGACCTACACATCTCAATAAGATTTCGAGCCTCGTGAAAGGTTCAGTATATGTATCATTTTCTATTCATCTGCCACCAAGTGGCAGTAATGATTATCGTATAAGAATGCTGAGTCTTATAATAACCATTGTTGCATAAAGTTTTTTTGTTAATTTGAGCAGTTTCTCTCTGTTTGCAGCTATTCTTTGAACTCGGGACAAGCGTTGGTCCATGGAACCTGCTACCTCTGTTGTAATATCTGTACAGAATTCTAACCCCATTTTGGTTCATTTGATTCTTTTTGTAAAGTTGGGGTTTTCCCAATTTTTCTGCTTCAATTCATTTGTAATTGTTAGAGGCAGTCTATAGAGTACTAGTTGTACGAATAGGTTAGACAGAAATGTGTGTGTGTTGTATCTGTAATAAGTGTAATAAATGTAATCCTGGAGAGCTCCATAATCAATCAAAATTTTGCTGTTCATCGTTTTTTGCCTTTTTTGTCTTACCAAACACTTGTATGGGCCTTGATATCGTAATTTATCTGAGGAACGAAGGCCTCACCATGGAATTTGGCTGAGCATATCTTGGTCCAATACCAAATTGAACCGAACTGATATAAGCTATTCGGTCTGGTTTTTCAATTTAGCTTTGGTTTTTTATTCCAATTTAGGTTCGGTTTTGGCTATGAAAAAAAAATGCTCAACCCCGGTACATTATGCAAAGGGTCGGTTTACGTAAAAACTAAATTAACCGAAAACTGGACCATTTTGGTTAGATTAGGTTTGGTTCAGTTTTATAAAATTATGATTTGGTTCGATTTGTACTTTTCATATATTTTGGTTTGGTTAAACCAAATTGACCAAATACTCACCTTGCAAAGGTTTAGGGAAGACTTTTTGGTTTTGGGGGGGGGGGGGGGGGGGGGGGGGGGGGGGGGCGGTGGTAAAAAGAGTGAAATATCAACTAGAAAGAGAGAGAGGGGACTTGTCAGAACTAAGAACCCAGAAATGGAGTCACATAGGGGTGAGCACGGGTCGGACCCGGCCTAAATTT
Organism: Iris pallida; assembly: GCA_029216955.1. Classification (NCBI taxonomy): domain Eukaryota; kingdom Viridiplantae; phylum Streptophyta; class Magnoliopsida; order Asparagales; family Iridaceae; genus Iris; species Iris pallida. The sequence goes on from JANAVB010032220.1 coordinate 13,729,886, forward strand.
TATGGATCCGGACCGGACCCGTTAATTGGCGGAGTGGGACGGAACGGGTCCAAAAATATTGGAACCGGAACGTGCTCGATCCGTTTGAAACGGGTCCAAATCGGGCCAACCCGTGGGTCCAAACGGGTCCCAAAAAAGTTGAAAAAATTATAGAATAATAAACATTTACATATGTTCTATTAGCTATAAGAACAAAACAAGTCTTATGTTTTTCCAAATTTCTAGAATTTGTTTACTAAATAATAACTTGTTCTATTATATATAAACTATAATAACAAAAAATTTCAAAATTAATATAAAAAAAAATACATACACCTAGAAATGGATCGGTCCAGGGCTCCGTTTATTTTGAAAATAGGATCCGTCCCGCCCCGTTAGTATCACACGATCCGTCCCGGTTTGTCCCGTTTAAATTCCAAATTTTAGGAACCGACTTGTTTGAACATTTTACGGTTTGGACCGGATCGAAATCACGGGTCTTGGAACCGTATACCGACCCCTAGAGGCACAGTTATTTCATTTGTTAGTCTTTGTCTTTGTTGTGGACCTATGCAAATTGTTCAGAGGCACCGGACAAGAGAAGGCCATCAGAGCATCCATTTCTCTCATCCCCATGATGTTCACAAGAGGGGAGGGGGACAAAAAGCCCTATGCAACATTAGCTTTTACTTGTTCCCATGCAAAGGCACACACTCAATTTTATAATCATCTATATGTGAAAGACTATCTCACAAAAAAAATTTGTGCATTTTCTTTTGAGACAATTTTTATTCATCCGCCAAAACTAGAATAGATGTTCACCATTTCACTAAAAAGTTGTCATGTTTTATTTTTATCAAACATAAAACCACCATGGAAGTGGTTTGGCGAACATCTATATTAATTTTGACAGAAATTTTCATATAGGGTAAAGAATTTTACCGAAATTATAAAAAAAATAAGAAGTTTAGGAAAATTTCATTTTGGGTAATGAAAATTTTGGGTAATGAAACGACAAGTCTCATGGCGCGTTGGTGCAATATTGGTGGGGGTCAGGGGAACGCGCCACCATCAATGGCGCGCAATATGGGAGAGCCATGGTTCATGGCGCGCGGGGAAGAACGGGCCACGCGCGGGGAAGAACGCACCACCATTAATGACGCGCAGGGATCAACGCGCAGGGATCAACGCGCCGCGCCATCATTAATGACGCGCAGAAGCATGCGCCATCATTAATGACGCACAGTAGACGCAACCACGGGGACGCGCAGCAGATGCAGCCACGGGGACGCGTGCGCTGGGGGGTCGCCATGCGTTCAGCATGCGCTGGGGGGAATGACGCGTGCGCTGGGGGGTCGCCACGCGTTCAGTAGCAGCCGCACGCCACTTGCAATGACGCGTGCAGTCTCCGCGCAGAAAGGTGCGCTACGACCGATGGCGTGCGCTGGGGGGTCGCCACGCGCAGTAGCAGCCACGCGCCACTTGCAATGACGCGTGCAGTCTCCACGCAGAAAGGTGCGCCACGACCGATGGCGCGTGCAGCAGCACTAGGGGAGAAAGATGCTTCGGGGAGGGGAAAAGCTTTTTTTTTTGGGGGGGGGGGGGAGGGAAAGCTGATGCTTTGGGGGGAGGGAAAGCTGACAGCAGCATTGGAGACCGTCCTCCTACGTTGGAGACCGTCCTCCCTCTTCTTCATGAACTCCTCCTTTCTTCTTCTTCTTCTTCTTCACATTTTGACATAACCTCTTCTTCTTGTTCTTCATCTTCATCTTCTGTAATGCCCATGTTTCGTATTACGTATCTCGGTATACGTGTATGTATTTTGACCCGTATTGCATGTCTCCTTGTTTGGTTCGGCCCGACTTGACTTGGTTCGGCTTGGTTTATCTTGGTTCGATTCGGTTTGTTTGGCTTAGTTCGGTTTTGTTGTAAACCCATCCCACCCTACCACCACCATCACCATTTATTAACCCCCACTCTTCTCTCTCTCTTTATTAATTCTTTTCCATTACTTTTTCTTCTTCACCATTACTTCTCCACCAACCTGAGAGAGTGGAGAGCTTAGGCAAGTGCATCTTGTTTCATGGAGGAAGTCCATTTTTATTGTTTCATTGTCTTCCTCATGTGTTTCTAACCCACTTTAGTACTTAGCATTTTTCATTTTTGTGGTTAATTTCTTGTAGATCTAGTTTTGTGGTATTTTCGTTTCCATGAATTTTGATCTATCAAACTTGCATATTTTTTATAGTTGATGGTTCCATGTTGTAGAGAATTTTATTCTACCCCATTTTGACTTATGGAAGTTCGGATTTGGACTCTGGATGATGGAATTATGGAGCTTGGAAGCATGGCTTCATGGTGTTCTTCTTCTCGGAAATTGGAGGAGAAGAACAGTACTTGACCGCATGACTATTTCATGCGGCAAGTGTTCTTCCCTGCCGCATGGACAAGTCAGTCGCATATGGCTATTCCTAAATGAGCCGCATGGCTTTATATGGAAGTGTATTATTTAATCTCCTTTACAATTGTTGGCCGCACCTTAGCATTTAATGCATGTATATGGGAACAAGGTTGCATCAGCAGATGGGAGCAAGGCTTAGGCTTAGCTTTAATGCTTGGCCACGTTAGCATGGCTTAGCATTTAATGCTTGCGTCACTTAGCTGCAGTTGCAAGCTTGCTTGGGCTTATTTAATAATTATTGGCCGCATATGAGATTCCTGGCCGCATATGGCATAAGAAATTGTGAGCCGCATAAGGCCAGTTTGTGAGCCGCATAGGCTATTGACCGAATGGCCATTTAATCACCTTGCTGGCATTGCATGCATCCTTGCATGCTTTTATATTACATGCATACTTAAATATGCATGGCCTTTTCCTTACTGATTTTGCATGCATTAATATTAAATAGCATTAGTATTATATATATTAGATGGCATGCATGTATTAGTATTTAATACATTGCATTTGCTTGCAAATGCAAGCTTGGCCACGTTATATGCATGCATGCAAGCAAGCTTGCATGCTTAGGAATCATTCTTGGCCGCATGCTTTTGCATGCTTGCTTGCATGCTTGCTTGCATAATAGATATTAATATATTAAGGCCATTTGTAATGGTTGGCCGCATGTGTAACATTTTGGCCGCATAGGCCATTGCATTTAGCATAGCCTGGAATTGTTTGTTGGCCATGGAATTATTTGGAGCCGCATGACTTTCAATTAATTGCTGAGCCGCATGTAATTAATTGTTGGCCAATCAAATGTTTGTTGGCCGCATGGACATTAACTGCATGCATTTGCATGTTTTCTTGCATTGGCCACATGAAAATATATTTTTGGTCGCATATGGCCAATGCCATTCCTAGCCGCATAGGCTATTGGCCATTTGCTCAGCCACATGCAAATTTGCATGTGCTTGCATGTTTAAATATTTAAGCTGGCCGCATGGCCTTGACTTATATATTTTGGCCGCATGGCCTTAGCTTTAATTGCATGGTATTTTTCTGAGCCGCATGAGTCCCCCACATCCTTGCCCCTGCTAATATTTAATTACCACTTGTATGCTTGTGCCATTAAATTAAGTGTATTCCCTGACACGATGGTGATCCGTTATGGTGCACTTTTGACATGACTTGATAGTGGCCCGACGTGGCGCACTCCTGACAAATAAATTTGACATGATAATTTGACATGATAACTTGACATGATAAACTTGGCATAATAATTCTTGATCGTGGCCCGCCATGGCGCACTCTTGACATGATAACCTGACATGATATATCTCGAAGGCTGTTGCGACGGCTAACATGACATGACAAGTATGAATGACCTGGACACCGTGGACGATTGTGCTTGTACAAATGAACCCGTCTTGTCTTGCATCATGTCTAGGACAGGGACCCCTGAGTACCACGGCCAGGGGTACATACTGAAATCGACTTAAGGCTAACAACTAGAATAATCCAGTAGTCATGAAGAGATTTTTCAGCTACAGGCAATCCCGTTATCTGGGCGCCCCACTTGGAATCTGTAGCCTGCCGTCGAGTAGGGCACATTTCCAGCACACTGTCATGTGTTGCACCCTTATTGTACTAATATTCGACCTGGATAACCTGGATGGTCTGCAGGGCTTGTAGCTGTGAAATAATCTCGCTGCATCTTGCTAGTAACTAGGCCTGTGATAACCCTAGTTAGTTAAAGTATTAAGTCGTACTTATTGCTTGGCCGTGAAATGTTGGATGGAGTTTACTCAGTCTAGTCTTGTCTTGATCTTGTACAAGATTGTTACATGTCCTGATTTTTTATATTTATTTTGCCGATAAATGGTGGGAGAAGCCAAGTTCTGTTCAGACGAAGGGTTACAACCCCGGTCCTTGTTTGGTTTACGGGTTGTAACCTAGTTATCTGAATAGTCCCATGGTTATCTCATCGTATATCACCTGTCATGCTTTTCCTTAATTATTGTCTTTTATTATGTAATTATATTCTTGTACTATTTGCTGGTTTTAGTTTCTAAGTGAAGCCTCCTTTGTGGCACTTGCTCTTTCTGGGGTCTGACCTAGCTGGTTTTGTATGGCCAGATTCCGGAGCAGCTCCACAGGATCTACCGACTTTCCAGCCAGATGGTGACCACCAGGCGTAACCCTGGCAACGAGTGGGTTTATTTTGGCGCTCCCACTCTATTGTAAAATTATTCTTTTGAGGCGTTTAGCCGTCGAGCAAGTGTTAGCTCGTGTACATTTTTACGTACTGTCTGCCTACGGGCTGTAACATGATTGACAAATCCTAGGGTTGATCATGTATGACTAAACTTTTGCTAGTCCTCACATTTTGTAACGACTAGCTTCATGATCAGTTGGATATGTAATATTTGGGATGCCTTACTATTGTATATCTGGTGATCTTACATCTTGTAATATTTACTTACTTGCTTGTGATTGAGACACTAGGCTTGTTATTGACCATAAGAGACTGATGGATTGTAGTTGAACCCTCATATATCTAGACAGCCGTGACCGTATAGTGGGGTGGATCCATTTCATTATACGTAGCTGGCTATGTCTGCCTCCGCTCTCCAGTGTTCTGGTTCTGGGGCGTGACATCTTCATCTTCATCTTCCACTTTTTCCTGTAAGTAATTTTTTTCATCTTCATCTTCACATATTTTTGTATTATTAATCGTATTTTTATAAAAATTTAACAGATGACTGAACCGAATGACAGATTTATTCCCGGTGGACCGGTTACAGAAGTCGTCAAACAGGAAAGAGAAATTTATATATCCAAGTTGGTTTTTGAGGGGAAGGTAAATTTAAAAATGGTAACTCTCGTTATTATTTATTTATTTTACATAAATGTAACAAATATAATTCGCTTGTAGTTATATGATTATCCTTCCGAGGCTCGAACACGGGAGCATGAAAGTTGGAGGATTCAGAGAGGGTATCAGAAATGGGAGTTAAATGCTGCTCAAAAGCAGTTGGTGCATTCATTTGGATTTCAATATCTGGATGAAATTTAATTTTTAGTCCACGATGTTCACCTCATATTTAGTCTCGCTGAACGTTGGTGGCCTAAACGCAACACATTTCAGTTGCCAGTTAGTGAAATGACAATCACACTTTGGGATATCGCAAATATTTTAGGATTACCTATTACAGGTGAACCTATATATTTTGATACACATTTAAATTCATCTAAAATAATCATGAAATATCTAGGCATTATGCCCCCTTCGAACCTATGAGGAAAGAGTTTTGTCACGATAACTTGGCTTCGGGATAACTTTATGGATTTAGATGAGACTGTCGACGGTCTAGTCGCGGTCGATGATTACAGGGTACGTATTTATTTGCTAATTTTTGTTGATATTTGTTAGTTTTAATAGCGAGTTAATTTTAATATGTTAGTTTCAAAATTTGCAAATACTTTGCTGTACTAGAGCATATTTGCTCTGTTTGTGTTTGGCAATGTTATTTTCCGACGGACAGCAGCAGTACCATGGAGTGGGCAGCAGGCAGCAGTACCATGGAGAGGGCGCCAGCCAGCAGTACGCTCCAGAGTACACTAGCCAGCAGTACGCTCCAGAGTACACTAGCCAGCAGTACGCTCCAGAGTATACTAGCCAACACTATGCTGGAGAAGGTCTCAGTCAGCAGTATACGGACATGGGCACTTTCTCAGCCTTTCAGCCATATGATCGTTGTACAGCTACTGAGCAAATCAACACTGCCGCAGCGTATTCGTTTGAAGGCATGTCATATTACTCACAATTGATTTCGTCTCCGTCTGCCTCGGTGCCTACTCAGGAGGTCGAGGAAGAAAATAGAGAGAAAACATGAGTGGAAGAAGATGAAAGAAGAGTGGGGGAGAACACAGATGAAAGAAGATCCCGACTAGGACTTAGACATGTAGAACGACGGCATTACAAACGACTTGCCCGGAGGCGTTAAAAGTTGAAAGTTAGAATATTTGTACTACAATGAAAAATAAAATGATTTATTTAATATTTTGGTACTACAATGTTTTACTCTCTTGGTTGACTTGTACATTTTTTTCTGTTGTGTCTGTAACTCCCTATAACCGATTTTGGTGAAATTAGAAAATTTTCTATAATTCTATTCAAGAGTATAATATTTATTTTTAAATAAAGATAAGTTTACAAAATCAATTCTATTTTTGTGCTATTGAATATATATATATATATATATATATATATATATATTTTATATATATATATATATATATATATATATATATATATATATATATATATATGTTTTCTATTGATGTTCCTATATTGATTATTGATAATATTAATGAATATTTAAATCTGATAATGTTTGCAGTTTTAAATAATATTGTATAATAGTAATTAAGATTACTATTGGGTTAAGCAAGTTGTAAAGAAACTTTCTTTTAAATTTGAATCTGGATTATTATCATTGGTAAGTAAATTGGTTAGACCCTAACTACTATTATTAGTGGAAAGTAATTATGGTTATAGTGATTAAATTTTAGTTATTTTCTTAAAGTCTGTTACGTTTTATGAATTTGTTAACTATAGAATGTGGGTGACTAATTTTATTAATTCTGATAATTTCGAATTACTTTTATTAAGGTTAATTCTGATCATTTATTTGCTAAGCAGGTAATTAATTAGTGGTTATAAGTTAGTTATAACTGAATTAGTTAGGATTTAGTTAGTAATGCTATTTTACACCCCCAGATCTGTTTGTATTTACCTATACTGCCACTGTCCTTCACTTGGGAAACACCCCAGATCTATATTTAATTACAACTTTACCATAGATTATTTTAATATAAATATTACAGGAATTCCAACAGTTCTGACACCACCACTGTCAACACAGTCACATCACTGACACCACTCTCTCTACATATTTTCTCTCTCTTTCTCTCTCCTCTCTGGCCCGATCTTGGCCGCACCACCGTGAGCCACCGCGGACCTTGTCGGAGTGTCACCGGAGTTTCTCGCCGCCCCGACACCACCATCCGCCAACAGAGAGCCACCACCCGTCGCCTTCGACAGCAGAGGCCCTTGCCTCGACTGCTGCACTCTTGAGACTCGAGCGCTTCCTCGACTGTCGTGCTACCCCTCGAGCAGTGAGTCATCGTCAGAGCTCGCGTGCCGCCTCGGAGACCGTGCTACCCCTCGAGCAGCGAGCCAACCTTCAGATCTCGAGGAGCCACCTCTTCGTGGCCTGAGCCACCGCCAGAGAGCGAAGAGCCACCGGACATTGCCGAGCCGCCTCACCACCACGTCCTGAGCCACTATCACCACACCGAGATCCGGCTGCGTCGAGCTTCTTCGTCGTTCCAGAGCACGAAGTCGACCACCGGCTGGAGTAGCAAGCCGCCCCGACTGCTCACCGTCGGATCCCGCCGTCCTCGGCCGTCTGGGGCCAGATCAGCGCCGTCGAGCCGCTGCATCTAGGTAGCCCCTTTCGATCTACTTGAAACCCCTTCTCTTTCTGGTTTTTCTGTAAATTAGGGTTTTATTTGGAGATTTAGGGTTTTGTGGTTTGGGAAGAAGAAGAGGAGATGGATTTTTAGGCTAGGGTTTCAGCTGAAGGAAGTAACATAGGGTTAGGGTTTCCTAAGAGGCAGCAAGAGGTTGAAGAAGAAGCTTCGGTTAGGGTTTCATAGGACCGGAGGAGTGGAGAAGAAGGAACCTAGGGTTAGGGTTTGGAACAACTGGGGAAGGAGAAGCTTGGGTAGGTTGCAGCTGGAAGAAGGCTGGGAAATGAAGAGAGAGAATGGAAGAAGAGATTTTATGTATTAAGGAGTGGGGTGAGTTCTCGGGCCGGGCTAGGATGGGCTGTATAGTTGTGGGCCGGGTCTGGAAGAAGGGGCTGAGTGTTATTTATGTTAGGGTGTACTCACTTGTGGGGTAGTGTATGGGATATGTTAGTAGAAATTAGAAATAGCAGCAGTAGTATTAATACTTGGACCTGGCCTTTGGGACAGTTTGCTGGGTTGCATAAATTGTTAATAATAATAAACAGAGCAGTAGCAGCTTCGGGCCAAGCAGCAATGGGCTGGGCTCACCTATCAGCAGTAGTATTGTATGGGCTGTGCAATTTGGATTAGAAACAGAAGTGGAATAATATTATTGTTATGTGTTTTGTCATTAGCAAGAGATAATTATTATTATCTGTAATTAATATTACTTTATTAAGCTGAGATTGAATAGCATATTTTATTAACAAATAAATTAGTAAATATTTGATATATATAATTATATCTTTCTACTAATGTATTTAGATATTATTTTAAAATGGTATTTCACTAATAAAATTTTATAGTTGCAAGTAAGTTTTGGACTTAAAATATTATAATAATAAGTGTTAGTTTCTTGTTAAATACTATAGAGTATTATTATCGTGTTTGGAATTATCTATGTTAATCAAATTAGATAAACCATGTAGTTAATAATATTTTTAACCCTTAATCTTAGGAAATGTATTTTTCTAGTAAATATTTTGCAAAAGTTCATTGAATAAATATTTTGTAGGAAGTTTTAGTATAATATCTTGCTAGTAAGTCTTTGGTTTATAGACTATAATTGGCAATATATTAGCAAGCTAGTTTTAGCTAATGTCATGATTTCAACCCTAACAAACTTGTACCAAATATCAGGTGACATTCATTCATGCAGTACTACTTCCGTGCTTCCAAAGCGAGGCAAGTACACCGACTCGGACTTTTACTTTGTTTTCTGTCTTGCATCCATGTTCTCATATTGGACACGTGATACACACGATTACATCGTCCATTATTCGTCATTGTTTTATGAGTCATTGTTTATTGCAGGAATTGGGGAAAATATTAACTTTTGTGTGACCACACCCAACATAGGTATTGTGGATAGCCTAATCGTACATTTCATGTACGATTAAGCCGTATCTTGTAGAATTATGGATTGTGAATTGATTGATTGTGGATTATGGTCCTTAAGTCGGTCACACATTAGTTTAATATTTTAAAATGTCACACTTGTATTGATTGTCGTGTTCATTATCTTGTTTATTGATTGTCGTGTTCATTGTCTTTGCATATTGATTGTCGTGTCCATTGTTTTCAGTTTTGCATTTCACTTCTGGTACCATAATTTCATTTTCAGCTATCGTATTCTGGTTTCACCTTATACTCTGTATTTCAGATTATATTGTATATTGTTCTTGTCGGGGTTGTACTTTGCTCTTTTTCTGACATGATACGTTGCAGGTGAGCTTGAGGCCACATGGAGCACGGTGATATCATTGGATATTGCAGGATTTATTTCATTTAGTTTTTTTTGGATATTGTACTTTGTATTTTGATTTTATTATTGTATTTTATTTTACCGGATTTGTCTTCGGATAATATTTTATAATTTGATTGATGGATAGTGGTGATCTTTCTAGGAACGATTATAGATTCTGTGATTGTTTACATTACATTGTGACTTAGAGTTTTTCTTAGTATTGTACAGCTTACTTCGTCGTGTCCATCGACGAAGGCTGGACGTGTCCGACTCGTGTTCGATTATTCGGGAGCGGATCATGACATGTCCCATCAAACAACAATTGTCGCAACGAAGTTCTCTTGTCGATAATTCACGTAGTTTGATGCAGTTTTTCTTCGGCCTTCCAGCTATGCGTCTGACATCTGGAACTCCAATTTCTCCCATAACCAAAGCAACTTGAATGTTGTAAGGAACTGGAATAGGTTCCATCTGTGGCTCGTACACACTTCTCAATCTGTCAGTAGAAAATATTATCGGATAATAGCTTTCAACATCATGACTGCAACATTGGCAAGAAAAACATGCATGTATACATGGCATGTAAGTATGATACCACCTTAAACATGAACAAGATCTTTCATCTAACAGTACAACATATGTTCTACTCGATCCACGGTCTAATATTTCAAACAGATAACTATCAATTCGTAATATTTGAAGTTGATGTCTCTCGTTGGTAATAGATGTCATAGTCTTCAACATCTTTGGACAATAACTCGTGTCTAACTTCCTAGCGTGATTTCTGTTTTTGTCATGAAGTGTTATAATCTTGGCTCTAATACCATCGAGAAGTGTCGTTATTGGTTTATCACGTAAACTCTTAGTCCAATTGTTAAAACATTCAGTAAGGTTAGAAGTGTTAATATCTAATCTAGGACAAGGAGCATATGCTGTAATCCAATGTGCAAAATGACGATTTTCATTATTTGTACCAATAAGCCAATTGTACATCGTCATGTTCTCAGCTTTAATTATTTCGAACAAGTATTGTGCATCTGTTTGATTATACGATCTAGCAAGCGAGTCTAACAATCAATGATTTTTTTTTCTTTCACAATAGACTTCATATTCTGCTTAAAATATTGAATGCAAAAAAAAATGAGGCGATTCTGGAAAAATATCTCGCATAGCATGTATTAATCCTTTTTGCTTGTCAGATATAAATGAAATTCTACTCACTACCAAAATATGTCAAATTAGCGACGAATTTAGCGACGCCAGTTGAAAACGTCGCTATGTTTTGTGTATTTAGCAATGTATGTAAATGACGTCACTAAACGTCACTATCAACGATGTTTAGCGACTAGTAGCGACTGTAATTATAGTTTGGAAAGAACAAGTCGCTATGTAGTCGCAAAACGTCGCTGATGTATGTTATTCAGCGTCGTTTGGCAACATTTAATCATGTCCGTCGCTATACTATTACTAAACAGCGACGTCTAGCGACGTCCCACTTAGACGTCGCTAAAAACTTTCATTTAGGGTTCTGGGAACCCGACCAATTTCATTTTATTTTCCAAATTTTTATTCTCCCGCCGAGCGCTCTCGTTTCTCCCCCCCTCCCCCTCTCGTCTCCGACGACCGCTCCCCCCAACGAGCTCCTCCTCTCCGGCGAGGCCTCCCCCCGACGACCCCTTCCTGCGGCGTTGCCTCCCCCCGATGATCACTCCCTCTCGTTTCTCTCCCCCTCCCTCCGGCGTTGCCTCCCTCCCTCTCGTCTCCGGCGACCGCTCCCTCCTGGTGACCTCGTCGTCGCTCCTTCACCGTCGACCCCCTCGTCCCCTGCTCTGCTCCGACGACCCCTACTCGACCCAGTCCAGGTATACCTAACCCTAACCCTATCTCCCACTGACACGGCACAGACATTTTCAACCTGTGAATATCGATTTTATACACACACACACACATTTTTAACCTGAAATCTGAGAACAGTGACACTGATTTTGTGGCTTTACTCTTAATTAAGGAAATTCCAATGAATCAAAAGTTTTGGTGCTGTGCAAGTGTTATTCTGTCTATTGAATTGGGCGTATGTGGTAAGAAGTTGGTGAAGCATGAAATGGAGTCTATGCTAACATTGGAGATGCACCTATTATGATACATGTGGATTTATTTTATTTCGGCCATTTTGTTGTGAATTATGTTCTAGAAAGAGTGAATGATGGCTATTGTCATAAAAGGATCATTGTCAGGTCTGTTATTATCAAACTTGAATTTGGATTTGCGAGGGACTTTATTTCATTTGTATTCTACATCACCAAGAAATACAACGGGTCTAATATAATATAACGGTGGTAGTGTACAAATTGATTAACCTTTTGAATGGGACGACCTTAAAAGTCCTCCTTGTACTTGGGAAGATTATAACCCAGGAAAGTATCGTATTCTTTGGAAGACTGTCACGCCCCAGAACCAGAATACTGGAGAGCGGGGGCAGACATAGCCAGCTACGTATATTGAAATGGAAACCACCTCGATATACGGTCACGGCTGTCTAGATATGTGAGGGTTTTCTACAAGCCAACAGTCTCTTATGGTCATGAACAAGCCTAGTGTCTCAATCACCACAAGTAAGTAAAGTCGCAAGATGTATGATCATTAAATATACAATAATAAGGCGTCCCAAATATTACATATTCAGCTGATCATGAAGCTAGTCGTTACAAAATGTTAGGACTAGCAAGAGTTTAGTCATACATGATCAACCCTAGGATTTGTCAATCATGTTTACAGCCCGTAGGCAGACAGTAAGTAAAAGTGCTCCGAGCTAACAGGTGCTCATCGGCTAAACGCCTCAAAAGAATAATTTTTACAATAGAGTGAGCGAAACAAAATAGAAAACCCACTCTTGGCCCGAATTTCGTCTAGTGTTCACCATTGGGCTGGAAGCTTGGTAGATCCTCGGGAGCTGCTCCGAAATCTGGCCACACAAAACCAGCTGGGTCAACCCCAGAAAGAGCAAGTGCCACAAGGGGGCCACGAAATAAGAACAAAAGCCAGCAATCAGCACAGAAAATCTAATATTAAAACTAAAGTTTACGAAAACATGTCAGGATGATATACGACGAGATAACCATGGAACTATTCCGATAGCCAGGTTACAACCCGTAAACCAAACAAGGACCGGGATTGTAACCCTTCATCTGAACAGAGCTTGGTTTCCCACCATTTATCGGCAAGATAAGTAATGTAAGTAATCAAGACAGGAAACAATCTTGCATGGGATCAAGACATGACTAGACTTGTTATACCTCATTCAATCAATCACGGCCAAGCAGATCCTACGGCTTACTACCTTAACTAACTAGGGTTATCAAAGACCTAATTACTAACAAGATGCAGTGAGATTGTTCCACAGCCACAAGCCCTGCAGACCATCCAGGTTACCCAGGACGAAAGATTAGGGTTGAATTCAGGTGGGTACATCGTCCAGGAGACAAATGTACCCTTAGGTGACTTAGAGGGTGCAACACGCGACGGTGTGCTAGAAATGTGCCATACTCGACGGCAGGCTACAGATCCCAAGAGCGCCCAGGTAACGGGGTTGCCTGTAGCTGTGTCATCTCTTCATGACTACTGTGTTATTCTAGTTATTAACCTTAATCCATTTTAGTAGGTACTCCTGACCGTGGTACTCAGGAGTCCCATCTTAGACATGATGCGAGACTGGACAAGTGGATTTAACAAGCAAGCAAGAAAGAACCACCCACGGTGTCAAGACAGGTCAAGCTAAGTTATCAGGTCATGCCAAGTCAGGAGTGCGCCGTCACGGGCCACTATCAAGTTATCAAGATAAATCATGTCAGGGTACTTGTCGGGAGTGCGCCACGACGGGCCACTATCATGTCAGGTTGGTCATGTCAGGAGTGCACTACTACGGGTCACTGTCGTGTTATGCTAGTTCCTTGTCATACCATGCCATGTACAATAGTCATTCCAAACATATTAAGTAAAATCAAGTTCATGACAAAAGGCGTAAGAATATAAAATGGGCGTAAAATATCTAATAAAATATCAATAAACAGGACCATAAAAAAGCCAAGCTTAAAGAAAGGGGTCAGGGGAGCAGCGTACGAAAAGTCACGCACGCTGAAAGAGCCGCGTACGTGAAAGTCACGCACGCTACAGAGCAGTGTGCGTGAAAAGTCACGCACGCTCAAGGGAACAGTGTGCGTGAAAAGTCACGCACGCTCAAGGGAGCAGCTGCGTGAAAAGTCACGCACGCTCAAGGGAACAGTGTGCGTGAAAAGTCATGCACGCTCAAGGGAACAGTGTGCGTGAAAAGTCATGCACGCTCAAGGGAACAGTGTGCGTAAAAAGTCACGCACGCTCAAGGAGCAGCTGCGTGAAAAGTCACGCACGCTCAAGGAAGCAGCCGCGTGAAAAGTCACGCAAGCTCAAGGAAGCAGCTGCGTGAAAAGTCACGCAAGCTGGAAGGAGCAGCTGCGTGAAAAGTCACGCAAGCTCAAGGAGACACGCTTCCAACAGGAAGCGTACTCAAGTCAGCGTACGTAGCGCTAAAGAGCGCGCGTAGCTCAGTGTGCGTGAGCTAAGAAGCTCTGCACACTGCTCACTGTCTTCTCCAAACAGCAAGAACACCAACGAAGAACCCAAAGCTTCACAAGTTCATAACTTGGCCATCCGAACTCCAAATCCAGATTTTCAAAGTTCCAACTTGGGTGAAACTGAAGGCTCTTCCACATGGAAACATCAGAACTCAAGGAAAGCCAACCAAAATGGATCAAAACATGTAAAATCCAAAAATAGCAATAACTTAGATCTACATCAACAGAGACTCCAAATCATAAAAACCCAAGAACTAATATCGATCTCCATGTCCTAAACTAGCAGATGGACAAAGAAAAGAGGGTCCTCACGTAGTGGCAAGATGCACTTGTCTAGGGGTTGGGGAGTTGTGTGGAGGAAGAAGAAGAAGAAGAAGAAGAAGAAGGAAATAAATGGTGGTGGTAATGGAGAGAGAGAGTGGTAGGTGGGGATATAAAGAGGGGGAGTTGCGGTGGGGATGAGGGGTAGCATAGGTTAAGGTGATCCAACTCACATAAAACCGAACCAAACCAAACCAAACCATCCCCAATAAAACCGAGCCATGCCAAAACCAAAATACGAGAAATACCAAAATTCCACAAGTTGAGAAAAATAAAAATACATGCCAAAATTCAGATACGAGTATAAATACGAAATACGGGAAATACGGAAAATGAGGGTGACAACTCTACCCACCTTAAAAGAATTCCGTCCTCGGAATTTAACCAAGTAGCTAGAGATTGTCACGACAAGCTACATTAAGCACAGGCAAGCTACACTAAGCAGTCCAATCATACAATCATACAATGCAAGCAAGGAAGGGAAAATGTAAGGCATAAAAAGATATTATACCTCACGAGTCAAACAGGTAGGGATATCGCGATCGGATGTCGTCCTCACGCTCCCACGTTCACTCACCCAGAGCGTGATGACCCCAAGCAACACGGACTAATTTAATAGTCTTGTTCTTGAGTATCTTCTCCCTCCGGTCCAATATAGACACGGGCCTCTCCTCATACGAAAGGTTGGTACCAACAACCAATTCCGAATGGTCTAGGATGTGGCTCGGGTCCGAAATATACCGTCGTAATTGGGATACATGGAATACATCATGCACCTTACTTAGCGACGGCGGAAGAGCGAGACGATAGGATACATCTCCTACTCGCTCTAGAATATCGAACGGCCCTATATACCTAGGACTAAGCTTTTCCTGCACGCCGAAGCGAATGATGCCGCGGTTAGGCGAGATCCTAAGGAATACATGGTCGCTGACAGCAAATTCTAAGGGACGTCGATGAGCATCGGCCCAATGGCGCTGGCGGTCCTAGGCTACTCGGAGGTGATCTCTGACCTTCCTGACCACTTCAACCGTCTGGAAAATCAACTCGGGTCCGAGCATCTGCCTCTCTCCTACATCGTCCCATGCTAGCAGGGATCTGCACTTCCTGCCATAGAGAGCCTCGAAGGGTGCCATCTGGATACTGGCCTGATAACTGTTGTTGTACGAGAATTCCACCAGGTGCAGATGATTCTTCCATGAACCACCGAAGTCAAGGGTGCAAGATCTCAACATATCTTCAAGAGTCTGGATTGTGCGCTCTGATTGACCATCCGTCTGTGGGTGATAAGCTGAGCTGAACTGAAGACGAGTCCCCAAACTCTTCTGTAAGCTGCACCAAAAGTGTGATGTGAATCTTGAATCCCTGTCTGAGGTGATGCTGACTGGTACACCGTGAAGCCTGACGATCTGTCTGAGGTACATCTCTGCTAGCTGCGCCGTCGACTGTCCAACTCTGAATGGGAGAAAGTGTGCCACCTTGGTAAGCCTGTCCACAATTACCCAAATAGCATCTCTGTCGGCCGGAGATCTGGGCAATCCGGTCACGAAATTCATGGTTATATGTTCCCATTTCCATTCTGGGATCGGTAAGGGCCGAAGAAGTCCAGCAGGCCTCTGATGTTCAGCTTTAACCTGTTGGCAAATCAAACACCGAGAGACAAACCGGGCTATCTCCCTCTTCATGCTATTCTACCAAAAATGCTGACGAATATCACGGTACATCTTCGTACCACCCGGATGAATAGAATACTGTGAACTGTGGGCTTCTGCCATGACTTCCTGTCTGATATCTCCACTGGGTACACAAAGACGAGTGCCGTGCCGAAGTGTACCGTCTTCATGGATACATAACTCTAGCCTTCTTTCTGCTTCACACTATGCTCTGAGTCACTGAAGCATGGAATCTGCTGACTGCGCCATCCGGATCCTCTCAACTATGCTGGATTGAACCTGTAGACTGGCCATCAATGCCACACTGGTTGGAAGAACTACCTCAATTCCCATCTTCTGAAGATCTGCCAAAAATTCTGGTTGCGCCGTCAGGAAATAAACTTCGGCTCTCCTGCTCAATGCATCTGCTACAACGTTGGCCTTCCCGGGATGATACTGCAAATCTACATCATAATCCACCAATAGCTCGAGCCATCTTCTCTGTCGCATATTAAGGTCCTTCTGGGTGAAAACATACTTCAGGCTCTTATGATCAGTAAAGATCTCCACTCTATCTCCGTACAAGTAGTGTCTCCACAACTTCAAAGCAAACACTACCGCCGCCAATTCCAAGTCGTGGGTCGGGTAATTCTTCTCATGATCACGTAGTTGGCATGACGCATAAGATATTACCTTCCCATGCTGCATCAAGACACACCCCAATCCTCTGCCTGAAGCGTCGCAATAAACTGTGAATCCTCCGGTCCCATCTGGAAGGGTGAGAATGGGAGCTATTATCAAACCTCGCTTCAACTTCTCAAATGATTCCTGACACTCTGCTGTCCAAACAAACGGCACATCCTTACGAGTCAACTGGGTCATCGGCGCCGAAATCCTTGCGAAATCTGAAATGAACCGCCGGTAGTAGCCGGCCAATCCAAGGAAGCTGCGAACCTCTGCCACTGAGCTGGGTACCGGCCATGACTCGATAGCCATAATCTTCTGGGGATCCACTTCCACTCCTCCTCGGGTAATGATGTGACCCAAATATGAAATACGATCGAGCCAGAACTCGCATTTACTGAACTTGGCGTACAACTGATGCTCCCTAAGCGTCTGAAGGACGACTCTGAGATGCTGCTCATGCTCTGCTTCACTCTTGCTGTAGACCAGGATGTCATCTAGGAACACGATCAGAAATTGGTCCAAGTAAGGCATAAAAATGCGATTCATGAGGTCCATAAATACTGCCGGCGCATTGGTCGCTCCAAAGGGCATAACAAGGAACTTCCAATGTCCATACCTCGATCTGAATGCTGTCTTCGGGATGTCCTGCTCTCTGACTCTGATCTGGTGGTATCCTGACCGCAAGTCGATCTTCGAAAATACTGAAGCCCCTCTGAGCTGATCAAACAAGTCATCTATCCTTGGAAGAGGGTATCTGTTCTTGATTGTCACCGAATTCAAGGTACGATAATCAACACATAGCCTAGATGTACCATCCTTCTTTTTCACAAGAAGCATCGGGGCTCTCCAAGGCGATCCACTTGCACGAATGAATCCCTTGGTCCTCAGTTCTTCAATCATCTTGTATAAAATCTCCAATTCTGAAGGCGCCATCCTGTAGACTCGCTCTGACACTGGTGCTGTCCCGGGAATTAAGTCTATAGTGAACTCAATCTCCCGCTCTGACGGCATCCCTGGAAGCTCCTCTGGAAAGACATCTGGAAACTCTTCAACTATCCGGGGTAACTGCACTGCTGCTACTGCCATCCGCAATGCTGGGGAAGATGGCTCCACTGCGCCTCTGGAAAACGAAAACTCTGGCTCGCCGGGGATACTAAAGACAACTCTGCCAATATGGCAGTCTATCCTAGCATACTGGTTCCTCAACCAATCCATGCCTAGGACTACATCATAGTCTGCCATAGGAAACTCTATGAATCTAGCGGGGAACTCCCTACCGCTAACTACGATCCGACACGAGAAAAACACTCGATCTACTCCCACAAGACCATTATCAGTAAGTATATTGAGCCTCACTGATAATGACTCGGGCTCCAATCCTATCCGTATCGCGAATCGTGCAGACATGAATGAATGCGATGCACCAGAATCAAACAATACCGAAGCTGGAAAGGAGTTGACGAGAATAGTACCTTCCACTACCTCACCTGGTGCAACTTCTTCTTCCATAGCCATCATCATGGCCTGACCTTGTCCTCTGGCTGCTGGTCCCTTCTGCTGGAAACCTCTCTGCCTATTCTGGGTCTGAGCTTGGGCTTGTGCATACTGCTGGGGGTGCTGTTGCTGGAATGCCTGAGACTGAGGCGGCAAGGGCCTCGAAGACTGATACTGCTGCTGCTGAGCTGGTACTGGGGCCGGTCCTCTCATCGAAGAGCTAGAAGGGTTGGATGCAGATGAACCACCCCTATTCGGGCAAGCCCCTATCCTATGATCTGCTGCTCCACAAGCCAGGCACAATCCCTGTGCCCTGCGATAGTCTGCCACCACATGCCCTGGCTTCCCGCAATGAGAATATCCTATCGCGGAAGTCTGCTTCTGCTTCTGCTGCTGCGGGTACGTCGGGGTCGAATGCTGAACCGACGTTACTGAGGCCGCCCGCCTCGGAGTTCCAATGGTCAATCCCCTATGTAAGCCCCCTGAATTTCAGGGGTTTATTTTTATTTTTCTTAATGAATTATTTTCGATAAATATTATTATTTAATTGTTTAGATCATTAATGTACCTTTCCATGACTTTGACTTCTGGATCGTCAGGGATGCCAATCTCTGTAAACTCTCTTCACGAGTTTTGAAGTAGACAAGATTATCTTCTTTTCGATATATCATGTCCCACTTAAATTCGTTTCCTTGTGCTCTTTTTGTATCGCGCAAGTTCGGGTCAACTTAGACCGATTAATCATTGAATATTATTCCCACTTTTATTTTTGATCATCGTTTGCACGTTACCGTGGCTTTTAATTTAGGAGCACCATACCAGTCATTTTCTCGGAACCAACTTCTCATGAATGATCTACTTGAGACGTTCTTCACCCATGACCTTCGTGTCCCACTCAGACACTTTATTTTGTGCTCTATTTCTTTCGCACAACTTTCCGTTCAATTTAGGCCAATTAATTATCTACCGTGAAACCTGATTTAAATTCCAATTTAATTTCGGGACCCGACATCGACCCAACCTAGTCGACCCCAAATAGGGACATGGCCCACACGAAGCCTACTACCCGCCTGACACTTGTGTCCCATTTATTTGAGTTCCCGCATATTATTTATTTTCCCGTGATTATAAATACCCATATTTAATTTAATTATTGTACCCGGTTCGATTTTGACCCGACCCGGCTCGACCGAACCCGAACCCAAGCCCCATGTTGTTATCCTATGACTGCACAAATACCCCACGTAATTTTCTTATTTTTCCTATTTTTGAAAATATCTTTTCTTTCTACTTTATATATATATATATATATATATATATATATATATATATATATATATATATATATATATATATATATATATAAACAATTCACTCTCTCTCCCTCACTTTACACTCATACACCCCATCACACCAGCTCACAGCACCCCCCCTCTATTCAAACCGACATCACCAACCCCCTCTCTCATTCCCTCTCTCTCTCTCTCACAAATATCAACTCTCCCTCTCTCTTTCTATTTTTATATATAATATAACTTCCTCTCTCTCTCCTCTAAAACTAACACACACACCACCACCCCCTCCACAGCCGAACCCCCCTCTCCTAGCCGACACTCTCCTCCTTCCTCCACCCCCACGACAGCCTCCCTCCTTCCTCCTCCCTCCATGGCAACAACATCTTCATCACCAACATCACCATTACCACCATCATCAACCATCTCCACCACATCCACGCCACCGACTCCGCAGCCACCCCACACGCCGCTGCGCCGCCGCCCTGGCCGCGCGAGGCTGCGCCACCGTCGCGGCAGCAGCTACAAGCAGCAGCAGCAGCGTGCAGCAGTGGCCGCACGCGCGCGCGCACGGCCACGCGCGCCGGCGATTGCCGCCGCCGTGCGCCACTTCGTGGCCGGCCCGCGCCACCCCGAGTACCCCACACCCCCGGGCGACCTCCGGCAAACTCCTCCTGGCCACCACCGGCCTCCCCGACGTGTTAAACACACGATTCGTGCGTTTAGCACGAGATCCCGTCGGCGCGCGCGAGTTTGGAACTCAGAATTCGCGCTCCGTCGCAGCAAGTTCGTGCATATTTTTCGGGAGACCCGACCGTTGGATTGGCAATCTCTTTGCTCCGTCGCAATCTCGGTATATCCATATTCACTCCTGTCAATTTTCGCCCGTTAATTTTGTCGTTTGATACCTCAAAACTGGCCACCAAGTTGACGTTTTAAATTGAACTGTTTTTGGACAGTTTCGTGGAGCCAACTTCGTCAGCTCGTAACTTCGCCGTCGCAGCTCCGTTTTGCACATTGTCAGTTCCGGTGCATAACTGGTATAACCATCTTCCTGTCTCCTTTAGATTTCGTTTTATTTTAAGCACGTTTGGTCGGTCGAATTCGACGCCAAAGTTGGCCGTCCGAATTCTTTAATTTGCACTTGTTAAATTCCATTTTTGAGTCCGGGACTCCGGATTCAATTTCTCACACCACCAGTAGACTCGTGGCATCGTTCTGGCATGTTTTCATATAAAATTTGCTTGATTTGGAGAACGTTGGCCCTGGCACGCATTTCGGTGCAAAACGGGTCCCACTTTTCGGGTCAACGGGTCACTTTGAGATCGGCTCATCGGAATCCAATTCCGGATATACCGTTGAGTTCGTATCATCATTCTGGACTCGTTGACATATAATTTGCTGAGTTTTGAAGACATTTGCTCCGGCACGCATTTCCGTGCAAACCGGATACCAAGTGCCGCGTCAACGTATCATTTTGAGATTGGCACATTGGAATCCTATTCCGGATATACCGTTGGGTTCGTATCGTCATTCTGGATTCGTGGACATATAATTTGCTAGGTTTTGTAGACTTCTATCCCGACACGCTTTTCGGTGCAAAGTGTGTCCAACGGCGGATATCATTTTGACCCGAAATTACCGTTTTGCCCCTGTGTCCAAATTGGACTTATGGGTAGGCTATCCTAGCTGATTTGACCGTTCTGGACACGTTGGAGATATTTATTTTATCATCCGACAACATCTGTAGATTTTGATTATGTATTATCCTTAATTTATAATTAATTATTTTTCTAGATATTGTTACTTTCTGGTTTTGAATTTTTATATATATTTTAATTGCTGTAAAAATGTTGGAAAAAAATTGTATTTAAATATTATGTTAATTTAGCTAATTTATTATAATTTTTCCAGTATTTAATAAGTACTTTTGGTATTTTATAAAAATAGGAAAACATAACTCATTTTCAGTATATTTATGTTTGCTGATTTTTAATAAATATTTATGAGGGTTTATAAATCCCAAAAAATTAGTATAAATTTCTATAATTAACAAAGATTATTTTGGTACTTTATTTTATATATATTTAAGCTTTTTGTCTATCTCTAAAATTGTTGGAACTTAGTGTACCGTTTGATTTATTTATTGAGTAGTTTCAACTTGCAAGTTTTGCGTTGATTTGAGTTGTTATAGTATTGGACCTCACCCCGCACTAGTGTATAGATCCTAGGAAGTTAGTTTGTGTATAGTGGCACTCCACATTAGACTTTTATGCTAGGTCCCCACTTGGCTAGTATCCAGTCAGGAGTCGTGTCACACCACTAGAGTATTATTGAACATAGCTTAGAACTGAGTTGTATATCACTATTGACAGGATACCGGACATCTATATCTTCGTACTAGTATTCTTGCTTTGCTCGAGGCAAGTACATCTACACACTCATTTACTGTCTTTTAATGCTAGAACATGTATTAACCCTGTTAAAATACTGCTTCTGAATAACTGCAAGTTAAATCTTCACATGTTGTATTACTTTTAGTACCTGCCATGCTTAGGACAGTTCTTATATCTTCACATGTTTCTTACTGGTTCTCAGTACATGTTTTACTATGCTTTATACTACTCGGAGTATTCACATGTTTCATACTGTTCCCAGTACCGGCCATGCTTATATTACTCCCAGTATCTCCCACATGTTTTACTGTTCTCGTATCTCTTACATGTTAGAATATGGGTTATGGGGAAACTGACAGTTGAGTACGTGATCACGACCCCCTTCTCCGTACGTATGTACCGAGCAAGGTTGATATTTTATATGTACACCTTGTCGTAGGCTTTATCTCAACGCGGATTTGTGTGTGTGTACATCTATCGCCGTTTCACTTGTACGAAAGTACATTTTATTATGTGCCCTCCAGCACATTGTACATCTATTGACCGATCACGTACCTGCTACAGTTTTAAATATTACATATACATCTGTCTTTATGACATATGTATCCTTGCCATGATAGACTATGAGTCATGCCATGTTCCCTGTGTTACCATGATACTGTGATCCCAGTTGTACCATAAGGCCATGTTTTCCAGTATTTCCTGTTTTATAGATTTATCACACCATGTTTCTTGTTGTACATCTCTTTCATTATATGTTCAGTACTTTAGTTGTAGAGGTTGTACTTGCTCCCGTCCTGACAGGATAACGTTGTAGGTATACTTTTTGAGAAGGAAACGCTGTGTGTTACATATTATGGTACTGCATTCAGGACCTGGCCTTAGATCCAGAAGAGGCCCCAGCGGGGAACCTTGCTTAGTTATTTTTATGTGTTTTGGGACTTAGACTTTGGTATGTTCTTATATTTGGATACTGGACTTTGTCTCCAGTTAGATACTTTGGTTATGTATTATTAAGTCTGTGCTCATGTTACCTTCGCTTATAGATGCTGTGTTGTGATGAACATTTAAATGTGATTTTAGAACTGTTAGTAGCTTAGATCCTTTATTGTCTATTCTTAGAACAGCTTACTACGTTTTAGCAAGCGTAGGCTGGACATGGCTCGGCCCGGCCCAACAATTTGGGTAACGGGTCGTGACATATTTTTTTGGCGGCCCACGCAGGTCTCGACTTAAGTTGTTTGGTTACGTTATTGTACCAAGCATGCCTGCAATTAGGATCTAGGACAACTTGATAACACTAGGGATAAACATTTAGAACACCTAGAGGATAACTAGGATTGCAACATAGGAGAACTCATCACAGCATAGGACCGTTAACTGTATTTAGTCTCTTGTTTGTATTTCAGTGGGTCAATTTTGACCAATTTAGTACCCTTGGGATGACCCCTGAGGATCTTACTCTAATCTTATCTCGAAATCTGTTTTTACCTGTTTTATTTGCTCTCCTCTAAATTCGTTGTTGAATTTAATTCCTGATTTTCGTTGTTGACTTTGATCTTGCATCGTGATAAATTTTGTGGATCGAATTATGATATATCCTGATAAGGTAAACGTCTGCTTTATTTACGGAGTTTAGAATTTATCGCAGCCATATTAGCTGGTATGACAAAAACATAGAGCCTGATTTCGGATATACTATCCTATTCATAGAATTTAGATTTTCTCGCAGCCATACCGGTTGGCGTGGCGAGGATTCTAGATAATATGATTTTAGGGAGTATACCTTAGTTATGACTCTATCGTTTATTGCATCTAAGCTTACTGGTGGGGCAAAAATTCTGGCAACATGATTTCAGGAAGACGTATATGGTTATCAGATCATATCTCAACTTGGTTCACTTTGTTATGACCGAATGAGCAAGAATAAATTCTTATTATTATTATTCCTTCCCGTCTTGATCAACTCTGATCTATCTACATCTACAACTAGGATTTTAGGTTCTCTAAGACTCTCAAACAGGATTGTTTTCATGTTATCTTTTGGACATAATTATTTTTGTGTTCCATCTTTCCTATGACTTGACTAAACTCTTCTTTGTTAACCTCTTGGATAATTCTTCTCGTTATACATCTCGTTGTCTCTGTACCATTCGTGGAGATATTCCAATAAACTTTTCTGTCTTGCTTGACCCTTTAACTTATTTGGACACTGTTATGGATTGCTTGACCCAGTCTTAGGCCTTGTTACCTTCTACTTGATAGAGGACCGAAATAGCCAAACCTTGTTGACTGATCCTGTAGTATAACTATAGATGTATTGTGTGATTATGATAGGTACTTTTCCTAGGGATTGGTTAGATTAAGCTTATAGGACAAGTATAAGTGACTGACTGTAGTAGACTTGGAAACCATTAAGAATGATTGTATTGATAGTATGACTTGATGATAGGGTATCTAAGATGGAGAAATGAGATCGTATATTGTTGTGACTATGGATTGAGGATTAGATGTGCTTAACAGTTTGAGGATTCAGCATTTGTAGAAATTTTGGTTGGTTATCTATAGCTAATTACATGTGATTAGAGGGTAGATCGATATGTGGAGTGATATGGAATAAGTTAGAATGAGATATAATATTACGTACGAGATCAGGAAGAAATCAGTTAAAAGGACAAGGAACAAGACAAAGACATATGTACATTGGTAATTAATAAATCGGGAGTTTTGAAATCGAGGATTTATATTCGGAGGACTTGTTGAGTAAAAAGAAAAAGGCTCTACGCCAAGGATAAGAATTGAACGTATAATTTCAAGGAGAAACTGTAGGAAAGGATTGGCGATAAATGATGCTAAGGAACTGTGGATTGATAGAATATGGATACTTAGAATACGATAAGAAAATCCAGTAATTACGATTGAGGTTGAAAATACGGTTGATGATTAAGCATTTTAGGCTTATAGACATGTCCAGAGAATAACCTATATTGTAGAGTATACATAAATGTTCCATGTTAGTATGGAAGATTTTAAAGGATATATGACGTAGTTTATGATAGAAGGACTTTGTTGAACCTGAACCAAAAGATTGTAAGGAGAAACAGAAGAGATGATTTCAAGGGTAGCAGATTGAGTATCGTAGCCAGGGCAGCTACATGTTATAGTTTGACCGGTTGGATGATTTTTAATTTCGAGGACGAAATTTTTGTAAGGTGGGTAGGATGTAAGCCCCCTGAATTTCAGGGGTTTATTTTTTATTTTTCTTAATGAATTATTTTCGATAAATATTATTATTTAATTGTTTAGATCATTAATGTACCTTTCCATGACTTTGACTTCTGGATCGTCAGGGATGCCAATCTCTGTAAACTCTCTTCACGAGTTTTGAAGTAGACAAGATTATCTTTTTTTTCGATATATCATGTCCCACTTAAATTTGTTCCCTTGTGCTCTTTTTGTATCGCGCAAGTTCGGGTCAACTTAGACCGATTAATCATTGAATATTATTCCCACTTTTATTTTTGATCATCGTTTGCACGTTACCGTGGCTTTTAATTTAGGAGCACCAGACCAGTCATTTTCTCGGAACCAACTTCTCATGAATGATCTACTCGAGACGTTCTTCATCCATGACCTTCGTGTCCCACTCAGACACTTCATTTTGTGCTCTATTTCTTTCGCACAACTTTCGGTTCAATTTAGGCCAATTAATTATCTACCGTGAAACCTGATTTAAATTCCAATTTAATTTCGGGACCCGACATCGACCCAACCTAGTCGACCCCAAATAGGGACATGGCCCACACGAAGCTTACTACCCGCCCGACACTTGTGTCCCATTCATTTGAGTCCCCGCATATTATTTATTTTCCCGTGATTATAAATACCCATATTTAATTCAATTATTGTACCCGATTCGATTTTGACCCGACCTGGCTCGACCGAACCCGAACCCAAGCCCCATGTTGTTATCCTATGACTGCACAAATACCCCACGTAATTTTCTTATTTTTTCTATTTTTGAAAATATCTTTTCTTTCTACTTTATATATATATATATATATATATATAAAATATATATATATATATATATATATATATATATATATATATATATATATATATATATATATATATATATATATATATATAAACAATTCACTCTCTCTCCCTCACTTTACACTCATACACCCCATCACACCAGCTCACAGCACCCCCCCTCTATTCAAACCGACATCACCAACCCCCTCTCTCATTCCCTCTCTCTCTCTCTCACAAATATCAACTCTCCCTCTCTCTTTCTATTTTTATATATAATATAACTTCCTCTCTCTCTCCTCTAAAACTAACACACACACACCACCACCCCCTCCACAGCCGAACCCCCCTCTCCTAGCCGACACTCTCCTCCTTCCTCCACCCCCACGACAGCCTCCCTCCTTCCTCCTCCCTCCATGGCAACAACATCTTTATCACCAACATCACCATTACCATCATCATCAACCATCTCCACCACATCCACGCCACCACCTCCGCAGCCACCCCACATGCCGCTGCGCCGCCGCCCTGGCCGCGCGAGGCTGTGCCGCCGCCGCGGCAGCAGCTGCAAGCAGCAGCAGCGTGCAGCAGTGGCCGCACGCGCGCGCGCACGGCCAAACGTGCCGGCGATTGCCGCCGCCGTGCGCCACTTCGTGGCCGGCCCGCGCCACCCCGAGTACCCCACACCCCCGGGCGACCTCCGGCGAACTCCTCCTGGCCACCACCGGCCTCCCCGACGTGTTAAACACACGATTCGTGCGTTTAGCACGAGACCCCGTCGGCGCGCGCGAGTTTGGAACTCAGAATTCGCGCTCCCTCGCAGCAAGTTCGTGCGTATTTTTCAGGAGATCCGACTGTTGGATCGGCAATCTCTTTGCTCCGTCGCAATCTCGGTATATCCATCTTCACTCCTGTCAATTTTTGTCCGTTAATTTTGTCGTTTGATACCTCAAAACTGGCCACCAAGTTGACGTTTTAAATTGAACTGTTTTTGGACAGTTTCGTGGAGCCGACTTCGTCAGCTCGTAACTCCGCCGTCGCAGCTCTGTTTTGCGCACCGTCAGTTCTGGTGCACAGCTGGTATAACCATCTTCTTGTTTCCTTTAGATTTCGTTTCATTTTAAGCACGTTTGGTCGGTCGAATTCGACGCCAAAGTTGGCCGTCCGAATTCTTTAATTTGCACTTGTTAAATTCCATTTTTGAGTCCGGGACTCCGGATTCAATTTCTGACACCACCAGTAGACTCGTGGCGTCGTTCTGGCATGTTTTCATATATAATTTGCTTGATTTGGAGAACGTTGGCCCTGGCACGCATTTCAGTGCAAAACGGGTCCCACTTTTCGGGTCAACGGGTCACTTTGAGATCGGCTCATCGGAATCCAATTCCGGATATACCGTTGAGTTCGTATCGTCATTCTGGACTCGTTGACATATAATTTGCTGAGTTTTGAAGACATTTGCTCCGGCACGCATTTCCGTGCAAACCGGATACCAAGTGTCGCGTCAACGTATCATTTTGAGATCGGCACATCGGAATCCTATTCCAGATATACCGTTGGGTTCGTATCGTCATTCTGGATTCGTGGACATATAATTTGCTAGGTTTTGTAGACTTCTATCCCGACACGCTTTTTGGTGCAAAGTGTGTCCAACGGCGGACATCATTTTGATCCGAAATTACCGTTTTGCTCCTGTGTCCAAATTGGACTTATGGGTAGGCTATCCTAGCTGATTTGACCGTTCTGGACACGTTGGGGATATTTATTTTATCATCCGACAACATCTGTAGATTTTGATTATGTATTATCCTTAATTTATAATTAATTATTTTTCTAGATATTGTTACTTTCTGGTTTTGAATTTTTATATATATTTTAATTGCTGTAAAAATCTTGGAAAAAAATTGTATTAAAATATTATGTTAATTTAGCTAATTTATTATAATTTTTCCAGTATTTAATAAGTACTTTTGGTATTTTATAAAAATAGGAAAACAGAACTCATTTTCAGTATATTTATGTTTGCTGATTTTTAATAAATATTTATGAGGGTTTATAAATCCCAAAAAAATTAATATAAATTTCTATAATTAACAAGGATTATTTTGGTACTTTATTTTATATATATTTAAGCTTTTTGTCTATCTCTAAAATTGTTGGAACTTAGTGTACCGTTTGATTTATTTATTGAGTAGTTTCAACTTGCAAGTTTTGCGTTGATTTGAGTTGTTATAGTATTGGACCTCACCTCGCACTAGTGTATAGATCCTAGGAAGTTAGTTTGTGTATAGTGGCACTCCACATTAGACTTTTATGCTAGGTCCCCACTTGGCTAGTATCCAGTCAGGAGTCGTGTCACACCACTAGAGTATTATTGAACATAGCTTAGAACTGAGTTGTATATCACTATTGACAGGATATCGGACATCTATATCTTCGTACTAGTATTCTTGCTTTGCTCGAGGCAAGTACATCTACACACTCATTTACTGTCTTTTAATGCTAGAACATGTATTAACCCTGTTAAAATACTGCTTCTGAATAACTGCAAGTTAAATCTTCACATGTTGTATTACTTTTAGTACCTGTCATGCTTAGGACAGTTCTTATATCTTCACATGTTTTTTACTGGTTCTCAGTACATGTTTTACTATGCTTTATACTACTCGGAGTATTCACATGTTTCATACTGTTCCCAGTACCGGCCATGCTTATATTACTCCCAGTATCTCCCACATGTTTTACTGTTCTCGTATCTCTCACATGTTAGAATATGGGTTATGGGGAAACTGACAGTTGAGTACGTGATCACGACCCCCTTCTCCGTACGTATGTACCGAGCAAGGTTAACATTTTATATGTACACCTTGTCGTAGGCTTTATCTCAACGCGGATTTGTGTGTATGTACATCTGTCGCCGTTTCACTTGTACGGAAGTACATTTTATTATGTGCCCTCCAGCACATTGTACATCTATTGACCGATCACGTACCTGCTACAGTTTTAAACATTACATATACATCTGTCTTTATGACATATGTATCCTTGCCATGATAGACTATGAGTCATGCCATGTTCCCTGTGTTACCATGATACTGTGATCCCAGTTGTACCATGAGGCCATGTTTTCCAGTATTTCCTGTTTTATAGATTTATCACACCATATTTCTTGTTGTACATCTCTTTCATTATATGTTCAGTACTTTAGTTGTAGAGGTTGTACTTGCTCCCGTCCTGACAGGATAACGTTGTAGGTATACTTTTCGAGAAGGAAACGCTGTGTGTTACATTTTATGGTACTGCATTCAGGACCTGGCCTTAGCTCCAGAAGAGGCCCCAGCGGGGAACCTTGCTTAGTTATTTTCATGTGTTTTGGGACTTAGACTTTGGTATGTTCTTATATTTGGATACTGGACTTTGTCTCCAGTTAGATACTTTGGTTATGTATTATTAAGTCTGTGCTCATGTTACCTTCGCTTATAGATGCTGTGTTGTGATGAACATTTAAATGTGATTTTAGAACTGTTAGTAGCTTAGATCCTTTATTGTCTATTCTTAGAACAGCTTACTACGTTTTAGCAAGCGTAGGCTGGACATGGCTCGGCCCGGCCCAACAATTTGGGTAACGGGTCGTGACACCCTAGCTGCCGGGGTTGGCGCTGATGATTGGTGCATCTGGCTGTGGGACCGCTTCCTACCTCCGGTCCTATCCACGATCCTCTGGGAGGTGTACTCATGCCTCCTAGCTGCTCTCAACACTGCATCGAACGTCTGGTGCTCGAACTGCTCAACCGCCAACAAGATCTCCAAATGCAGTCCCTGCTGGAACCGCTGGGCCCTATCAAACTCGGTCGCCACCAAGGTGGGGGCAAACCTACTAGGTCTAGAAAACTCCGATGCATAACTGTCGACTGTTCTGCCTCCTTGCTTCAAGTTGGTAAATCTGGTCTGCAGGTCGTACCGAGCCACCGCATCAAAGTACTTCGTCTGGAATCTCTTCCTAAATACTGCCCAAGCAATGGGTGCCACTAATCCCATGGCCTGCGCCGCCCACCAATTGCGATCTAAATCCAACAACTGCAGGCGTACCACCGCCACCTTCTCATTCTCAGGTGTCCTGGCTGCTTCCAGAACCACCTCGGTATCCTGAAGCCATGCATCCGCGGCAACCGCATCCTCGCTGCCGTCGATGAAAGGAGGGTTCAATCGCTTAAAACTGTTGGCCGCCTGGTTCCCTGGATGTCCGCCTCGGGTCAAAGCATCTTGAACTGTCTGGTAGGTTTGTACGGAGAAGGGGGCATAATCACGTACTCTACTAACAGTTTCTCCTTACCCGTTTTTAACATGTGAGTGATACGAGAACAGTATAAAGCATGATGGATACTCGGAGCAGTATAAGGCATGTGAAACATGAAGAGATATGACTTGCAATTATCCAGAAAGCAGTATTTTAACATAATTTAATCACTGTTTATTATTTATACGTAGTAAATAAGCTTGTAGGGGTACTTGCCTTGAGTAAAGCAAGAGTAATAATATGAAGGTACAGATGTCCGGTGTCCTGTCAAAATGATATACAACTCAGCCTCTAAGTTATGATTAAGATTACACTAGTGTTGTGACACGACTCCTAATAGGACACTAGCTATGTGAAGCTCTAGTAGTCCAAAGTGAGGTGTTACAACATCTAGACTAACAAGTAGGTCTCTACACTAAGGTAGGGTAAGGTCCCGATACTAAAATATCCCAAAAACACACAAAAACACACAAGTCAATATTAATTAATTAATTAATCAGACTGTACATTATGTTCCAATAATTATTAAGATAGTTATACAGTTTTATTTTATATGAAATAATATACCAAATTGATCCTTATTAATTATAGTAATTTAATATAAATTTTTTGGAATTTATGATCCAGTCTAAGTATTTATAAAAAATCAGAATACAAGTGTGCGTTGAAAATGAGTTCTGTTTTACTGTTTTTATAAAATACTAAAAGTACTTATTAAATGATGGAAAAATTATAATAAATTAGCTAAATTAACATAGTATTTAAATACAATTTTTTTCAAATTTTTACAGCACTTAAAAAATATATAAAAATTCAAAAACAGTAAGTAACAATTTCTGGAAAATAAATAATTAATTATTTACTATTTTGTCCATGTATTCGAAATTGAACCGAAGTCCAGATACAGGACCCGAAGCCGTGAATCAAGTCCAATATGACTTGACTAGACCCCGAATATGTGTAGGCTCACCTGAGTCCGATCAACCCATGCTAGGCTTGGACTCAGAGTGGTCGTTTGCACAAAGTACGTAAATCGTAAATAAATGCGAAATTTAAATACATGGAATTTAAATTGCAGAAATTGAAAGCGTACATATTACAATATAGACACTGTATTTATAAATACGTATTACAGTATAGGCACAATATTTATTTATATATTACAGTATAGGCACTGTATTTATATTGACATAAATTTAAATGACATAATTTAAATACATATTACAGTATAGGCACTGTATTTATATTGACATAAAAATAATATAAATTAAATGACTGAATTTAAATGACATAATTTAAATACATATTACAGTATAGGCACTGTATTTATATTGACATAAAAATAATATAAATTAAATGATTGAATTTAAATGACATAATTTAAATACATATTACAGTATAGGCACTGTATTTATATTGACATAAAAATAATATAAATTAAA
The DNA here is from genome assembly GCA_029216955.1 of Iris pallida. Classification (NCBI taxonomy): domain Eukaryota; kingdom Viridiplantae; phylum Streptophyta; class Magnoliopsida; order Asparagales; family Iridaceae; genus Iris; species Iris pallida. Next base: position 13,761,858 of record JANAVB010032220.1, read on the forward strand.
TGACTGAATTTAAATGACATAATTTAAATATATATACATATGTATTAAACATATATGTATATATATATACAAATATATACATATATATACAAAAATAATATTAATTAATTTAAATATGTAGAAATCAAATTTGGACAGAAAATCTATATTTCATAGTTTTTATATGGTATGTATATATGTATTTATACAATATATAATATTATATACATTATATATATATACAAATATATATGAAAACATATATACAAATATATATATAAATAATTATTAAGAAACAGAGAATAGGATTTTTGACAATATTTAAACAGTATTTACTGTTCACATATACTATACTGTCTTATACAGTATATACCAGGTCTCTGGAAAGGGGCTGACACACCTACGTGCGCTGGCCAGTAGGCAAGTTCGGCCATTTGTTAAGGTAGGCATTCGCAGAATTTTATTTCAAAGGAAAGAACCTGGGTCTCCTCCTTCGTGTCCCCGTGTCTCGTGGACGGGGCACGAAAATTCGTGTCGTGCTCGTGTCTCGAGCCTACTGACTCGTGTTTCTCGTGTCGAGACATTGGGATGTGATCCCCGTGTTATTCTCACCAGAGAGACACGTGTCTCATGTCTCCACGTCATGAAACTCCCCCGTGTCCGCGTGTCTTGCTTAGGGCTAGGTATTACTCTGTGTCCTGGTTTCGAGACGAGACGCAAATAGGGGCAAAATATTCATCGTGTTGAGACGAACACGCTCGTGTGTAGAAATTAGGTGATCGACTAAGAATTGGGGAAGAACGGTGCTGACCTAGGTTCGGCGGTGGTCGTCGACGGCGCTGCGGTGGTCGGCGACAAGAACGGACGGCGGCGCTGCATCCAGCTCGTCGAGCTCGACTCGACGGTGGTCTCGGCGGTTGACGGCGGCGTCGGGGTGATGAGGATGGGGTTCGTCGGAGTAAGGTGGCCGGCGGCGAAGCTGGTCAGCGGTGAAAACTCAGGTTACTGTTTACTGCACAGTAACAGGAATTTTTAACTATTAAAAAATGAGGATAAAATTAATAATAGATTTTAGGGTTTTTTACATTGGGATGAGAGCCTATTTATAGAAAAATAAAATTAGGGCAACTAACCATGGTAAATTACTAACTTGACCCTAGGATTTTACGGTAGCAGTTATTTAATTCCAAAAAATTCAAATAACGTCCAAACGACTCCAAACAAATCGCAGAAAAATTCTAAAATTAATAGAAAAATATTTAGAACCTAATGGAATCAATTTGGGGAAATTTTGGAATTGTTTTTCATTTATTAAAATTTTGAAAACAGGGGTTACAAATCTTCCCTCCTTAAAAAAATTCGTCCTCGAAATTTCCAAGGTGACAAGCAAAAGGCTACTCTCTCTCGGCTGGTGGATCGAACAGATAAGGGTACTTCTCCCTCATGTCCGACTCCCGCTCCCAAGTGGACTCTATTGGTGAGTGTCTGCTCCATGCTACTCTGACTAAGGGGATGACCTTGTTCCTCAGCCTTTTCTCCCTGCGGTCTAATATCTCCACGGGCTGCTCTGCGACTCCAAGGCTCGGTTCGATCTCCAGCTCTGAATGATCCAGTACATGGCTGGGGTCGGGAACGTATCTCCTCAGCTAAGACACGTGGAAGACGTTGTGAACGCCCTCCAAGTTGGGTGGTAGATCAACTCTGTAGGCTACCTCCCCAATCCTGCCGAGTATCTCGAATGGACCAATGTACCTAGGGCTCAACTTGCCCCCTCGTCCGAATCGGATCGTCCCTCTGGTAGGTGATATCTTCACCAACACCATGTCTCCATCGACGAACTCTAATGGTCTGCGACTAGCGTCTGTCCAGTACTTCTGCCTGTCCTGAGTAACTCTGAGTCTGTCTCTGATCATCCGGACCTTCTCTGCCGCCTCAGCGATCATCTCTGGTCCGAACATAACTCTATCTCCGACGTTATCCCAAAAGAGTGGTGTACGACATCGCCGTCCATACAATGCCTCAAAAGGTGACATGCTGATGCTGGCTTGGTAGCTATTGTTGTATAAAAACTCTACCAAGTGAAGATGACTCTCCCATGATCCTCCGAAGTCTAATACGCAAGTCCTCAGCATGTCCTCGAGCGTCTGGATCGTCCTCTCCGACTGTTCGTCAGTCTGCGGGTGGTACGTCGTGCTGAATTTGAGTCGGCTGCCCAACTCCTCATGCAAGCTCCGCCAGTAGTGGGATGTGAATCTGCTGTCTCGATCCGATACAATGCTTACTGGCACTCTATGCAAACGAACTATCTGCTGCACATATAGCTCTGCCAACTTCTCGGTGGACAGCCCCACCTTGAAGGGTAAGAAGTGAGCACACTTCGTCAATCTGTCGACGATCACCCAGATGGCATCCTTCCCTCCTTGGGAACGAGGAAGTCCTGAAACGAAGTCCATAGTAATGTGTTCCCATTTCCACTCGGGAATGGGTAAAGGCTGCAATAGACCTGCATGGGCCACCACTAAAAATATGTCACGACCCGCTACCCAAATTGTTGGGCCAGGCCGAGCCATGTCCAGCCTACGCTTGGTAAAAGCGTAGTAAGCTGTTCTAGAAGATAGTCAGGATAGTACTAAGTGTGCTAAAGATTATATGTAAAGCATTTGAGATTGTTTGTCACAACACAACATTTATAGATGAAAGCAAATATGTTTTAAAGTTTAATACACTTCCAAAGTAATAACTGGAGACAAAGTCCAGTAACTAAATAAAAGTTGTAATAACTCTAAGTCTAAAGTCAACTGGCAAGTCTAAGCAAGGTTCCCCGCTAGGGCCTCTTCTGGAGCAAAGGCCAGGTCCTCAAAAGCAGCTCCATGAAAAGTATCGCAAAGCATTTCCTCCTCGGAAAGTACACCTACAACGTTATCCTGTCAGGATGGGAGCAAGTACTTGTACTACAAACATATAATACTGATCATGTGATGGAAAGAAATAAGATAACATAATCATGACATATCTTGATTTATCCAATTTTAGATACAATTTAACATGGCAATATATATTTGTTTTAAAGTTTTAAAACTGTAGCATGTACGTGATCGATCAATAGGTAGTAGGATGTACTGTGGTACATATCAATTTCTGAAGTGCACATACGTACACTTAACGGCATCGGTGTATATCCATACACAAATGCGGGATCAGACATACGACAAAGGTACATATAGAATGTAACAGTGCACGGTAAATACATACGGAGAAGGGGGGCATGATCACGTACTCTACTAACAGTTTCCCCTTACCCGTTTTTAACATATGAGTGATACGAGAACAGTATAAAGCATGATGGATACTCAGAGCAGTATAAGGCATACGAAACATGAAGAGATATGACTTGCAATTATCCAGAAAGCAGTATTTTAACATGATTTAATCACAGTATATTGTTTATACGCAGTAAATAAGCTTGTAGGGGTACTTGTCTTGAGTAAAGCAAGAGTAATAATATGAAGGTACAGATGTCCGGTGTCCTGTCAAAATAATATACAACTCAGCCTCTAAGTTATGATTAAGATTACACTAGTGTTGTGACACGGCTCCTAATAGGACACTAGCTATGTGAAGCTCTAGTAGTCCAAAGTGAGGTGTTACAACATCTAGACTAACAAGTAGGTCTCTACACTAAGGTAGGGTAAGGTCCCGATACTAAAATATCCCAAAAACACACAAAAACACACAAGTCAATATTAATTAATTAATTAATCAGACTGTACATTATGTTCCAATAATTATTAAGATAGTTATACAGTTTTATTTTATATGAAATAATATACCAAATTGATCCTTATTAATTATAGTAATTTAATATAAATTTTTTGGAATTTATGATCCAGTCTAAGTATTTATAAAAAATCAGAATACAAGTGTGCATTGAAAATGAGTTCTGTTTTACTGTTTTTATAAAATACTAAAAGTACTTATTAAATGATGGAAAAATTATAATAAATTAGCTAAATTAACATAGTATTTAAATACAATTTTTTTCAAATTTTTACAGCACTTAAAAAATATATAAAAATTCAAAAACAGTAAGTAACAATTTCTGGAAAATAAATAATTAATTATTTACTATTTTGTCCATGTATTCGAAATTGAACCGAAGTCCAGATACAGGACCCGAAGCTGTGAATCAAGTCCAATATGACTTGACTAGACTCCGAATATGTGTAGGCTCACCTGAGTCCGATCAACCCATGCTAGGCGTGGACTCAGAGTGGTCGTTTGCACAAAGTACGTAAATCGTAAATAAATACGAAATTTAAATACATGGAATTTAAATTGCAAAAATTGAAAGCGTACATATTACAATATAGACACTGTATTTATAAATACGTATTACAGTATAGGCACAATATTTATTTATATATTACAGTATAGGCACTGTATTTATATTGACATAAATTTAAATACATATTACAGTATAGGCACTGTATTTATATTGACATAAAAATAATATAAATTAAATGACTGAATTTAAATAACATAATTTAAATACATATTACAGTATAGACACTGTATTTATATTGACATAAAAATAATATAAATTAAATGACTGAATTTAAATGACATAATTTGTCACGCCCCAGAGCCAAAATACTGGAGAGCGGGGGTGGACATAGCCAGCTACGTATAATAAAATGGAATCCATCTCACTATACGGTCACAGCTGTCTAGAAATATGAGGGTTTATCTACAAGCCAACAGTCTCTTAAGGTCAGAAATTATCCTATTGTCTCAATCTCAACCAACTAATAATAGTTACAAGATATTAGACCACCAAATATACAATTGTAAGGCGTCCCAAACATTACATATCCAGATGATCATGAAGCTAGTCGTACAAAATGTAAGGTCTAGCAAGAGTTAAGTCATACATGATCAACTTCGAGTTGCCAATCATGTTCACAGCCCGTAGACAGACAGAAAGTAAAGTTGCAAACGAGCTAACACTTGCTCGGCGGCTAAACGCCTCAAAAGAATAATGTACAATAGAGTGGGAGAACAAAAAAAATCCACTCGTTGCCAGGATTCCCTCTAGTGGTCACCATCTGGCTGGAAAGCAGGTAGATCCTTTGCTGCTGCTCCGGTATCTGGCCATACAAAACCAGCTGGGTCAGACCCCTGAAAGAGCAAGTACCACAAAGGAGGCCATAAAATAAGAACTAAAGCCAGCAATTAGCACAATAATATAATTACATAATAAGAGATAGTAATTTAAGAAAAAGCATGATAGGAGAATATAAAAGACAATCTTGTACAAAATCGATAAAAGACAGAACATATGGAAAGCATGACAGGATGATATACGATGAGATAACCATGGGACTATTCAGATAACCAGGTTACAACCCGTAAACCAAACAAGGACCGAGGTTGTAACCCTTCGTCTGAACAGAACTTGGTTTCTTCCACCATTTATCGGCAAGGTAAATATAAGAAATCTGGTCATGCAATTATTCATGATATAGAATTAAGATAAAGCACGAGTAAGCGTGTCATGTCAGAAATCGTACAGGATCAGGACGAGACAAGGCTGGACTAGACCCCATCCATTCAATCACGGCCAAGCAATAAATACGGCTTGCTACTTTAACTAACTAGGGTTATCACAGGCCTAGTTACTAGCAAGATGCAATGAAAATTCCAAGTCCGGTTACCTGTTTGTTACTACCTGAGTGGTCCCAGCAAGAAAAGGAAAAGATAGCAAGATATAGCAGACACACTGTAGTAAGATACATGTGTCCTAAGGTACCACACTCGACGGCGGGCTGGAAGTGCGCTCATCTCGACGGATAGCAACAAATCCCAAGTATATATATATAAGGCCGGGACCAAAGGGGCAACAGGTAACTGAGAAATTCTTCATGAACTATTTGATTAATCTAGTCATTAATCCTAGCCATATTCAGTATGAATTCCTGACCGTGGGAAACCAGGGATTCATGCCCTAGACATGATGCAAGACAAGACAGGTTCATTTGTACAAACACATTCACCCACGGTGTCCAGGCCATTTATTCTTATCAAGTCGTATTAGCCGTCGCAACAGCATTAAGTGAAATCATGTCAAGGTACTTGTCAGGAGTGCGCCACGACGGACCACTATCATGTCAGGTTGGTCATGTCAGGAGTGCACCACTACGGGTCACTGTCGTGTTATGATAGTTCTTTGTCATACCATGCCATGTACAATAGTCATTCCAAACATATTAAGTAAAATCAAGTTCATGACAAAAGGCATAAGGATATAAAATGGACGTAAAATATCTAATAAAATATCAATATACAGGACTATAGAAGAGCCAAGCTTAAAGAAATAAGACCAAAACTCCAAGAGCCAATGAGTTAAGCAAGGGGTCAGGGGAGCAGCGTACGCATAAAAACACGCACGCAGAGGGGCTGTGTACGCACAAAAGTCACGCACGCAGGAGAGCTGCGTACGAGAAAAGTCACGCACGCAAGAGAGCTGCATACGTGAAAAGTCACGCACGCATGAGAGGAAAAGTCACGCACGCAAGAGAGCTGCATACGTGAAAAGTCACGCATGCAGGAGAGCTGCATACGTGAAAAGTCACGCACGCAGGAGAGGAAAAGTCACGCACGCAGGAGAGCTGCATACGTGTCAACCCCTGATTTTTCAAAAATTATTAAACTAGTGTTAATTAATTATTAAATGTCATTATTGGTTTTAAAATTAATTAATATGTTTTTTAGGAATTTTCTATAATTTTAAATAAGTTTTTTTATATAAAAATATCACTTTGCAAATTATTTGAAATTAATTAAATAGGTTTTGCAATTTTTAGATTTGTTTTTATATCAGTTTGTAATTTAGAAAATATTTTAATTAGAAAATGCAAATTTTGTTTTGCATTCTCTCACAAATAATTCGTTAGTGTAAAAACCTATTTCCTAAGGGCCTAATTGTAATCTACCCAAACCCCCCCCGACCAACTCTCTCTCTCCTCCAGCTCACTCACCCACCCCCGTTGACCCAGCGGGCTGACCCGACCGACTCACCGCCCTGCCCCCGCCGAATCCGGCTGCCCGACCGCCTCGAAAACCACCTATAAATATCACCCGCTCTCACCCTACCGGAACCCTAGCTCTGGATAGACCCAAGCGCCGCCCCTACGACGCACGCCACCACCTACCACCACCGTCACAAGGTTCGTCGTAGTGAGGCGAACACGTCGCCACCGGAGCGCCCTGACCCGGACGTCTCCTCCGCCCGTCAGCACCATCGAACCCCCCTACGACGGCCGGACACGTAAGTTGCAAGTGTCACGACGTGTCGTGCGTGTCTCGTGTTGGGTCGAAAAGTGTTCGTCGTGTCCTGGCGAACACGAACGCAGACGAGGACACACGAAACTCGTGTCGTACGTGTCGTGCTAAGCGAAGACACGTTGATACCTGTGTCCTTAACTGTCAGGACACAGGATGGTTTTTATATTTTTTTATATGTTAATTAATTCGAAACTAAATATAACTAACCTAAAACCTATTCCTAACACAGCGGGCCGCTGGCCCACTGGCCAGCGCGCAGTGATCAAAACACCCCCCCTTCCTGAGGACAGGGTTCGAGCCCCCCCTCCTTTCTGTCTTCTTTTCTTTTCTGTTTCTTTTCTTTTTCTTTTTATTTTTCAGTTTTATATATATATTTATATATATATGTATATATATATATTAGTATATATATATATATGTGTATATACTGCTTTTGACAGTATTTTATATATATGTATATATTTTATAGTTAGTAAATTTTATATAAATATGTTTGTATTTATATATATATATTCATATATGTATGTATTATGTATATATGTATATATTTTCATGTATATATATATATATATTAATATATATATACACTTTATTGTTAAGTATTTTCCTATATATGTATATATATTTATACATATATATATATATATATATATATATATATATATATATATATATATATATATATATATATATATATATACCTTATAAATTAAGTATTTTTTCTTACATATATATATATGTACTTTTAAAACATATGTAGGTATATTTTCTATATGCATAACTTTACCTTATTAAGATAATAATATTTATTTTGTCTATTACCAAATTATATTTTTATTGTATTTAAATTACTGCAACCATTTGGTGTCCAAGTCTAGCATGGGTATTTGGGCCCAAATGTGTTTTCACATATTCAAGACCTGTACAAGTCATATTGGACTTGATTCCTGGCCTTGGATCCTGTATTTGAACTTTGATTCAAATTATATACGTGGACAAAATACGCAGATAATTAATTATTGTGTGCATTGCTGTTTTTGATTTTCTAAAATACTTAAAGTATTGCTAAAATTATGGAAAAATAGTTTTTAGATACTATGTTAAGTTAGCTAATTTAGTATAAATTTTGTAGTATTTAATTTACTGTTTTGCCACTAGTTTGGCATGTGAAACCAAAACCCACTTTCTCTATACTTAGGAAAACTGATTTTTATAAAATACTTGTACTGGTTAATAAATTCCAGAAAAATTATAATAAATTTCTATGATTAACAAGGATCACTTTAGTACTTTACTTTAAGAAAAACTAGGCTTTTTGCCTATCTCTAAAATTGTTAGAACACAATGATCTTTTGATTTATTTATTGATTAATTACGACTTGTAGCTTTTTGTGTTATTTGGAGTTTTAGTCGTGTTAAACCCCATCCCTCACTAGTGTAAAGACCCTAGAAAGTTAGTTAACATAGTGTGTCACCCCACATTGGTCTCCTATGCCAAGTCATCATTTTGGCTAGGTGCCCAGTCACAAGTCGTGTTTTACCAATTAGTGTCCTAGTATTTTAGCTTAGTGTAAAACTAAGTTGTTGTATTTACTTCTACAGCGACGAGTTATTGGACATCCATAGCACTGTTATCGCAGCTTATTTTGTTTTGCTTTGCTAGAGACAAGTACTTTCTACGAACTTTACATATTGTCACATAAAATGAACTGCAAACCCCACCATGTTGAATGCTGATCCTTGGGGTAGCAAGTTAGATCTCTACATGTTGTACTTTCAGTTACTACCATGCTTAGAACAGTCTTGATGTATCTCTCACATGATTAGAATATGGGTTATGGGGAAACTGTTAGTAGTGTACGTGATTATGCCCCCTTCTCCCGTACGTATGTACCGAGCAAGGTCGACATTTTATATGTATACCTTGTCGTAGGCTTTATCTCAACGCGAATTTGTACGTATGTATATCTGTCGCCGTTTCACTTGTACGAAAGTACATTTTATTATGTGCCCCCAGCACATTGTACATCTATTGACCGATCACGTACCTGCTACAGTTTTAAACATTTCATATACATCTGTCTCTATGACATATGTGTCCTTGCCATGATAGACTGTGTGATGCCATGCTTTCCAGTTATTTCCTCTCATGTTCATTTCCATGTTTCATATGCTAGTTTGCTAGATTTAGTACTTGCTCCCGTCCTGACAGGATAACGTTGTAGGTGTCCTTACTGAGGAGGAGTTACTCTGCGACTCATACTATGGAGTTACTGCCGAGGACCCGGCTCTGCTTTACGAGGATGTTCCTGCAGGGAACCTCGCCTAGTTGTCTTTTGTTTACTTAGACTTTTGAGAGTAGACATGTATTAGACTATATCATTTTGTAACTGGACATGTATCCAGTTTTACATTTCAGATTACTTGTACTTGGATATTTTACTATATACGACGACTTTTGTGTTTGGAGCATTTATGATTCTTCTTCACTTATAGAACTGTTAGCACATTTAGTCTTATCCTGTTGTCTTTAGAACAGCTTACTACGTTTTATCTCAACGTAGGCTGGACATGACTCGGCCTGGCCCAACAATTTGGGTAGCGGGTCGTGACAATACGTGAAAAGTCACGCACGCAGGAGAGGAAAAGTCACGCACGTAGGAGAGCTGCATACGTGAAAAGTCACGCACGCAGGAGAGAAAAAGTCACGCACGCAAGAGAGCTGCATACGTGAAAAGTCACGCACGCAGAAAGTCACGCACGCAGGAGAGCTGCATACGTGAAAAGTCACGCACGCAAGAGAGCTGCATACGTGAAAAGTCACGCAAGCAGGAGAGGAGCGTACGTGCAAAAGCACGCAAGCCAGAGAGCTGCGTACGTGCAAAAGCACGCAAGCAGAGAGCTGCGTACGCGTAAAAACACGCACGCAGGGTCTGGATCTTCTTCTCCATGGCTGAGAAGAAGCTCTCATGGCTCCAAAACTTCAAAACCTCATAACTTGGCCATCCGAACTCCAAATCCAGATTTCCAAAGTTCCAACCAGGGTGGAATGGAATTCTCTTCCACAAGGAAACATCAAAACTCATAAAAATCCAACCTAAATAGATCAAAACCATACAAAACCGAAAATAGGGAAAACCTAGATCTAGAACAATGGAGACTCCAAATCACAAAATGCTAAGTTCTAATGTTGATCACCATGTCCTAAACTAGCAAATGGACAAATAAAAGAGGGTTCTCATGTGGTGGCAAGATGCACTTGCCTATGGGTGTGGAGAGTTGTGTGGAGGAAGAAGAAGAAGAAGAAATTAATGGAGGAGGTAATGAAGAGAGAGAGTGTTAGGTGGGGATTATAAAGAGGGTGGGATGTGGTGTGTTGAGGGTGGAGCATAGGCTAAGGTGTTCCAATACATATTAAACCAAACCAAACCAACCCAACCCAAACCAATTAAAATCGAGCCATGACAAAACCCAAAATACGAGAAATATCGAAATTCCACAAGTTGAGAAAAATAAAAATACATGCCAAAATCCAGATACGAGTATAAATACGAAATACGGAAAATACGGAAAATGAGGGTGACATAATTTAAATACATATTACAGTATAGGCACTGTATTTATATTGACATAAAAATAATATAAATTAAATGACTGAATTTAAATAACATAATTTAAATACATATTACAGTATAGGCACTGTATTTATATTGACATAAAAATAATACAAATTAAATGACTGAATTTAAATGACAGAATTGAAATATATATACATATGTATTAAACATATATATGTATATATATATACAAATATATACATTTTTTTTATATATACAAATATATACATATATATACAAAAATAATATTAATTAATTTAAATATGTAGAAATCAAATTTGGACAGAAAATGTATATTTCATAGTTTTTATATGGTATGTATATATGTATTTATACAATATATAATATTATATACATTATATATATATATATACAGATATATATGAAAACATATATACAAATATATATATAAATAATTATTAAGAAACAGAGAATAGGACTTTTGACAATATTTAAATAGTATTTACTGTTCACATATACTATACTGTATATACCATATATATATATATATATATTCAACAATATATTCAACAATATATATATATATATATATATATATATATATATATATATATATATATATATATATATATATATATATATATTCAACAATATATATATATATATACACACAAAATATAACAAAATTCAACAAAAACAAAACTGCCATAAGCAGGGTTCGAACCCAGGTCTCTGGAAAGGGGCTGACACACCTACGCGCTCTGGCCAGTAGGCCAGTTGTAAAGATAGGCATTCGCAGGGTTTTATTTCAAAGCAAAGAACCTGGGTCTCCTCCTTCGTGTCCCCGTGTCTCGTGGATGGGGCACGAAAATTCGTGTCGTGCTCGTGTCTCGAGCCTACTGACTCGTGTTTCTCGTGTCGAGACATTGGGATGTGATCCCCGTGTTATTCTCACCAGAGAGACACGTGTCTCGTGTCTCCACGTCATGAAACTCCCCCGTGTCCGCGTGTCTTGCTTAGGGCTAGGTATTACTCTGTGTCCTGGTTTCGAGATGAGACGCAACTAGGGGCAAAATATTCGTCGTGTTGAGACGAACACGCTCTTGTGTAGAAATTAGGTGATCGACTAAGAATTGGGGAAGAACGGTGCTGACCTAGGTTCGGCGGTGGTCGTCGACGGCGCTGCGTTGGTCGGCGACAAGAACGGACGGCGGCGCTGCATCCAGCTCGTCGAGCTCGACTCGACGGTGGTCTCGGCGGTTGACGGCGGCAACAGTAACTCAGGTTACTGTTCACTGCGCAGTAACAGGAATTTTTAACTATTAAAAATGAGGATAAAATTAATAATAGATTTTAGGATTTTTTACATTGGGATGAGAGCCTATTTATAGAAAAATAAAATTAGGACAACTAACCTTGGTAAATTACTAACTTGACCCTAGGATTTTACGGTAGCAGTTATTTAATTCCAAAAAATTCAAATGACGTCCAAACGACTCCAAACAAATCGCAGAAAAATTCTAAAATTAATAGAAAAATATTTAGAACCTAATGGAATCAATTTGGGGCAAATTTGGAATTGTTTTTCATTTATTAAAATTTTGAAAACCGGGGTTACATTTTGTATTACTGTAATTAAAATCGATCATTGCATCGTATCAATAGGTGATTTTGTACATTAGTTACAACTGCTACTTAGTTAAAGTTCAAGTGCTACTTAGTTGTGTCTCTCATTTATTTGTCAATTACTGTATTTCAGTTCTAGTTAGTTTTATGTGATTCTCTGATAGTTCTCTCATTCATTTTCAACCGCTCTCCCCTGTGAATATTGATTTTACCAGATGGCACCCATGACCCGAGCAGCGGCACGTCGTTTGAGGGAAACACAAATTGCTGAGGTGGCTCCTCCTACTGTTAAGTAGGAAGTGGCACCGGTAGCTAGTGAGACCGGGAGTTTCATTCATCCAGCACCGGTAGCTAGTGAGACCGGGAGTTCTATTCATCCAGCACTTGCAATGGACTACATCTCTCCTGCCGCCGTCGATCCCACTTATTCGAGGTGGTTGCGTGATCGTATCACTGAGCGTTTGCGTGAGCTGCGTGGTTCTCATCAACTATTAGTACTTATTTGTATTGGACTATTTGTATTGGGTTATTTTTGTATTAGACTATTTGTATTGTACTACATATATGAATTAGTACTGTGTCAATCTCTGGATTGTATTGGGTTATTTTTGTATTAGACTATTCGTTTTATTTGGATGTTAATTTACCGGTGGTGTTGTTCCACCGAAGGGGTCGGCGAACCCAGGGATAAAATGTGCTTGTGTATTGTGTTTCAGATTAAATTGCAGGGAGAAAATAATTATGTGGAGAAAACTGTATACTGCAATTTATTTTTTTATTTTTTTCAAAATTTAGCGACGTCTACCGACGTTTACCGACGCTTTCCAACGGCATATAGCGTCGGTAGTTGTCGCTAAACTGGCATATATTTACAGGCTACCAACGTATAGCGACGTCAATTTCGTCGGTATGCGTCGGTAAACGTCGGTAGACGTCGCTAAATATCCCAGAATTTTACCTCATTTACCTAGGATATACCGACGTATAGCGACAACACAAAACGTCGGTACTATATACCGACGCATAGCAACATCAAAAATGTCGGTAATTTTTCCAGGGAATACCGACGTATAGCGACATCATAAACGTCGCTATTTCATCGACAAAACGACGGTAAACGTCGGTATATTATCGACGTATCTTTGCGTCGGTAAACGTCGGTATTGGCGACGATCAACGACGTCTTCCCAAACAGCGACTAAGGTTTCCGCGACAAGAGGAAGACGTCGCTAAATACGTCGCTACAATGGTTTAGCGACGTCTTTTGGCATTTTAGCGACGTCTTTAGGCGTCGCTAAACTGCCTTATTCTGGTAGTGACTCCAATCATTAAAATAACTTTCAAATGATAGTCTAAGAGCATTTAAAAATCAAGACCAAGAATCAGTATTCTCACCTTCGGCAACATCATAAGCAATAGGATACAATTGATAATTAGGATCATGAGCACAAGCAATTGATACAATACCTTGATATTTGGATGAAAGAAAAGTGGCATCAGTGCTAATAACAGGTAAACAATTCCTTAAAAATCCATCAATGCATGCATTGAAGCAAATAAACATTCTCTCAAATTTGTTGTTTTCGAAAGTCTTAAGAAAACACCGACTACCTGGATTCGACTCCATAATTCTAAAACCATATTCCTCGAGGCCAGCATATGCCTCAACATAACTACCATTTATTTTACGTAATGCCATCTCCCGGGCTCTCCATGCTTTAGAGTATGTAATATGTATACGATTTTCCCTGAATATATCTTTCACAATTTGTGACGCACTGTAGGACTGATTATCTCTAATTAAATCAACTATTCTTGTCTTAACCCATGCAGCGGTAGCTAGTCGATGACGTCCTGACGTAAGTCCACACATACAAGAATGACGACTTTCTAGTGTACTAATTTTAACTATTTGTCCTTTTCCTATGGATTTGGCATATACTCTCCAATTATAATTCTGTTGATCACAAGTAAATATAATTCCACGAGAATTATTCATAGCACTAGCTGAACAACTAAAATTATGCTGAATTGCTAAACTACTTAACAAAACTTCTAAATTTTGAACGGCTGTCGAATGTTTGTCCTATAAATAACTCAGGAGTGTTAGAATTTTCATTATCATCATCATCTATCTCGTAATCAGTATTTTCAATTAAATTATCACTATGTTCATTGTCATCATCATCATCATCATCATCATCTAGTAAGGGAGCAATTGTCTAAGAAGAAGAACTAGCACCCGTGTTAACATGTTGATAATTAGAAACAAATTCATCATTAGTTGTATTAGCAAATGATAATACTTGAGTAACATATAAACTAATATACGGTGATTGCGAATTAATCTCAAGAATAAAATTTCATGCATCTTCACCATCTATCAATAAACATGTGGAACCAAATACAGACTTTAAAATAAATTGATAATTAATAAAAAAATGCGCTGAAATTAAATTGCGTAAATTTTCTAAAGTAATATGGGGATAAGTTGTAAAAAATTGGATGTCACCTCCTTCGTAAGTTAACCCATTTACTCTACCACCATGTGAGCATACTATTTTAATATTATGATCCATGAGAAAGAAGAAGTAGTTTGAGAATGTTTAGCTAATAGAGAACGAGAGCTTGTAAGAGGGAGAGACTAGCTTCCGTGAGGAGTTGGAGCTTCCAAGCTTTAGAGAAGTGCTTCTGTGAGAGAGAGGAGAAAGTAATGTGTTTGTGTCGAGAGAGAGAGAGAGAGAGTTCAGCATTACAATAAATAGGAAGATAAAAGAGACGTTGAAATGTAGCCGTTGGAAGAAAAGAAAAGAGACGTTGAGAAGTAGCCGTTGAACCTTCGCGCGTGTTGAGCGCCAACAACGATGGCGCGTTGCCTATCCCGTGGAAGTGCACCAGACAGCAAGCAGCACGTAACAACCACCAGCAAGCAGCACGCGCCATGGGGCTTGCCCCCCCCCTCCCCCCCGCGCACCATGAGCAATGGAGCTCCCCCCCCCCGCGCCATGAGCATTGGAGCTCCCCCCCACGCGCCAGCAGCTTCCCCCCCCCCGCGCGCCGTTGATGGTGGCGCGTTCCCCTGACCCCCTCCACCATTGTACCAACGCGCCATGGAAATTGTCGTTTCAATACCCAAAATAAAATTTTCCTAAACTTCTTACTTTTTTTATAATTTTAGTAAAATTCTTTACCCTATATGAAAATTTCTGTAATTTTGATCATTGGTTTGACACGTGACAGCCTTTGAGCGGAAGGATTGTAATGTCCCAAATTCGTGATACGTATTTAGTATACGTATACGTGTTTTGGACCCATATTTTTTTATTTAGTCATGATTAGTTATCTTGGTTTATTTTACATTGGCTTGGTTTTAATTAGCATTGATAGTTCAATTGGTTTTAATGGTTCATTGGTTTATTTTGGATTAGTGAGGCTGGGTTTATTTCATGGTTCATTTGGTTTAAATTGCTAGAGAGAGAGTTTATTGGCCTTGACTTGGTTCACCTTGGTTTATTTTGGTTTGGTCTATTTTGGTTTAACATGGAGAACCCCACCCTATTATAAATATCAACTTCTCTCTCTCTCCTTATTATTTTCTTCATCTTCTTCCTCAAGCTTCTTCCTCTCCACCACCACCACCAACCTAGGCAAGTGCATCTTGCTATCACTTGAGGGCTACATTTTATTTGTCTATTAGTTTTATTAGCTCATTTTGAGCAACATTAGAACTTGGATTTTTTCCATTTGGAGCTTAGAATTTTGTAAATCTAGGTTTGAAGTATTTTCGAATTTTGGTGGATTTGATCTATGAAACTTGTTTATTTTCATGTTTTGATTGTTCTATGTGGAAGAGAATTGAATTTTACACAATTTAGACCCTTGCAAAGTTGGATTTGGACTTGTTTTGACCTAGTTGTGGTCCTTGGAATTTCTGAGTTCCATGGTTTTTTTCTCTCGGTTTGGGGAAGAAGACCCTTGTTCCCGAGCGCAATCCAGTCCAGCGCTCTTTAGCGCTGGCGCAAACCAGTTAGCCCAGCACTCTTTAGTGCTGGCGCAATCTAGCCTCGCGCAGCTCGTTTTGGTGCAATCCAGCCAGCGCAGCTCGCCCTGGCGCAATCCATTCTCTGCGCAATCCGCTGTGTGCGCAATCCAGTGTGTGCGCAATCCGATCCCTGCGCAACCCGACTCAGCGCGGCTCAGCTCTTGCGCAGTTCATCTTCTGCGCAATCTGACCTAGCGCAATCCATTTCCCTGCGCGCTTGACCCAGCGCAGTCCAGCCCCTGCGCGATCCAACTCTCGCGCAGTTCATCCCTTGCGCACTCTAACCCCTGCGCAATCCATTGTCCATGTTGATTTTGTTTTAATCCTCTAGGCTTGGCTTCTCTTCTATGGATTGGAGTTTTGAGATCTTGTTTCACATGACACGACTGCTTGACCCAACACGACCTGGCACGATTTTTGATGAATTGCTTATGACTAATATGGTTTCTGATTTCTGTGATTTATGATCCGGGTACTTTCTGATCTTCTTGATAGTGACCCGATGGGATGCACACTTGACTTGTAACCGATGATTCATATTAGTCCTGTATATGGATATTTTATTAGATATTTTACGTCCATTTTATATCCTTACGCCTTTGTCATGAACTTGATAATCACGAATTTATTTAATATGTTTGGAATGATAACTTGACATGATTGGCTTGACATGATAGACTTGATATGACAACCTGACTTGATGATGACCCGTAGTGGTGCGCTCTCGACCAGTAACCTGACATGACATGATAGTGGCCCGTCGTGGCGCACTCCTGACTAGTATACTTGACCGGATAACCTGACATGTTATATCTCGATAAGCCGTTGCGGCGGCTACTTGACATGACATGACCTGTATAATGACTTGACACCGTGGACGATTGTGCTTGTATAAATGAACCAGTCTTGTCTCGCATCATTTCTAGGGCATGGACCCCTGAGTACCACGGTCAGGGGTACATATTGAAATAAACTAAGGTTAATAACTAGAATAATTTACTAGTCATGAAGAGATGTTCTCCAGTTACAGGCGACCCCGTTATTCCGGCCGCAAATATTTGGACTTGTAGCCTGCCGACGAGTAGGGCACATTTCCAGCCCACTGTCATGTGGGGCACTCTCGATTGTCACTTTAATGATTGAACTCTATTGTCTTGCACTCTCCCTCCATTGACACTTTAATGATTGAACTCTCTGGATTGTCACTATAATGATTGCCTGGATAACCTGGGTAGCTGCAGGGCCTGTGACTACTTGGAGCATCTCATTGCATCTTGCTAGTAACTAGGATTGTGATAACCCTAGTTAGTTAATTTAGAAAGCCGTAGACAATGATTGACCGTGATTGATTGGATGGAGTCTAGTCCAGTTTAGTATTGTCTAGAAGTGATCGATTGCAAGATTGTACCAGCATGATTGAATGATTGTCACTCCAGATTGTCACTATAATGCTTGAACACTATTGTCACTCCAGATTGTACTATCCTGATTGTACCCTTCATTGTCACTTTCATCATTGTCTTCTTTTCATATATATTGTCCAGCTATATTTTATTTAACATGATGCTTCTCTTAATTATTTTTTCTGATTGGGACAAGTGCATTGGTAGTGCTCGAACCCCAATCTGTGTTACTTATTGTTTTCTTACGTGTTGAATGCTAATGATTTGTTGGTTTTAGTCCTAAGTGAAGCCTCCTTTGTGGCACTTGCTCTTTCTGGGGTCTGACCCAGCTGGTTTTGTATGGCCAGATACCGGAGCAGCACCAAAGGATCTCCCTGCTTTCCAGCCCGATGGTGGTCACCAGGCGTAACCAGGGCATCGAGTGGGTTTCTTTTGTTCTCCCACTGTAATATTATAAATTATTCTTTTGAGGCGTTTAGCCGACGAGCAAGTGTTAGCTCGATTGTACTTACTTACTGTCTGCCTACGGGCTGTAACATGATTGACAAGCCCCGGGGGTTGATCATGTATGACTGAACTCTTGCTAGTCCTCACATTTTGTAACGACTAGCTTCATGATCATCTGGATATGTAATGTTTGGGACGCCTTACAATTGTATATTTGGAGATCTGACATCTTGTAATTATTATTAGTTGGTTGAGATTGAGACAATAGGCTATTTTATGACCTTAAGAGACTGATGGCTTGTAGATAAACCCTCACATATCTAGACAGCCGTGACCGTATGATGAGATGGATTCTATTTCATCATACGTAGCTGGCTATGTCCGCCCCCGCTCTCCAGTATTCTGGTTCTGGGGCGTGACAAGGATGAACATCTATATTAGTTTTGATGGACAAACAAAAATGTACTATTTTCTTTTTGTTGCAATTGGTATTATCCTATGTTGTACTGGGTACTGGGTGAGGTGATGCGACAAACCACCCGTCTCGCCTAGGCGTCCGCTGCTCTTGAATCAAAAAATTATGTAATTATGTATATAATAAATATGGAGTATGACTAATAAGTAATAAACATTATGCAATAAGCATAAAAGTAATATAAGAAACAAAAAAAAAATGAAATAACCAATGTTCAACATCAAGTAAAGATAGTAAACATAATTGGGTGGCCCTAGACGACCTTAGGGGGGATTTTTTTTCCTGTGCGACCCTAGATGGACGCCTAGGCGCACCTAGGCGTACATTGCCTCATCCAGGAAATTTTTTTTCCATGTCGAGGCAAGTCCTCTCCAACCTGCCTGCCTAGACGCACTTAGACGTCGCCTGTGATAATATAGGTATTATCATAAATGATAGTGTTGTTATCATTAAATGATAGTGCAAATCCAATGCTTGGCATATGATATTACATTGGTAGAAAGTTTTGTTACATGTTAGATACAAATTTGTTTGTTAGAGATCTCCTGACATTGAAGGAAGGAATCACATAGTAGCATAATTTGATTTTGAGGAAATTTTGCATTATGAAGATACCCATTCCTCTACTAAATTTAGAGGAGGAGGACAAGGAAGGCTACAAGGAGTTGCTCTAGTCTTAGCATTCTCCACTACAATCACATGCCATGTCTCTTGTTTTGTCTGAAAAAGGAAGGTAGTGCTGCTGCATTGGTATCTCTCTGGCACAATATCTGTCATTCTGATTTTTAATAGGGTTTGTTCATTCTCATCAACCCAAAAAAAGGCTAAACTAAGAAGGCTAGTTTTTCATTTTAAAGGAATAGAGTAAGATCAAGGTTACTAGCAATAGTATACATAACAATAAAAGAATGAGATGCCACTCTAATTTGGTAACTTAAATTGTTCCATATCTTTGTTGACTGGACGATTGAACCGGTCAACTCCTGGATACTCACTGTTTTTGGAATTTTGAACCAATTTAACTCGGATTGTCGACTTTTATTTTGAATTTTATATGCAATCAGAATTAATATGTGCTTATTGACTAAGTATACTACAATAAACATATACAACTTTTAAGTAGTATATATGTAGTCGTGTTAATGCAAAATTATAAGTCTACATAATTAGTTGAATCCGAATTAATTTGCTGGTTGGATCGATTTGGCCTAATCCTTGGTCCGATTTTTTAGAAGATTGGTCACACTATCATAATTGTCTCCCCTCTTTCACCATATTTTAAATGATTGTATATATATATATATATATATATATATATATATATATATATATATATATATATATATATATATATATATGTATATATATTTGGAACCAGGTAAATTATTTCTGGAATCGCTCCCACTGGGATTCGAACTCCTGACCACGCGGGCCGCATGCATCTCTCTTAACCAGTAGGCTAGAGGTAGAGAGAGTGTGTGTGTGACTGTCACATGTGCCACACAGGTCACATGGAAAGAAAGAAATAAAAATTGTGATGTGGCGTGCAGCATCCATCACTCATTTAGGCTTTTTCTAAGGGCACTATCATTTTTACTTGGGGCTAGCCCTTACTTGGGGGCAACCCAAGAAGGTGAAACTTTTGCTGGGGGCTGCCCACAAGTTGCTTGGGGCTAGTCCACCCCCCAAAAATTAGGGTTTTTCCATTCCTCCACCGTCGATGATGGCCGCCGCGTCCGACTCCTCCTCCCTCCTCCTCTCGTCGCAGCTCGCCTTCAACCTCCTCCTGTCGGTGCTCCTCGTGAAGCTTCACCCATGACGCCTCCGTCTCCATCTCCCTCTCCTCCGTCGCCGTCTCCGCCCCCTCCTCCGTCGACCCCTCCCTCCTCGGCTTTTTCCTCCTCTCCGACGACAACCTCCTCCAAGCCATCTACCAATCCGAGCTCCAGCAACAGGACCAAAATCCTAACCTTAGCTGCGTCCTCTCCTCCACCTACGTCCGCCTCCTCTTCACCTTCCGCGACCTCTCCCCCTCCTCCTCCTTCAACCGCACCTTCCCCGTCGACCTCCCCGACGAGTACTCCCTCTTCTTCGCCAACTGCGCCCCCTCCTCCGCCGCCGTCACCATGTCCGTCCACACCGAGATGTACAACTCACGCCCCGACGGCTCCCGCGACCCCCACTCTCTTCTTCGTCTTCTTCCTTCGTCATTCCTTTGCATTTTTTTGGATACTCACGTCCCGACGGCTTGTTGGCCATCGGAGAAAAAAAATAGGACTGCCAACTTAGTTGTAATCCTACTTGCTGGAAAAATTTGGACTAGTCCCAAGTAAAAAAAATGATGACACAAACTTGTAATTTTTTTGAATATTTTTTAGGCCATCCCAAGTAAAAGTGATAGTGCTCTTAGAAAAAGTCCGAGTTTAATAACCTAACACCATATTAAAACCCTTTGCTTGCTTTCAAGAAAGAAAAAAAAAGTGTGGGGAGTGAGCGACAAGAACAAGAAAAAACCAACCAAACATACCACCTCTTTCTTATCACTAGATTTATGGATAATAAAGAAGGACAAGAGCTTTTCTTAGTCCATCTCTAATGGCGATTTCTAAAAGGGAGTTGCAATTGCCAAGGACACTTTTATAACATTCAAGGATTTTCAAGATGAATTACTAAAATTATCCTTGATTCATAAGAGAAACTATAAATTTTATTTTTAAAATTGTAATAAATTGAGGATAGCATTGGTAATCTACCTTGAAAATCTTTGGATATTGTAAAGGGTTCCTTGGCAATTACAATTCCCTTTCTAAAATTGAATTTTTATTCTATTTGGCATTGTACATATTTGGTTCACAGAATCATGACATTAGGAAAGGAAAATAATTTTTTTTCCCTATGTTTGGATGCCAAAGAAAATGTTTGAGAAAGAAAACTGATTTTCAAGGGAAAGAAAATTTGGAGAAAAAGTGGTTCCCCCCACCCACCTAGGGATACACTTTTCCACTCTAGAGATTCACTTTTTCTCTCAATTTTCTTGGCCTTTCCAAACACTGAAAAAAAGGGATAGAAATTATAATTTTCTAAAGGAAAGAAAATGGACAAGGAATTGATTTCCTTTCCTTTTCGCAAACCAAACGAGGTCAATTGAAAGAGTTTCTATATAGAAATTGTACATACAAAAAATATATTCTCAATTGTTCTCCATTTCTATCATATGTGTTATAAAATTAAAGGATCAATTTAATGGTGTAGGATCCAATAATAACTGTCATAAGAGATGAAGAGTTTCTATGAGATGTCATGTAGAAACTCTCATAAAAACTATTCATCCTACATCACCGCCACTTAGAATGTAAATGATGATGAAAATTTCCATCGGGAGGTATTTTTTTTTACTAAAGTGTATTTCTACCATGAAAATAGGGGAGATAGAAATCCCGAGATGGCCTTACATTCGAATTAAGTATGTTCGCTATTCTTTATTCTATTTCTATACATGTTCTCCCATTCTTTTGATATGGACCAAGCCCAAAAATTAGAGTAACATGTTATTTTGTTAATTGTATTACTAAGGAAAAATATATTTTACCTCTTCATTTTGACATGGATGATAAAAGACTATTTTATGCCGGACATAAATTGTGTTATCCCGCATGAACCTAAAACAGATTTTGCGACGTAACCTCAAAATTGGTTCGGCTTGTCGGTGAAGCATTCGGATCTAAAATAATCAAAATCGAATAAATCAAACCTTTAAAAATCCAAATTCGAAATCGACTCGGAATTAGCTATAACCGAAGTCGAACCGTATCGATAGTCGATTCGATTTGTTTGATTGGACTATGCTATTGTTTAATGGGCTTGACCCAAAATTAAAATTAAAATTAAATTATATTAAAAAGTAAAATATTTATAATACATTCGTTGTAGTTTGAGTTGGGCCGAAAATTGGATTAGTTGTTAAATTAATAAAATTATAATTTAAAACACATACATAAAATTGTTGTTTATAAAATATACACATTTTTAATCATAAAATATATATAAAATTGTTGAAATTTTGTATAATAGTGTAAGTCTTATTTGTTTCAGTTTTTGATCGAAATTTAAATTCGAAACCGAATAAAAAAATTAGTATTTTTAAAATCGAAATCAAACCAATTTTTCTAAACCTAGCCGAACCTCTTATTCTTAATGCTCTCACCCCTAGTTCTGTAGCATGATGTTGTTTTCTGCTCGACATTGTTTCGTTCTTCCTTTGCAAAATCTTGAAGTCTTTACCGACTTTGAATCCACACGTGTGGAAATAGTATATTAACTTCTCGATATCAAGTAGTCGAGCTGCTACAAATTGACAACCGGAGTTGTCAAACAATAATCAGTTAGTCCCTTGGCGAACAATCGATGGAAAAACACGAGTTCAGAAACAATTGTAAAGACAATGTTTCCAGCAACAACACCCTAAAGAAGGTGATGTTGTATTACGAGAATCTAAAAAGATTATTTCGTAATATTTCTCGAAGGCAACAGAACCGTATAACTTCTAAAGAGAAGCGACGGTATTCTCGAAGGCAACAGAACCGTGTAACTTCTAAAGAGAAGCGACGGTGTTCTCGAAGGCAACAGAAGAAGAAGAAAGCCTACTGGGGTGAAAGATCACCGGCGCTCAAAGCTATATCCGCCTTACGGACAAGCCTCCAGGAACCAGCAAGTTCGAAGAGAACTTTAGAACGCTCGCTGGCCAAAAGAATTAAAGCGCACAATGCGCCTTGCGACGAGCTGTCGTGCTAAGTGCAAAGTGCCATCAAAAAGCCACAAAAGCCCATTAGCCCGAGTCGCTAAGCCCCTTCGGGGCTTAGCTCCAATAGATTTAAATCTATTTTCATTTGGCCAAAAGTTGGTTTCTTATTCTCACCTCTATGTAAAATCCTCCCACATGGCACCCTCCATTGGGCCTCAACCCATGTGCATCTCTCTATTCCTTCATAAGTAATATATAGAGATACAACTTGGTGTGTTTTTCCGATGTGGGACTATCTTTTAACAATAGAATGTTGTGAACACACAACATGTAGAATAAAACACCAACATAATCAAGCTCTAAAATAGCAATAAACTACTAGAAATTGGTTGCCTACAAATGCTTGGATGGTAAAAATCACGGTTGCTCAAATTGAAATTCGACTCTCGTTGTCGCATTGCTTATAGGAACCAACAAGTTTGGTTGAACTTATGAAATGCTTTACTTAGACACTTGCGATAAAAAGAACGAAGCTTCTATAAATGGCTTGGACTCACACTGAGTCCAGAACTTCTTCTTCATTACTGTTACTACTCTTGTTTGAAGAATTTTGGGAAGATGATGAATTTTAGAATCTAACCTCTCTCCAAAGTGCACAACACTATTTAAGCGGAGCGAGCAAGTACATGCTGCTAAACAAATACAGCTAATGCAGCGAGCTCCATTCCGACGACCGTACGACATGTCCACATCGAACGGTTGACCAACCAAACGCTAAAGCAACAGTCGTATGACGCCTGAGCGCATAACGCACATAACTGTGCAGGAATGCGCCATCTCACATGCCATCAAAATGTCACTTGGCGTCAGTCGCCCATTCTAAGCACCCTTATTCAAGTCACTTAACTCCAAGGGATCTTCACAAAGAAATAATATGGCAAAAAAATAATATTTCTAATTGGATTTAAACCTTGTCCAGTAGAAAATTTTCCTACCTAACTAACCAGATGAACAAACACTCTTCATGTGTTTAAGTCAATAAATGACTGTCCCAAATATTGAAACAACACACTTAGAATTATCACACTGATGGACTGCTGACCAAATTCAAATATAACACCAAGGCCTCGTTTGGTTCACGGAAAGGAAAGAAAATCAATTTATTGTTCTTTTCCTTTCCTTGAAAAATTGCATATCCATCCATTTTTATTTCCAGTATTTAGAGAGGACAGAGAAATTATAAGGAAAAATGTCCTTGATTGGATCGGAAAACCACTTTTTCTCTCATTTTTCTTCCATATGGAAATCATTTTCCTTTCCTCGTACTTTTCTTTAACATCCAAACATAGAAAATGAATGACTTTTTTTTCATTTTCCAACCCCTATGATTCCGCCAACCAAACGAGGTCCAATAGTTTTTATGTTTTGTGTTCGAAAAAAAAAAAATTTCCATCACACTGAGGTTTTACATGCATTTTGTATATTAAAATGCCAAAAGTGCTTTGGCGATATGAAATCAAATTTAGCCCTTAATATAGTAAAATATTGACAAAAAGTTCCTGGGGGTGTAGCATGTTGGGTGCACCTGAGGGTTCTATGCGACTTCTGGGTTGCTCCCATTTGGGGGTTTCCCAGGGTTGTTTCCCTTTGTCCCGCCTATCCATTCTGAAAAATTCACGGGTTAGAAAATCAGGAAGACTATTTTCTTCACCTTTAATATATTCAATATCAAAATCAAATATTGCTAATTCAGCTTGCCATCTAGCAAATATTTGTTTTGATGCTAGATTTTTCACATCTTTCTCCAAGACTGTTTTTGCCGAACTACAATAAATTCTGAGCAAAATTTTTTGATTAAGCAGATCATCTTGGAACTTATGTATGCATTTAATAATAGAAAGAATTTCTTTTTTTTATTGGGAATAATTTATTTGGGTATCATTACATTTATCCGAGCAGAACCGAACTAAAACTTCCTTATTAATTTCAGGATTTTTCTGCTTTAAGATGCCACCATAGCCAATATCACTGGCATCTGTCCATACTATTTTAAACCATTCAGCATTAGCTAAATGTAAGTAAGGTAAATTCTTAACCTTCTGCTTTATTATCCTGACTGTCTTGGTATGCTCTTCAGTCCAAGCAGGAGGATTTTTTTAATCTTTGATACAAAATTTTTGTATCTTGAGCTATGTTTTATAAAATTCAGAAACATAATTCAACGCCCCAAGAAATCTTTGTAACTGTTTATTATCAGTTATTTCATCGGGGAACTTAGAAGCAAATTCAATGCTTCTGTCAATAAGAATTATTGTCTTATTTGCTATATTATGTCCCAAAAATCTTATCTCTGTTTGGAAGAATTTTATTTTTGGTGCTGATATTATCAGCCTATTCTTGATGACCAAGTGTTTGAAAATATTCAAGTGCTTGAAATGTTCATCAAGAGAATTCGAGAATATTAATATATCATCAATATATGACAATATAAATTCAGAATATTTAATGAATATTTTATTCGTTATGTTCTGAAATTCGGACGGAGCATTCTTCAATCCGAAAGGCATCACATTCCATTCATAATGCCCAAATGGTACAGTAAAGGCAGTTTTGTACCTATCCTTTTCAGCTATCTGGATTTGTCAGTAGCCTGATTTTAAATCAAATTTTGAAAATATTATTGCTCCTACAATTCTATTGAACAAATTCCTCTTATTTGGGATTGGATATCTTATCTATTTCAAAACCTTATTGAGAGGTTTGTAATTGATTACCAGTCTTGGATTTCTGAGGAATTCAAATGTTACTTCTTTACCTTTCTACTTCTTGTAGGCACCAACTGTTTATTATCAGTTATTTTATCGAAAAACTTAGAAGCAAATTCAATGCTTCTGTCAATAGGAATTATTGTCTTATTTGCTATATTATGTCCCAAAAATCTTATCTCAGTTTGGAACAATTTTATTTTTGGTGCTGATATTACCAGCCCATTCTTGATGACCAAGTGCTTGAAAATATTCAAGTGCTTGAAATGTTCATCAAGAGAATTCGAGAATATTAATATATCATCAATATATGACAATATAAATTCAGAATATTTAATGAATATTTCATTCATTATGTTCTGAAATTCGAACGGAGCATTCTTCAATCCGAAAGGCATCACATTCCATTCATAATGTCCAAATGGTACAGTAAAGGCAGTTTTGTATCTATCCTTTTCAGCTATCTGGATTTGCCAGTAGCCTGATTTTAAATCAAATTTTGAAAATATTCTTGCTCCTACAATTCTATTGAGCAAATCCCTCTTATTTGGGATTTGATATCTTATTCATTTCAAAACCTTATTGAGAGGTTTGTAATTGATTACCAGTCACCTCTCTCCCTCTCAGCATTATTCGTGATATAAAATGTTGTACAACTACATGGAGAGTAGGATTTTCTTATTAATTTTTTATCTATTAAATCCTGTATTTCTTTTTTACATATTTTCAAATATTGCTGGTTTCATCTGGCATGGTCTAGCCTTTGTAGGGATATCTTTCTCATTAAAGTTATCCACATAGGAAAGTGAAACAATATGTTGTTTTCTATCCCAAAAAGCATTAGGAAGATTACTACAGGTTTGTAGTTTAAATTGTTCTTCTACTTGCTTAATTTTATCTTAAATCTCTGGTTTATTCAATTGATCAGAGATTTGTATTTGCCTTATTTCCTCCCTGAGAAAATTGATTTGATTCTCTTTAAAATCAATTTCTCGTATTTCGTTCAATATTTTAATCATTAGATTTCTGAGGAATTCAAAGGTTACTTCTTTGACTTTATAGACAGTAGAAATGCCATAAGTATTGATATTTTTTATTGGCATAAGTTTTTCTAGGAAAGGAGTTCCCAGAATAACATGTTGTGTTATTTCTTTTACTACTATAAATTGCAATGGTATGACAACAGAATCTTTACAGATATTAACATCTGTAACCTTATACGGTGCCTACAACTGTGAGGCAAGAGGCCTCTATTTATAATACAACAACCAGTGTTCTAAAAATCGGCCTAGGCGCCGCCGTCGTCGCCGTCGTCGTCGCCGTCGTCGTCGCCTACACTTATTGTGGGAAGACTGTGTCTGATATGTGGAAATCCAGACCATCGGGTTACCACATGTCCCATGAATTCGAGGTCAGGAGGACCAGGGCAGCAGTTTCCTGCTCTGCCAGCCCCAGGGGCAGGCCAGTATCGAGGACCAGCGGTGGCAGTTAGGCCGTTGGCACAGCGTCCGCAGGCTCAGATGTTTCGACAGCAGGGACCGCCGATGCAGCAAAACCAGCATAGACCACCCCAGCATCATCAAGGCAGGGGCCAGCAGCAGCATCAGGCTAGGCCGCAGCATGGAAATCAGCAAGGAGGTCGAGGGCAGGCATTCACTCTGTCCTTGGAAGAGGCATTGGCATCGGGAGATGTTGTGGCAGGTAACATTCTCGTCGCCTCATATCCCGCAGTAGCATTGTTTGATTCGGGAGCATCCCATTCATTTATATCTGCACAATTTGCGACACGACTAGGAATGGAGTTCGAGGCATTGCCAGGGAGGTTGAATATACTCACTGGTAATGGGCTCGTAGGAGTTAGTAGAGTTATTTTAGCATGTAGCGTTGTAGTTTGCGGGCATTCTTTACCTGCCCGGTTGATAGAATTTCCTGTCGAAAATTTCGACGTTATCTTAGGCATGGACTGGCTGAAAGACAGTCATGCGACAATAGATTGTCGTAGAGGGAGTGTATCTTTTGATATTCCAGGCAGGGAGAGATTCACCTTAGTCAGATCAGAGACAACTCAACCAGAGCAGGGAATAGTAGCGGCAATGGAAGAAGTTCAGATCCCGAAGGTAGTTGAAGAATTTCTAGACGTATTTCCTGAAGAACTTCCAGGTCTACCACCAGTTAGAGATATTGAGTTCAGTATAGAATTGGCACCAGGAACTAAACCGATATCAGATCGGGTTTACAGAGTGGCGGATTCAGAGCAGGCCAAGGTATATCAGCATATTGAGGAACTGAAGGAGAAGAAGTTTATCCAAGCTAGTGTATCACCGTGGGCAGCACCAGTGGTACTTGTGGGGAAGAAGGATGGATCATCCAGGTTATGCATTGACTACAGGAAGCTTAACGCGGCAACAGTGAAGAACAAGTACCCACTACCCAGGATCGACGACTTATTTGATCAGTTGAGCAAAGCTAGAGTTTTCTCCAAGATAGATCTTCGTTCAGGGTACCATCAGGTGAGGGTTCGGAAGGAGGATATTCCCAAGACAGCATTCAGGTCGAAGTATGGGCATTATGAATTTTTAGTAATGTCGTTTGGTTTGACCAATGCTCCAGCAATATTCATGGATTTGATGAACCGCATCTTTATGCCATACTTAGACCAGTTTGTCGTTGTGTTTCTTGACGACATTCTCGTATACTCTGCTAGTGAAGAGGAGCATGAAGACCACCTCAGAAAAGTGTTACAGGTTCTGAGAGAGAACCAGTTGTATGCCAAGCTCAGCAAGTGTGAGTTCTGGACGGATCATATTTCATTTTTAGGTCACATCATATCAGGAGCTGGAGTAGCAGTAGATCCCAAGAAGATAGAAGCAGTAGAAAGTTGGCCAGTACCCAAGACCGTAGCAGACGTGCAGAGTTTCTTGGGATTGGCAGGATATTACAGAAGGTTTGTGTCAGACTTTGTAAGGCTTTCAGCACCCATGACCCGCTTGACCCGGATGGATGTACCATTCGTTTGGTCGGCAGAATGTCAGACATCATTCGAGACTTTGAAGCAGAAGTTGATATCAGCACCTATTCTTACATTGCCAGTTGGACCCGGAGATTTTACAGTATATTGTGATGCGTCAGGTAAAGGACTTGGATGTGTCCTTATGCAGCATGGGAAGGTGATAGCATATGCATCTAGGCAGCTTCGGGACCACGAGAAGAATTACCCAACTCATGATTTGGAGTTAGCGGCAGTAGTGTTTGCTCTGAAGCTATGGAGGCATTACTTATATGGTGACCGAGTGGAGATGTACACAGATCATAAAAGTCTGAAGTACATCTTTACTCAGAAGGAACTGAACATGAGGCAGAGAAGATGGCTGGAGTTGATTAAGGATTATGACGTAGAACTTCAGTATCATCCAGGCAAGGCTAATGTGGTAGCAGACGCTCTCAGCAGGAGAGGCGGCGCATTTATGTTGACAACACAGAAGCACATTTTAGAAGACCTTCAGGAGATGGGCATCGAAGTTATACTTCCTAGTGATGTAGGAGTTCTAGCAAGTCTGCAAGTTCAATCCGACTTAGTAGACAGGATCAAGGCAGCTCAGGCACAAGACCCAAGGATTCAGAAGCTTAGGACAGAATGTGAGTCAGGACTCAGGAAGGAGATGAGAATTCATGAAGATGGTACACTTAGGTTTGGATCGCGTCTATGTGTGCCTAATGGAGATATCAGACAGGAGGTTATGGCAGAAGCTCACAGTTCTTAATATTCTATTCACCCTGGGGGGACCAAGATGTACCAAGATATCAAGCAGCATTTCTGGTGGAACGGGATGAAGAGGGAGATAGCTAGATTTGTTTCCCGTTGCTTGGTATGTCAGCAAGTGAAGGCAGAACAGCAGAGGCCAGCTGGGTTATTGCAATCGCTTCCTATTCCGGAATGAAAATGGGAGCATATTACAATGGACTTTATGACCGGTTTACCGAGATCACCAAGTGGTAAGGACGCTATTTGGGTGATAGTGGGCCGACTTACGAAGGTAGCACACTTTCTTCCTTTCAGAGTAGGGCAATCTACAGAAAAGTTGGCAGAGTTATATATGCAACAGATAGTCAGGCAGCATGGAGTTCCTGTCAGTATTGTGTCGGATAGGGATACCCGCTTTACATCACATTTCTGGAAGAGTTTACATCATAGTCTGGGTACCAAGTTAAGATTTAGCACGGCCTACCATCCGCAGACGGATGGGCAATCAGAAAGAACGATTCAGACTTTAGAAGACGTGTTGCGAGCTTGCACTTTAGATTTTGGAGGATCTTGGGAGAGCCACCTGCACTTGGTCGAGTTTTCATATAATAATAGTTATCAAGCCAGTATCCAGATGGCGCCATTTGAAGCACTATATGGTAAGAAGTGCAGGTCACCGCTTGCATGGGATGATATCGGAGAGAGGAAGATGTTAGGCCCGGAAATGATTGTCCAAACGGTTGAAGTGGTTAAAGGAATTAGAGAGCGACTTCGTGTTGCGCAGGATCGACATCGTCGTTGGGCGGACCAGCATCGTAGGCCCCTAGAGTTTTCTGTTGGGGACCACGTATTCTTGCGGATCTCACCTACCCGTGGGGTCATTAGATTTGGCGTTCGCGAGAAATTGAGTCCGCGGTACGTAGGTCCATTTGTTATCCTTGATCGGATAGGCGATGTTGCTTATCGTTTATCCCTCCCACCTTCGTTACGAGAGGTGCATGACGTGTTTCATGTATCTCAATTACGTAGGTATGTATCGGACCCAAGCCATGTCCTCGATCACTCTGAGCTGGTTGTTGGTACCAACCTGTCTTACGAGGAACAGCCTGTGTCCATTTTGGACCGAAGAGAGAAGATACTCAAGAACCGAACAATTAGTCTTGTCCGTGTTGCTTGGGGTCATCACTCCTTGGGAGAGTCAACGTGGGAACGTGAGGATGATATCCGATCACGGTATCCACACTTATTTAACTCACAAGGTATATCTTTTTCTGTATACCTTGATTGTCCTGATTCCTCATGCTTATCACCTTATGGGTAGAATTGCTTGATATCGTAGATTCATGGATTTACATATATGTTACTTGCTATGGACGTTGTAAAATGATTGCTTGATTGAATTGCTTGTACTTAGATTGGTTTAGCCCCGATGTTTCTATCTTGCTTGAATTTGAAATTCCGAGGACGAAATTTTTTCAAGGTGGGTAGAGATGTCATTCCCCGTTTCCAGAATGCGTATTTTAATACGTATATTGCTTGAACGTAATTATTTAGTATTTATCATGTATCATCCTGTATTTAAATTTCTATAATTCATTATCTGTATTTATCATGTTTTATATTAATTAATTATCTGCTCTTTAAATTTTCATGTTAATTAATTAGTTGCTCTTTAATTTTCATGCTAATTAATTTCCTGCAATTATATTTTTCTGCTTTTTTACCTCTTTTGTCTTGCTTTCGGGTTGGCCTTGGATGAGCCCCCTTAAACCCGGCCCATTAGCTCCCACCTACCACCCCCTTTGCTATTTAAAACCACCCTCTCCATTCTCTCTCCTCATTACTCATTCTCACCATTACTTCTTCTTCCTCTCATCACTCTCCACCCACCAGCAGTAGCAGTAGGCAAGTGCAAACTTGCTTCTCCTTCATCCATTTTTGTGGATCATTACTCTTCCTCTCATGATCCTGAGAGAGTTTAGTGCTTGGCATTTTTGGTTTCTGTGGCTTGTTTCCTCTAGATCTAAGTTTGTGTATTTCGGCTGTTCATGGGTTTTTGTCCACCAACTTAGCGTGTATTTCTGGCACTGGAACGAAGGCTCCATAGGACTTGGAGTTCGGGAGATGTTGCACGCACACGTTCTTACGTGCTCGCGTAAAACATCAGCCCAGTCACGCACACGTTCTTACGTGTCAGCGTGTATTTTTAGTCACGCTAACGTTCTCAGGAGCGTGCGTGTATTTTTAGTCACGCTAACGTTCTCAGGAGCGTGTGTGTATTTTTAGTCACGCTAACGTTCTCAGGAGCGTGCGTGTATTTTTAGTCACGCTAACGTTCTCAGGAGCGTGCGTGTATTTTTAGTCACGCGCACGTCCTTACGTGTCAGCGTGTATTTTCAGTCACGCACACGCCTGTACGTGTCTGCGTGGATTTTGAGTCACGCTCACGTCTTTGCGTGCGTGCGTGGATTTTTAGTTACGATCACGCTGTACTTGCGTGCGTGACTTTTCATGCCACACTATGCGTGCGTAGATTTCTCATCACGCTCATACGCTCATGCTTGCCAGCGTGAATCATGCTTCACGCTCACGCTGTGCTTGCTTGTGTGACTTTTCACGCTCACGCTTGCCAGCGTGTATCATTTTTCACGCTCGCTGTTCACGCCCATTTTCCACGCTCACCCCAGCTAGACTTAGCGTGACTTGTTGGTCTTAAGCATAGACTTCTTGCGTGACTTTTGGCCTTAGCATAGACTTGTTGGCGTGACTCCCTGACCTGGGTGTTTTTATTTATTCCACAACCTATTCATTTAATGATGGCATGATAATTCTTCTATTATATCCTTACGCCTTTTTGCGTGAATTTCTTGATAAATCATGATATGTTAAATTTGTTAAAATGGATTGTTATGTAGAATGCGCCTTGTGTCCTGATTGATCCATGGATACCCAGTATGACTAGAACTTAACCCTGAGAGTTATAGACCCGACCCCATGTAATATTGATTGACTTTCATGCCTTGTCACCATTGATAATAATTGTGACATTGACTAATAATTGATCATGCGTTCCTAGTTGGAACTAAGAGACTGGCTAGTCGTCTTATTGAAATGAATGAATGAGACACGTTCATGTAATGAACTATTGTACTCGATTAGCCGATCCCGGATATTGGCATACAGGCACATGCAGGCTTCAAATTATGTATTTATTATTTAGTTATTTATTTATCTTACAAAAACAGCATGTGTACTTTATGGTCAAGGCATGATTACTCCGTGGTTAGATTTGATTGTTGCATCACGCTATGTAAAACCTACAACCTAGCCGCACGGGTATCGTTGTAGAGTTGCGCATATCGTACCCCGTACGAAAGTACTCATTTGAATGGCCATGATCCCTTGGGACTATTAAGTGCCCGACGGGTCGGCTGGTTCCCACAGATACTGTAAATCTGTCACACGGGCAGGGAACAGTATCTGCTTATATTATTGTACATGCTATAACGGCGGGCGTCCCGCTGGGACTCGTCTAACTACATGATTGGCGCAATTGATTGACTGGATAGACTAGCCTTGCTCGTACATAGTAAGAACTGAAGAATCCCTATTTTTTTTTCATAATTCTAGGATAACTGGAGACTCACAATAGCAAGCCGTAGGAATTGATTGGCCGTTCAAGATGATTTGTTTGTGTACTGTATCTACCCTGTTGCCTAACTGAGATGATCAGAATGTCAGGACATGACGGGCCAACTTCTGTCCTTGTTTGGTTGGGAGGTTGGTTCGAAGTGTCGTGATGTTATGTGAATCCTAGTGGGAAGCAGAGATCTATTATTATATTCTCTTACATACCGGTTTAATCCTTCATATCGTCCTTCCTTGTGGTACTTGCTATTAGAGGTCTAACCTCTCTGGTTTTGCATGGCCAGATTTAGAGCCGGTCCCCGATGATCCAGCTTACTTCTACCTCCAAGATGGTCAATACTAGAGGGATGATCGCAGGAGGACTCGAGTGGGTTTCCTTACTTCACCGCTCGTTTTGTCATTTACTTTATACTTAGCCGTTTGGCACCGACATGTTGGTCGGATCGTCTTGTACTTACTTTTGCATGATTGTAACTAAGTCAGATGCAGCTGATAACAATTGTGTATACTTTACTATACCATCTGGCTATGTTTTGTAAAGCCAGATTTTCAGAACATTCTGACTGAGCGTTTGGGACGCCTTACTGCTTTATCTTACATGTTCTGTATTACTGTTTCTTATTTGAATGATTGAGACAATAGATACGAAATGACCATAGTGAGACTTTTATGTAGTATGTACCCCCTCGTCTGGTTAGACAGCATTGATCGTATTATACGGTATTCATCTACCCGTAATACGTAGCTGGCTGAGTCATTCTCCCGCTCTCCAGTATTCTGGTTCTGGGGCGTGACATTGATGAATCCCCATTATTATTGTTCCATCATCTTCCTTATTTGATTTTGAGTCTCTTTAGTACTTAGCATTTTCACTTTCCATGGCTTATTTGTTGTAGATCTAAGTTTGTTGTATTTTCGGATTTCTTAGGTTTTGATCTAGCAAACTTAGTTATTTTCAAGTTCTGATGGTTCCATGTTGTAGAGAATTTCGTTCTGCCCCATTTTAACCTATGGAAGTTCAGATTTTGGCTTAGAATGAAGGTTTTATGGAGTTTGGAAGCAATGGCTTCCAATGGTTCTTCCTCTCGGACTAGTGGAGAAGAAGAACAGTCCCCTGGCCGCATGGGCCTTCTAGCCGCATGGGCATGGACATTTCCAGCCGCATGAGTTCATTCGTTTGAGCCGCATGAGACTGATTTCAATCTCAGCCGCATGGGCTTAGTCAGCCGCATGAGACTTATCTGCCGCATGAGTTCTTAGCTAGCAGCATATGCATTCGGTCCCGCAGCCGCATGGCGCTGCATGACTTCTCAGCCGCATATAGGATTGCACTTATTCTAGCCGCATGAAATTAGTTTTCCTTAGCCGCATGGGCGCATGTCATTTCGAGCCGCATGGGCGCATGTCATGTTCAGCCGCATGGGCGCATGTCATGTTCAGCCGCATGGGCGCATGTCATTTCAAGCCGCATGGGCGCTTGTCCTTTTGAGCCGCATGGGGTTTGCTATCCCCCCCAGCCGTATGGAATTTCCTTTGGTCGCATGGTCGCATGTTAGCTGTAGCCGCATGAGACTGCAACCTTTTTCAGCCGTATGGCTTGGGCATTGCTGAACCGCATGGGGCTATTTCAAATCCCGGCCGCTTAGGCGCATGTTATCCTAGCTGCATAGGCGCGTGTGGTCCTAGCCGCATAGGCGCATGTTGTCCCGGCCGCATGAAATTAAGCTTCCGTAGCCGCATGATTTTCTGGTCGCATGAACTCTGATTCTAAAGCCTTTTGGCTGACCCTTGTTCCAAATTGACATTGATTAATTACCTTGGCTTTATTTAACATTAATTATTGTCTTGACATTATAATATAATAGTTGGTTATCTCGATTAATAATTGATCATGTATTCCTAGTTGGAACTAAGAGGCTGGCTAGTCGTCTTATTGAATTGAATGAATGAGACACGTTCATATTATGAACTATTATAATCGACTGGCTGGTCCCAAAACATTGGCATACAGATACATGCAGGCTTCAGTTATTTATTTATCTAACTATTACGAAAGCAGCATGTGTACTTTATGGTCAAGACATGATTATTCTGTGGTAGTTTGGATTGTTGCATTACGCTATGTAAGACCTACAACCTAACCGCACGGGCATCGTTGTAGAGTTGTGCATATCGTACCCCGTACGAAAGTACTCATTCTGAATGACCATGATCCACGGCATGGGATTTCACTCAACGTAGAGACTATTAAGTTAAATAAAATAATGATTGCATGGAGAGAATGGATTCCCGAGTTCTTACATGGCAGCCCTCTTGGGACTAGTAGTGCCCGACAGGCCGGTTGGTCCCCACAGATACTGCAAATCTGCCACACGGGCAGGGAGCGGTATCTGGTTATATTATCTATTGTATATTGTATATTGATGACGGGCGTCCCGCTGGGACTCGTCTAATTCATGATTGGCGCAATTGATTGACTGGGTAAACTAGCCTTGCTTGCACATAGTAAGAACTGAGGAATCCTTTATTGCATAATTCCAGGATAACTTGGAACTCACAGTAGCAAGCCGTAGTAGTTGAATGGCCGTTTAAATTGATTTGTTTGTGTACTGTATCTACTCTGTTACCTAACTGAGGTGATCGGAATGTCAGGGCATGACGGGCCAACTTCTGTCCTTGTTTGGTTGGGAGGTTGGTTCGAAGTGTCGTGATGTTATGTGAATCCCAGTGGCGAGCAGAGATCTACTTATCATATTCTCTTATTACTGGTTTTAATTCCTCATATCGTGCTTCCTTGCGGTACTTGCTATTAGAGGTCTAACCTCTCTGGTTTTGCATGGCCAGATTTAGAGCCGGTTCCCGAGGACGCAGCTTACTTCCACCTCCAAGATGGTCAATACTAGAGGGATGATCGCAGGAGGACTCGAGTGGGTTTCTTACTTCCCCACTCGTTTTGTTATTTACTTAATACCTTGCCGTTTGGCACCGACATGTTAGTCGGATTGTCTCGTACTTCCTTTTACATAATTGTAATTAAGTCAGACTGCAGCTGATAACAATTGTGTATACTTTGTTACGTCATCTGGCTATGTTTTGTAAAGCCAGATATCAAGAACATTTTGACTGAGCGTTTGGGACGCCTTACTGCTTTATCTTACATGTTCTCTATTTCTGTTTCTTATTTGAATGATTGAGACAATAGATGTGAAGTAACCATAGTGAGACTTTCATGTAGTATGCACCCCCTCGTCTTTTAGACAGCATTGATCGTATTATACGGTATTCATCTACCCGTAATACGTAGCTGACTGAGTCATTCCCCCGCTCTCCAGTATTCTGGTTCTGGGGCGTGACAAAATCATTCTACAATATAACAAAATAGAAGTGTCCAAAAATAGGGGTTTTTCCCACTAGGACACAATACCACACAAGGACACCTAGAAGTCTCCAAATGGACACGAAACGGACACAAATGGAGACACAACCATGGGGGTCATTCCTATGGGTCCAAAATAATCCTATATGCATGTAGGAAGGAAAAGGAGAAGAGATTTATACTTCCCGATAGATCGAATCTAGGAAAAACCCTTCCGATACGACACGACACGTAGGAATCTCCAAATGGACACGAACGAGCTCCGAATCCTCCCAAACTTGGCTAGCTCCTTCCTTAGCTTGAGTAGAGAAGAAAAGAAGAAGGTTGGGTGGAGGAATGGATTGATTTGGTGGAGGAATCAATAAAAATTTTTCTCTAAAAATTGGGGAAGAACAAGAGAGAGAAAGTAGAATGGATAATGACAAGGCTCAAGCCTATCCCTAAGCTAAAGGTGGCCGGCCATATGGGCTATATGTCCCCTGTTGAAAAGACTAAAACGCCCCTCCACTAATCTGTCTAATTAAAATTAGGAAAGGGTCAATGGTTGAGGCTATTTTAGTCATGATTAAATCTCTAATCTAACTAAACCTATCCACAAATAATTAGTCTAACCACTAACTAAAAATAATATCATGTGGGCCATGCCTAACTAATATGTGGGTCCCACTAGAGTCAAAACTACCCCGGGTCCCCGTTACAAGTCGGATTGAGTTGAAATTCGAACCTGACTCAAATAACCCCAAAACAATATCATAAATAATAAAATAAATTTTAAAAATATTCTAAAATGAAAAATGACCAAAATATCCTTGTTCTTGAAAACTGGGGGTGACAAATCTATCCACATTAAAAAATTTCGTTCTCGAAATTAAACAAAGCAATCACAGAAATCACATGCAGAAAACAATCCCTCTGAAATACTTCAAAATTAAACTGTTACGAAATTAAACTGTTACGTGTCCGACACGGACATGAAACCAACACAAAATCTCACCTATCAAAAGCCAAATCGACAATCACCAATGCAATAATATCAAAAAATAAATCAAAGAGGTCCAATGACCAAAATACCCTTGGGCCAGAAATGACACTGAAAATATCCTAATCACATGGTTAGGCTCTAGGTCAAACACTTTCTAAGGTTTCACTAGGAAAACATCAAAATCTCAAGTCACGGCTTAAAAATTTAAAATGATTAAAATATCCAAAATCAAAGCATGAATTAAATGACAATAATTAAATGACTAAAATTATAAAATTTAAAAATACTCTCAATTAGAAACTTGGTGCTACAAGTCTATCCACCTTAAAAGAATTCATCCTCAAAATTAAAACAAAGTGAACACAGAAAAATCATGCAGTTCGATAATCGTATGCGTCTGTCCAATATCACGATATTCAGAATCTCCGTCATGCTAGTGAGCAAGGCTACGATAACCACAGAGTCCTTGACTATGGTACATACCTCTAGAATCATGGTATTTAAACTTTTTGTATTGCCGCATGCTTGGCAGCGAAAATCTTAAATTTCTACACCCGAGAAATACGTCCATAATCCGACTATATGTCCTCACTCTGCCTGCTAGCATGACCCTAGAAGATTCTAAAATCTCATAATCGAGGCGACCTAGCCCATACGACTTATCTCAGAAGAATATCACATCACAAGAACAAAATTTTATCAAACGATCAAAGAACAGATGGAATCGAATTTCAAGACAGTTTATAAGAAGGCAAATGCGGAAATGAGATCGAAAGATTGGAACCTGCAATCTGCCATGCTACTGTCGGAGTGGGCTCAACTGTCATGGCGAAAGCACGCCCCTGCTGGCCTCCTCTAGCCTGCTGCACTCTGTCTTGGCCTGCCTGTTTGGCTGCACGAGCAGTACAGTTCTTCATCTGGGGGTCTGGAGCTCCACAGAATAAACAAACTCCCAGCCTCATCCTGCAAACCTCCCGGGTGTGTCCTATCTTCTTGCAGAAGGCACACTGGATGGCCTGCCTCTGGCCCTGATCCTGCTGTTGGTCGACACGTGCTGGTGCCTGCTGAAACTGTGACTGAGGCTGCTGCTGAAACTGTCTCTACTGGAAGTGAGGGCGCTTCGCCGGCCCCGCACTCGAGCTCGCTCCTAGAACATCGCTGCCCCTCTTCGGCTTGAGGTCGAAGTCCTCCTCTGCGATCTGTGCCTCCATCAGAATCTGCTCGAATGTCGCATCGCGTCGCCCAGAAGTACGAGCGCGAACTGCATGGATAAGACCCCTCCGAAACTTGCGGGCCTTGTACCCCTCATCCTGGATCAGACCTGGTGCAAACCTACTCAGGCGGAAGAACTCCGCTGCATACTCGTCTACCGACGAGTTCCCCTGCACCAAACCGACAAACTGTCCCTCCAAAGCTGTCAAGGCCACATCTGGGTAGAACTTCTCCTTAAAGAGCCTCCTGAAGCTCTCCCAAGTCAAACCCCTCACCGACGCACGCGGATCCGTGCAAAACCAAGTCAAAGCTATATCGAAAAACTGGCTCGCTGCAGACGTCACCCAAAGCCCTTTCGGGACCTCTGCTAACTCCAGGCTCCGCTGGACATCCTCCAACCAGTCATCCGCGTACAGGATACCCTTGGTACCCTTGAACTCTCTCGGGTTCATCTTCCCGAAATCTAAGCATGTGCCAGGCCTCCTATGACACTGCTACTGAATTGGGGCACCCTGAACTGTACCCGGTGCAACCCTCTCTACTGCTGCCTTCGCCAGCTGATGGGAGTTCTCCATGCTCTGTCGTAACACCTCTGCCTGTGCGCTCTGGGTCTGCAACATCTGCTGCAGAAGGGCCATCATCCCCTGAGTATCAGTCGGTAGCGGAAGCGGCGGTGGAAGAGTATCAGGAAGGACTATGGACGGTGCCGTAGCTGGAGGTGGAAGACCTCCG
The DNA here is from genome assembly GCA_029216955.1 of Iris pallida. Taxonomy (NCBI): domain Eukaryota; kingdom Viridiplantae; phylum Streptophyta; class Magnoliopsida; order Asparagales; family Iridaceae; genus Iris; species Iris pallida. Next base: position 13,801,950 of record JANAVB010032220.1, read on the forward strand.
GGAACCGTCGTTGCTACTCCCGCCTGAGGGGTAGGAACTGAGGTGGCAGCTCCCTCAACTGCAGCTCCCGCAGCCGGAGGTGGAAGACCTCCTGGAACTGCCGCTGCTGCTCCCGTCTGAAGGGCAGGTACTGAGGCTGCTGCTCTCTCTACTGCTACTCCAGTAGCCGGAGGTAGAAGTCCTACTGGATCAGACCTCTCTGGAACTGCACTAGCCCTGCTGCCTGAGAACGAGTCACTGTCATCCTGAAGACGAATTGAAACCAAGAGATCAATATGGTACAAGATAAGATATTTTCAAAGGAGGACAATTGAATTCAATGCAAAAGAGTTGTCATGGTAATCAAAAGATCAGAAATTTCCTAAAATGTGATTGAGTAACTCCTATCATACCCTAGATCCTACGTCCTAGTCGCTGGCTCGTAATTAGTACTCTAAGTCGAGCACCATTACGAGATCCCACTAATTGCGACACTGACCTGCATGGGCCACCACAAAAACGTGTCACGACCCGCACCCTGATGAGGGGCACGAGCACGTGGTTACGTCCAGCCTACGCCGCAGAATCGACGGTAGAACGCTGTATATAAGGTCTGTAAATACTACGACTAAACAGATAAAGGTACCTGTACAGTATATACACTTCGAATGGAGGTGACATAGCAATACAGTCTCAATCACAAAGTAAAACTAAGGTAGATAGCATGGAAAGAAAAATATGATAGATGAAAGCAGAAAATAGTTCAAGATCCACACAAGCCCAAAGCTATACACAACACCACAGAGTCACAGAAATATAATATAAAATACTACAATCTGAAAGTACTAGCTGGATCGCAGTCCAGGCAAACCTAACTAAGCTACACTACTCTGGGTGTGCAAAGTCTAGTGGCTCTACTATCAAGCCACGGTCCAGGTCTACTCCATCTAACCCGACCCCATAATAGGTCGGGCAATATGCCTCAGAATCATCTGTAATATATCAACGGTATCCTGTCAGGAAAATGAGCAAGTACAAACACTAACAGTAGTTCCATATGAATTGACAAATTCTATAAGAGACAGTATAATGAAATACAAGACAAATCAACAGAAAATATATATCAAGATGTGAGTACTGAATAGGACGACAATATATATATAGGATGACTTGGGAACTATCCGGAAACCGCGTTACAACCCTTAAACCAAACAAGGACCGGGGTTGTAACCCTTCTCCCGAACAGAACTTAGCCTCCTACGATAATAAATATAAAATATGCCTTGAATTATTAGTGCGTTATGTGATCGGCTTGGGAAAATATGCTCAGGCTTTCCATCCGATCGGCTATGAACAAGTGACAAGTACAAGTGTGAAGATTAAGGCCGGTCACCATGGAAAGTTATGAACAAGTAGGGTAAGGCTTTACCCGTCGTAAGGCGAGGGTATAGCTATGAACAAGTAACTAGTACAAGTGTATAGAACAAGTGGAAATTTTGATCACACAACCACTAATAACTCCCCATCTCCGAATAGTATAAAGGATCCGGACATAACACGTCATGACACGGGATTCAAAAGCAGGTGATCAGCCCACTCCCAAGTCCATGTCTATACAAGTACAAGTAACAAGTCGAGTCATGTACCAATATACCAAGTAATCCGGGAACGACATCTCATGACAAGATCCGACATACACTAGTCCGTGAACTATCGTGTCTGGAAATCAAGTAAGCACTACAACTGAATCGGATATAACAGATATCAAGACAATGAAAACTATCAGTAAATGTACTCGCCTGTGGTCCTGAGCTGATAAGGTGAACTGATGCTCAGAGTAATCATAGACCTACAGATGAGATGCCATGAGTCCAAACAGGATTTACTAATGAAAATGAAACTAATTTAAGTCATGATATGCAAGTCTTAAGTCAAAACTAGGTCAAACCAAGTCACACCAAGCTAAACTAGGTCACACTAGGACAACCAAGGTCAAACAAGGTCACAGGAAGTCAATCCAAGTCAAACTAGGTCAATCTGGGTCAAGGGTTGACTTACAGTTGACTTTTGGTAAAAAAAGTCAACTCTGGTCAACTCTGGTCAACACTGAGTCAACCCTGGGTTAACCCTAGGTCAAACTAGTCTAATGTTGACCAACTGTTGACTTTCAGTCAACTGGTCAACTATGGTTTGGTTTCGGTCAAATCTAGTCACTTATAGGCTAAGTTTGACTTTTGTTGACTTTTGGTCAAAATGGTCAACCGAAGTCAAAACTAGTCTAGGAGCGTTATTTCTGACCATTACCAACCAAGGGAACCAAATTCTAACCATATCTAAAACCCTAAACCACTTACCTTAGCTTCTAGGTAAATACCTATACTTACCCTTAACAAGGTATTCCCGATACCTTGTCCATTACAAAGGAAACTCCGCTAATTCTCAAGATACTAGCCTAGGCTCCTTAGGGTAGCTAGATACTATCCTATCTAGGGTTTACCTACCAAGAAGTATCGGTTTCCTAGATATCTAGTCCATCTTAGGATACATGTTGGTTATCCCAACATACCTTATCCTATATATTTCTAACTTCTAGCTAAACACCCACACACCAACACTCACTCATTCACTCACAACATTGGCTCCCATAATACCACACTTATAGGCTCTCACCTAGGCTCATCTATAGGCTCACCCTAGGCTCACACCTATAGGCTCTTATACACATATATATATTGGCTCGCATATAGACTTATAGGTTCACACACATAGACTCACATATATGGGTCAACATGGGCATATGGGGGCTGGAATGGGACTGTCCTATGGCTGAACATGGGCTAATATAGGGCTGCCAAATGGTTGAACATGGGGGTTGATTAAATGGACTGTTATGGGGTCCTATAGGGCTGTCCATGTTGGGTTATAGGGCTGAAATGAGTGTTAGATATAGGCTGATATGTGTGTCAAGTGGGGGGCTAATAAGGGCTGCTAATGGGCTGAAAATAGGCTGTTAAGTGGGGTTAATGTAGGCTAATATAGGGCTGTCCATGTGGACTGATTTGGGCTGTGAATGGAGGTAAATATATGGATTGATTTAGGCTGTTTAAGGGCTGAACATGGGACAGGTTATAGGCTGTCAATGTGGCTATTAAGGACTGGTTTAAGACTGTCCAAATGGGGCTGGTTTGTGGGTTGATATGGCTGCTTAAATGGGTTAGATATAGGGCTAACTAAGGGGGCTATATGGGCTGAAAATATGGTTGCATAACCCCCAAAACCTGCTGCTAATAGCAGCTCAAACTAAGGGCTAAAACCCCCTCTCAAATACACTGCAAGCAGTGTATTACTGCTGCAGCTGCTGATATGAAACAGTCCCCTGTGTGGGGACTGTTCAGTCCTCAAAATCAGTCCCCTGTGTGGGGACTGATACACCCTGCACTGCACAGCAGTGTCCCCCCCCCCTACTTCACTCTCTAATCCTCACTCCCCCCTCTCATACTCTCCTATAATCTCTCACTCTCAATCCTCTCTAACTCTCTAACTCTCCTCTCCAACTCTCTAATACAAACACACACACACAACTCCAAACCAATTCCACCATCACTTTAATCTCTCATTCATACCCGAATTCCCTACACCTATAAACACATGAACAAGACACAAATTTATATATACATTATAGAGACACAACATATATATATATATATATATATATATATATATATATATATATATATATATATATATATATATATATATATATATATATGTATGTGTCAAAATATATATATATATATATATATATTTTGACACATACATATATATATATATATATATATATATATATATATATATATATATATATATATATATATATATATATATATATATATATATTTTGACATATATATATATATATATATATATATATATATATATATATTTTGACACATACATATATATATATATATATATATATATATATATATATATATATATATATATATATATATATATATAACAAATGATATTTATACAATACATAGATAAATAGATTATGATACAATAGGACACCATGAAGAACACACTAAGAACAATATAAAAATCTGAGATTAAACTCACTAATAAATCATTCTACAATATAACAAAATACAAGTGTCCAAAAATAGGGGTTTTTTCCACTAGGACACAATACCACACAAGGACACATAGAAGTCTCCAAATGGACACGAAACGGACACAAATGGAGACACAACCATGTGGGTCATTTCTATGGGTCCAAAATAATCCTATATGCATGTAGGAAGGAAAAGGAGAAGAGATTTATACCTCCCGGTAGATCGAATCTAGGAAAAACCCTCCCGATACGACACCGACACGTAGGAATCTCCAAATGGACACGAACGAGCTCCGAATCCTCCCAAACTTGGCCAGCTCCTTCCTTAGCTTGAGTAGAGAAGAAAAGAAGAAGGTTGGGTGGAGGAATTGATTGATTTGGTGGAGGAATCAATAAAAATTCCTCTCTAAAAATTGGGAAAGAACAAGAGAGAGAAAGTAGAATGGATAATGACAAGGCTCAAGCCTATCCCTAAGCTAAAGGTGGCCGGCCATATGGGCTATGTGTCCCCTATTGAAAAGACTAAAAAGCCCCTCCACTAATCTATCTAATTAAAATTAGGAAAGGGTCAATGGTTGAGGCTATTTTAGTCATGATTAAGTCTCTAATCTAACTAAACCTATCCACAAATAATTAGTCTAACCACTAGCTAAAAATAATATCATGTGGGCCATGTCTAACTAATGTGTGGGTCCCACTAGAGTCAAAACTATCCCGGGTCCCCGTTACAAGTCGGATTGAGTTAAAATTCGAACCCGACTCAAATAACCCCAAAGCAATATCATAAATAATAAAATAAATTTCAAAAATATTCTAAAATAAAAATGACCAAAATATCCCTGTTCTTGAAAACTGGGGGTGACAACTAGGAAGAATACATCACCTGGGCTGCACCATGTAGGTTGCCTACGTACCTCTGTCCAAAAGGATCAAGCCCGTCGTAGTTCATCCAATGCCCCGTAGAGCCAATTAATGTTGAAGAATTTGAATTAGGTCCAAGCAGTGCTTGAACTTAACCCCTGGAACAACCTTTGTAAGCATGTCGACAGGATTGTCCCTAGTATCGATCTTCTGTAGTAGAATGTCGCCCTCCTCAAGGATCTCTCTGATAAAATGATATCCGACATTAATGTGCTTCGTGCGTGCATGATGAACCTGGTTCTTCGTCAAATAGATAGCACTCATGCTATTACAATAGACTTCAATAACATCTTGCTGAATCCCCAAGTCATCTAACAAACCTTGAAGCCAAATGGCCTCTTTAATTGCCTCTGTCACCGCCATATATTCAGCTTCAGTTGTGCTGAGTGCAACGGTCGATTGCAAAGTAGACCTCCAACTCACCGGTCCACCGGCCAATGTAAACACATAACCGATAGATGACCGACGCTTATCCAAATCTCCAGCATAGTCAGAATCCACATAGCCAACACATAACTGCTTACAACTAGCATTCTTTACAAACATCAAACCCATGTCAATGGTACCAAGAATGTACCTCAAAATCCACTTCACAGCTTGCCAATGACCCTTGCCAGGATCGTGCATGTGTCTGCTAACCAAACTAACAGCTTGTGAAATATCAGGCCTGGTACACACCATAGCATACATTAGACTTCCAACAACATTTGCATAAGGAACATGAGACGTGTTCAAGTTCACCATCAGACTTTGGAGACATAGAGGCGCTTAATTTGAAATGTGAGGCAAGAGGAGTACTTACTGCCTTAGAGTCTTTACCGATGCCAAATTTCTGAAGTACCTTCTGTAAGTACGCCTTCTGAGATAACCAAATCTTGTCCTTGTTTCTGTCCCTCCGAATCTCCATCCCAAGAATCTTCTTAGCTTCACCCAAATCTTTCATCTCAAATTCTGCTGCTAGTTGCTTTTTCAACTTTTCAATTTCAGATGTATTCTTAGAAGCAATGAGCATATCATCAACATACAAAAGCAAGTAGATGAAGGAACCATTTGGAAGCTTACGGAAGGAGACACAATGATCATGGTGGCTTCTGGTGTATCTCTGCCCGAGCATAAACCTGTCAAATCGCTTGTACCACTGCCGTGGAGACTGTTTCAAACCATATAGCGACTTGTTCAGTTTACATACCAAATTCTCCTTTCCTGCTACTTTGAACCTTGGTGGCTGAGTCATATAGATCTCCTCATCAAGATTGCCATGAAGAAAGGCAGTCTTTACATCAAGTTGAGCTAGCTCCAAATCAAACTGTGCTACCGAGGCCAAAAGAATACGAATAGAAGAGTGTTTCACAACTGGAGAAAATACCTCATCATAATCAACACCTTCTCTCTGAGCGTAGCCTTTGGCTACCAACCTTGCCTTGTAGCGGACGTCTTCTCCTGGAGATCCTTCCTTTATTGCATAGACCCACTTGCAACCTATCGCCTTCTTCCCCTGGGGCAACTTAGAAAGTTCCCAGGTCTTGTTCTTGTGAAGAGACTGCATCTCTTCTCTCATAGCTCGCTCCAAAAATTCTGACTCAGGGCTCTGTTTAGCTTCCTGATGTGTTGAAGGAACGCCATCTACGGTGATAGGAAGTGCATAAGCAATCATCGTCTCGATAAGCCTTTCGCGCTTACCGACTGTTCTCTTGGATCTTCTGAATGAAATAGACTCCTCAGGTGAAATCTCATTACTGCGGGTTCTGGAACCTGTTGTCCCACTATCTTCTGCTTCTTCTTCTTCTGTACTTGTATCTGCATGTCTCCGATGAAAAATCATTATGTTGCTCGTCATCTTCTGGTGTCACATCAAAAAATGGTAGCCGAATAGATACAGTGCTATCTGGACTATGTGGAGATTCATTAGTCTCCACCTGCTGCGAACTCTCCTTGGTCTTGGTAGTCTCCACCTGCTCGGAGCTCGTAGACTTTATCATGAAAGTCTCATCAAATGTGACATCTCTGCTAATGATGCTCTTTCTGTCTGTCAGATCCCACAACTTGTAGCCTTTAACTCCAGATTGAAACCCGATGAACACAGCTCTTCTTGCTTGAGGATCCAACTTACTACCTTTTACATGGTAGTAGGCCGGACACCCAAACACACGTAGAACATCATAATCCTTTGCAACTTCACCAGACCATGCCTCTAATGGAGTTTTACCTCCAATCGCAGTCGACGGTAACCTGTTGATGAGATGGCTTGCATATGTGATAGCCTCAGCCCAAAACGCTTTGCCTAATCCAGAATTAGACAACATACACCGTACCTTCTCCAGCAACGTACGGTTCATGCGTTCAGCCATCCCATTCTGCTGTGGTGTCTCTCTCACTGTGAAGTGGCGCTCTATACCCTCATCCCGACATACTTGCAAGAACGGATCACTCTTGTATTCTCCTCCATTATCTGAACGAAGCTTTTTGATCTTTCTGCCGGTTTTAGTCTCTATCATCTTTTTCCACTTCAGAAATATCTCTAGAAACTCATCTTTTCTCTTCATGGTATACACCCACAAACGTCTAGAGAAATCATCAATGAAAGACAAAAAGTAACGGTTACCTCCATTTGATGCTGTCTGAGTAGGACCCCAGACATCCGTGTGAACATAATCGAGAATCCCCTTTGTACAGTGAATAGCGGTGCTGAATTGGACATTCGAAGTCACGATCAAGACCATTCACTTTCATTCATCGTTCCGAATCATTTTCTAACATGCGTTGCCCACTCACAAGTTGTCCGAACGACATCTCGTTCAGGACATTCGAAGTCACGATCAACTAAGCATGACGCATTCTAAGGCTTTGCGCGATCGCCTCGCCTCGCCGACATACCCGTTCTATCCGTATATCTTGTAGTCTTGCTCGAACAATTTCTATAACGTCCATACACCACTCAGGATTTGAGCCACTCGACTAGTCGTCGACACACATTCTTATTCTTCTCCGAACCTATCACATACACCACTCGGATTCAAGCCATACGATCTACTCCTCAATCATGTTTGCGTCAGGCGCTAAGACATCCTTCAGATTCGTTCGACGAATCTCTAGCGTAATCGCTCACGTCGCCTCGACATACAAAGTCGTTCATACAAATCCTCAAAAATCTAATAAATCTTCTGTGTACGCCTAAGCGTTAGTTCGATAGCGTTCCTATCGATATACACTCTAAGTGTATTTCCGTTCCCGACCGAGCGGTACTTGATATCGCTCGCAACTCGATTGCACCAAAAAGTCGAGGTGCACGACACGCGGCACAACATAACCAAAGGTCGTGTGCATAGCTATCCCGTGCAGACTATATTCGAGTTCGCATGCTCACTTATTCTCGTTCGAGCGATAATCGATCTCACTCGCAACTCGTTTGCACCAGAAGGTCTAGATACGCGATACTTTGCACAACTTAGCCAAAAGGCTGCGTGTATAACCATCCCGTTCGAACTATACTTCGGTCTCGCGTGCTCGTTCTCAATTGTCAGCGTAAGGCTATTCAAGCACGTCTTGCGTTTTGCTAACTCTTAGCATCGGTTCCTTCCAACTCAAGTACGTCGTGGTTCGGCACAAAGGCCTTCGCCTATCGATCCCTTCAACCGAGTACATGTACGATCTTTTGAAAATATTAGACTTATTGTATGGAACATCCCAAGGCACAACGAGAGAGAGCGTACACTTCTTTTGTAACCAACTGAGCTTTCAAAACTGAGAAAATCGAATGAAGTCCAAGGACGTAAAGCCGTGCTCTGATATCAATCTGTCACGCCCCGCTCCCGCAGGAGCGATCGTCCTCGCTAAGGCGTGATGACGCACGGGCCTAGGTTGCGCCCGTGCAAGGCTATGTCCAGAAATGATCGATTTGAGCTAGGCCACAGAGTGTCCCCATTTGCAGCGGAAAGTAAATAAACACAAATTTGAAACGAATTCAATCTCTTTATTGATATTCAAGAAGTTTACAAGCGGCGCTAGGCCGATATTACAAATCGCTCAAGCTCTCTCTCTCTGAAACATAAAGGCGTGCCAAGTGGCTTACAACATAGAATGATTCATGGCGATATTCCGATATATTATGTCCTGTATATGGTGCTCCAGCTCCTTGCAACGCTTCAAGGCTCCAGAGATAGCTCTGCGCCTTAGCACGTTCGATGGAAGCTCCACACCCGCCGGCGTCTCCTGCATCCTGCAAGCAGACTGTGGGGTTATCAGTACATTGTTATGCACTGGTGGGAAGGCTAGCTCGCCCACAATGCTATCATTACCAAACACGTTCCATTTACTTTTGTGCATCTCTATCATTCATTGTCTTTCTAATCTTGCCTTAGGATCAATTTCATGGCATATGTTATAACCTATCCCGTGTTGCCAAATTCAAGTTGTCGCATGGAAATACATGCACGACTTTCCCATACTTACCGTCCGGCCTTCCCTGTCCAAAGTAAACCAAGTTAGTCAACAATTTAACATGAAGTAACTTAACGTGATTCATGTAAACATTCAATGTTACGGGCGTGTCTATGTCTCGGGTTCTAGTACGTCGTAGGCATGTTCATTCACGTCGCAGGCATGTTCAGAGTGTTACGTTTCGAGCATGTTCAGGAGGCACATTTCCAGCATGTTCAGGGTGTTATATTCAAGCATGTTCAGGCATGTTACATTTCGAGCATATTCATGTTCAGGATGTTACTTTGCAAGCATGTTCAGGAGTGTTACATTTCGGGCATGTTCAGGAGACACTTCATTTAGTTAACTTAGACTACTTGTTTCAATGCAAGAACTTGCACGTGGATTACCACCAGCATAGTCCACTTAATCTACATGCATGGGTCGCTGGCTTTATAAGCCATTTTGGACATATCACGTGGGCATTCTCACCTATCGAAGCGTGATGGCTAGTACACCTTGATAGTTTCTTGAAATGCCTGGCCTTACGTCTCTTTGAGTGGCCGAGCCCCCACTCAAAGCAGCCCGTAAGCCCCATGTCTGATTCCGTCTAGGCCGACCACGGTATCCCCCCATCGCCCGTGCCGCAGAATCCTTCCTCAAGACGGCCACGGTATTCCCCCCATCGCCCGTGCCGTTTTTCCACGACCATTTCGTATTTTTCTTGTCATTTAACATATCGGCTGTCTTGAGCCATAATGCGTTATCGACCAGGTTGGCGTCCGTGCAGCGCGGGTAGCGAGCCCCGTTGCACGTGCCCGTCATACCTGTCGCTAACGTCTTTCATGTCTTATCTTTCATGTATTCTTTCTTTCATTTCTTTCTTTCACTTGTTCGTTCGTTCATTCATTTTCACGTATTTATTCATTCGTTCATTGATTCATTGATTTATTCGTTCAAGCATTACGCAACTCCTCGTACGGGAGTCGCCTTGGCGACCCATCGGTCCCATAGCCTTTTAGTGTCACTATACTCTACTCGGAACGACTATATTGATAGCCTTCCCATTCATTGTTGTAAACCATTCATTATTTCATTGTTGGACGCATAAGGAGCATAAACGTAGGCTTGTGCCGTAGCACGAGTATGGAGCGCGGGCGAGAGTTCTCTTACTTTTCCATGTTCCTTTCCATATTCTATACAAGCATAAAAGTTGGGATTATTCCCTTAGCTAGGTGCGTTGAGTCATTTATTAGCATGCAAGAGGTTATCGCCTAACGATTCTCGTGATAGTGTCCGTATTGTTATGTGTCTAGGCTAAGCACAGACGGGTTCATCGGAGCCACCCACCTTAGCGATGTTCGCATCGGCCGAGCGATACTCCGAGCGCGCCTTTGATAGTCTAAGTCTGGATTCATCTTTGACGAGCCATTGTAAGTCTTGCATCGATTCGCATCGATACTTCATCGGGTCGACACAACTCTTCGAGTCGACGGCTCGTTTAAGTCGTTGAACATGCCGTTTGAATCGGCGTTCCGCTAGGGCGGAGCGGGCCATTACAGAGTCCGGTGGAGAAAGATCTCCGACCTGCTGCGGGTGAAAGTGTCGGCCATGGCGACGCTGGAGGAAGAAGAGGAGGAGAGCTCCTTTCTCTTCGGCATGGCTATGACTTTGGCTATTGCTAGAGAAAGAGAAATTGCGTAGACCGAGAATAAAAGGCCCCGCTGGAGTCCATGGCGGAGGGGATCGAACGGAGGGATCGGTGGAGAAACCCTAACCCTAGGCCTGGACGCTGGGAGCGGAGAAAGAAGAAGAGGAGAGGAGGAGAGGGGAAATGGAATGAGAAGAAACTATTTCGAATGCTTAATATTAATAAGTTTGCAAAATATTACAAGTTTGCCACCGCTCTAAAATATTAATAACGCTTTGTTTTATAAACGTTATAAAAAGTCCAGATTTGGCCCAAACCGTCATAGAAAAAAAGGTATTTCGAACTTTGATAACGCTTAGATATCTGGCGTCATCAATACGTCTTATCGAGCGTCATTAAAAGATATTTCTGTTGTAGTGAATCCATGCAGTGGTAGCTAGTCGATGACGTCCTGACGTAAGTCCACACATACAAGAATGACGACTTTCTAGTGTACTAATTTTACCTATTTGTCATTTTCCTATGGATTTGACATATACTCTCCAATTACAATCTGTTGATCACAAGTATATATAATTCTATGAGAATTATTCATAGCACTAGCTGAACAACTAAAATTATGCTGAATTGCTAAACTACTTACAAAACTTCTAAATTTTGAACGGCTGTCGAATGTTTGTCCTATAAATAACTCAAGAGTGTTAGAATTTTCATTATCATCATCATCTATCTCATAGCCGGTATTTTCAATTAAATCGTCACTATGTTCATTGTCATCATCATCATCATCTAGTAAGGGAGCAATTGTCTGAGAAGAAGAACTAGCACCCGTGTTAACATGTTGATAATTAGAAACAAATTCATCATTAGTTGTATTAGCAAATGATGATACTTGAGTAACATATAAACTAATATACGGTGATTGTGAATTAATCTCAAGAATAAAATTCCACGCTTCTTTACCATCTATCAATAAACATGTGGAACCAAATACAGACTTTAAAATAAATTGATAATTAATAGTGTCACGACCCGGTCCCCAAATACTTGGGTCGAATCGGATCATGCCCAGCCTGCACCGTTGATGAGACGGCGGCAGTAAGCTGTAATCCATATTGCAGGTCATTTCAACAACAAGCTTGAATTTAAAAGTTGCCACAATATTTAATTTACGATAAAAACTTGTCTTTCAATACAAAGTTCATAAACTGGAAATAAAGAAACAACTAAACTCTCAACTAATGTAGCATCTATGGAGATGCCACAACATCATCATCAGCTGGGAGTACCGCCGGGTACAAGTCAGGATCATAATAGCTATTGATCATCATCTCCAGATCCTCAGTAATACCTAAAATGTTATCTCCAGTCAGGAGGGAGCAAAGTACAATTCATGCAAACTTTTAACAATTAATGACATGCACTTTTAAACAATTTAAAGATGAACAGTTTTGAAATAATTCAGTACAGTAATGTGAATAGATAATGAATATGACCGGATTGGGTTACAGTAGTATCCTAGCGATACGGTATGGCTTGTCCCCGTGTGAAGAGGGGAAAGCTAACACAGTCATTATCCTAAGGTTGGAATTGGTCATATCCACTATTCTACTCCCCCAGTCCCCAACAGTACAATCAATGCTCCCGAAGGAGTTCGTGTATAATGGTGGTTTAAAATTGCAATGAAACAATTGTAAAATGATTGTAAAATTTACATAAAATGTACTTGCCTTAATTTCCAGTTGTCAAGGTCTTGCACTTCGGTATTCGTAGTTTACGCACTCCTTGGAAATCCTACATTCGGGAAATCGTCTCAGAAACCACATCACAGAGTTAACTAGTTGCAATCTCTATTTGATCCCTAGTCAATTTTAGTCTTGCATTAACCAACACAATCACAACGTTTACTAGTGAGTTGAAATTAGAAATTCAATTTTATATTAATTTTTCGTGAAAACTTGTAATTTATCAAATTACTAATAAAAGCTCGGTTTTTGTCCGTTTATTGGAAAACTTTGATTTTCTTCAATTATTTATAAATTATATATTTGGAAAACTCGCAATTACCAATTTATTAGGAAAAAGATTTGTACTTTATATATAAATATATTTTTCTTAAAAGAAATCATGAATTTTTCTAATTAATAATTAATATCCATTTTTAATAGATTTTCTACGCGCTTATACACATAATCCCAGAAAACACAGCAAATCCTACTTATTACAATTTACAAGAATAGTAAATGGGCTTATGTCCTTACATCCCATCAAATTGAAATAAGAGAAAACTGTGTTAGTCCGATAAATCACCTATATTAAATAATAATAATTTAATAAATAAAATTTAATCTAAGTCTCAAACTGGTCCAAATGTCATATGTAGCTACTCTGCCTCAACGTCCGGTCAGACCGGTGCGTTTGCATTTCGCCGGCCCACTGACCAATTTGGTCGTCGCCCAAAATATTATCCAAACATATTATTTTTACCGAAAATCATTTAATAAATTTTCTAGAAATTTCGGCAGCATTCCCTCTGTTTTTGGTCAACCCAAGAACTGAGAAATGCTCCGGTTTTCCTGCAAAAATATTTCCAACCCCAAAATATATATATATATAACCTTCACAGAAAACTCCCGAAATCCATTCGGAAAACCCGAAATCTCAACAGGACCAACACTCCAGAGAATATAATCCGAAGACAGAGAAATAAAACCAATATATATATATAAATCTATTTTCAGAATTATTCCCGCGATTTCTCAGAAAACCCGAGAAGGAAACGGAAATCCCGAAAGCATCAGAAGATCCACAGAAACAATACCACAGAAAATGTTTTCCTAAAAGGAAAACCCACAGAACGTAACTTCCGAAATATTCAGAAAATCCGAAACCGAAAATGGAACGGAACCAAACTGAAATCCCGAATTCCCATAGGAATTGGGTTGGACCAATTCAACATAGACAGTAAAGAAAATCATTGGGTCAGGGTGTACCGACAACGGAAAACCCGAGATGGAACTTCGGAATGGGAACGGGGAACAACGGGGCGTGCGGGCGGCCTGGCCGGGTCGAGCGCCGGCGTCAGCGGCGGCGGAGGGCCGCGCGGGTCAGGTGGCAGCGGCGGACGGCGGCCACGGGGGTCGGCGCCGGTCGGGTACGGCCCAAGGGTCGGGGCTCGGTCGGATCTGATGTTCGCTGGAGTGGGCGCCCAACTTGATCGGAATCGGAGCTCCGGTTCGCCAAAAATGGTGGATTCTCACAAGATTTGGGGAAAGTGTGGGGATGGTGATGGAGAGGGATGGAGAATAGGTTTATATAGAGAGTTTAGAATGGGGGTTACCGGAGTAGGGAGCCGAAGGGCCTCCACGGCCATCAATTCCAGCGGCCGGAGACGAAAAGTTCGACGTTGGAGAAAAACCGAAAGACCTTCGGTTTGAAGAAGAAGAAATGAAGAGTTTCCTTCACTAATGTTGCAACAGCAACAATAAAGGATTTGAATGAATAGTCTTCATTCAACCAAACGAATTGCTAAAGGATTCTACAACAACCCACAACTAAGGCCTAAGCCTATGGGCTTATAAGGTCCAACCCAAATGAGTCTTAATAGTTTGCAAATAAATCCAATGGCTTTGTAAAGGACAAAAATAATAAATAGCTTTTTGGGCCTAAACTTTGGGCTCTTAAGACTTGGATAATATGTCTAAAGCTTAAATGACTTTGAACATCATAAAAAATGACTTTAACAATAAAAATAAATTTTCTTTTTAGAAAATACAACTTAATATTTTAATACCCTGATTAAATATAAAAAATAATTTAGTCTCAATGGGTTTCGAACCGGGTTCGGGTTTCGGGTCCGGTCTGGGTTGCCAACCAAAAGTCCATGTTTAACAATTTTAAAAATAATTTTTATTACTTAACCAATACAACAATAATTAATAATATTATTCTAACACATAATGTATATACAACACATTATTTAATTAAAAAAATTTTACGGAAAAATTACGGGTTTCACAACCTTCCCTCCTTAGAAAATTTTGTCCTCGAAATTTAAAAGTTGGGTAGGATAGGACAGAATTACTACACTTTAGCAGGTACGGTACTGTGCCCGTAACTCAGGTTCAACAATAAGAATTTCCAAAATAGTCGTGGATGAGACAGTTTAGGGACAAGTTTCATTTATGATATCATCCATACAGAAAAATACAAAAACGAACCAAAGTACACGAGGTTGATCAGACCATCATGCACCGGTTCTGATTAGACAATATATTAATGGGTGCACCCAGTAAAATACTGTCGTGATCAAGCTTGAAAAAGAATAGCTTGTAAAACTAGGCTAACTAGCAGCATATGTCAAGTTCAAAATGAAAATATAAGGATTTGAAGGAAAAATAGGAATTAAGATGGCTCAAATTTCTGATCTTCTACTCACCTCTGACTACGCTTGCTACTGGTTTCTCTGACTCTTCAGCTCTGAATGGTCAAAATATGAGATGCAACTTCTGAACTATGAAATGACGTTGTACATACTCTCAACGATTAGCTGGTAGAGCTAACCGGTATGCTACTTCTCCAACTCAGCCAAAACTAATCATTCCTTTGGTAGTAGAAATCTTCACAAGGACGCTATCTTCTTCTTCAAACTCCACTAGTCGACGATGCTAACTTGGTAGTTGTTGTAAGGAAACTCTACCAATTTAAATAGTCTTTTCCAGGACTCTACAAATTTTAAGACGCAGGATCTAGGTATGTCTTCAGGTGTCTGGATTGACCTCTCTGATTGTCCGTCAGTCTGAACTCTATGAATCCGGTAAATGCGCCTCTCGTACACTGCCGCCAATTTCTTAGTAGACAAACCAACCTTGAAGGGAAATAAAGTAAGCTGACTTAGTCAGTCGGTTCACAATAATCCAATTGGTGTCCTTCCCTCCTTGGGAACAAAGCAATCCATGGTTATATGCTTCTACTTCCACTCCGAAATGTTCAGCGACTACAACAAACTTGCTGGTCTCTACTAAATTCTTTATGTTGACAAATTAAAACATCCAACCTTATAATTGAAAATATCCTTCTTCATTCCATAACACCAGTCAGTGGTTGGCCTATTCCGATACATCTAGCTCTTAAATGTATGGAATACTGTGGCCGGTGCGCTTCTTTTATCAGCTTGTTCCTCCTTTCGCCAGATGGTACATAGAGCCTAATACCACTCTTCAGAGCTCCATCGCTGGTTATTGAGAAACCCTCAAGTGTTCCCGCCAACATTTGATTTGCAAAGCCCTCATCTTGAAACTGCGTCTTCTTGACTTTATCCTCGAGCTCACTTAATACTTCATCAACAAAGAATCAGTGTCCAGCTCCAGTCCAAACTTCTCGATGTCTTCTAGCAGGTGCCTCTCCTCGGTTAAGAACTTCGCCATCGGTATCAACTAAGTACATCAGCTACCACATTTTCCTTACCTAAATGGTATTGCAGATCGATGTTGAAATCCTTCATCAGCTTCAGTCTTCTTCGTTGCCTAATGTTTAGTTCTTTCTGAGTGAAGACATATTTTAGACTTTTTGTAGTCCGCATATATTTTCACTCTCTTCCCATAAAATAATGTTTCCATAGCTTCCAATCAAGGATAAATGCAACAGGTTCTAAATTATGTGTGGGATAGTTCTTCTCATGAGTCCGTAATTGCCTAGATATGTAAGCAATTATTTTCCCATGTTATTGAAGAACGCAACCCAGTCCTTTTTCCTGAGACATTACGGTAAATTAAGAAACCACTGTTTCCTGCGGGTAGCGCAAGGATTGGTGCAGTGATAAGTCTCTTCTTCAGCTCTTTAAATGCCGCCTGGCAATCCGTCCAGATGAACTTTTATTCTTCCGTGTCAGCTTTGTCATCGGTTCAGCAATCTTGACGAAATTCTTCATAACTTCCGGTAGTAGCCAGCCAAGTCCAAGAAACTTCCAAACTGAACTTGGGTATACCACTTTTCCATAACGGCTATCTTCTCAGGATCCATCAGAATTTCTTCTCTTGTGACAATATGGCCAAAAACCACATTGTCTAAGAAAATTCCTGTTTTGATAGCTTACCATAAAAACTTCTTCTTCAAAGTTCCCAGAACTTTTCTCAGATGCTCTTCATGCTCTTCTTCAGTCCTTGAGTATATCAGATTTGTTATCTAATGAAAAGACAACAAACTGATACTCATGAAAGACTCTGTTCATGAGATTCATGAACACAGCATGAGTATTCGTCATTCCAAACGACATGACCAAAATTCAAACTATCAATATTTGGTGTTGAACGTCGTCTTGAAAATGTCCTCCTTCCTGACCTTGATCTGATGGTAGTCGGATCTTAAGTCAAACTTAACTCCACTCAAAATGATCAACTAGATCATCAATCTGGGAAAAAGGGTACTTATTCTTCAGTACTGATAGTCGTTGCACATCCGTATTATTCGTCTTGAATGAATCTTAAAGCCTTCAGCTCATTGATCTGGTCCTCTCATCTCCTTTGGTTTAACTTGGTAACATCCCTTAAAATAGGGAAAGGGTCGAAAACTTGGTCAATGGTAGATTCTATGTCTTGATCTAGGGTAATCCGGGAACACCATCAGAAAATATTTACCATAAAGATGTAACTAAAAAAAAATTTTATTCATAAAGGAGAATTACAGCAAGATTCTCATGGTAGTTCTAAGGATATCTTGTTACAAATTCTTAATAGATATTGATACTCAGCAGTCCTAAGTACTATTCTTCATGGTTTCGGCTCTTGCATGAGCAGTCTCCAACTGCTTCACCTCCGATGATCCTTGAGTCTGCTTCATGTCTTCCTACGATCTGTTGGATAGGAAGAGAGTCCCTAGGTTGTGGCATAACAGTTGTTGCTGGAATAGGTGCTCTGGTATGATGGAAAGATGAGGGGCAGTCCTTTACCTGATGCCAAACATTGCCTCAATCTTTCGCGACAAATATTGGCTAGGTGACCAGGCCTTTTACAGTAGGCACAAGCCAATAGCTTCTTACGATATGACTGCCGGGTAGTAGAGTACTTGATAGGGCCCAATTATCTTCTATATTCAGGGTTATTCTTCCTAGGACGAGATTTCGCTCCAACTTGGTTTAGGATAGCTAAGGTTACATCGTTGACGTTCTTCATGACTTCTCTCGTGATATCCATCTTTTCTTGCTGGGCTTCATCTTGAGCATTCTGGGACTCCAGGATTTCTTGAAATAGGGCATCCATTTGAGGGGTATCCATTGGTACCGGTGAAACAACAGGAGTGGGTATTTCCTCAAGGAAAAGTAACCCAGTTTGAAAAGAGGTATGATTTGACAGTGTAGTGAAAACTTCACTGGATGATTTATGGGGACGATCAATCAGCTGGTGGGGTGTAAAGCTCGGACTTGGTTGAGGAGGCGGGGTTCGATCCGTAGATGACACCACATCGCCGGCAGGGTTGGTTTTGGTCAATGGTCATGATCTGGAAGGTTTAGGACATAAACATAAGCAAGGTAGCCTACCCGTCTATAATCGAGCAAAATATAAATTTTTTTCGGTCCTAAGTTGTGGCAATTTAATGTTCTAGTGTTCCTTGTTGTTTCTAAGTTTTCCTAAGTTGTTGACAGGGACCTGCATGGGCCACCACTAAAAACATGTCACGACCCGGTCCCCAAATACTTGGGTCGAATCGGATCATGCCCAGCCTGCACCGTTGATGAGACGGCGGCAGTAAGCTGTAATCCATATTGCAGGTCATTTCAACAACAAGCTTGAATTTAAAAGTTGCCACAACATTTAATTTACGATAAAAACTTGTCTTTCAATACAAAGTTCATAAACTGGAAATAAAGAAACAACTAAACTCTCAACTAATGTAGCATCTATGGAGACGCCACAACATCATCATCAGCTGGGAGTACCGCCGGGTATAAGTCAGGATCATAATAGCTATTGATCATCATCTCCAGATCCTCAGTAATACCTAAAATGTTATCTCCAGTCAGGAGGGAGCAAAGTACAATTCATGCAAACTTTTAACAATTAAAATACAATTAATGACATGCACTTTTAAACAATTTAAAGATGAACAGTTTTGAAATAATTCAGTACAGTGATGTGAATAGATAATGAATATGACCGGATTGGGTTACAGTAGTATCCTAGCGATACGGTATGGCTTGTCCCCGTGTGAAGAGGGGAAAGCTAACACAGTCATTATCCTAAGGTTGGAATTGGTCATATCCACTATTCTACTCCCCCAGTCCCCAACAGTACAATCAATGCTCCCGAAGGAGTTCGTGTATAATGGTGGTTTAAAATTGCAATGAAACAATTGTAAAATGATTGTAAAATTTACATAAAATGTACTTGCCTTAATTTCCAGTTGTCAAGGTCTTGCACTTCGGTATTCGTAGTTTACGCACTCCTTGGAAATCCTACATTCGGGAAATCGTCTCAGAAACCACATCACAGAGTTAACTAGTTGCAATCTCTATTTGATCCCTAGTCAATTTTAGTCTTGCATTAACCAACACAATCACAACGTTTACTAGTGAGTTGAAATTAGAAATTCAATTTTATATTAATTTTTCGTGAAAACTTGTAATTTATCAAATTACTAATAAAAGCTCGGTTTTTGTCCGTTTATTGGAAAACTTTGATTTTCTTCAATTATTTATAAATTATATATTTGGAAAACTCGCAATTACCAATTTATTAGGAAAAAGATTTGTACTTTATATATAAATATATTTTTCTTAAAAGAAATCATGAATTTTTCTAATTAATAATTAATATCCATTTTTAATAGATTTTCTACGCGCTTATACACATAATCCCAGAAAACACAGCAAATCCTACTTATTACAATTTACAAGAATAGTAAATGGGCTTATGTCCTTACATCCCATCAAATTGAAATAAGAGAAAACTGTGTTAGTCCGATAAATCACCTATATTAAATAATAATAATTTAATAAATAAAATTTAATCTAAGTCTCAAACTGGTCCAAATGTCATATGTAGCTACTCTGCCTCAACGTCCGGTCAGACCGGTGCGTTTGCATTTCGCCGGCCCACTGACCAATTTGGTCGTCGCCCAAAATATTATCCAAACATATTATTTTTACCGAAAATCATTTAATAAATTTTCTAGAAATTTCGGCAGCATTCCCTCTGTTTTTGGTCAACCCAAGAACTGAGAAATGCTCCGGTTTTCCTGCAAAAATATTTCCAACCCCAAAATATATATATATATAACCTTCACAGAAAACTCCCGAAATCCATTCGGAAAACCCGAAATCTCAACAGGACCAACATTCCAGAGAATATAATCCGAAGACAGAGAAATAAAACCAATATATATATATAAATCTATTTTCAGAATTATTCCCGCGATTTCTCAGAAAACCCGAGAAGGAAACGGAAATCCCGAAAGCATCAGAAGATCCACAGAAACAATACCACAGAAAATGTTTTCCTAAAAGGAAAACCCACAGAACGTAACTTCCGAAATATTCAGAAAATCCGAAACCGAAAATGGAACGGAACCAAACTGAAATCCCGAATTCCCATAGGAATTGGGTTGGACCAATTCAACATAGACAGTAAAGAAAATCATTGGGTCAGGGTGTACCGACAACGGAAAACCCGAGATGGAACTTCGGAATGGGAACGGGGAACAACGGGGCGTGCGGGTGGCCTGGCCGGGTCGAGCGCCGGCGTCAGCGGCGGCGGAGGGCCGCGCGGGTCAGGTGGCAGCGGCGGACGGCGGCCACGGGGGTCGGCGCCGGTCGGGTACGGCCCAAGGGTCGGGGCTCGGCCGGATCTGATGTTCGCTGGAGTGGGCGCCCAACTTGATCGGAATCGGAGCTCCGGTTCGCCAAAAATGGTGGATTCTCACAAGATTTGGGGAAAGTGTGGGGATGGTGATGGAGAGGGATGGAGAATAGGTTTATATAGAGAGTTTAGAATGGGGGTTACCGGAGTAGGGAGCCGAAGGGCCTCCACGGCCATCAATTCCAGCGGCCGGAGACGAAAAGTTCGACGTTGGAGAAAAACCGAAAGACCTTCGGTTTGAAGAAGAAGAAATGAAGAGTTTCCTTCACTAATGTTGCAACAGCAACAATAAAGGATTTGAATGAATAGTCTTCATTCAACCAAACGAATTGCTAAAGGATTCTACAACAACCCACAACTAAGGCCTAAGCCTATGGGCTTATAAGGTCCAACCCAAATGAGTCTTAATAGTTTGCAAATAAATCCAATGGCTTTGTAAAGGACAAAAATAATAAATAGCTTTTTGGGCCTAAACTTTGGGCTCTTAAGACTTGGATAATATGTCTAAAGCTTAAATGACTTTGAACATCATAAAAAATGACTTTAACAATAAAAATAAATTTTCTTTTTAGAAAATACAACTTAATATTTTAATACCCTGATTAAATATAAAAAATAATTTAGTCTCAATGGGTTTCGAACCGGGTTCGGGTTTCGGGTCCGGTCTGGGCTGCCAACCAAAAGTCCATGTTTAACAATTTTAAAAATAATTTTTATTACTTAACCAATACAACAATAATTAATAATATTATTCTAACACATAATGTATATACAACACATTATTTAATTAAAAAAATTTTACGGAAAAATTACGGGTTTCACAAATAGAAAAATGTGCTGAAATTAAATTGCGTAAATTTTCTAAAGTAATATGGGGATAAGTTGTAAAAAATTGGGTGTCACCTCCTTCATAAGTTAACCCATTTACTCTACCACCATGTGAGCATACTATTTTAATATTATGATCCATGAGAAAGAAGAAGTAGTTTGAGAATGTTTAGCTAATAGAGAGCGAGAGCTTGTAAGAAGGAGATACTAGCTTCCGTGAGGAGTTGGAGCTTCCAAGCTTCAGAGAAGTGCTTCTGTGAGAGAGAGGAGAAAGTAATGTGTTTGTGTAGAGAGAGAGAGAGAGAGTTCAGCATTGCAATAAATAGGAAGATAAAAGAGACGTTGAAATGTAGCCGTTGGAGGAAAAGAAAAGAGACGTTGGGAAGTAGCCGTTGAACCTGTGCGCGTGTTGAGCGCCAACAATGATGGCGCGTTGCCTTTCCCGTGGAAGTGCACCAGACAGCAAGCAGCACGGGGCAACCACCAGCAAGCAGCATGCGCCATGGGGCTTGGCGCCCCCCCCCCCCAGCGTGCCATGAGCAATGGAGCTACCCCCCTCCCCCCCCCCCCCCCCCCCCCCCCCCCCGCGCGCCATGAGGGTTGGAGCTCCCCACCCCGCGTGCCATGAGCATTGGAGCTCCCCCCCGTGCGCCATCAGCTCCCCCCCTCCCGCGCGCGCAGCGCGCCGTTGATGGTGGCGCGTTCCCCCCGCGCGCCATTGATGGTGGCGCGTTCCCCTGACCCCCTCCACCATTGTACCAACGCGTCATGGGAATTGTCGTTTCATTACCCAAAATAAAATTTTTCTAAACTTCTTACTTTTTTTTTTTATAATTTCAGTAAAAGTCTTTACCCTATATGAATTTTTTTGTAATTTTGATCATTGGTTTGACACGTGACAGCCTTTGAGCGGAAGGATGAACATTTATATTAGTTCTGATGGACAAACAAAAATGTACTATTTTCTTTTTGTTGCAATTGGTATTATCCTATGTTGTACTGGGTACTGGGTGGGGTGATGCGACAAACCACCCGTCTCGCCTAGGCGTCCGCTGCTCTTGAATCAAAAAATTATGTAATTATGTATATAATAAATATGGAGTATGACTAATAAGTAATAATCATTATGCAATAAGCATAAAAGTAATATAAGAAGCAAAAAAATATGAAATAACCAATGTTCAACATCAAGTAAAGATAGTAAACATAATTGGGTGGCCCTAGACGACCTTAGGGGAAATTTTTTTTCCTGTGCGACCCTAGGTGGACGCCTAGGCGCACCTAGGCGTACATTGCCTCATCCAGAAATTTTTTTTTTCCAAGTCGAGACGAGTCCTCTCCAACCTGGATGCCTAGACGCAGTTAGACGTCGCCTGTGATAATATAGGTATTATCATAAATGATAGTGTTGTTATCATTAAATGATAGTGCAAATCCAATGCTTGGCATATGATATTACATTGGTAGAAAGTTTTGTTACATGTTAGATGCAAATTTGTTTGTTAGAGATCTCCTGACATTGAAGGAAGGAATCACATAGTAGCATAATTTGATTTTGAGGAAATTTTGCATTATGAAGATACCCATTCCTCTACTAAATTTAGAGGAGGAGGACAAGGAAGGCTACAAGGAGTTGCTCTAGTCTTAGCATTCTCCACTACAATCACATGCCATGTCTCTTGTTTTGTCTGAAAAAGGAAGGTAGTGCTGCTGCATTGGTATCTCTCTGGCACAATATCTGTCATTCTGATTTTTAATAGGGTTTGTTCATTCTCATCAACCCAAAAAAAGGCTAAACTAAGAAGGCTAGTTTTTCATTTTAAAGGAATAGAGTAAGATCAAGGTTACTAGCAGCAGTATACATAACAATAAAAGAATGAGATGCCACTCTAATTTGGTAACTTAAATTGTTCCATATCTTTGTTGACCGGACTATTGAACCGGTCAACTCCTGAATACTCACTGTTTTTGGAATTTTGAACCAGTTTAACTCGGATTGTCGACTTTTATTTTGAATTTTATATGCAATCAGAATTAATATGTGCTTATTGACTAAGTATACTACAATAAACATATACAACTTTTAAGTAGTATATGTTGTGGACAATTAGCTCAACCTCACTTTATATCAATATCTCAATGTCTCTACAAGCCATCCCAACCTCTCTTTATATAGGAAGAGAGAGGTTGGGAGTTACAAAATGAAAAGTCATTTGGGAGTTGCAAAGGTGAAGAGTCACCATGATTACAATGAATTACAACACTCCCCCTTGGCTCTTCACAAACTCTGCTTGTAAACACCTCTGAGCTTCTTTGTCGGTCTGTAGCTTGCAGATTCAAAAATGACCACTTACTTGTGCCTCGTTAAAAACCTTGCCAAAGAAAACCCAGTGGGAAAAAAACTTTGGTCGAAGGACAAAAGAGTACACACAGGTCAGTGTGATGGGGGTAAACTTAACCATTGCAAAGGTGCCTCGTCAAAACCTTGTCAGGGAAAACCCAGTGGGAAAAACCGCTGATCGAAGGACAAAAGAGTACACGATGGTTTAGAAGTATACAACTGGATACTCCCCCTGATTATAATAATCCTTAGTGAATAAGGAATTTGAACTGTGTCTCGTTAAAAACCTTGCCAAAGAAAACCCAGTGGGAAAAACTTTGGTCGAAGGGAAAAAGAGTACACGAGCATACATCAGGATGCTTTCCTTTTCACTCGCACTCAACAGGGTACGGGATATACGCACAACAGGGCGTTGGGAGGCACTTGTTGGGGCGCTCCCCCTCACATGCACACAACAAGGTGCAGGAAACATGTTTTACTTAGGCTAGCTCTGAAAGCTTCCTAAGTCCAATCGCTCTGACATGTTTCTGGAACGAGTGTTTTGGCAGTGACTTGGTGAACAAGTCTGCACGGTTATTCTCCGATCCAATGTGTTGCACTTCAATCTTCTGAAGCGCTTGTTGTTCATGTGTAAAGAACAACTTGGGCGATATGTGCTTGGTAGCATCCCCTTTGATGTAACCATGTTTCACTTGATCAATAACAGCGGTATTGTCCTCATAGACGACAACAGGTTCATCTGGGTCATATGGAAGATCACATGTACTTCGAATATGGCCAATAACAGCTCGAAGCCATACACACTCTCTAGTCGCCTCATAGAGCGCGAGTAGCTCAGAGTGGTTCGTTGAAGTAGCCACTAAGGTCTGTTTGCGAGACCTCCAAGAAATCGCCGTGTTCCCAATGGTAAAGACATAACCAGTTTGGGAACGCCCCTTGTGCGGATCAGATAAGTATCCCGCATCGGCGTAGCCAACAAGGGTCGCGTTGCTTCGAGTGCCAAGAGCGTTGGACTCACTCAAAGCCGCGTAGGGATAGAACAAGCCCAAGTCCGTAGTACCCTTAAGGTAGCGGAAAATGTCTTTTATGCCATTCCAATGGCGGCGTGTTGGCGCGGTGCTGTGTCGAGCTAGACAATTCACAGCAAACGAGATGTCCGGTCTAGTACATTGGGCCAAGTACAATAAAGCGCCTATTGCACCCAGATAAGAGCACTCAGGACTCAATATCTCTTCGTCGTCCTCCTTTGGACGGAATGGGTCCTTAGTAATGTCTAGAGAGCGGACGATCATGGGAGTAGCGGACGGCTTAACGTCAAAATGACTAAAGCGTCTCAACACCTTTTGGGTGTAGTTCGCTTGATGGACAAGAATTCCATCTTTACGGTGCTCGATCTGCAGGCCGAGGCAAAACCGTGTCTTCCCAAGATCCTTCATCTCGAATTCCCTCTTCAGGATATCAGCAGTTTCTGACAAGTCTTTTTCGGTTCCTATGAGATTCATATCATCTACATAGACCGCGATGATTGCGTATCCTAAAGTGGATTTCTTTATGAACACGCATGGGCAAAGTTCGTTATTAACGTATCCCAAACCGATCAAGTATTCGCTTAGGCGGTTATACCACATTCGCCCGGATTGTTTCAATCCATATAGCGAACGTCTCAGTCTAATCGAGAACGCGTTCCGTGGTCGGGAACTACTTGATTCAGGCATCTTTAGTCCTTCAGGGACTTTCATATATATCTCTGTGTCTAGATCCCCGTAGAGATAGGCTGTGACCACATCCATGAGCTGCATATTCAGTTTTTCGGAAACTACTAAACTGATTAAGTAGCGGAACGTTATGATGTCCATTACGGGAGAATACGTCTCCTCGTAATCAATTCCAGGGCGTTGTGAGAAGCCTTGCGCCACAAGGCGAGCCTTGTATCGCACAATCTCATTTCTCTCATTACGCTTCCTTAGGAAAACCCATTTGTGACCAACTGGTTTAACATTGGGTGGTGTTGGAGCAACGGGTCCAAACACACTTCTTTTCGCTAAGGAGTCTAGTTCAGCCTGGATTGCTTGTTTCCATTGTGACCAGTCCGTTCGTCGTTGACACTCGGCAACACTACGAGGTTCCATGTCATCATTGTTCATAATGTCAGTGGCCACTGAGTATATGAACACATCATCGATGACAGTTTCGTTTCGCTTCAAAATATCGTCTAAGCTAGCATATTCGACGGATATTTCGAGGTTATCGGCATGATTAGGAATAGGCGTTTCATCTGGAACGCGCTCTTCTAATACATCGCCGTGATCCTTAATGATCTCATGTGGCAAAACGCTTTTAACAAGATTTCTCCGCTTCCGGGGCAGAATATCTTTGGAACCAACCGGTCTTCCCTTCTTCTTGGGAATAGCGGCGGACTGGACGGCCGATGGCAGCGTCCTTTGCTCGGCGGGTTCGACCGGAGCAACATGTTTCACAGGAACATGGCGTCTCTCAGGGACGTCTATCCTTGCAGGCACATTTGCAGCAGGTATAATTGATCTCGTGACTTTTGCTAGGTCGCTAAATGCATCTGGCATTTGATTTGCAAT
Source organism: Iris pallida (assembly GCA_029216955.1). Taxonomy (NCBI): domain Eukaryota; kingdom Viridiplantae; phylum Streptophyta; class Magnoliopsida; order Asparagales; family Iridaceae; genus Iris; species Iris pallida. The sequence goes on from JANAVB010032220.1 coordinate 13,828,645, forward strand.
ATCTTGCAGACCTAGAATCCTCTGCACTTCCTTATCACTATGTGCAGAGGGGGGATCATGATGAGCAAAAGCGGGCACATGCCACGCTAATTCACGTCGTTCCTCATCAACGTTAGCGTGCATTTCTCCCCCTAACGACGGGAAGATTGCCTCATCAAAGTCACAATCCGTGTGTCTCGCGGTAAAGAGATCGCCTGTCAAGGGCTCTAAATAGCGAATGATGGACGGGGAGTTATAACCGACATATATTCCCCGTCGCTTCTGAGGTCCAAATTTTGAACGCCTTATCGGCTCAATTGGAACATTGACTAGGCACCCAAACACGCGTAAATGTGAGATATCAGGCTCACATCCAGTAACCAGCTGGTACGCGGAAAGTGGTTGGGTGGCCATGGGCCTCAGACGGACCAAATTTGCAGCGTGCAAAATTGCATAGCCCCATGCAGATAGTGGGAGTTTGGTGCGCATAACCAAGGTCCTCGCTATCACTTGCAGTCGCTTTATAAAAGCTTCCGCTAGGCCGTTTTGGGTATGAACATAAGCAGCAGGATGTTCAAGATTTATTCCCAAAGTCATGCAATAATCATCGAAAGTCTTCGATGTAAACTCCGCGGCATTATCAAGTCTAATAGACTTTATCGGATAATCCGGATGGTGAGCCCTTAACTTAATGATCTGGGCAAGGAGTTTAGGAAATGCTGCATTTCGGGTGGACAACAACACTACGTGTGACCATCTAGTCGATGCATCAACCAAAACCATGAAGTATTTAAAAGGTCCGCATGTTGGTTGGATTGGTCCACAAATATCTCCATGAATTCTCTCAAGGAATTGGGAAACCAATCTCGTAGGTTTCACATGGAGTGGCTTGAGATTCGTCTTCCCAATCGAGCAAGCTTGGCATAGGCTTTTCGGATTTATAACAAAATTCTTTCCTCCAAGAGGATGCCCATGTGATGCATTCATAGTGCGAAGCATCGTATTTTGACCCGGATGACCCAGCCGGTCATGCCATAGCATAAAAGTCCTCTCATCAACTGGCGCTCGGCGAATGATGAGATTACTCTCGATGTGTTGTATCGTAGTGAGATACAAACCACTTGAAAGACATTTCAACTTCTCCAAGATACGCTTTTGGCCGTACTGAGTGGAGGTAATGAAAAGATACTCGAAGCCATGTTCTCGAGCAGTTTCAACATGAAATCCGTTTTCTCGAATATCCTTAAAACTCAGTAAGGTACGACTGGACCTTGGAGAATATAAGGCCTCTGATACTTCAACGGGAGTACCATTGGACAACGAAAAACGGGCTTTGCCAAAACCTTGAACAAGGGTTGAGGGTCCCGAAATGGTTGTCACTGAGGTTACTTTAGGCGTATAGGAGATAAAGTATGATTTATCTCTCAAGATAGTGTGAGTCGTTCCACTATCAACCAGACAATCCACTGCCCCGTGGTCCATGCCTATAAGTAAAGAAAATTAAAGTTTGTCACACGTTTGAGGAAAGTGCTCGAAATAGAACTTTAATTTATCGAGAAACAGAAAATACAAACCACCAAAAGTTTCATGACTTAAATCAAACATAGATAGAAAATGGAGATTTATTCTTCCATTTCTGCTACAAAATCGGGGGTCTCAAGATTTAGATTTTCGTACTCGTTGACCAGATTTGCTTCGGCCCGACGCCCCTTGTGATAGTTATTAACTTCTTGGGGGGTCGCCCTGCAAGTCCGTTGCATATGACCATAAGTACCACATTTGTAGCAGAGAGTAGGTGCTTGGCCTTCCACTCTCGCTTTGGGACGACTGGCCCGTTGGTTCTTACCATGAGACTGCCTAGGAGTCAAAGGTCCTTGGTTCTTGTTAGAACCTCGCTTTGGATGGCGATACTTAAACTCGCCTCTATTCCTTGGCTGGGACGACTGGCCCTTGTCTCGTTTCCACCGTGGATTTGGTCCACGGAGAGCGTTTGCATCAGGCATTGGAATTGCCTTTGTTCCAGCAGGACGAGAATTATTGTTTCTCATTAAAATGAGACTGTTCTTCTCGTCTAGTAAAAGCTGGGTGATGAGCTCGGGAAACTTGGTGAACTTAGACTGACGGTATTGCTTCTGGAGCAAGTTGTCAGTTGAAGGAAATGTGGTGTATGTTTTCTCCAATAGATCACTGTCGGTTAATATCTCACCGCAGTATTGGAGAAGTGATCGAATCCTGCAGACTTCATTGTTGTAATCAGTTACACTCTTGAAGTCTTGGAAGCGCAGGTTCAACCAGTCATGGCGTGCTTCAGGTTGCCATATGGTCTTCTGGTGGTCGAAGCGCTCTTTCAGAGAGTCCCATAGCGTCTTCGGCGAGGAGATTTCAATGAACTCCGACTTCATGGCGTCAGATAAATGCCTGCGGAATAGAATCATCGCTTTGGCGTTCATTGAGCGAGTGACTTCCACTTCACGCTCTTCCTCGTTATAGATGACGTCCAAGAGGCCCTGCGCATCTAGATGGTTCTGGATGTCTTGCGTCCAGTCCAAGTAGTTCTTGCCAGAGGCTTCAAGGATGGAAAAATCAATCTTGATCGACATTTTTCTACAACAGGAGAAAAAATCTTGATCAGTCAACATATAAAACGACAGGTTTATATGGATTTGGTTTGTATAAGCAACAACAAACAATCGTAAATAAAAACAACGGTTTTGAAAAAACGATTTTTGTTTAAAAATTATCTTATATCGATCGACGGGCCGATATAGAGAGGTCAATAAATTTTCTTGCAAAAATGCATAATTATAAATACAATTTGAGCAAAAAAAATAATATTCGGTCAACCCCTTTCAGTAGCTCTACGTGAATATGACCAGGCGGAAAAATGGGGGAGGAGGGTCACCGGGGACCTCTTAAGAACCAAGCCCCAAGTTCTTTCTGACATCATACCCAAGTAGGTGAGCCTATTCGGAGAGACTTCGTAAAATTTTTGTCAAATGTAAGAATAAATAAGATTTTTCAAGAAATTCACGCTATTTGCGAACTGTGCAAAATAGGTGACAATTTAGTGCGTGCTCAAAATGAGCGTTGCCTTTGAAAAATTATTAACCAAAAAAGTTATTTTTGGGAGGCCCAAATTTGGCGGTGCCAGAATTTGTTTATATAGCCAAAACCAATTTTTCAATTTTTTTTTTTTTTACGCCATTACGCTAAAAAAAACGTACAACATAAGCAAGCAACAGCACACAAAAGAATTGGTGCCTAAGCAAGCGGCACCAAAAAAAATATCAACTATTTTTTCGACGTCTAATGAAGCGACGCCAAAAAAATAGCGAGAAAAAAAATACAATTTTTTTTTTACTATCCATCTGTTACAATAATCCACTGAGTAAAATAAAAAAATATTACTGAGGTGCTCTCCAGGGCACAGATGGCACTGAGGTGCTCGCCGGGGCTCTCCAAATCCATCATTACCAAAAAAAATGTTAGCATTTAAAATCTTCGTTTTCAACATAAAAATTTGCTATCAAAAATTTATTTTTTTCAGAAATTAACTAACAAATTTTTTTTTTTTTTTTTTTTTTTTTTTTTTTTTTTTTTAATTCATGAAGATGGAACTTTCAAAAAAACAACATTGTTTCTAGACAAATTAATAAGTATCAACAACAACAAAGCGTTCGTCCCAAAATTTACTTCTGAGGTTTATAGACAAAGTATGACTACATAAACAAATAAGAAATTTTACATGCTGCTTAAGTTGAATGATTAACTTAACCTATAAGTAAGTGATTACAGTTGCAACAAAACCAGCATGCACATCATGCACATCGTGCTGATAACGTGTTGTGGACAATTAGCTCAACCTCACTTTATATCAATATCTCAATGTCTCTACAAGCCATCCCAACCTCTCTTTATATAGGAAGAGAGAGGTTGGGAGTTACAAAATGAAAAGTCATTTGGGAGTTGCAAAGGTGAAGAGTCACCATGATTACAATGAATTACAACAGTATATATGTAGTTGTGTTAATGCAAAATTATAAGTCTACATAATTAGTTGAATCCGAATTAATTTGCTGGTTGGATCGATTTGGCCTAATCCTTGGTCCGATTTTTTAGAAGATTGGTCACACTATCATAATTGTCTCCCCTCTTTCACCATATTTTAAATGATTGTGTGTGTATATATATATATATATATATATATATATATATATATATATATATATATATATATATATATATATATATATATATATATATATATTTGGAACCAGGTAAATTATTTCTGGAATCGCTCCCACTGGGATTCGAACTCCTGACCACGCGGGCCGCATGCATCTCTCTCTACCAGTAGGCTAGAGGTAGAGAGAGTGTGTGTGTGACTGTCACATGTGCCACACAGGTCACATGGAAAGAAAGAAATAAAAATTGTGATGTGGCGTGTAGCATCCATCACTCATTTAGGCTTTTTCTAAGGGCACTATCATTTTTACTTGGGGCTAGCCCTTACTTGGGGGCAGCCCAAGAAAGTGAAACTTTTGCTGGGGGCTGCCAACAAGTTGCTTGGGGCTAGTCCACCCCCCAAAAATTAGGGTTTTCCCATTCCTCCACCGTCGATGATGGCCGCCGCGTCCGACTCCTCCTCCCTCCTCCTCTCGTCGCAGCTCGCCTTCAACCTCCTCCTGTCGGTGCTCCTCGTGAAGCTTCACCCATGACGCCTCCGTCTCCATCTCCCTCTCCTCCGTCGTCGTCTCCGCCCCCTCCTCCGTCGACCCCTCCCTCCTCGGCTTTTTCCTCCTCTCCGACGACAACCTCCTCCAAGCCATCTACCAATCCGAGCTCCAGCAACAGGACCAAAATCCTAACCATAGCTGCGTCCTCTCCTCCACCTACGTCCGCCTCCTCTTCACCTCGCGACCTCTCCCCCTCCTCCTCCTTCAACCGCACCTTCCCCGTCGACCTCCCCGACGAGTACTCCCTCTTCTTCGCCAACTGCGCCCCCTCCTCCGCCGCCGTCACCATGTCCGTCCACACCGAGATGTACAACTCACGCCCCGATGGCTCCCGCGACCCCCACTCTCTTCTTCGTCTTCTTCCTTCGTCATTCCTTTGCATTTTTTTGGATACTCACGTCCCGACGGCTTGTTGGCCATCGGAGAAAAAAAATAGGACTGCCAACTTAGTTGTAATCCTACTTGCTGGAAAAATTTGGACTAGTCCCAAGTAAAAAAAAAATGATGACACAAACTTGTAATTTTTTTGAACATTTTTTAGGCCACCCCAAGTAAAAGTGATAGTGCCCTTAGAAAAAGTCCGAGTTTAATAACCTAACACCATATTAAAACCCTTTGCTTGCTTTCAAGAAAGAAAAAAAAGTGTGGGAGTGAGCGACAAGAACAAGAAAAAACCAACCAAACATACCACCTCTTTCTTATCACTAGATTTATGGATAATAAAGAAGGACAAGAGCTTTTCTTAGTCCATCTCCAATGGCGATTTCTAGAAGGGAGTTGCAATTGCCAAGGACACTTTTATAACATTAAAGGATTTTCAAAATGAATTACTAAAATTATCCTTGATTCATAAGAGAAACTATAAATTTTATTTTTAAAATTGTAATAAGTTGAGGATAGATTGGTAATCTACCTTGAAAATCTTTGGATATTGTAAAGGGTTCCTTGGCAATTACAATTCCCTTTCTAAAATTGAATTTTTATTCTATTTGGCATTGTACATATTTGGTTCACAGAATCATGACATTAGGAAAGTAAAATAATTTTTTTTCCCTATGTTTGGATGTCAAAGAAAATGTTTGAGAAAGAAAACTGATTTTCAAGGGAAAGAAAATTTGGAGAAAAAGTGGTTCCCCCCACCCACCTAGGGATACACTTTTCCACTCTAGAGATTCACTTTTTCTCTCAATTTTCTTGGCCTTTCCAAACACTGAAAAAAAGGGATAGAAATTATAATTTTCTAAAGGAAAGAAAATGGACAAGGAATTGATATCCTTTCCTTTTCACAAACCAAACGGGGCCTATCCTATTTGAAAGAGTTTCTATATAGAAATTGTACATACAAAAAATATATTCTCAATTGTTCTCCATTTCTATCATATGTGTTATAAAATTAAAGGATCAATTTAATGGTGTTGGATCCAATAATAACTGTCATTAAGAGACGAAGAGTTTCTATGAGATGTCATGTAGAAACTCTCATAAAAACTATTCATCCTACATCACCGCCACTTAGAATGTAAATGATGATGAAAATTTCCATCGGGAGGTATTTTTTTTTTACTAAAGTGTATTTCTACCATGAAAATAGGGGAGATAGAAATCCCGAGATGGCCTTACATTCGAATTAAGTATGTTAGCTATTCTTTATTCTATTTCTATACATGTTCTCCCATTCTTTTGATATGGACCAAGCCCAAAAATTAGAGTAACATGTTATTTTGTTAATTGTATTACTAAGGAAAAATATATTTTACCTCTTCATTTTGACATGGATGATAAAAGACTATTTTATGCCGGACATAAATTGTGTTATCCCGCATGAACCTAAAACAGATTTTGCGACGTAACCTCAAAATTGGTTCGGCTTGTCGGTGAAGCATTCGGATCTAAAATAGTCAAAATCGAATAAATCAAACCTTTAAAAATCCAAATTCGAAATCGACTCGAAATTAGCTATAACCGAAGTCGAACCGTATCGATAGTCGATTCGATTTGTTTGATTGGACTATGCTATTGTTTAATGGGCTTGACCCAAAATTAAAATTAAAATTAAATTATATTAAAAAGTAAAATATTTATAATACATTCGTTGTAGTTTAAGTTGGGCCGAAAATTGGATTAGTTGTTAAATTAACAAAATTATAATTTAAAACACATACATAAAATTGTTGTTTATAAAATATACACATTTTTAATCATAAAATATATATAAAATTGTTGAAATTTTGTATAATAGTGTAAGTCTTATTTGTTTTCAGTTTTTGATCGAAATTTAAATCCGAAACCGAATAAAAAAATTAGTATTTTTAAAATCGAAATCAAACCAATTTTTCTAAACCTAGCCGAACCTCTTATTCTTAATGCTCACCCCTAGTTCTGTAGCATGTTGTTGTTTTCTGCTCGACATTGTTTCGTTCTTCCTTTGCAAAATCTTGAAGTCTTTACCGACTTTGAATCCACACGTGTGGAAATAGTATATTAACTTACCGATATCAAGTAGTCGAGCTGCTACAAATTGACAACCGGAGTTGTCAAACAATAATCAAGCTCTAAAATAGCAATAAACTACTAGAAATTGGTTGCCTACAAATGCTTGGATGGTAAAAACCACCGTTGCTCAAATTGAAATTCGACCCTCGTTGTCGCATTGCTTATAGGAACCAACAAGTTTGGATGAACTTACGGAATGCTTTACTTAGACACTTGCGATAAAAAGAACGAAGCTTCTATAAATGGCTTGGACTCACACCGAGTCCAGAACTTCTTCTTCTTCATTACTGTTACTACTCTTGTTTGAAGAATTTTGGGAAGACGATGAATTTTAGAATCTAACCTCTCTCCAAAGTGCACAACACTATTTAAGCGGAGCGAGCAAGCACCTGCTGCTAAACAAATACAGCTAATGCAGCGAGCTCCACTCCGACGACTGTACGACATGTCCACATCGAGCGGTTGACCAACCAAAACGCTAAAGCAACAGTTGTATGACGCCTGAGCGCATAACGCACATAACGGTGCAGGAATGCGCCATCTCACATGCCATCAAAATGTCACTTGGCGTCAGTCGCCCATGCTAAGCACCCTTATTCAAGTCACATAACTCCAAGGGATCTTCACAAAGAAATAATATGGCAAATAAATAATATTTCTAATTGGATTTAAACCTTGTCCAGTAGAAAATTTTCCCACATAACTAACCAGATGAACAAATACTCTTCATGTGTTTAAGTCAATAAATGACTGTCCCAAATATTGAAACAACACACTTAGATTTATCACACTGATGGACTGCTGACCAAATCCAAATATAACACCAAGGCCTCATTTGGTTCACGGAAAGGAAAGGAAATCAATTCCTTGTTCTTTTCCTTTCCTTGAAAAATTGCATATCCGTCCATTTTCCTTTCCAGTATTTAGAGAGGGCAGAGAAATTAGAAGGAAAAATGTCCTTGATTGGATTGGGAAACCACTTTTTCTCTCATTTTTCTTCCATATGGAAATTATTTTTCTTTCCTCGTACTTTTCTTTAACATCCAAACATAGAAAATGAATGACTTTTCTTTCATTTTCCAACCCCTATGATTCCGCCAACCAAACGAGGTCCAATAGTTTTTATGTTTTGTGTTCGAAATTTTTTTTTTTTTTTCCATCACAGCTGAGGTTTTACATGCATTTTGTATATTAAAATGCCAAAAGTGCTTTGGCGATATGAAATCAAATTTAGCACTTAATCTAGTAAAATATTGACAAAAAGTCCTTGGGAGTGTAGCATGTTGGGTGCACCTGAGGGTTCTGTGCGGATGAAAATAGTTCAAATTCTTTTCTAGACGTTGCTTGTCGGCCCGAAGGAAATGACACCTAAAAAATGCATTAACAAAGCAATTTAAACAACGGAAATTTTCACCTAAAGCATCTAAAATATATTAAATTGTATACACAGCACAACTTTTTAAAAAATTCCAACGAAAGCATCAGCACGCCCTTCCGATGGGCGTTTTGAATATTTTATAATTTTTTTTAAAATCTATTGACGGTTGGATGGACGGACGTTAAGTGGGAATATTTTCAATCATTTGATCAGTATACACGAACGTTAGTGCATGAATATTTTTTTTTTCTCGAATATTTGTACAATCCTCCGTCCAATCAATTAATATTTCCGCCCCTTTAGTAGGTTTCACGTCGCTTTCACGCAAACTTTTACGTCGTTTCACGTAATTTATGCGCGAATAACTTTCACGTCGCTTTCACGTAATTTATGCACGAATCTGCACTCGGGTGAACCAACTATTATCACTGTATAACGTTAAAAACATATAGGGAGTAGGTAAAAGATAGGTAACGTTCAAAATAGGATAGGTAACGTTTTGATAACGGATAGATTTTTACCTTATATAGGAATTTGAAGAAGCAGTTCTCATTCACTTCTTCATTTTCTTCCACTTCTTCTTCTTCTTCTATTGCAGACAGAAAGACAGAAGAGAAAGAAAAACAGAAGCTTACAGAAAGACAGAAGAGAAAAAAAGACAGAAGCTTTTCTTCGATTCCACTCTTTGGAAGCTGCTCTCAACTTTCATTTCCAACATCCGTTCGTAAGCTACAAGTTTGTAACGATGGATCAAAATTTAACAATTATTTGCAATCATGGAGGTATACTAGATGGATTGTCTTATCAAGGAGGTAGTACTCATCTAATTTCTACTTATTATAATATCACATTAGACGGTTTACGTAATATTATTAGTGAACGGTTTTCCATTACTTATGAATTTACCATAAGTTGGTTTTTTACAGATACTTTTTTAGTAGTAGATAGTGAAGAAGCATGGAATTTTGTTGTTCAAAATTGTCTAGGTTCATCTTGTATTAAAATTTACGTTAATCCCTCAGTATCAAGTACTATGACAAATATCATTTCCAGTAGTCAACGTTTTTGTAATAACCCTGATCAATTTGGTGCCGGCCCTAGCGCTACAAACCAAATTGAAGAGAACGTTGAGACTGAAAATAGGGATATTGACGATGAAAATAGTGATGATTTAGTAGAAGATTTAGATTATTATTTGTCAAATGATGATAATTTAGATTCTTCCACTTCCGAATTATTTGTTGGTAAATCATTTAATTCTCCGTATGAGTTTAGAAATTTTATTAGTGATTTAGCAATTAGATATAATTTTAGTTGTTCATCTAAACATAATAATCCCCATAGAATTGTATATACTTGTGATTCTCCAAATTGTTGTTGGAGAGTATATGCTAGAGCCGTCGGCAACGGTAATACTTTTGAAATTCGTACATTTGAAGCAAGGCATTCATGTTCAGGTGGATTTACAGGAGGACATCATCCATTGGCTACTACCGCATGGATAAGAAATAAAATAATTGGTAAAATTAGAGATGACAACTCTTATAGTCCAGCCAACATTGTGTGTGATATACTTAGAGACCATCGTTTGCATATTACATATTCCAAAGCTTGGAGAGCTAAGGAACTTGCATTGTCAGAAATTAACGGTAGTTACATTGATGCGTATGGTAGTCTTGAAAAATATGGATTTACAATTATGGAAACCAATCCCGGAAGCAAATATTTTTTAAAAACAGTAGGAAATAATGTATTTCAAAGGATTTTTATTTGTTTCAAAGCTTGCATGGATGGTTTTCTAAGCGGTTGTTTACCTGTTATTAGCATTGATGCTACTTTTCTTACATCTAGATATCAAGGTAACTTATTTGTTGCATGTGCTCATGATCCAAACTACCAATTATATCCCATTGCTTATTGTGTTGCTGAAAAAGAAAATACTGATTCATGGACATGGTTTTTAAACTGTTTGAAAATGTCTTTTGAAAGTTTTTTTGAACGATGGGATAGTATTTCATTTATATCAGATAAGCAGAAAGGATTAATTCGTGGAATGCGAGAAATTTTTCCAAACTCTCCCCATTTTTTTTGCATCCAACACTTCAAGCAAAATATGAAAGGTCATTTTCCTGGTTCGGGTTCGCGAAAATATCTAGAATGGTTAGATAAACTTGCCCGATCTTACAATGAGGTTGATGCGAATGAGTGGTTCGAAAGAATAAAATCAGCAGATATAAATGTTTTCAATTGGCTTGTAGGTTCAAATGATGAAAATCGTATTTTCTCGCACTGGATCACTGCTTATGCACCATGTCCACGATTAGATATCAACACATAAAATATTGCTGAATGTTTTAATGGTTGGATAAAAAGTTTGCGTGATAAGCCGATAACAACTTTGCTTGATGGCATTAGAGCTAAAATTATAACATTGCATGACAAGCATCGAACAAATGCTGAAAATATGCATACAGACTTTTGTCCAAGAATGCTTAAAACTATGACACGTATCATGAGAGAGGCACACCATTTACAGTTGTTGCGTTTTGATAATTTATTATTCGAAATATTTGATCATGCAACAAGTAGATGCTATGTGGTTCAGCTAGACCGTAAATGTTGCACATGTGGTCGGTGGCAACATACTCTACTACCATGTGTACATGCTTGTTATGCTTGTCATTCATCTAACTTTACAGTGGAAAGTTTTTATCCTGTGGAATTTTCAGTTACAACACTTAGAAGTGTATATTTTCCACGTATGGAACCAATTCCATCCCCCTACACTCCTCAAAGTGAATTGGTAAGAGGTCAAATCGGAGTACCACTTGTTGGACGCAGAGCTGGAAGACCGAAGAAGAACCGTATTGTGACGCGAGAGCTGGCGACAAGGGATCTCCATTGCACGAATTGTGGCGGGATAGGGCACAACAAAAGAACATGCACAAATCAACCGATACAGTAATTATTGTAACTTGAGTGATTGTATTTGTAGTATTTTTTTATTATTTTTAGTGTTTATTGTAATTTGCCTAATAATGATATAGTTTGAAGTGTTGGTTTAATTTAAATTTTTTTTAAATTTTAATGATGTTTCATTTGATCTATGTTGGCTGCAATCTGTATATGTCATCAATATGGTTCACATGATCAAAGTATATAACCATAGGGACAAGTTGATGAAGTAGGAGTGTGCAATATGGTTCACATTGATCACAGTAAATAACATCAACTCCCTTCATACATAATTTATTATTTGAAATAACATCAACTCCCTTCATACATGATTTCTCAAAGAAATGAAATAAACTACCTGCCTCTATCATCCCTTCTATAGTCTCTGCGGTCTACTTGCCTTAGACCTAGCCTTCTTCTTCTTTCCTCAGTGACCTCCGGTGGCTCCTCCACTTGTGAAGGTAGCACTGATGGGGTCGAATAAAATTGGCTACTTGGATCAAGATGGCTTGGACCAAACAATGAATACCCCGTCGTCTCCTTGTAATAATTCCAATCAAAGGCATGAGAAGTGTCCTGCGGCGTGCCCTCGTAACTCTGGGATGCTCCATGATAACTCTGGGATGCCCCCTCATAACTATCCGAGGTATCAGCATGAGGACGTGAGGGGCCTGCATAAGGATCTGAGATACCAGCGTAAGGATATGAAGGGCCTGCATAAGGATCTGAGGGACCAGCGTAAGGATATGAGAGGCCTGCATAAGGATCTGAGGTACCAGCGTAAGGATATGAGGGGCCTGCATAAGGATCTGAGGGACCAGCGTAAGGATGTGAGGGGCCCTCGGCATCATCTGCAGAACGTGCATGTGACTTAGTCGTACGGGAATGTGCGTGTCTCTGCCTGACAATACCTACGGGGTGATCGGCCGGGACATCCAACGGTACAAAATCGGGTTCGAGGGGCTGTCGTAGATATTCTAAAGTATCCCCAAATACCCCAGTTGGATCGGCACCGGAGACTTGGGACATCTGGGTCATGCAGACGTCCACCTAAATATTTTAATACATACTGAATTAATGTTAGAAAGTTAACCAAAAGTACCATGATATTATATGTAGAAATATAGACTAATACCGCTAATTCTATACGTCTCCTGTGCTCACGCAGGCTCCGATCATCTATAGCTCGTGCTTCGAACCGTGGCTCTTCAAATTGATATTTTCGATTTTGCATTAGCGGATGTCCATACCAACGTACAAAATCTTCGTTACCTGCCACTATAAGATATCAACAAAGTATGAGTGGTTCACATGATCACATTATAATTTATTTCAAATATAAATTAAGTATTCTATAACTTACCATCTGCAATCGATGTCATAAGTTCAGACATGTGTTCTACGCCATGCGTGCTAAATCTGGAATGCCAACCGACAAGAAAGTGGGCCGTCCGGTCTTCTATATTAGCTTTGGAAATGCTAGAAGGTAGAGGATCAAGAGGTATCATCTGTTTTAGTCCAAACTGTCGCATTACACGATCAGCCGGATGAAACATAATATTTCCGTTGAAATTAATATAATATCGATGGAGACTCAAGCCCCTTGTACTGTTTATTATATCTTCTGGTACACTTTGGGGTTGCCAGAATACCTACGTATCGTTGAACAAGTAAATTGAGACATGCACGAAAATATACATTTAAGAACTTTAGTAAATATGAGAGGTTATTAATATACTAACATCAAACGCGGTTAATGTGTCAAATTGATTCTGGTAAATGGAGACAGCTTTGTGGACAACATGCTGGTAATCTATATTTTCAGTGTTCCACTTAAGGCCTGCTGGATATACTCGTTGATCACTATATATGGTAAGTGGCCTACCAATAGCAAAGTGCTCGAAACTCCAGAACTAAAAATGGATTTGCATGAAAGTATCAATAGTGTTAGACATCCAAAATTATTTTTAGCTGATTATAAAAATGTTCTACCAGCAATATAAATATACCTGTATAAGTGTTAGACATCCAGAAATATTTTTTGTTGTTTTTCCTCCTGAAACCTTAGTCACGAATGATGTCATCGAGTGATATAAATGTGCTAATACTGCTACACCCCATGCATGCTTTGTGCGCGTACCCAAATCTTGAAAAAATGGTAGCAGTCGGACGTTTATCATATTTCCCGTTGCGTCAGAAAATAATAATGCACCGCAGAGACATAACAAATAAGCTCTTGTACAATAAATCACCCGTGAATCATCGACAACAACTGTCGTATCGCCGATGCGATCAAGATGCATGAAAGTAGACCGGAGCCAAGTTAGTCTAACAGTGCTCCGACCTCCTATATCAGATGGTGGCTCCACACCGAGGTATGACCTAATGATATTAGAAACATTGAATCCCTCGTGAAAGTATATAGGATTACCCTCGATAGGTAATCCTAGAATCTGTGCTGTGTCAGCTAAAGTGATGGTCATCTCGCCAAAAGGTAGCTGAAATGTGTTGCGTGTTGGCCACCATCGTTCAACTAGGCTCAATATCAGATCCCTGTTATGACGTTTAATACGTATAGCGTCAATAAAGTCAAAACCGAACGACGCTACCAGGGCCTTTTGGGCTGCAGACAACTCCCATGATCCTCGCCACTCACCATGCTCACGTAATTTAACTTCAGGATAATCATAGCGCTGTAATATAAATATACATTATTAGTATAATTTAATAAAATTAACAAGCAGAAATTTAATTACCTAGAATTAAGTTTACCTCTCCCGAAAATACTAGTTTAGAAACGTGCGATTCTCGTTCATGTTTAATGAATGGAGTTGTCGGACCACCGGGTATTTTTCCATCATTTGGAGTAGCCATCTGTAATAATTGTTACAATTTTGTTAAATTCTATAATTATTATCTACCTATAGAAATATTTAAAAAAATATTATCAAATATTAACCAACTTAAAGATAGCAATTAAATAATTTTCGAAAATAAATTCATATTACCAGCTAACAAGACAGGAGTATTTCTTCTTGCTTTGTTCCTACTCTTCTTTCTTTCGTTTGCTTCTCCTTCTCCTTCTTCTGAAAAAACTCATTTCTCTCATTATCCTTTTATTCACTCCACAATCCTGCTAAAGCAGCTCCAATCCGGTCTCCAATGTTACAACACAGTCTCCAAAACAAATAAGGCTGCAAGCAAATAAAGACAAATAAAGTTGCATGCCAGTGAGCACATCGAGACATTAACATGCATAAAGCGTGCGCGGCAGCCGAGGCGTGTCAGCTAAAGTCGGGGCGCGGCAGCCGAGGCGTGGAGCGAATTAATGCATGCGGGCGCGTGGCACGAAGCAGTGGCAGCAAAGCAGCGGGCGCGTGGCAAGCGCGTGGCAGCGACGCAGAGCGGGACAGCGCGTGGCAGCAAAGCAAGCAAGGCGTGGCAGCGGGCGCTCGAAGCGAGGCGTGGCAGCGAAGCACGTGGCAGCCAGGTAAGGGGAAACGCCCTTCCGATGGGCGTTTCCAATTTTTTTTTTTTTCCGATACGCTGAGGAATCTGGCGCGGCCCGACGAACGAGGTAAGGGGGAAACGCCCTTCCGATGGGCGTTTCCATTTTTTTTATTTTTTTTTTCGATCCACTGAGGAATCTGGCGCGGCGAACGAGGTAAGGGGGAAACGCCCTTCCGATGGGCGTTTCCTATTTTTAAATAATTTTTTTTTGTTTTTCCGTTTGCTCGCTGACGGACGTTAATAATAATTCATTATTTAATTGAAAACGCCCTTCGGATAGGCGTTCTGGTGCTTTGGTTGAAAAATTTAAAAAGGTCGTGCTTTCCCTGCAATTTAATAAACTATTAATGCTTTAGGTGAAAATTTTCCTTTAAACAAATAACAAAAATTTGGGACCTGTGGGGACTCATGTCAATAAAATATATTTATAAGCAAAAGCATTGGGAAAGTTTCCTGTTTCTCCCTCTCCCCCCTTCAATTTATGACATTAATACCTCTTTTTTTTCTCTCTCTCTCTCTCTGTAATGCCCACATTCCCCCTCTCTCTCTCTCTCTCTCTCTCTCTCTCTCTCACACACACACACACACACACACACAATTCTGACTGCTGCAATGCAGTGGTTCTTTTGGTGAGAAGAAGAACAAGAGAGTAGACCAAAACAGAATAGTAGAGCTCATAGTTTCTTTTCTTTACATTTGAGAGAGAGAGAGAGAGAGAGAGAGAGAGAGAGAGAGTGAGAGGGAAATGAGGAGGCATGGGTGGCAACTCCCTTACCATCCTCTTCAAGTAATATTTGTTTGTTTGTTTGTTTTTTTTTTTTTTTTGTTCTTTTTGTTATTCCAGATTTGAAGTTACTGCTAATTACTGACTGACATAATTTGTGTGTGTGTGTGATTAATAGGTGGTAGCTATAGCTGTATTCCTGGCACTTGGGGTTGCCTTCTATGTGTTCTTCCTCCCCTTTGCCTTTGTTGGCAACACACTGTTTCAGTATGTGGTCATGGCCCTCTACACTCCCTTGGTACTACTATTTTTACTATTACTAAATGCATTCCATTCCATTTCCTAATTTTTCAATACAACATATAAATGTTGAATGTTTTTGTTAATCCCTGTGATCTTCGAATTAGAGGCAATCTGAACATAATTGTTTAAACCTCTATTGAGATCCATTAAATGGATCTAGGCTAGGTGAAAACCCTAACCCCAGAATGCTTAATAGGTTATCTGGTGCCACTGGACGACATTTGTTGCGAATATGACTTCAGAAACGGACTATTATGTGCGGAAAATAACAAAGAAAAATGTCGAACAAGGAAAAGCAGGATGCCATAGTTAAACTGTGTTGTAGAATTTCGAACGAGTCTCAAGGACTAAACCAGAAACTAGTTGTAAATCAAAGCGGAATAATCCGCTAGGAAACAGTGTGAATCGCTGTAGAAATAGCGAGCAGTGAAAACCGCTAAAGAGTTGCTAACAAAATTAGCAAATCGGCCTGCTGGGGTGGTCAACACCATCGTTGCCCAAAGCAAGATTCGATCGTAGTCCGTCGATTTGCTCCCAAAAACCAGCAAGTCCAAAATGCACTTAGTTGCAATCGAACTTCTGAAACGCTCTTCTATTATCACCTCCTTCGTCGGATAAGGCGTTGTTGCTTTGGAGCATTGTCACTCTGACAAGCGTTGATGCTCTGGAGCAATGGCACTCGGACAAGCATTGTTGTGCTAAGTGCAAAAAAGCACCGACTACTAGAAGGAGTTTCTCTCCTTGAAAGATTTCAGTGTCTATTCTCTTTTCTACTCAAAGGTCCTCTCGTAACCAAGTATTGGTACACTCTTTATATTGGAGAATCATTACTTGGTTAGTTACGAAATTGATCAGCCGCCAGTAATGACAACAATCAACAAAAATGAGTAGCTTCTTTAACTAATTAGTTATGAACTGAACAAACTCTCAGCGTGTCACTCCCGTTTCCCGTTATACGTATTTTCGTATACGTATACGAGATCTCTGACGTTTGTCAGGTGACCCGTAGTTAGACTTGTCTTGCTTAGCTTGATCCTGGTTTAATCTTGCATGACTTGGTTTATTTTGACTTTGGTTCGGCTTGGGTTGGTTTGTTTTGGTTTAGGGTGGTTCATCATGAACCAAACCCCCTACCTACTACCATCTCCATTTAAAGCCCAACTGCTTTCTCTCTCTTCACTTATTTTCATTTACTCCTTTCTCATAACTCTCTCCACCTACCAAGAGCTTAGGCAAGTGCAACTTGCTTCCACATGAGAACCCATTTTTATGGTTCATTTATCTTCCTCTCATGATTCTAAGATAATTTAGAACTTGACATTTTGCATTTTGAAGTTTTATTTTTTGTAGATCTAGAAATTTGTCATTCTCGGATTTTGGTGGTTTTGATCTATCAAAATTCCTTATTTTCAAGTTTTGATTCGTTCCAGGTTGTTGAGATTTGTGTTATACCCCATTTGGATCTATGGAAGTCCCATTTTTGGCTTAGATTGAAGGATTCATGGAATTTGGAGTTCTGGAGGTTCTCTACGTCCACGTTTATACGTGCTCGCGTAGTATCAAACTCTACGCCCACGTTTATACGTGCTCGCGCAGTATCAAGCTCTACGCCCACGTTTATTCGTGTCAGCATGAATCTGGATTACGCAAGTCAAGACTGTTTTACGCGTAAAACAAAGTCTACCCTGTCTTGGCATAAAACAAGTTTCACGCGTAAACTTTATTCCTTTACGCGTATTTCCTTTACGCGTACTTCCTTTACGCGTATTTCCTTTACGCGTACTTCCTTTACGGGTATTTTCTTTATGCGTACTTCCTTTACGCGTATTTCCTTTACGCGTACTTCCCTTGGCATACTCCTCTGGCTTGGCGTACTATTTTCGCGTACTCCTTTGGCGTACTCCCCTTGGCGTATTCCTTTGGCGTACTCCCCTGCCCGGAGGCTTCTTAGCACTAGCGTATCTTACCCCCCTTGTCCGGCGCAGTATGGCCCTGGCCTCCATTGTCCTAGATTCACCTTTGTTGGGCGTATGGTACCCCTTTTTATATCCTTACGCCTTTTTGATATGAACTCGATATAATCATGATATGTTAATATTGTAATGATAATCTGTACACGGCATGATTTTGCGACAACTCATGATAGTGGTCCGTCGTGGCGCACTCCTAACAAGTAACATGACATGATGGTGACCCGCTGTGGTGCACCCCTGACAAGTAATCCTAACATGAACTCATGAATACCGTTGCGACGGTTATCTTGACCTACTAAGTAATCTTGACATGTAACCTTGAACGCTGTTGCGACGGCTAACTTGACATGCTAAGAACATTCTCGTCTTGACACCGTGGGTGATTGCTTTGGACCTTGTCTGTAAAAGCTACCAGTCTAGTTTTGTCTTGCATCATGTCTAGGATATAGATCCCTGGTTACCACGGTCAGAAATTCATACTGAATATGACTAGGTTAATGACTAGATTGATCAAGTAGCTCATATAGAGAGAGATATTTCCGGTTACAGGCGATCCCGTTATCCCGGCCACACCTGATGGACTTGGAGCCTGCCGTCGAGTAGGGCACATTTCCATGCACACCGTTATGTGGGGCACTTCTTGAAACAAGTAATATGCACACTGTCATGTGTTGCACCCTTAAGTCACCTAATAGGGTACATTTGTCTCCTGGGCGATGTACCTACTATTATATGAACAAGGAATACATTTGTCTCCTGGGCGATGTATCCACTACCAACTCTTACATGAACTTCGTCTGGATAACCTGGATAGCTGCAGGGCTTGTGACTGTTGGAACATCTCATTGCATCTTGCTAGTAACTAGGCTTGTGATAACCCTAGTTAGTTAAAGTATCAAGTCGTACTCTTTGCTTGGCCGTGAATGTTGAATGGAGTCCTATCTTGTCTAGTCTTGCCTAGATCCAGTACATGCTTATCTCAGAACATGTTTGTTTATGCCTTACTCTTGTCGATAATTGATTAGAGATTAAGTTCTGTTCAGGAGAAGGGTTACAATCCCGGTCCTTGTTTAATTTACGGGTTGTAACTTGGTTACCGGAATAGTCCTTTAGTTATCATATCGTTTATCACCCTGTTTTATCTAACTCATACCTTTTGTTATTTCATTAATGCTTTGTGTTCTAACTTGTTGGTTTTAGTTCTTAAGTGAAGCCTCTCTTGTGTCACTTGCTCTTTCTGGGATCTGACCCAGCTGGTTTTGTATGGCCAGATTTCGGAGCAGCACCCGAGGATCTACCTGCCTTCCAGCCAGATGGTGACCACTAGAAGAAATCCTGGCAACGAGTGGGTTTTATTTTGCTCTCCTGCTCTATTGTAAAATTATTCTTTTGTGGCGTTTAGCCGTCGAGCAAGTGTTGGCTCGTGTTGAATACTTATATTTTTTGTCTGCCTACGGGCTGTAACATGATTAACAAATTCTAGGGTTGATCATATATGACTTAAACTCTTGCTAGTCCTCACATTTTGTACGACTAGCTTCATGATCATCTGTATATGAAATGTATGGGACAACTTACTATTGAGTATCTGATGGTCTAACATCTTATAACTATTATTGCTTAAGATTGAGACACTAGGCTTGTTCTTGACCATAAGAGACTGATGGCTTGTAGATAAACCCTCATACATCTAGACAGCCGTGACCGTATATGGAGGTGGATCACACTTCTATATACGTACCTGGCTGTGTCTGCCCCCGCTCTCCAGTATTCTGGTTCTGGGGCGTGACACAGCGAGAGAAACACTTGCGGCGAGGCTCGTTTGTGACAAAGCTCGCACGCAAGGCTTCTGCACACCAACATCGTGCCAGGGTTCACCAACCCCACAGCTAGCTCGCATACCAACCTTGTGTAGCCAATTCGCGTGACAAGCTGCGAGGCTACCGTGCCCGACGCGAATGTGTGAAGTGCAAAATGCGTCATGAAAGCGCCACTTTGCGTCCTTTAATATACTAAGTAGACAGCATCATAGGAATCGCTATTCAGAATTTTGCAACTTTTGATGTCATTTGTACCAAAAATGGTAATTTGTACTAGGTCATTTACAAGAAATTAATAATGTATGAGTTCTTCTTTTCAGGTTACTTGTGTCCTTTTCTTGTATGTATGGAGTGCTGCAACAGATCCTGGAGATCCCGGAGTTTTTAAGTCTAAGAAATATCTTAATGCAGAGCATAATGAAAGACACTCAAATCCCAGTAAATCTAAACAAGGAGGATCAATTAATGAAGAAGACGTAGCAACTGAGGGTAATCCAGTGGAAGATTGCGTCAAAACTGATGCCATTGTGGATAATTCATCCAACAAACCTGGGAAGGAGAAGTCACGCTGTTGCATTACGCCTTTCTTGGTAGTTTTGCTGGGATGTTTTCCGCTTTCACTCTTATGTAGGTGCCATGCACATGAACAATCTTCAGAGCTACAAAAAAGTGAAGATGGCATGTTTTACTGCAGTTTTCGTGAAGTTGAGGTATGAATTAAATAATAATTTGTGGCTAACATCTTCACTAACATTTTACTGTGGTAATTTGTTTAATTCAATGGTCTATTACTATTATTTTTTTCTCTTATAGGAGCTATCGATCAATACACTTTCTACATGTAGTTCTGTTTCATATTGAGTTCATGATGTTTCCTGGTAATGGCATGTTTGAAATGATGACACATTTCTGTATCTCAGTATCATGAGAATGATAAAGCCTTTTATCTTCATCTATGTTGCACGGACACATCAAAATGGTTTCTGTACCATCCCATATTCGTTCACATATTCTTGTCCGTATCGTACTACGTAGTTGACTACTTACATACCTATATGAAAATGTTTGTATCTCATATCATATCTGTATCGCGTCGCGTCCTTATCCATATTCGTGTAACATAGATTTTCATTGTACCTATGTTACTAAAAGGTGAGCATACTTGTGTTGGTAATGATATTGACAAGTTTTTCATAAACTATATAGTTAATTTGACAGGGGTACAATCATATAATGGTTAGCTGCCAAGGGTGTGTCAAATAAAATCATATATAAAAACTAACCATAATTTTTGGCAACAAAGCCTTCTGGCATAATTACCACTATTTATTTCTTTTATTATTATACGTAATTTTTCTTGCCCTTACAGTTCAATCATAGCTGTCCACTTGAATCACTAGTGAAGTTACAAAACTACTTCTAGAGAGTTTCACTTCTAATATTTCCTAAACTGTTTGGGCTTTCTTTATTATATTCATGCACAACACCATATCAGTGAATATTTATAGGGATCCCATTTTACAGGAGAAAATTTTGACAAATTTTTGGCAACCTGCTGACTATCTATTAGGGTTTCCCTTAGGGGGCCTCGGGTCACTGCTGTTTGCAAAAAACAAAAAAAGAAAATTCGATTTCTACAAACTGAGAAAAAGTACAAAGAGTACAATTGATTTCTGGGAAAGTACAACTATAGGAATCTGATAAGAAGACGATCACTTTATCCCTTGGACGATGTGATATCGAAGACACGAGCTTCTGGAGGATGCAACAGCACTTTTGCAGGAGTTTTTGATCTTTGGTGATGCCTGAGAACTGATTGGAAACACTATTTATAGAGTTCTGGAAATAACTGTTTAGCAGTTATTCTGTGTTGCGTGAGCTTTAGGTTGCGCGCCTGTTCACTTGCGCGAGTGGTTGCACCAACTGTTGTGGACGTGTGGCATCGTTTGAGTGAGATGCGCGTGGTTGTAGGCAGTGTAGCGGGCACGCTCTGCGATGTTGGTGGCTTGCGCACCACGTCACAATGTTCTGGACACTGTTCGATCACCTTGCGTGTGCTTCATCAGGTTGCGCGGGGGCACAATGTAACAACTTGTGCTAGCGGTTGCACCAACTGCTGTGAACGTGTGGCATCGTTTGAATGAGATGCGCGTAGTCGTGGGCAGTGTAGTGAACATGCTTTGCGAAGTTGGTGGCTTGCGCGCCACGTCACCCTGCTTCTAAATAAAAGTTGATCAGGTGGCGCCAACTAGCCAGGTTGCGCATGGGCGCAACTCAACAACTGGCGCCTTTGACTGGGTCTTCTGTGCTGTACTGATTAATTCTCGCGCCATACAATGACTTGTGCGAGCCAGCTGTCAGCATTAATTACATGCTGACAAAATCTTCTCGAGCGCCGCATTGCACGGGATTCAAATAGATTTTCTTCGACTGTCGTGCTGTCAGAGCTGTCAGTAATGGTGACAACCGTTACAGCTTCTCGAGGATGCTTGTCACGTGGCGCCGCGCAACCTGACGTTGGCGCAACATGATGTTGGCGCAACCAATTATTGGCGCAATCTAATGGTCTGGCGTAACATAATGATTTGGCGCCACTTGATGATCGCACACTTTAATGGGCGGCACAACTTGATTTTTAGCCTCTACAAGACCCCCTTCAAAGTTTGAAAGATTTCAAAATTTTGAAATACTTTGAATTAGAGGAACTTAACACGGGTTGCGCCAGTCAACTGTTTCAACAAACTCCGAATTTTAAGCGCCAGTTGCGCAACAGTAGGTTGCGCCAGTCAACTCGAGCCCGATTCTTCAGCGTAATTTGTGCGATTTAGTTCTATTTGCAAAACTATAAATAGCCGTTCTGTTTGGATTTTTCATCCTTCACCATTGTTTGGGATTTCTCAAGAACCCTATTTCTTCTCCTTCTTCTCGAACTTTTGAGAGCTTCGACCAGCATCAATAGCACCCAAGCGCTCTGCTGCCGAGAAGGGCAAGACTGTGGCCGAGTCTTCTAGGCACGCTCCGCCTTCGTCTCACCGAGAGACGACCAACCTGGCCATGGAAGGTAAATGTCTGACCATAGACCCGATCATCGACCACCCTTTTTAGGGTTTGGCCTGATTCTGACATCGTGCAACCACTCTTTTTAGAGTTGGGCGCACCCCATTGTAGTGTCCCGTCCCGCTCAGTCAATCGGAGGATTCGGACTTAGCCTTACAACGGCTGTTCGAAGACATCGTTCGGTCGAGGCGACCGCTCGCTCAGATGGGATAGTTTCGGTGAACTTGCCTCATCTTAGCCTTCACATTATAAATCGCATGTTTTCAACTTGCTCAAGTAGGCTTGATAATAAAAGTGACCAATCCACATAGCTAAAGGGAATAATTCTGACAGGTCGAATTGAGTTAGAATATGGACAGGTCCAACGGTCGACTTAGAGTTGGTGCACGGCGTGCTTTGAAAATGACATTCGGTCCTTCGTCCCGTGGCTTGGGAGAAGGAAAGTTGGTCTCCGCCACAAGCTAAGAGTTAGCCAAATTCATAGGCGTCGCCCGCATAAATGCTTCATAAAGCATGCACGGTCTTATCGCCTAAGGCGTGGCATAGCCTCTGCTCACCGACGGGTTAAGTTGTATTGCACGGCTTGTGGCATAAGTCTAGGCACCCCAAATGACTTGGTTGTCCAAAGTCGAATGCGTGCACGGCACGTTCCTACGACGCAAGGCTTGATGCAGCCTTTGTTCGTCAAGTTGTTGCAAAGTAAGTTAGGCAAGTTAAGTTAAGCTATCAGGAGTAGTGGCAAGCATGGTCCTATGAGTTCAACGGCTGGGTATAACCACATAGTCTCACGATCGTAAGGCCCGTCATATAGAGTATGACTTGGGCGGTGGTGTCATATAGAGTTTCAAGTTGGTCTAAGACACGATGGCACGAATTTAGTGTTTTAAGGCACGGGCCACGGTTGAATTCTTTGAGTTTGGAAAGTGTTTCAAATAGTTGTTCTTGAGTTGAGTGAAATGATAGGGCAAGAAAGAAGAATGCTCACGACTGGGTCGTTGAGGCAAGAAAGAAGAATGCTCACGACTGGGTCGTTGAGGCAAGAAAGAAGAATGCTCGCGACTGGGTCGTCGAGGCAAGGTCTCAGATGTGAGAAGTATTGAACTTAGCCCTGAAAGAGATGGTAACACTAGAAGTAGATTGACTGTGTGAGACGTCAGTTCGAGTTGAGTCTTGCATGGTCATTGGACAACTTGTAGAAGGTAAAATAAACTGTTTCTTGAACGGCGACCCAGGCGGCCCATGGGAACCGTTGCGATAGAGACATTCGTAGCTGTGCTGGATGACCGCACGGGTTAGCGGGAACTTGCAGCGGAGCTAGCTACTCGCGCTGGCAAGGAGCGTCCGTCTAATCAAAAGCTCAAAGGAGTCTATTATAGCGCTGGGCGCTAGTGACTAGTTCATATAGATGAGTCGGCATAGGCGGCGATCCGCGTGTGCCTTTGGATTGAGTCGAGTATTGAGTGCAGTATATCAAGGAGTCGAGTTGAATGTGTGTGTACAGTTGGAACACAAAATGTTGGGCCTAAGATTTGGCTGCAACGAAGACACCGTGCTTCGGCACGAGATGTAGCGTCGAGTCTAGAGTTGTCGGCATATAAGTTGCATAAGTTGGTTTGAGTTGTCTTGAGTTTAAGTTAGAAAACGTCGCAAGGCAGTCGGTCGAGTGACACTTAACCCACAAGTCTTGATTGGGTCAGTTGATGATTTAGTAGCAAAGGGCCGCGAGGCGGCAAGGGCCGCGAGGCGGCGATATGATTGAGTCTCATTGAGTTGCGAGGCACGGCCTCAAAAAGGACTTATAACACGGTCACCCGGGAATAGAGTCTTATCGCGTAGTTGCGTCTCTGATTCTAAGCCGTAAGGCAAGCACGACTTGATAGGTTAACGTTGTTGAGTTGATGTTGCGTTGCAAGCACGAAATGGTCTTGAGACACAAAATAGGCCAAGGCGTCTGTCCTAAAATCGATCCTAAGGAAAGAGTAGAAAGACAATCATAGAAGGGACTATGTTGCACAATGTAAATCAAACGTGTTGGTTTTGTATGGGTGGGCGAGGAGCTCATTCCACCAGTACAGTTGAGTACTGACACCCACATAGTTTTCATGTGCAGGCACAGGTAGAAGCTCGTGGCGCGGAGCTCGCTTGGATGCGTCGGGGCATGGAGTTCCTTGGCGATTCGAAGCGTGCGGCCGCATGTATTCAAGACTTATACAGGACATAAAGTATGGACGTCGCCTTCCAAAGCATCCGCTGGCTCAAGACATGTATTGAGAGATGAGAGAGAGCTGAGTGACTTGTAATGTGAGCTTGAGAGACTTGTAATCTTGGTCTTGCGTCCCATTGTAACCTTTGTTTCAATATCAATAAAAGTGTGTTTTGCATTGACTTGTGTTTTGCTTCAAATTCTGCTGCTATTATTCAATGTCTCTACTTGGGACTTCTGTGCGACGATCCCGTCGCAGCCGTTGAAATCGGCCGTTATGGAATCCGCCTTGCACGAGCGCAACCTAGGCTCGTGCGGCATCACGCCTTAGCGAGGACGATCGCTCCTACGGGAGCGGGACGTGACATAATGGTATCAGAGCACGGCTTTACGTCCTTAGACTATCGATTGAATTCTTTAACTCCGCTGTTTCCGCAAACTCTGAATTGTTGCTTCCGCAAAGTTGATATCGTTGGTGCGCTTTCTCTCAATTGTCCCACGGGATGTCCATACAATAAGTCTATCTATTTTGCAAAACGTAGGAGAACAATTTTTGATAAAACAAAAAGATGGTTTGCGTAAGCACGATTGGCTAAGTCGGACTGGGCATATACACCAAGGATTGCGTCGACCCTAGCAAAGTCGAGCGCTGGATTCACAATGTTTCGTGCTAGAATGAGTTGAACTCGATTGAGTAAAGTGAGATGACTATCGATAGGGGTGCTATCGAGCGACGATAACGTCGGTACGATATAGATGAGCGTGCTTGGAAATTGAGGAATGGTTCGAACGAAAAATTTAAAGAAGATGATTGTGAATCGAATAATAAGTTGAGGATTTGTTGAATGACTTCATTCCTGAGTGGTGTATGCGATAGTCTCAGGAATATCGATCGATCGATTGAGGATGTGGGGTGTCGATGAGTCTATCAGCAAGCGTCATGTGGATGCAAAGCCTTAGATTGAATATGATTGAGCAAAATATAGTCTTGAAGATTTTGATGTGTCGATTCGAACAAGACGTGCACGGAACGTGCACGGGATTGAGGATTGTGCGAAGTATGAAACGCGAGAATGATTGAGTAGGTGAAATCAAATCGAGGAAAAGTTGGGGTGTAGCGAACGGATGACTTGATAAAGGAAATCGATAGGTGGATCGTATAGAAAAAGTTAGCACGATGGGAAGATAGCGTGCATGAAAAGTTAAATTTTGAAGTTACGCAATGACTCTAAGGATTGGATTTAACGTTGCTCAATGATTGAGTTAACAAAAGGACGATGCAAATTGAGGAAATACATTGGTCGATGACTTAAGATAGACGGATGAACAATACGTGAACTCGGGTTTGAGAAAATTGATATATAAATGATTCGAGGGATAATGATCGAACTTGAATTGAATGTCGAGGAGATTATCCAGTCGAACGATGGCATCATTCGCACGACTCGAAATTGGTTGCAAAGGAAGATCGTCAGGTTACGCATATCGTTGATGGTATTGAGGCGTATCAAAGATCGATATGCGATATCCCGGGGGTACTCTGACTCGGCGAATGACGATTGTGCAAGTGTTATTGTTCGGTTGGATGCTATACTTAGGATTTTGATTGAGATGAATGTAGGATGAAAATGCTTGTGTCTTGATGGTTATACGGATAACCACAGTGTCGACTTTCTTGTCTTGCGCGAGCGCAAATCCAGCCTCGTACATGCGTTGCGTCGGATTTGGGGCGATCGTTCCACGTGAGCGCTGACATGGTGATTCATGTCGCGGGAGTGATCGAACTCGGAAAATCAGGATGCGGCAACTTTGATTGTCTCGACTTGTCGGTTTGATGCGAAGGAAAATTTGAGGATGTTAGGACTTGCGATTGATGAATGAAATAAATTTGAGGATTGAGTAGGTCCAATCCGCGCATCGAGAATGAATTAGTCTAGACTCGAACAAGAGTTACGTCCCGATGAGGATGATTATCCCGCGGGAGCGTGCATGGTGATTCATGCCCACCGTGAATAATCTGAATCGCGTGAGATCGGGGCGCAACTTATTGTTAAATTAGACGACATCATGATCGAATACGTGAATTGGGATGAATGACTTAGGGAATATGAAATGTGAATTATGGATTAGTAACAAATTGTGTCATAGCGTGCTTGATTTGAGAAGGAATGATAGGCGGAGTATGTCGAACGTGTTCAAAGAGATAGACTATGCGAAGTGGCTTGTTGGTCGAGCGATATTGATGTATCGAAGATTTGGTTGAATGAACTTACAATAGGATGGCTTTGCTGAACGACTCGGACCCCGTGCGACGAATGTCGGGATGTGTGTAGGAAATCGATGCTCGATGTTTAGAAATCGGAGTGATGCGAGCTTGGGTAGAAAACCCCGTACTATCAATTTGGTTTGACCTTAGGATGGGGTCAGTGTTGATATTGTTGTTTGGGAACTATGATTCCAATACTGACGGAAAGACAGCCTAGCGGGTAGGCAGACGTCCGAGTGCGAAGTGGTAGGATTTGTGGAGGCACCACTCGCGAGTATCGGTTGACATGCATGTATATCAGGGACGCTTGAATATGTGCACGATTCGACTCGAGTGGTGATGGCGGGATTCGCTATCACGAGGCTTGGTTGAAATGCATGTATTTTGGGGACGCCTAAAATATGTGCACGATCCAACTAAGTGATACGTTGAATCGAGTGAGACTTGAGGAACGGGAAAGTGTCGAGGATTTTGAGATCGTAAGTTTTGAAGAAAGGATTGAGGGTAGCACTAGCGTGGCTCGGATTTAAGAAACCCATAGGAGAAATGTGTGCAAGAAACATAGGATGTTGAATAAGTGATAAGTCGATATGTATACTCAGTTAGTTTCGAGGACAAAACTTTTTCTGAGTGGTGTATGATGTAGTGTCCCGTCCCGCTCAGTCAATCGGAGGAATCGGAACGCTAACGGCGTTCGGACTTAGCCTTACAACGGCTGTTCGAAGACATCGCTCGGTCGAGGCGACCGCTCGCTCAGGTGGGTTAGTTTCGGTGAACTTGCCTCATCTTAGCCTTCACATAATAAATTGCATGTTTTCAACTTGCTCAAGTAGGCTTGATAATAAAAGTGACGAATCCACATAGCTAAAGGGAATAATCCCGACAGGTCGAATTGAGTTAGAATATGGAAAGATCCAACGGTCGACTTAGAGTTGGTGCACGGCGTGCTTTGAAAATGACACTCGGTCCTTCGTCCCGTGGCTTGGGAGAAGGAAAGTTGGTCTCCGCCACAAACTAAGAGTTAGCCAAATTCATAGGCGTCGCCCGCATAAATGCTTCATAAAGCATGCACGGTCTTATCGCCTAAGGCGTGGCATAGCCTCTGCTCGCCGACGGGTTAAGTTGTATTGCACGGCTTGTGGCATAAGTCTAGGCACCCCAAATGACTTGGTTGTCCAAAGTCGAACGCGTGCACGACACGTTCCTACGACGCAAGGCTTGATGCAGCCTTTGCTCGTCAAGTTGTTGCAAAGTTAGGAAAGTTAAGTTAAGCTATCAGGAGTAGTGGCAAGCACGGTCCTATGAGTTCAACGGCTGGGTATAACTACATAGTCTCACGATCGTAAGGCCCGTCATATAGAGTATGACTTGGGCGGTGGTGTCACATAGAGTTTCAAGTTGGTCTAAGACACGATGGCACGAACTTAGTGTTTTAAGGCATGGGCCACGGTTGAATTCTTTGAGTTTGGAAAGTATTTCAAATAGTTGTTCTTGAGTTGAGTGAAATGATAGGGCAAGAAAGAAGAATGCTCACGACTGGGTCGTTGAGGCAAGAAGGAAGAATGCTCACGACTGGGTCGTTGAGGCAAGAAAGAAGAATGCTCGCGACTGGGTCGTCGAGGCAAGGTCTCAGATGTGAGAAGTATTGAACTTAGTCCTGAAAGAGATGGTAACACTAGAAGTAGATTGACTGTGTGAGACGTCAGTTCGAGTCGAGTCTTGCATGGTCATTGAACAACTTGTACAAGGTAAAATAAACTGTTTCTCGAACGGCGGCCCATGGGAACCGTTGCGATAGAGACATTCGTAGCTGTGCTGGATGACCGCACGGGTTAGCGGGGACTTGCAGCGGAGCTAGCTACTCGCGCTAGCAAGGAGCGTCCGTCTAATCAAAAGCTCAAAGGGAGTTCATTATAGCGCTGGGCGCTAGTGACTAGTTCATATAGATGAGTCGGCATGGGCGGTGATCCGCGTGTATGCCTTTGGATTGAGTCGAGTATTGAGTGCAGTATATCAAGGAGTCGAGTTGAATGTGTGTGTGTACAGTTGGAAAACAAAATGTTGGGCCTAAGATTTAGCGGCAACGAAGACACCGTGCTTCGGCACGAGATGTAGCGTCGAGTCTTGAGTTGTCGGCATATAAGTTGCATAAGTTGGTTTGAGTTGTCTTGAGTTTAAGTTAGGAAACGCCGCAAGACAAAGTCGGTCGAGTGACACTTAATCCACAAGTCTTGATTGGGTCAGTTGATGATTTAGTAGCAAAGGGCCGCGATGCGACAAGGAACACGAGGCGGCTATATGATTAAGTCTCATTGAGTTGCGAGGCACGGCCTCAACAAGGACTTATAGCACGGTCACACGGGAATATAGTCTTATCGCGTAGTTGCGTCTCTGATTCTAAGTCGTAAGGCAAGCACGACTTGATAGGTTAACGTTGTTGAGTTGATGTTGCGTTGCAAGCACGAAATGGTCTTGAGACACAAAATAGGCCAAGGCGTCTGTCCTAAAATCGATCCCAAGGAAAGAGTAGAAAGACAATCATAAAAGGGACTATGTCGCACAAAGTAAATCAAACGTATTGGTTTTGTATGGGTGGGCGAGGAGCTCATTCCACCAGTACAGTTGAGTACTGACACCCACATAGTTTTCATGTGCATGCACAGGTAGAAGCTCGTGGCGCGGAGCTCCCTTGGATGCGTCGGGGCATGGAGTTCCTTGGCGATTCGAAGCGTGCGGCCGCATGTATTCAAGACTTATACAGGACATAATGTATGGACGTCGCCTTCCAAAGCATCCGCTGGCTCAAGACATGTATTGAGAGATGAGAGAGAGCTGAGTGACTTGTAATGTGAGCTTGAGTGAGCTTGAGAGACTTGTAATCTTGGCCTTGCGTCCCATTGTATCCTTTGTTTCAATATCAATAAAAGTGTATTTTGCAATGACTTGTGTTTTGCTTCAAATTCCGCTGCTATTATTCAATGTCTCTGCTTGGGACTTCTGTGCGACGACCCCGTCGCAGCCATTGAAATCGGCCATTATGGAACCCGCCTTGCACGAGCGCAACCTAGGCTCGTGCGGTATCTCGTCTTAGCGAGAACGATCGCTCCTACGGGAGCGGGGCGTGACACCCATAACTTGCGCCTCCCTCTTTAGGGTTTGGGTTGCTGTCGCTTTATGCGATGCAACGCAACAGAGATGTTGCGATATGCAAAATACGGCGCAACATAGATGCTGCGCATGACGCAATATAGATGCTGCGTATGGCGCAATATAGATGCTGCGCGTGGAAGTTTTTGGTGCAACCTGTGATTTTTTTTTGTACAGATTTGATCATTGCACTCTATAAATTCACTAACTTTTTCTCATTCACTTCTTGCAGGGAATCAGTTGGCAAGATTCTTCAGAATTGGTATCGGTGATGTAAGATACTATGAAAATGAATCAATCTGACACACACATCAGACAGCTCAGAACTCTTCATGTTTTGAAGGGCTTCCTCCAAATGGTAGGAAGAGCCTTTATACATAAGAGTTGGATGGTGGAGACACAGAATTAGGAATCGTATCACCAGGGTGATCTCATTCCTACTTCTCATGAAGGGTAGTCGTTTCTCCACCAGTTGTATTGACATCAACTTGTCTTCGAGTTGCTGTATTGTGTCGTTCTCCTCTCGTTTTTCTGAGAGAGAAGACCAAAGTTAATTCCGTTGCCTTGCCCGCTGCTTCAGGTTGAGTCGACAAGGAACTGGCACCAATAAGAAAATCCAAAGATGTAATAGATCTCCATTTGTTGTATTAGAATAAAAATCCGAGATATAATATATTTCCATTAAGATGTATCAGAATGAAAATCCAAGATGTAATAAATTTTCATTAAGATGTAACTATTTTTGAAAGAAATAAAGAATGATTTTCTCTCCTCTTTTTATTGGAATCTTTGTGATTTTGAGAATAATAATTATCAGAGGTAGTATGGACATGATGAGTATTTGATACAGAAAATAGAATTCAGAGGTAATGTGGACGTGAACTCATTTTTCTATTGATGATCTTTAAGTCAGCTGGGACTCAAAGACATGATATCATGTCTAAAAAGACGATATCTGTGATAATACGGTTTTATCATAAAGATAAGACATCTTTTAAAACAGTTAGGTTTCAAAAGACATAATTGAAGATTCGGATAGACTCTACTGGGGATTTTGAGAGAAAGGGTATTCCTGAAACTGGAGATACCAGAACTGGAGGGTTCATCAAGTACCGCTTTATGTCTTCAAATGCTTACTGACATTCTTCAGTCCAAATAAAAGACACACCTTTCTTCATGAGTTGAGTAAACGGTCTACAACGTCCAGAGAAATTTGAGATGAATCTCCTGATGTACGCAAGCCGTCCCTGGAATCCTCGTAGCTCTTTTAGGTTGCGTGGAGGATGCATCTCTTGAATGGCTTTGATCTTCTTGGGATCAACGTGTATACCTTTAGAGGTAATGACGAATCCGAGAAATTTGCCACTAGAGACTCCCAGGAATAACTTGGTGGGATTCATCTTGAGTTGATGCTGGCGCATTAGATCGAATATAGTTCTCAAGTCTTGAATGTGGCCTTCCTTTAGATGACATTTGACAGAAATATCGTCAACATAGCATTCCACAGTCTTTCGTAAATGATCACGGAAGATAGTACTCATGGCCCGCTGATAAGTTGCACCAGCGTTCTTAAGACCAAATGGCATGACAGTGTAGCAATAGACTCCAAGAGGAGTTCGAAAAGATGTATGTTTCTCATCTTCTGGATGAATCTTGATTTGATTATATTCTGAGAATCCATCCATAAAAGACATTCGTTCAAATCCGAAAGTATTGTCAATTATGACATCAGTGATCAGAAGAGGAAATTCGTCCTTGGGACAAGCTTCATTAAGGTCTCTAAAGTCAATGCAGATTCAGACTTTCCATGTTTTCTTCAAAACTGGGACAACATTAGCCACCCAGTCCGGATGTTGTTCTTCTCTGACGAAACTGCAGGCGATGAGTTTCTTGACTTCAACTTCTATGGCATCCATTATGTCAGGTCGAAATCGACGCTATTGCTGCTTGACTGGCTTCGCATTTGGCAGAATGTTGAGCTTATGGGTAGCGATCTGAGGATCCAATTCCGACATATCTTCATAGCTCCAAGCGAATACATCAATGTATTTCCTAATAAGTTGGATCAGTTCTTGTTTATCTGCTTCAGGGAGGCTTTTGCTGACAAATATTGGTCTTGAGGAGGTTTCATCTCCAACGTCGACTTGAACCAACTGATCTTCGGTAGGCGGCTCACGTTGCTCGAAGCGAAGCTCCCATTTAGTATCCATCCTTTGTGCCCAAGGATCAGATTCAGAGACTTCGATAAAATCTTCGTCGTCTTCCGAGAATTCGGTAGTTACCATATTGGAAGATAGAGTCACTCGATGGACGTGCCCTACACTGGTGTCTGAATCCCATGAAACAGAATCAGAAGAGTTAGATCATTCTTCTTTTCGGATTCGGAAGCTTCTGGAGTCGGTATTGGCGAAGTATAACCCAGTCCCCGCTTCATTTTGCTGTAGTATTGTTGTGATTTTCCTTTTGGAACAGGAATACGAATAGGAGTTCGCCTTCCTTGACCGCCATTGAGACCGACTTTAAAATTATAGTCCATCTTTTGAATGATATCTCTTGATTGTTGACTATAACGACGTAGTTGAAGTCTTCCGTTATCGTGATTTTCTTCTTCACTATCGGACATGATCTTCTGTTCTGTTCCTTTACTAAAAAGTATAGGAAGTTCATCTTTCTTTCTGGAGGGAACTAAGAAGAAGAAGTCATGTATTGGTTCGAGCAATACTTCGTCTTGGAAAGCTTGAACTGCTCCTATGGTAAGTGGTTCGAAGTTATCTAACATTTTTAAATAACATCGAGTATAATAAAAAACATTAATATATTGTAAAGGAGATCTATTTTATTGATTTGTACATCATCATTTACAACATGATTCTTAGCCTTAACAGAAGGCTTAGTAAGGTTGATAACCAGAGGAGGAGAAGGAGGATTCTTAGCCTTAACAGAAGGCTTAGTAAGGTTGATAACCAGAGGAGGAGAAGGAGAAGGTGAAGGTGAAAGTTTGTTACGACGGAGGTTGATAACCAGAGGCTCGGAAGGGGTGATCTCCTTTTGTTCCCTTTCTACAGCAGGTGGCTGTTATGAGAGGAAAGATGTATAGTCAACGTCTGAGAAGAAGAGGGACGAGTAGTACGTCCTTTGACGGGGATCATAAGAACATATTTTGAAGTATCTTTCTGATCTTCCTCGCTATCCATCGCCAATACAACCTTCATGAACTCTTCCTTGTATATCCGAGAGTCAGCACAATACGCTTCAATGCCCCTGAAAGAATTTGGGTTGGCTACTTCCTTCTGAACCTCTCCATTGACATCTACATATTTGAAGCATTGATGTAGAGTGGATGGTACAATGTTATGCTCATGCAGAAAGGGTCTTCCCAGCAAAGCAATATAAGAGCCATGATTATCGATCACGTAGAAAGTAACCTTTGTACAAAGATTGCCTATTTGAACCTTCAGACGAATCTTTTTCAGAGGTTCACTTCTTCCAGAATTGAATCCTAAGATTGTCGTGATGGTTGTTGAAAGATTGTGTACAAGAATCTTTAATGCATCTAGTAGAGTCTTTGGCATGATGCTAAGTGTAGACCCAGGATCGATCAAAATGCGATCAACCTTCATGGTATCGACATATCCCGTGAAGTAGAGGAGTCGGTCATGACGATTATCTTCCAATAGCATATCATCTTGTGTAAAGGTGATGTTGGGTATCAGTTCCATCACACTATGACAATGAAGGCATGTTATAGGCTCTTCCTCTAGCTTCTTAAGGAATGTTAGACAAGTATCAGCTTGCATCAAAGCTTCACTCAACGTTTTTCGAGTTTTCTTCGAAAGACGGAGTAGCTCAAAAATTGACAATCTTGCTGGGGTATTAGCCAGCTAAGCCAGTATATCAAAGTTATACGGCTTCTCGAGTCCCAAAGTTGGAGTCTTCTTCAATAATTTATCAAAACAGACAAGTTGTTTTCCTTTGTCGGCTGTCGTCGGTTTGGGAAGAGTTGGTTCTACCGAAGGTGATGAAGCTGATGGAACATTGACAGCAGGAGAATATGATGCTTGAGTAGCCTCCAGAGCTGGAGCAGGGTTTTCCTGACCTTCTGAATAGTCTCTTAGGTAAGGTTTCCCAGACCTGGTACCAGTTAAGGCTTCTTCTTCGGATACAGGTTCGAAGTACACCATATTGCAACTCTTTGCCTGGATCTTGTTTATGGAAGGTTTCTTTTGGCAAGATGAAGAGTTTGTCCAGTAACCCAAACCAACCCGAGATTGGTTGTGAGAAAGACATAGAGAAAGAGGGACGGGAGATCCCTTTCCATGGTTCAAACCAGAGGCCTTTTATAGATCATATCCCATTTTCGTCATTAGTTCACGAGACTGTGGACTATACAGATGGAAAGTTGGTTGATATTTGGCTTCTGACTTTGACAATGTTGTCTCAGCAGGGGAAGAAGAAGAAGGATTATCTACTGCCGAGATGAAGGTAGCAGTTAGAGGGGGAAGACAATGTTCACCCAACGAAATCATATGCCATGATTTATATTTAGTGGCCTTCTTAGACTTGGTGGAGGAAGACGGTGTTTCGAAGTCGGCCACTAAATCTGGATGGATAGCTATCAGGGACATACTTATCTCTTATCTTAGAGGCAACCAATTCTTATCATAGGGGCAACTCTATGGTCTGACCAACTTAGGGACATGGGACACCACCCCAATCTTATGAACTTATTCCCAACACGGACAACTGAAGAACATAGCCAAACTTAGGCAACCAACCAACATTCTAGGCAACCAACCGACACTCTAGTCAACCAACCGACATTCTAAGCAAGCAGCCGACAATCTAGGCAACCAGCCAACAATCTAGGCAACCAGCCGACATTCTAGGGTCAAGTCTTTCTACCCGTACTCATACTCGGGCCATATCCAATGAAGTCTCATTCTAGACTTACCCGCAACCGACAAAATCTATCCGACAATTCTATTCCACAGTTCTATCCCACAATTCTATCCCACAATTCTTATGGGTCAATCCGAAGCTATCATATAAAACTTATCAATCGAATATCCAAACTTTCAATTTTTACTTGCATAGACATAGCATCACTTGTTCAATCCGACTTGTATCCTCATATTGTACTCAATTTGTCTATTCAATCGGGTCAACTATTCCGAATCATCATCCGACATTGCTATCTCAATAGTTTATCACTTACGATCTCTTTCCTACGGTCTCTTCGTGACATATTCGTTTCACACATTCTTAGATCATCGATACGGTCTGTACTATCTTAACCAACAATTAAGGCAACTACATAATCGTATTTCTTCCGAGGCATCAATTATAATTTTTTTTTCTAGCACCAACACGGTCATCTCTTAGCAATTCACGTTAACCATCAATATTCGTTTTGCATCATCTCCTTGTGATTCCATAAGAAGATTTATTATTCATGCATCGATCCAATCTCTATGGCACCAATCATCTAGCATTCGTACTTCGATCATCCAATTGAATATGACATAACTTAATTAGCTAAGTCATAATCCCACAATTCTATATTTCACCAAACTTGTTATTCAAGCGACAACATCATCTATCGACAGGGTCTATTACATATCGCTGCACCTCGATACTTATTTATATCCCAGCCATTCGACTCTCATAAGGAACATCTACTCTTTCATACATTAAGGGACAAGTATCCATTCTCTATGCCTCAAAATAGTCAAGGGTCATAACTTTGTTAATTCGGGACATCAATTTCTCTCAAGCACACTGCACCACGTGCTAAG
This sequence comes from Iris pallida, assembly GCA_029216955.1. Lineage (NCBI taxonomy): Eukaryota > Viridiplantae > Streptophyta > Magnoliopsida > Asparagales > Iridaceae > Iris > Iris pallida. Next base: position 13,864,984 of record JANAVB010032220.1, read on the forward strand.
ATCATCTATTCCTCAATCCCATTCTCAATCTTTTCGGTCGTCGGTGCAACTCTCTGCATCTTCTAATTCATTCGCAACATTCCGATAAGCATCTAACATCACTATCGATTCTGCCGATGTCCAACATGCAATTTCTTTCACTCAATTCCAACAGCGTTCAATATTCGGTCCATAGTTGTTCTCGTAAAATCTTCCGATAGCAATACCACACCATCATTACCAAGCCTACAATCCTTCTTACCCAACTGATTCAAGTCTTCGCCTGAATATAAAATTTTGTTTCTTCCCAACCAAGGCATTCATTTCATATTATCAATTCTCTTATTACCCAACATAATGCTAACCGTCCAGGCCTAGCGATGGTTCATCTGAACGCATCAAAAATCTCACAACGGATCGTCCGACTTAACAATCAGGGGACACACCTAGCCGTCATGTATCAATCGTAAGCTCAACTACGATTCGATACCACCCAATACCTTATAGGTAAAGCAATCACAAAATCATAAACACATCAAGGGTCAAGGGACATCTTATCACGACGAGGGTATATGTAATATACCACTCAGAGCTCAAGCCATTCCGACACAATATGCCCTCGCATCAAACCAACGTCCAATATGGACAATCCATCATGCAGTGGTTATGCTGACCACAAATATCGACTCAAGATTCTGTCGATTCCCATTCACTGAAATCCATGCACATTCTGTTCCAACATACCAAGCCATCACCCACGGTCGATTGCTGCATAACAATCGACTTCAATGAATCCCACGCATAAGACATCCAGCATACATCACAAACTTATTATTACATCGCATCATTGTTATTCTTTTTGATATCTTTTAGAAATTCAACAAAGCACACATATCACAGCCCACATATTTAGACTTATTGTATGGAACACCCAGTGAGAGGTTAGAATGATCAACGGACTTTCAGTTAAGGGAACAACTTATAATAGTTTGGAAGCAACACAGAATAATCGCAGAAGCACTATGAGTCATCATAGAGGCAACTTTGATTTCATCGCGGAAGCAACTTTGAGTATTCGCGGAAGCAACTTTGATTCACCGTGGAAGCAACTTTGAATAATCGCGGAAGCAATCTTTGAATCATCGCGGAAGCAGCTTAGAATCATCTTAGTAGCAACATTGATTCGAAACAAATCGAATAGGAATCCAAGGACGTAAAGCCGTGCTCTGATACCATTATGTCACGTCCCGATCCCAGAGGATCGAAAACTAGCCACTGGTCGTGATGCCGTACAAGTCTAGATTGTACTTGTACAAGGCAAAACCATTACAGTTCCTGGTAATTCTCATAAATCATCGATAACGCAGCAGAACCAAGCAGATAAATTGAAGTCACACAAGATATGAAGAAATGTATCTCTTTATTGATAATCATAATGGATTACAAGACTTGCAGCGGAATACAGAGTTTACAATTGATTACAAGACTCTTGAATAGCCAACTGAATGTATACACTTGCCCTTTAGGCTACAACTGAATATACCGACTTCTTTACAATGAACTTGCCAATTTGGCTACAATCTCATTGGTACAACTGAGTTCCACTGTTCCATACATTATGTCCCGTATAGCAGAAGACATCGTCTTGAAAGAAAAGCTTCTGCACACCCATCCGATTCATCAATGCCAAGCACTGATTCACAGGATTTCCCCCAAGCAAACACCTGTAATATTGCCCACAACGTGGGTCAGTACATCATCAATGTACTGGCGAGCGGTGCTGGCCCAACTCACCTAAGAAGACAACACTAAGTAATCATGTTACAGAACATTATTAACAGTAGTCTTTCTCGTTGCCTTAGGGTCAATTTCATGTTATAGCCGACAAGAAGTAAAGCATACAAATCTCATAGCCAACATAATTTAAGGCATACTGTTATCACCCTTTGATGATTCTTACCCACGGTCGTGTAGCCATCCCTGTACATTTATAATACTTACTCTGCCTGCACAAGACATTGTTAGGAACAATATCATGATTCAATATAAATATCACCGTTCAGGTGATTCTTACCAACAACCAACATCCTTTCCTGTATTTGAGTAATAACTTACTCTGCCTGCATAAGACATCATTAGCACCGGACCTATCTATATGAAGGTCACTGGCGACAAGCCATCTTGGACCGACTTACAGGTATACAGCGCCCTTGCCAGTGCAGGTAGCTAGCCCCACTGCAAGTCCTGTATACCGTGCTACTACTTCAGCACTGCTACTACTTCAGCATTGGTTTCCCCCAGGACGAACCGGGTTCTATGGCCCAGGAATACCGTTCGAAACCACCTTGTCGACAAGTTGTCCATGACCATGCAACTTATCTATAAAGGAAACATATAATGCATGGTAAGAAAAACTAAGTAATAACCCATCATTCTCATTCGTATTGCCATCTTGCCATCTTGCCTTGAGCCAATGCTCACATTATCATCTGCCCAATCCAGGGTCTTGGCGTAATCAACATTCTACATCGGCGACAGGATAATAGAATGTTGTTACCCAATGCCTTGCCACATCTTTGATACCATACCTCTTTCCAACCAACTCAATGTACTCACCGTCCAATTCCTGGGACTTAGCATCTGTTTAGCATACATTCATTTGAATGCAATTCAAGCATACTCACTGCCCAGCTCTTGGGTCTTAATATATGTGTTACCAACTATTCATCGAGCCAAAGCTCGATATACTCACTGTCCAAGTATTTGGGACTTTGCCTTCACCTGTCATGTAATTCATCGCAACAGCGTACAAGCATACAATTCATCTAGCCACAACAGTTTACGTTCAGGTGATTAATTATCTTTCATTATCTTTCCAAATTCCATGCAAGGTGTTATTGAACAACTTAACAAGAAACATAGCATACTCATCCTTATTATAAACGTGAAGCTAAAGGATCTTTGAAGGATTCAACACTACTCACATTCATAGGACGATTCCCGCCACGATCGCATAGCCTTCCAAGCGATCCTTCGCATAATCCCAAGTCCAACAAGGCTTCATCGAACCAACCATCCATCATAAGGCATCTTGCGGGTCGGGGCACTACATTCTGCACAGGTTGTGCAGGAGTTCTGGTTGACAGAGAAGTCTTCTGCACAGGTTGCGCAGGAGTTCTGGTTGGCCGGGAGACAGATTGCGCAAGTTGCGCATGAGCCATGGTTAGCTGAGAGACGGACTGCGCAAGTTGCCGAGGAGCCATGGTTGGCCGAGAGACAGACTGCACAAGTTGCGCAAGAGCCATGGTTGGCAGGAGCCATGGTTAGCCGAGAGACGGACTGCGCTAGTTGCGCAGGAGCCATGGTTGGCCGAGAGACAGACTGCGCAAGTTGCGCTGGAGCCATGGTTGGCCGAGAGACAGACTGCGCAAGTTGCGCAGGAGCCATGGTTGGCCGAGAGACAGACTGTGCAAGTTGCGCAGGAGCCATGGTTGGCCGAGAAGACTTGGGAGTCCACACAGTGCGTCCTTTGCTCTTAGCAGCAACGGCGGTGCGCTTGGTACCCCCAGCACCGATCATTGTCTCGTAAGCGGTTTGGTCGACTTGAAAGACTAAAGTCTTCTGCGTCTTGCCGATCGATGCGGTATCACATTGAGTTGTCACTTTCTCGTCAGAGGAGAAAGTCGTCCCCAGCAGAGCCGCCATTTTGTTTGCAAAAAAGAAAAAAAGAAAATTCGATTTCTACAAACTGAGAAAAAAGAACAAAGAGTACAATTGATTTCTGGAGAAGTACAACTATAGGAATCTGATCAGAAGACGATCACTTTATCCCTTGGACGATGTGATATCGAAGACACGAGCTTCTGGAGGATGCAACGACACTTTTGCAGGAGTTTTTTTTATCCTTGGTGATGCCTGAGAACTGATTGGAAACTCTATTTATAGAGTTCTGGAAATAACTGTTTAGCAGTTATTCTGGGTTGCACGAGCTTTAGGTTGCACCAACTGCTGTGGACGCGTGGCATCGTTTGAGTGAGATGCGCGTGGTCGTAGGTAATGTATTGGGCATGCTCTGCGAAGTTGGTGGCTTGCGCACCACGTCACCCTGTTCGATCACCTTGCGCGTGCTTCATCAGATTGCGCGGGGGCACAATGTAACAACTTGCGCGAGCGGTTGCACCAACTGCTGTGGACGCGCGGCATCGTTTGAATGAGACGCGCGTGGTCGTGGGCAGTGTAGTGGGCACGCTCTGCGAAGTTGGTGGCTTGCGCGCCATGTCACCCTGCTTCTAAATAAAAGTTGATCAGGTGGCGCCAACTAGCCAGGTTGCGCATGGGCGCAACTCAACAACTGGCGTCTTTGACTGGGTCTTCTGTGCTGTACTGATTAATTCTCGCGCCACACAATGACTTGCGCGAGCCAGCTGTCAGCATTAATTACATGCTAACAAAATCTTATCGAGCGTCGCGTTGCGCGGGATTCGAATGGATTTTCTTCGACTCTCGTGCTGTCAGAGCTGTCAGTAATGATGGCAACCGTTACAGCTTCTCGAGGATGCTTGCCACGTGGCGCCGCGCAACATGACGTTGGCGCAACATGATGTTGGCGCAACCAATTATTGGCGCAACCTAATGGTCTGGCGCAACATAATGATTTGGCGCCACTTGATGATCGCACACTTTAATGGGTGGCGCAGCTTGATTTTTAGCCTCTACAACTGCCTTGCCATGTCCATTCCGACCATCCTAATAACCTCATCTTCTCTACTGCCTCATCATGATTAGAGGCCTCATGATCCTCCTCAGCCCATGTAGTCGGACTTTTGCTTCGTTATTCAAGACGCATGCAACTCCTAGCACGCCTTGTTTGATCAAGGATGCTATGCTCAGTTCCAAAAACCCTAGAAAACATGAAGGCTCTCCATCAATCTCCTTCACCCTATAGAAATACTCCAGAGAATAAATTTTTATACAAATCTAGTGTGAGTTTTTTTTAAAATTAAATTATGCCTTAATGTACCGAATATTTTGTAGCCTTTAAACTATTTCCTATCATTTTTGGCTTCCGAAACGAAGAACCCTATACTCCGATCCAAAAATGCCGATACCACCAATAATGATATTGGGTCCTAAACCGATTCCAAACTGATATTGTGAACCCTGTTTTTACTCCTCCCAGGGCATTTTAGGAGAATGAGGTAAATCATTCTCAATTTTGATTTTCTAATAAAGGGTTCTTATGGTGTTCGCCTATTAAAAAGAACATACCACACCATATCAACAAAACAGATATCCATCTACCTTCTCATGTTCTAGCATTTGTTCGTCTATGCACAATGTATGTTAGTACACTTTTAAGTCCATGATAGCATATGATCATAAAAGTTATGCTAGGACATTTTACTTGTACAAAAAAGGACGAAGGATGATAACTATGATTTCTGTATAACTAGAAAATTGGTATATCAGCTTTAAAGTTTAGTGCCTTCCTATTTATGCAGTTCTGATCTGGAATTGTCGTCATTGGTTTTGTAGGTGCGGAAGTATAGTAAGCATTGTAGAGTTTGTGACAAATGTGTGGACAGCTTCGATCACCATTGCCGGGTAGAAATTTAGTTACATCTTTGCGTGTGTGTGAGAAATACATGATAACCTAATATCCTTTGCTTCCATGGGTTTGTAGTGGCTCAACAACTGTATTGGAAAAAGAAATTATAGAAGGTTCTTCACCCTCATGATTTCTGCACTACTCATGGTAAGCATTTGCCGCAAAGCTTGTTAGTTAAGCTGTCCAAATATGTGCTGCTTATGTTATTTGGTTGACCTTACACATCTTTCATGTCCCCTGGAGCAACAAGCTTGTCTAGTTTTGCAGTCCATATCTGATAGTCAAGAGATGTAGCTAACACTGTGCTCCAGGTCCTTTTCATTTTGGTTGATTATTGACAGGGGTCGTGGTTTGTCCACCTTGGGCTTGATATACATTTTTATTCCTCTAATTTGTACTCTTCAATGAGGATTGATATACATTTTTATTTCTTGTTTTGAAGATATTACAAAAGTTGATCTTGAATAACCATACCCAGGTTATTCACTAAAGTTTTGAAATTTGAGGGTAGTATAGTTGGGAAGATGATCATAAGATTGGTGTAACTCCCATTCAGGCTGCCACACGTGCAGACTACACTTTAAGTTGTCTAAATATTCTGGATATTCTTTTCCTAGTTTGCTCATTATTGTTTTTCGCTTTACAAGATGTATAAATGTGCTCACTACCTTTAGGAACTATATATATAATAATCATCAAATGAAATGTTGAAACTTGAAAGGAGTTTTGAAGGCAATGGTGCTACGATTACTGCTGCTTAGTTGATTGATATTGCATAAATTATTTCCTTCTTAGTTAGTACCTTCTGTCCTTGACACCATCCACTAGCTGCTATCATTGTACTTTACTATTATACTTTGTAACTGTAATGCAGCATTTTGAAGTTCTAGGGGCTTTGCTTTCTTGCTACAAAATAGGGTACACTCATACACGGTATACAGCAAGGTTCGAAGTATCAGTATCGGACCATTCCTATGAGTATCGGGATCGGCGGTATTGGTTGGAGGTAACGGATCGGAGTATCGGATTATTTGGTATCGGCAAGCAAATAATTATTATAAATTATTAACATTTTAGAATATATATTTTATACATTTAGGTATAGTTTTAATATTTTCAGTGTTGTTTCTTAGTAATTTTAAAATTGAATGAAATAGTAGTCACCCTTACCAATTGGTTTACATACGATTTACAACCTTACTATGCTTTTACACCCTTGCTCATTGGTCATTTTCGTTCAGTTTTCTTTCAGTTTTCTTTGCCGAATTGATCGAAAAAGAGACCCCCAATGTCGGTATCAGTCAGTATTGGGTACCGGTCGGTATCGGATCGGAACATGCCAAACCGTATTGGTATCAGCCGTATTGGATCGGTATCGGCCGATACCACGAACTATGGAATGCAGAATAGTTGCTTGGACGTAGTATAAAGTAGCCAAAAGACTTGGGAGAATAAATAAAGGTTTTAACAAGTTGCATTGCTACATGAAAAAGTAGTTATAGTAAACGATATGAAAGAGGGCATGATAACCTTAATTGACATATTGTAATGCGGGTGATGAAGGAAACAAAGAAAATATGATGTTTATGGCAGAGAGAGGGACTCCCTTTTCTCCTCTTTAACAGAACCTCTCTATTAAAGACGATTTCTTCTTTCCTTCCACCATTTGAAGAAGTTGACACACACAAGATATAGTGCATCAATTTACTACAATTCTTTGCAGTCAATTTATATGGAATGTTGAAATTATGCCAATAAAGGGTCTGTATGCACACAAGAATAAAATGGCCACAATTTTCTGTATCTTACAATAACAAGAGTGAAGACCATCGGACTTCATTCTTACACTGACAAGATGTTTTCAAAAAGCATCACCTTTGAAATCTTGTAGGAGGTGTTTTATACTGTCTTTTGGGTCCAAGGTTCTGTGATAAGCAACACAATATACCAAACAAAATAATATAGTGATAAGCAACACAATATACCAAACAAAATCATGTGGTTCCTTTCTGTTACCGAACAACAAGAGGGCAAACTACAAGAATATTTTATGACATTTTAATAATATCTTAGGTGATGCTCTAGCAAAATTCCTCCAAAATATCCCAAGTAGACAAGGTTACATATTGATGAGAGAGCGGTGATATAATGACCTTGGCAGCTGGGTTGCTTGATACTCTGATCAATTGATGTAGTTCTGAGGCACATAGCTCTAATCTAGTGTTTTGGAATAGACAGAAAACACAGTGAGATAATATATGTATGTGCTCTTCTTTTTGCTGGTTTTGATGTCATAATTCTCTTTTACTCTCTGTGTTAAAACAAAATACTTTTACCGCTCGGTAAAGGTACAAATAAATATCACAAGTTATAACAAAAACAAAAACAACTCAGAATGTAGGAGTTTTAAGTGTTAAGTAAAATATCTCATTAATCTTCATTAGGAGCTCTAAATAGCCTTCAGCATGTAACATGGATTCCACGTCGTGTTGATAATCTGTGATGCGCTAACCCTTACCGGAAAAGGCTAACACACATAGCGGAAACAATGATTCTAGATTATGAGATAGAAAGAACACCACCAATCACAAGAGACGAGATTTACGTGGTTCGGCGTAATTGCCTACGTCCACGGGACAAAAAAATTTCTCTTTTTTCTTCCTCTGGTTCAACAACTCTTTACACAATTGGGATGTCATCCCTCTTAATAGATAGAGCCAACAGATTTGTCTCTTAATAGATAGAGACAAATCTGTTAACAAGTTATAACAAACTTGTTTCCCAACAACTCTTCTCTTAATAGATATAGCCCACAGATTTGATCACATCAAGTTATAACAAACTCTAACAAGTTATAACAAACTCGTTTCCCAACAACTCTCCACCTCGGCGAAGAATTGGAAATCAAATCTGAGCCGATCACCATACTAGTGTCACGACCTGCACCCTGATGAGGGGCACGAGCACGTGGTTACGTCCAACCTACGCCGCAGAATCGGCGGTTGAACGCTGTATATAAGGTCTGTAAATACTACGACTAAACAGATAAAGGTACCTGTACAGTATATATACTCCGAATGGAGGTGACATAGCAATACAGTCTCAATCACAAAGTAAAACTAAGGTAGATAGCATGAAAAGGAAAATATGATAGATGAAAGCAGGAAATAGTTCAAGATCCACATAAGCCCAAAGCTATACACAACACCACAGAGTCACAAAAATATAATATAAAATACTACAATCTGAAAGTACTAGCTGGATCGCAGTCCAGGCAAACCTAACTAAGCTACACTACTCTGGGTGTGCAAAGTCTAGTGACTCTACTATCAAGCCACGGTCCAGGTCTACTCCATCTAACCCGTCCCCATAATAGGTCGGGCAATCTGCCTCAGAATCATCTGTAATATATCAACGGTATCCTGTCAGGAAAATGAGCAAGTACAAACACTAACAGTAGTTCCATATGAATTGACAAATTCTATAAGAGACAGTATAATAAAATACAAGACAAATCAACAGAAAATATATATCAAGATATGAGTACTGAATAGGACGACAATATATATATATAGGATGACTTGAAAACTATCCGGAAACCGCGTTACAGCCCTTAAACCAAACAAGGACCGGGGTTGTAACCCTTCTCCCGAACAGAACTTAGCCTCCTACGATAATAAATATAAAAGGTGCCTTGAATTATTAGTGCGTTATGTGATCGGCTTGGGAAAATATGCTCAGGCTTTCCATCCGACCAGCTATGAACAAGTGACAAGTACAAGTGTGAAGAATAAGGCCGATCACCATGGAAAGTTATGAACAAGTAGGGTAAGGCTTTACCCGTCGCGAGGCGAGGGTATAGCTATGAACAAGTAACTAATACAAGTGTATAGAACAAGTGGAAATTTTGATCACACAACCACTAATAACTCTCCATCCCCGAATAGTATAAAGGATCCGGACATAACACGTCATGACACGGGGTTCAAAAGCCGGTGATCAGTCCACTCCCAAGTCCATGTCTATACAAGTACAAGTAACAAGTCGAGTCATGTACCAATATACCAAGTAATCCGGGAACAACATCTCATGACAAGATCCGACATACACTAGTCCGTGAACTATCATGTCTGGAAATCAAGTAAGACACTACAACTGAATCGGATATAGCAGATATCAAGACAATGAAAACTATCAGTGAATATACTCGCCTGTGGTCCTGAGCTGATAAGGTGAACAGATGCTCAGAGTAATCACAGACCTATAGATGAGATGCCATGAGTCCAAACAGAATTTACTAATGAAAAGGAAACTAATTTAAGTCATGATATGCAAGTCTAAGTCAAAACTAGGTCAAACCAAGTCACACGAAGCTAAACCAGGTCACACTAGGACAACCAAGGTCAAACAAGGTCACAGGAAGTCAATTCAAGTCAAACTAGGTCAATCTGGGTCAAGGGTTGACTTACAATTGACTTTTGGTGAAAAAGTCAACTCTGGTCAACTCTGGTCAACACTGAGTCAACCCTGGGTCAACCCTAGGTCAAACTAGTCTAATGTTGACCAACTGTTGACTTTCAGTCAACTGGTTAACTCTGGTTTGGTTTCGGTCAAATCTAGTCACTTTAGGCTAAGTTTGACTCTCGGTTGACTTTTGTTGACTTTTGGTCAAAATCGTCAACCGAAGTCAAAACTAGTCTAGGAGCGCTATTTCTGACCATTACCAACCAAGGGAACCAAATTCTAACCATATCTAAAACCCTAAACCACTTACCTTAGCTCTAGGTAAATACCTATACTTACCCTTAACAAGGTATTCCAGATACCTTGTCCATTACAAAGGAAACCCCGCTAATTCTCAAGATACTAGCCTAGGCTCCTTAGGGTAGCTAGATACTATCCTATCTAGGGTTTACTTACCAAGAAGTATGGGTTTCCTAGATATCTAGTCCATCTTAGGATGCATGTTGGTTATCCCAACATTACCTTATCCTATATATTTCTAACTTCTAGCTAAACACCCACACACCAACACTCACTTATTCACTCACAACATTGGCTCCCATAATACCACACTTATAGGCTCTCACCTAGGCTCATCTATAGGCTCACCCTAGGCTCACACCTATAGGCTCTTATACACATATATATATAGGCTCACATATAGACTTATAGGTTCACACACATAGACTCACATATATGGGTCAACATGGGCATATGGGGGCTGGAATGGGACTGTCCTATGGCTGAACATGGGCTAATATAGGGCTGCCAAATGGTTGAACATGGGGGTTGATTAAATGGACTGTTATGGGGTCCTATAGGGCTGTCCATGTTGGGTTATAGGGCTGAAATGAGTGTTAGATATAGGCTGATATGTGTGTCAAGTGGGGGGCTAATAAGGGCTGCTAATGGGCTGAAAATAGGCTGTTAAGTGGGATTAATGTAGGCTAATATAGGGCTGTCCATGTGGACTGATTTGGGCTGTGAATGGGGGTAAATATATGGACTGATTTAGGCTGTTTAAGGGCTGAACATGGGACAGGTTATAGGCTGTCAATGTGGCTATTAAGGACTGGTTTAATACTGTCCAAATGGGGCTGGTTTGTGGGTTGATATGGCTGCTTAAATGGGTTAGATATAGGGCTAACTAAGGGGGCTATATGGGATGAAAATATGGTTGCATAACCCCCAAAACCTGCTGCTAATAGCAGCTCAAACTAAGGGCTAAAACCCCCTCTCAAATACACTGCAAGCAGTTTATTACTGCTGCAGCTGCTGATATGAAACAGTCCCCTGTGTGGGGACTGTTCACTCCTCAAAATCAGTCCCCTGTGTGGGGACTGATACACCCTGCACTGCACAGCAGTGTCCCCTCCCCCCCCCCCCCCCCCCCCCCCCCCCCCCCCCCCCCTACTTCACTCTCTAATCCTCACTCCCCCCTCTCATACTCTCCTATAATCTCTCACTCTCAATCCTCTCTAACTCTCTAACTCTCCTCTCCAACTCTCTAATACAAACACGCACACAACTCCAAACCAATTCCACCATCACTTTAATCTCTCATTCGTACCCGAAATTCCCTACACCTATAAACACATGAACAAGACACAAATTTATATATACATTATAGAGACACAACATATATATATATATATATATATATATATATATATATATATATATAACAAATGATATTTATACAATACATAGATAAATAGATTATGATACAATTAGGACACCATGAAGAACACACTAAGAACAATATAAAAATTTGAGATTAAACTCACTAATAAATCTGTCACTTCCCGTTCCCAGAATACGTATTTTAATGCATATACTATTATAGGATGTATTTATTTTATATTCGTCATGTACTGCTCTGTATTTAAATTCCTTTAATCGCAATTTAATTTCTGCATTTTATTTTCGACTTTCTTACTCTGCTTTAGCTTTCCTTTGGGTTCGGGTTGGATTGGTTTAGTTAGTTGGTTCAGCCGAACCGAAATGAACCCCCACCTACCACCACCCCTTCCATTTAAAGCCATCCCCTTTCTCTCTCTTCATTACTTCACCATTAATCTTTTTCTTCCTCATAACTCTCCCACCAACCTAGGAGAGCTAGGCAAGTGCCAACTTGCTTCTTGATGAATCTCCATTATTATTGTTCCATCATCTTCCTTATTTGATTTTGAGTCTCTTTAGTACTTAGCATTTTCACTTTCCATGGCTTATTTGTTGTAGATCTAAGTTTGTTGCATTTTCGGATTTCTTAGGTTTTGATCTAGCAAACTTAGTTATTTTCAAGTTCTGATGGTTCCATGTTGTAGAGAATTTCGTTCTGTCCCATTTTGACTTATGGAAGTTCAGATTTGGGCTTAGAATGAAGGTTTTATGGAGTTTGGAAGCAATGGCTTCCAATGGTTCTTCCTCTCGGACTAGTGGAGAAGAAGAACAGTCCCCTGGCCGCATGGGCCTTCTAGCCGCATGGGCATGGACATTTCCAGCCGGATGAGTTCATTCGTTTGAGCCGCATGAGACTGATTTCAATCTCAGCCGCATGGGCTTAGTCAGCCGCATGAGACTTATCTGCCGCATGAGTTCTTAGCTAGCAGCATATGCATTCGGTCCCGCAGTCGCATGGCGCTGCATGACTTCTCAGCCGCATATAGGATTGCACTTATTCTAGCCGCATGAAATTAGTTTTCCTTAGCCGCATGGGCGCATGTCATTTCGAGCCACATGGGCGCATGTCATGTTCAGCCGCATGGGCGCATGTCATTTCGAGCCGCATGGGCGCATGTCATTTCAAGCCGCATGGGCGCATGTCCTTTTGAGCCGCATGGGGTTTGCTATCCCCCCCAGCCGCATGGAATTTCCTTTGGTCGCATGGTCGCATGTTAGCCGTAGCCGCATGAGACTGCAACCTTTTTCAGCCGCATGGCTTGGGCATTGCTGAACCGCATGGGGCTATTTCAAATCCCGACCGCTTAGGCGCATGTTATCCTAGCTGCATAGGCGCGTGTGGTCCTAGCCGCATAGGCGCATGTTGTCCCGGCCGCATGAAATTAAGCTTCCTTAGCCGCATGATTTCCTGGTCGCATGAACTCTGATTCTAAAGCCTTTTGGCTGACCCTTGTTCCAAATTGACATTGATTGACATTGATTGACCTTGATTAATTACCTTGGCTTTATTTAACATTAATTATTGTCTTGACATTATAATATAATAGTTGGTTATCTCGATTAATAATTGATCATGTATTCCTAGTTGGAACTAAGAGGCTGGCTAGTCGTCTTATTGAATTGAATGAATGAGACATGTTCATATTATGAACTATTATAATCGACTGGCTGGTCCCAAAACATTGGCATACAGATACATGCAGGCTTCAGTTATTTATCTAACTATTACGAAAGCAGCATGTGTACTTTATGGTCAATACATGATTATTCCGTGGTTAGTTTGGATTGTTGCATTACGCTATGTAAGACCTACAACCTAACCGCACGGGCATCGTTGTAGAGTTGTGCATATCGTACCCCGTACGAAAGTACTCATTCTGAATGACCATGATCCACGGCATGGGATTTCACTCAACGTAGAGACTATTAAGTTAAATAAAATAATGATTGCATGGAGAGAATGGATTTTCGAGTTCTTACATGGCAGCCCTCTTGGGACTAGTAGTGCCCGACAGACCGGTTGGTCCCCACAGATACTGCAAATCTGCCACACGGGCAGGGAGCAGTATCTGGTTATATTATCTATTGTATATTGTATATTGATGACGGGCGTCCCGCTGGGACTCGTCTAATTCATGATTGGCATAATTGATTGACTGGATAAACTAGCCTTGCTTGCACATAGTAAGAACTGAGGAATCCTTTATTGCATAATTCCAGGATAACTTGGAACTCACAGTAGCAAGCCGTAGTAGTTGAATGGCCGTTTAAATTGATTTGTTTGTGTACTGTATCTACTCTGTTACCTAACTGAGGTGATCGGAATGTCAGGGCATGACGGGCCAACTTCTGTCCTTGTTTGGTTGGGAGGTTGGTTCGAAGTGTCGTGATGTTATGTGAATCCCAGTGGCGAGCAGAGATCTACTTATCATATTCTCTTATTACTGGTTTTAATTCCTCATATTGTGCTTCCTTGCGGTACTTGCTATTAGAGGTCTAACCTCTCTGGTTTTGCATGGCCAGATTTAGAGCCGGTTTCCGAGGACTCAGCTTACTTCCACCTCCAAGATGGTCAATACTAGAGGGATGATCGCAGGAGGACTCGAGTGGGTTTCTTACTTCCCCACTTATTTTGTTATTTACTTAATACCTTGCCGTTTGGCACCGACATGTTAGTCGGATTGTCTCGTACTTCCTTTTATATAATTGTAATTAAGTCAGACTGTAGCTGATAACAATTGTGTATACTTTGTTACGTCATCTGGCTATGTTTTGTAAAGCCAGATATCAAGAACATTTTGCTGAGCGTTTGGGACGTCTTACTGCTTTATCTTACATGTTCTCTATTTCTGTTTCTTATTTGAATGATTGAGACAATAGATGTGAAGTAACCATAGTGAGACTTTCATGTAGTATGCACCCCCTCGTCTTTTAGACAGCATTGATCGTATTATACGGTATTCATCTACCCGTAATACGTAGCTGGCTGAGTCATTCCCCGCTCTCCAGTATTCTGGTTCTGGGGCGTGACAAGGTTTTAGTGGTAGTCCATGCAGGTCGAAATGACAGACTTGTGGGGTGTTTTAATTTATAGGATGTCTCAATCACACATGTTCCCCCTTGATCTCATGATTCGTTACTCTCGACTCTAGCTTGACATTCCGGTATCCTTTGACTTCATTAACCTTTCATGTCCGATCGTTTGATTGTTCTTTTGTCCCTTTTCTTAGGAGCACTTCGTCCGCATCTGCCAGAACTGGACAACAACAACAAGAGCAACACGGACAACCTGACCATGTTGGTCAGCAACAAGGGCCGGTACTAACTCAAGAGACTATCCAAGAAGAAGTAATAGTGGAAGCAGCAGCTGGATCGCAGTATCCAGAGGTTCCGCCACCACCAACAGTTCCACCTACCCCCGTGGAAGTGGACACACCAGCCCTTCTGGAGATCATGAGAGGGATGATGGCTACTCAGCAACATCAGATGTTAGTCCAGCAGCGCATGCACGCTCAGTTGCAAGAGCAGAATGTATTACTCAATCAAGGATTGCAGACGGCTTTAGAAAGAGGGGCGAGGACAGATTCAGGAGCATCAGCCAGGTTTTGCAAGTTCAACCTTCGCCGTTTCGAAGGAACGGAGGATGCCATCTCAGCAGATGCATGGCTTAAGGATATTGAGACTATTCTGACAGCAGCTAAGGTGCCGGCAGAAGAACGTATGGATCAAGTGAAGTTGTTACTTCAGGATCTCGCACGTGATTGGTGGGAATCAGAGGAAGTGGGCATCAGACGTCCTGTTGCTTGGGACGATTTTACTGCAAGATTCAAGACGAAGTACTATGGGGTTGTGGCGCAGTTTGAGCTACAACAGAAGTTTATCAACCTCAAGCAGGCCGGCAAGACGGTAGATGCTTATGCAGCGGAGTTCTGCAGATTGAGCAGGTTTGCCCCAGAGATGGTAGCAACAGAGAGCCAGAGGGCTATGAGGTTCCAGCAAGGGTTTCACCTTGAGCTCTTGCAATTGATAGAGGGGCACAATTATCAGACTTTTGACGAAGTATTGACGGCAACCCGAAGGCATGAGATCACCATTCAGAGGATCACGGCAAGGACTGGGGGTCAGAAGAGATCCCACAGCCAGATTGAAGGAGGATGGGGAGCAGCGCCCCGAACAACAGCACCATCCCTTGGCATTCGCATTCACGATGTGGCAATACGAGGGCCAGCACCACCACCCAGGCAGCAGCAGCAGCAACAGAGGAAGAACCAGCCATCCCAGCGGGCTGCACTTATTGTGGGAAGATAGGGCACACTAGAGATGTGTGTCGGGCATTGAACGGACTGTGTTTGATATGTGGAAATCCAGATCATCGGGTTACCACATGTCCCATGAATTCGAGGTCAGGAGGACCAGTACAGCAGTTTCCTGCTCTGCCAGCACCAGGGGCAGGACAGTATCGAGGACCCGCAGTGGCAGTGAGACCATTGGCCCAGCGTCCGTTAATGCCACAGGCTCGGATGTTTCGGCAGCAGGGACCGCCGATGCAGCAGCACCAGCATAGACCACCCCAGCATCATCAAGGCAGGGGCCAGCAGCAGCACCAGGCTAGGCCGTAACATAGGAACCAACAAGGAGGACGAGGGTAGGCATTCACTCTGTCCTTAGAGGAGGCATTAGCATCGGGAGATGTTGTGGCAGGTAACATTCTCGTCGCCTCATATCCCGCAGTAGCATTGTTTGATTCGGGAGCATCACACTCATTTATATCTGCACAATTTGCGACACGGCTAGGAATAGAGTTCGAGGCATTGCCAGGGAGGTTGAATATACTCACTGGCAATGGGCTCGTAGGAGTTAGTAGAGTTATTCTAGCGTGTAGCGTTGTAGTTTGCGGGCATTCCTTACCCGCCCAATTGATAGAATTTCCTGTTGGAAATTTCGACGTTATCTTAGGCATGGACTGGCTGAAAGACAGTCATGCGACAATAGATTGTCGTAGTGGGAGTGTATCTTTTGATATTCCAGGCATGAAGAGATTCACCTTAGTCAGATCAGAGGCAACTCAACAAGAGCAGGGAGTAATAACGGCAATGGAAGAAGTTCAGGTTCCGAAGGTAGTTGAAGAATTTCTAGACGTATTTCCTGAAGAACTTCCAGGTCTACCACCGATTAGAGATATTGAGTTCAGTATAGAATTGGCACCTAGAACTAAACCGATATCAGATCGAGTTTACAGAATGGCGGATTCAGAGCAGGCCAAGGTATACCAGCACATAGAGGAATGAAGGAGAAGAAGTTCCTCCAAGCTAGCATATCACCATGGGCAGCACCAGTGGTACTTGTGGGAAAGAAGGATGGGTCATCCAGATTGTGCATTGACTACAGGAAGCTTAACGCGGCGACCGTAAAGAACAAGTACCCACTACCCAGGATCGACGACTTGTTCGATCAGTTGAGCAAAGCTAGAGTTTTCTCCAAGATAGATCTTCGTTCAGGGTATCATCAAGTGAGGGTTCGGAAGGAGGATATCCCCAAGACAACATTCAGGTCGAAATATGGGCATTATGAATTCTTAGTAATGCCGTTTGGTTTGACCAATGCTCCAGCATTATTCATGGATTTGATGAACCGCATCTTTATGCCATACTTGGATCAGTTTGTCTTTGTGTTTCTTGACGACATTCTCGTATACTCTGCCAATGAAGAGAAGCATGAAGACCACCTCAGGAAAGTGTTACAGGTTCTGAGAGAGAACCAGTTGTATGCCAAGCTCAGCAAGTGTGAGTTTTGGTCGGATCACATTTTATTTTTGGGTCACCTCATATCAGGAGCTGGAGTAGCAGTAGATCCCAAGAAGGTAGAAGCAGTAGAGAGTTGGCCAGTACCCAAGACCGTAGCTGATGTGCGGAGTTTCTTGGAATTGGCAGGATATTACAGAAGGTTTGTATCAGGCTTTGCAAAGCTTTCAGCACCCATGACCCGCTTGACACGGAAGGATATACCATTCGTCTGGTCGGCAGAATGTCAGGCATCATTTGAGAATCTGAAGCAGAAGTTGATATCAGCGCCTATTCTTACATTGCCAGTTGGACCCGGAGGTTTTACAGTATATTGTGATGCGTCAGGAAAAGGACTTGGGTGCGTCCTCATGCAACATGGGAAGGTGATAGCATACACATCTAGGCAACTTCGAGACCACGAGAAGAATTATCCAACTCATGACTTGGAGTTGGCAGCAGTAGTATTTGCTTTGAAACTATGGAGGCATTACTTATATGGTGATCGAGTAGACATGTACACAGACCATAAAAGTCTGAAGTACATCTTTACTCAGAAGGAGCTGAACATGAGGCAGAGAAGATGGTTAGAGCTGATCAAGGATTACGACGTGGAGCTTCAGTATCATCCAGGCAAGGCTAATGTAGTAGCAGACGCTCTTAGCTGGAGAGGCGGCGCATTTATGTTGACAAACCAGAAGCACATTTTAGAAGACCTACAGGAGATGGGCATCGAAGTTATACTTCCTAGTGATGTAGGAATTCTGGCGAGTCTACGAGTTTAATCCGACTTGGTAGACAGGATCAAGGCAGCTCAGGCACAGGACTCAAGGATTCAGAAGCTTAGAGCAGAATGTGAGTCAGGACTCAGAAGGGAGATGCAAATTCATGAAGATGGTACGCTTAGATTTGGATCACGCCTATGTGTGCCTAGTGGAGATATCAGACAGGAGGTTATGACAGAAGCTCACAGTTCTCAATATTCTATACACCCTGGAGGGACCAAGATGTACCAAGATATCAAGCAGCACTTCTGGTGGAACGGGATGAAGAGGGAGATAGCTAGATTTGTTTCCCGTTGCTTGGTATGTCAGCAAGTGAAGGCAGAACAGCAGAGGCCAGCTGGGTTATTACAACCGCTTCCTATCCCGGAATGGAAGTGGGAACACATCATAATGGACTTTGTGACCGGTTTACCGAGATC
Organism: Iris pallida; assembly: GCA_029216955.1. Taxonomy (NCBI): domain Eukaryota; kingdom Viridiplantae; phylum Streptophyta; class Magnoliopsida; order Asparagales; family Iridaceae; genus Iris; species Iris pallida. Next base: position 13,883,741 of record JANAVB010032220.1, read on the forward strand.
ACCAAGTGGTAAGGATGCTATTTGGGTAATCGTAGATCGGGTTACGAAGGTGGCACATTTTCTTCCTTTTAGAGTAGGGCAATCTACAGAAAAGTTGGCAGAGTTGTATATGCAGCAGATAGTCAGGCAGCATGGAGTCCCCGTCAGCATTGTGTCAGACCGAGATACCCGCTTTACATCACATTTCTGGAAGAGTTTACATCATAGTCTGGGCACCAAGTTAAGTTTTAGCACGGCTTACCATCCCCAGACAGACGGACAATCAGAAAGAACAATTCAGACCCTAGAAGATATGTTGCGAGCTTGCACCCTAGATTTTGGAGGATCTTGGGAGAGCCATCTGCACTTAGTCGAGTTTTCATACAACAACAGTTATCAAGCCAGTATCCAGATGGCGCCATTCGAAGCACTATATGGTAAGAAGTGTATGTCGCCACTAGCATGGGATGATATCGGGGAGAGGAAGATGTTAGGCCCGGAAATGATTGTTCAGACAGTTGAATTGGTTAAGGAAATTAGAGAGCGACTTCGAGTTGCGCAGGATCGGCATCGTCATTGGGCGGACCAGCACCGTAGGCCGCTAGAGTTTTCTGTTGGGGACCACGTGTTCTTGCGGATCTCACCTACCCGTGGGGTCATTAGGTTTGGCGTTCGCGGGAAATTGAGTCCGCGGTACGTGGGCCCATTTGTTATCCTTGGTAGGATAGGCGATGTTGCTTATCGTTTATCCCTTCCACCTTCGTTACGAGAGGTGCATGACGTATTTCATGTATCTCAGTTGCGAAGGTATGTATCGGACCCAAGCCATATCCTTGATCATTCTGAGCTGGTTGTTGGTACCAACCTGTCTTACGAGGAGCAGCATGTGTCCATTTTGGACCGAAGAGAGAAGATACTCAAGAACCGAACAATTAGCCTTGTCCGGGTTGCTTGGGGTCATCACTCTTTAGGAGAGTCAACCTGGGAACGTGAGGATGATATCCGATCATGGTATCCACACCTGTTTGACTCACAAGGTATATTTCTTCCTGTATACCTTGATTGTCTTAACTCCTCATGCTTGTCACTTATTGAGTAGAATTGCTTGGTGTCGTCAATAGTTAAACAGAGATATGTTGCTTGCTATTGGCATTGTGAAATGATTGCTTACTCAATTGCTTATGCTTGGATTAGTTAGCTTCGATGTTCCTGTCCTGCTTGGATCTGAAATTCCGAGGACGAAATTTTTCTAAGGAGGGTAGAGATGTCACTTCCCGTTCCCAGAATACGTATTTTAATGCATATACTATTATAGGATGTATTTATTTTATATTCGTCATGTACTGCTCTGTATTTAAATTCCTTTAATTTCATGTCCATTAATTTCCTGCAATTTAATTTTTGTATTTTATTTTCAGCTTTCTTACTCTGCTTTAGCTTTCCTTCGGGTTCGGCTTGGATTGGTTTAGTTAGTTGGTTCAGCCGAACCGAAATGAACCCCCACCTACCACCACCCTTCCATTTAAAGCCATCCCCTTTCTCTCTCTTCATTACTTCACCATTAATCTTCTTCTTCCTCATAACTCTCCCACCAACCTAGGAGAGGTAGGCAAGTGCCAACTTGCTTCTTGATTGTCACTCCCCATTTCCAGAATACGTATATTGCTTGAACGTAATTATTTAGTATTTATCATGTATCATCCTGTATTTAAATTCCTATAATTCATTATCTGTATTTATCATGTTTTATATTAATTAATTATCTGCTCTTTAAATTTTCATGTTAATTAATTAGCTGCTCTTTAATTTTCATGCTAATTAATTTTCTGCAATTATATTTTTCTGCTTTTTTACCTCTTTTGCCTTGCTTTCGGATTGGCCTTGGATGAGCCCCCTTAAACCCGGCCCATTAGCTCCCACCTACCACCCCCTTTGCTATTTAAAGCCACCCTCTCCATTCTCTCTCCTTATTACTCATTCTCACCATTACTTCTTCTTCCTCTCATCACTCTCCACCCACCAGCAGTAGCAGTAGGCAAGTACAAACTTGCTTCTCCTTCATCCATTTTTGTGGATCATTACTCTTCCTCTCATGATCCTGAGAGAGTTTAGTGCTTGGCATTTTTGGTTTCTGTGGCTTGTTTCCTCTAGATCTAAGTTTGTGTATTTCGGCTGTTCATGGGTTTTTGTCCACCAACTTAGCGTGTATTTCTGGCACTGGAACGAAGGCTCCATAGGACTTGGAGTTCGGGAGATGTTGCACGCACACGTTCTTACGTGCTCGCGTAAAACATCAGCCCAGTCACGCACACGTTCTTACGTGTCAGCGTGTATTTTTAGTCACGCTAACGTTCTCAGGAGCGTGCGTGTATTTTTAGTCACGCTAACGTTCTCAGGAGCGTGCGTGTATTTTTAGTCACGCTAACGTTCTCCGGAGCGTGCGTGTATTTTTAGTCACGCGCACGTCCTTACGTGTCAGCGTGTATTTTCAGTCACGCACACGCCTGTACGTGTCTGCGTGGATTTTGAGTCACGCTCACGTCTTTGCGTGCGTGCGTGGATTTTTAGTTACGATCACGCTGTACTTGCGTGCGTGACTTTTCATGCCACACTATGCGTGCGTAGATTTCTCATCACGCTCATACGCTCATGCTTGCCAGCGTGAATCATGCTTCACGCTCACGCTGTGCTTGCTTGTGTGACTTTTCACGCTCACGCTTGCCAGCGTGTATCATTTTTCACGCTCGCTGTTCACGCCCATTTTCCACGCTCACCCCAGCTAGACTTAGCGTGACTTGTTGGTCTTAAGCATAGACTTCTTGCGTGACTTTTGGCCTTAGCATAGACTTGTTGGCGTGACTCCCTGACCTGGGTGTTTTTATTTATTCCACAACCTATTCATTTAATGATGGCATGATAATTCTTCTATTATATCCTTACGCCTTTTTGCGTGAATTTCTTGATAAATCATGATATGTTAAATTTGTTAAAATGGATTGTTATGTAGAATGCGCCTTGTGTCCTGATTGATCCATGGATACCCAGTATGACTAGAACTTAACCCTGAGAGTTATAGACCCGACCCCATGTAATATTGATTGACTTTCATGCCTTGTCACCATTGATAATAATTGTGACATTGACTAATAATTGATCATGCGTTCCTAGTTGGAACTAAGAGACTGGCTAGTCGTCTTATTGAAATGAATGAATGAGACACGTTCATGTAATGAACTATTGTACTCGATTAGCCGATCCCGGATATTGGCATACAGGCACATGCAGGCTTCAAATTATGTATTTATTATTTAGTTATTTATTTATCTTACAAAAACAGCATGTGTACTTTATGGTCAAGGCATGATTACTCCGTGGTTAGATTTGATTGTTGCATCACGCTATGTAAAACCTACAACCTAGCCGCACGGGTATCGTTGTAGAGTTGCGCATATCGTACCCCGTACGAAAGTACTCATTTGAATGGCCATGATCCACGGCATGGAACTTCGCTCAACGTAGGGACTATTAAGTTAAATAAAATAATGATGGCATGGAGAGAATGGATTCCCGAGTTCTTACATGGCAGCCCCCTTGGGACTATTAAGTGTCCGACGGGCCGGCTGGTTCCCACAGATACTGTAAATCTGTCACACGGGCAGGGAACAGTATCTGCTTATATTATTGTACATGCTATAACGGCGGGCGTCCCGCTGGGACTCGTCTAACTACATGATTGGCGCAATTGATTGACTGGATAGACTAGCCTTGCTCGCACATAGTAAGAACTGAGGAATCCCTATTTTTTTTCATAATTCTAGGATAACTGGGGACTCACAATAGCAAGCCGTAGGAATTGATTGGCCGTTCAAGATGATTTGTTTGTGTACTGTATCTACCCTGTTGCCTAACTGAGATGATCAGAATGTCAGGACATGACGGGCCAACTTCTGTCCTTGTTTGGTTGGGAGGTTGGTTCGAAGTGTCGTGATGTTATGTGAATCCTAGTGGGAAGCAGAGATCTATTATTATATTCTCTTACATACCGGTTTAATCCTTCATATCGTCCTTCCTTGTGGTACTTGCTATTAGAGGTCTAACCTCTCTGGTTTTGCATGGCCAGATTTAGAGCCGGTCCCCGATGATCCAGCTTACTTCTACCTCCAAGATGGTCAATACTAGAGGGATGATCGCAGGAGGACTCGAGTGGGTTTCCTTACTTCACCGCTCGTTTTGTCATTTACTTTATACTTAGCCGTTTGGCACCGACATGTTGGTCGGATCGTCTTGTACTTACTTTTGCATGATTGTAACTAAGTCAGACTGCAGCTGATAACAATTGTGTATACCTTACTATACCATCTGGCTATGTTTTGTAAAGCCAGATTTCCAGAACATTCTGACTGAGCGTTTGGGACGCCTTACTGCTTTATCTTACATGTTCTGTATTACTGTTTCTTATTTGAATGATTGAGACAATAGATGCGAAATGACCATAGTGAGACTTTTATGTAGTATGCACCCCCTCGTCTGGTTAGACAGCATTGATCGTATTATACGGTATTCATCTACCCGTAATACGTAGCTGGCTGAGTCATTCTCCCGCTCTCCAGTATTCTGGTTCTGGGACGTGACAAGGTTTTAGTGGTGGCCCATGCAGGTCTGATTTCAGACTTGTGGGGTGTTTTGATTTATAGGATGTCTCAATCATACATGTTCCCCTTGATCTCATGATTCGTTACTCTCGACTCTAGCTTGACATTCCGGTATCCTTTGACTTCATTGATCCTTCATGTCCGATTGATTGAATGTTCTCTTGTCCCTTTTCTTAGGGGCACTTCGTCCGCATCTGCCAGGACTGGACAACAGCAACAAGAGCAACATGGACAACCTGACCCTGTTGGTCAGCAACAAGGGCCGGTACTAACTCAAGAGGCTATCCAGGAAGAAGTGATAGTGGAACCAGCGGCTGGATCGCAGTATCCGGATGTTCCACCACCATCGACAGTTCCACCTACCCAAGTGGACATACCAGCCCTTCTGGAGATCATGAGAGGAATGATGGCCACTCAGCAACATCAGATGTTGGCCCAGCAACGCATGCACACTCAGCTACAAGAGCAGAATGTGCTACTCAACCAAGGATTGCAGACGGCATTGGAAAGAGGGGCAAGGCCAGATTCAGGAGCATCAGCCAGGTTTTGCAAGTACAACCCCCGCCGTTTCGAGGGCACGGAGGATGCCATCTCAGCAGATGCATGGCTTAAGGATATCGAGGCTATTCTGACAGCAGCTAAGGTACCGGCAGAAGAACGTGTGGATCTAGTGAAGTTGTTACTTCAAGATCTCGCACGTGATTGGTGGGAATCAGAGGAAGTGGGCATTAGACGTCATGTGGCTTGGGACGATTTCACGGCAAGATTCAAGACCAAGTACTATGGAGTTGTGGCACGGTTTGAGCTACAACAGAAATTTATCAGCCTCAGGCAGGCTGGCAAGACTGTAGATGCTTATGCAGCAGAATTCTGCAGATTGAGTAGATTCGCCCCAAAGATGGTAGCAACAGAGAGCCAGAGGGCTATGAGGTTTCAGCAGGGGTTTCATCTTGAACTCTTGCAATTGATAGAGGGGCACAATTACCAGACTTTTGATGAGATATTGACGGCGACTCGAAGGCATGAGATCACCATTCAGAGGCTTGCAGTAAGGACTGGGGGTCAGAAGAGATCCCACAGTCAGATTGAAGGAGGAGGGGGAGCAGCGCCCCGAACAACAGCACCATCTACTGGCATTCGTATCCACGATGTGGCGATACGAGGACCAGCACCACCACCCAGGCAGCAGCAGCAACAGCATCAGAGGAAGAACCAGCAACCCCCGATGGGCTACACTTATTGTGGGAAGATGGGACACACTAGAGATGTGTGTCGGACATTGAATGGACTGTGTCTGATATGTGGAAATCCAGACCATCGGGTTACCACATGTCCCATGAATTCGAGGTCAGGAGGACCAGGGCAGCAGTTTCCTGCTCTGCCAGCCCCAGGGGCAGGCCAGTATCGAGGACCAGCGGTGGCAGTTAGGCCGTTGGCACAGCGTCCGCAGGCTCAGATGTTTCGACAGCAGGGACCGCCGATGCAGCAAAACCAGCATAGACCACCCCAGCATCATCAAGGCAGGGGCCAGCAGCAGCATCAGGCTAGGCCGCAGCATGGAAATCAGCAAGGAGGTCGAGGGCAGGCATTCACTCTGTCCTTGGAAGAGGCATTGGCATCGGGAGATGTTGTGGCAGGTAACATTCTCGTCGCCTCATATCCCGCAGTAGCATTGTTTGATTCGGGAGCATCCCATTCATTTATATCTGCACAATTTGCGACACGACTAGGAATGGAGTTCGAGGCATTGCCAGGGAGGTTGAATATACTCACTGGTAATGGGCTCGTAGGAGTTAGTAGAGTTATTTTAGCATGTAGCGTTGTAGTTTGCGGGCATTCTTTACCTGCCCGGTTGATAGAATTTCCTGTCGAAAATTTCGACGTTATCTTAGGCATGGACTGGCTGAAAGACAGTCATGCGACAATAGATTGTCGTAGAGGGAGTGTATCTTTTGATATTCCAGGCAGGGAGAGATTCACCTTAGTCAGATCAGAGACAACTCAACCAGAGCAGGGAATAGTAGCGGCAATGGAAGAAGTTCAGATCCCGAAGGTAGTTGAAGAATTTCTAGACGTATTTCCTGAAGAACTTCCAGGTCTACCACCAGTTAGAGATATTGAGTTCAGTATAGAATTGGCACCAGGAACTAAACCGATATCAGATCGGGTTTACAGAGTGGCGGATTCAGAGCAGGCCAAGGTATATCAGCATATTGAGGAACTGAAGGAGAAGAAGTTTATCCAAGCTAGTGTATCACCGTGGGCAGCACCAGTGGTACTTGTGGGGAAGAAGGATGGATCATCCAGGTTATGCATTGACTACAGGAAGCTTAACGCGGCAACAGTGAAGAACAAGTACCCACTACCCAGGATCGACGACTTATTTGATCAGTTGAGCAAAGCTAGAGTTTTCTCCAAGATAGATCTTCGTTCAGGGTACCATCAGGTGAGGGTTCGGAAGGAGGATATTCCCAAGACAGCATTCAGGTCGAAGTATGGGCATTATGAATTTTTAGTAATGTCGTTTGGTTTGACCAATGCTCCAGCAATATTCATGGATTTGATGAACCGCATCTTTATGCCATACTTAGACCAGTTTGTCGTTGTGTTTCTTGACGACATTCTCGTATACTCTGCTAGTGAAGAGGAGCATGAAGACCACCTCAGAAAAGTGTTGCAGGTTCTGAGAGAGAACCAGTTGTATGCCAAGCTCAGCAAGTGTGAGTTCTGGACGGATCATATTTCATTTTTAGGTCACATCATATCAGGAGCTGGAGTAGCAGTAGATCCCAAGAAGATAGAAGCAGTAGAAAGTTGGCCAGTACCCAAGACCGTAGCAGACGTGCAGAGTTTCTTGGGATTGGCAGGATATTACAGAAGGTTTGTGTCAGACTTTGTAAGGCTTTCAGCACCCATGACCCGCTTGACCCGGATGGATGTACCATTCGTTTGGTCGGCAGAATGTCAGGCATCATTCGAGACTTTGAAGCAGAAGTTGATATCAGCACCTATTCTTACATTGCCAGTTGGACCCGGAGATTTTACAGTATATTGTGATGCGTCAGGTAAAGGACTTGGATGTGTCCTTATGCAGCATGGGAAGGTGATAGCATATGCATCTAGGCAGCTTCGGGACCACGAGAAGAATTACCCAACTCATGATTTGGAGTTAGCGGCAGTAGTGTTTGCTCTGAAGCTATGGAGGCATTACTTATATGGTGACCGAGTGGAGATGTACACAGATCATAAAAGTCTGAAGTACATCTTTACTCAGAAGGAACTGAACATGAGGCAGAGAAGATGGCTGGAGTTGATTAAGGATTATGACGTAGAACTTCAGTATCATCCAGGCAAGGCTAATGTGGTAGCAGACGCTCTCAGCAGGAGAGGCGGCGCATTTATGTTGACAACACAGAAGCACATTTTAGAAGACCTTCAGGAGATGGGCATCGAAGTTATACTTCCTAGTGATGTAGGAGTTCTAGCAAGTCTGCAAGTTCAATCCGACTTAGTAGACAGGATCAAGGCAGCTCAGGCACAAGACCCAAGGATTCAGAAGCTTAGGACAGAATGTGAGTCAGGACTCAGGAAGGAGATGAGAATTCATGAAGATGGTACACTTAGGTTTGGATCGCGTCTATGTGTGCCTAATGGAGATATCAGACAGGAGGTTATGGCAGAAGCTCACAGTTCTTAATATTCTATTCACCCTGGGGGGACCAAGATGTACCAAGATATCAAGCAGCATTTCTGGTGGAACGGGATGAAGAGGGAGATAGCTAGATTTGTTTCCCGTTGCTTGGTATGTCAGCAAGTGAAGGCAGAACAGCAGAGGCCAGCTGGGTTATTGCAATCGCTTCCTATTCCGGAATGAAAATGGGAGCATATTACAATGGACTTTATGACCGGTTTACCGAGATCACCAAGTGGTAAGGACGCTATTTGGGTGATAGTGGGCCGACTTACGAAGGTAGCACACTTTCTTCCTTTCAGAGTAGGGCAATCTACAGAAAAGTTGGCAGAGTTATATATGCAACAGATAGTCAGGCAGCATGGAGTTCCTGTCAGTATTGTGTCGGATAGGGATACCCGCTTTACATCACATTTCTGGAAGAGTTTACATCATAGTCTGGGTACCAAGTTAAGATTTAGCACGGCCTACCATCCGCAGACGGATGGGCAATCAGAAAGAACGATTCAGACTTTAGAAGACGTGTTGCGAGCTTGCACTTTAGATTTTGGAGGATCTTGGGAGAGCCACCTGCACTTGGTCGAGTTTTCATATAATAATAGTTATCAAGCCAGTATCCAGATGGCGCAATTTGAAGCACTATATGGTAAGAAGTGCAGGTCACCGCTTGCATGGGATGATATCGGAGAGAGGAAGATGTTAGGCCCGGAAATGATTGTCCAAACGGTTGAAGTGGTTAAAGGAATTAGAGAGCGACTTCGTGTTGCGCAGGATCGACATCGTCGTTGGGCGGACCAGCATCGTAGGCCCCTAGAGTTTTCTGTTGGGGACCACGTATTCTTGCGGATCTCACCTACCCGTGGGGTCATTAGATTTGGCGTTCGCGAGAAATTGAGTCCGCGGTACGTAGGTCCATTTGTTATCCTTGATCGGATAGGCGATGTTGCTTATCGTTTATCCCTCCCACCTTCGTTACGAGAGGTGCATGACGTGTTTCATGTATCTCAATTACGTAGGTATGTATCGGACCCAAGCCATGTCCTCGATCACTCTGAGCTGGTTGTTGGTACCAACCTGTCTTACGAGGAACAGCCTGTGTCCATTTTGGACCGAAGAGAGAAGATACTCAAGAACCGAACAATTAGTCTTGTCCGTGTTGCTTGGGGTCATCACTCCTTGGGAGAGTCAACGTGGGAACGTGAGGATGATATCCGATCACGGTATCCACACTTATTTAACTCACAAGGTATATCTTTTTCTGTATACCTTGATTGTCCTGATTCCTCATGCTTATCACCTTATGGGTAGAATTGCTTGATATCGTAGATTCATGGATTTACATATATGTTACTTGCTATGGACGTTGTAAAATGATTGCTTGATTGAATTGCTTGTACTTAGATTGGTTTAGCCCCGATGTTTCTATCTTGCTTGAATTTGAAATTCCGAGGACGAAATTTTTTCAAGGTGGGTAGAGATGTCATTCCCCGTTTCCAGAATGCGTATTTTAATACGTATATTGCTTGAACGTAATTATTTAGTATTTATCATGTATCATCCTGTATTTAAATTTCTATAATTCATTATCTGTATTTATCATGTTTTATATTAATTAATTATCTGCTCTTTAAATTTTCATGTTAATTAATTAGTTGCTCTTTAATTTTCATGCTAATTAATTTCCTGCAATTATATTTTTCTGCTTTTTTACCTCTTTTGTCTTGCTTTCGGGTTGGCCTTGGATGAGCCCCCTTAAACCCGGCCCATTAGCTCCCACCTACCACCCCCTTTGCTATTTAAAACCACCCTCTCCATTCTCTCTCCTCATTACTCATTCTCACCATTACTTCTTCTTCCTCTCATCACTCTCCACCTACCAGCAGTAGCAGTAGGCAAGTGCAAACTTGCTTCTCCTTCATCCATTTTTGTGGATCATTACTCTTCCTCTCATGATCCTGAGAGAGTTTAGTGCTTGGCATTTTTGGTTTCTGTGGCTTGTTTCCTCTAGATCTAAGTTTGTGTATTTCGGCTGTTCATGGGTTTTTGTCCACCAACTTAGCGTGTATTTCTGGCACTGGAACGAAGGCTCCATAGGACTTGGAGTTCGGGAGATGTTGCACGCACACGTTCTTACGTGCTCGCGTAAAACATCAGCCCAGTCACGCACACGTTCTTACGTGTCAGCGTGTATTTTTAGTCACGCTAACGTTCTCAGGAGCGTGCGTGTATTTTTAGTCACGCTAACGTTCTCAGGAGCGTGTGTGTATTTTTAGTCACGCTAACGTTCTCAGGAGCGTGCGTGTATTTTTAGTCACGCTAACGTTCTCAGGAGCGTGCGTGTATTTTTAGTCACGCGCACGTCCTTACGTGTCAGCGTGTATTTTCAGTCACGCACACGCCTGTACGTGTCTGCGTGGATTTTGAGTCACGCTCACGTCTTTGCGTGCGTGCGTGGATTTTTAGTTACGATCACGCTGTACTTGCGTGCGTGACTTTTCATGCCACACTATGCGTGCGTAGATTTCTCATCACGCTCATACGCTCATGCTTGCCAGCGTGAATCATGCTTCACGCTCACGCTGTGCTTGCTTGTGTGACTTTTCACGCTCACGCTTGCCAGCGTGTATCATTTTTCACGCTCGCTGTTCACGCCCATTTTCCACGCTCACCCCAGCTAGACTTAGCGTGACTTGTTGGTCTTAAGCATAGACTTCTTGCGTGACTTTTGGCCTTAGCATAGACTTGTTGGCGTGACTCCCTGACCTGGGTGTTTTTATTTATTCCACAACCTATTCATTTAATGATGGCATGATAATTCTTCTATTATATCCTTACGCCTTTTTGCGTGAATTTCTTGATAAATCATGATATGTTAAATTTGTTAAAATGGATTGTTATGTAGAATGCGCCTTGTGTCCTGATTGATCCATGGATACCCAGTATGACTAGAACTTAACCCTGAGAGTTATAGACCCGACCCCATGTAATATTGATTGACTTTCATGCCTTATCACCATTGATAATAATTGTGACATTGACTAATAATTGATCATGCGTTCCTAGTTGGAACTAAGAGACTGGCTAGTCGTCTTATTGAAATGAATGAATGAGACACGTTCATGTAATGAACTATTGTACTCGATTAGCCGATCCCGGATATTGGCATACAGGCACATGCAGGCTTCAAATTATGTATTTATTATTTAGTTATTTATTTATCTTACAAAAACAGCATGTGTACTTTATGGTCAAGGCATGATTACTCCGTGGTTAGATTTGATTGTTGCATCACGCTATGTAAAACCTACAACCTAGCCGCACGGGTATCGTTGTAGAGTTGCGCATATCGTACCCCGTACGAAAGTACTCATTTGAATGGCCATGATCCCTTGGGACTATTAAGTGCCCGACGGGCCGGCTGGTTCCCACAGATACTGTAAATCTGTCACACGGGCAGGGAACCGTATCTGCTTATATTATTGTACATGCTATAACGGCGGACGTCCCGCTGGGACTCGTCTAACTACATGATTGGCGCAATTGATTGACTGGATAGACTAGCCTTGCTCGCACATAGTAAGAACTGAAGAATCCCTATTTTTTTTCATAATTCTAGGATAACTGGAGACTCACAATAGCAAGCCGTAGGAATTGATTGGCCGTTCAAGATGATTTGTTTGTGTACTGTATCTACCCTGTTGCCTAACTGAGATGATCAGAATGTCAGGACATGACGGGCCAACTTCTGTCCTTGTTTGGTTGGGAGGTTGGTTCGAAGTGTCGTGATGTTATGTGAATCCTAGTGGGAAGCAGAGATCTATTATTATATTCTCTTACATACCGGTTTAATCCTTCATATCGTCCTTCCTTGTGGTACTTGCTATTAGAGGTCTAACCTCTCTGGTTTTGCATGGCCAGATTTAGAGCCGGTCCCCGATGATCCAGCTTACTTCTACCTCCAAGATGGTCAATACTAGAGGGATGATCGCAGGAGGACTCGAGTGGGTTTCCTTACTTCACCGCTCGTTTTGTCATTTACTTTATACTTAGCCGTTTGACACCGACATGTTGGTCGGATCGTCTTGTACTTACTTTTGCATGATTGTAACTAAGTCAGACTGCAGCTGATAACAATTGTGTATACTTTACTATACCATCTGGCTATGTTTTGTAAAGCCAGATTTCCAGAACATTCTGACTGAGCGTTTGGGACGCCTTACTGCTTTATCTTACATGTTCTGTATTACTGTTTCTTATTTGAATGATTGAGACAATAGATACGAAATGACCATAGTGAGACTTTTATGTAGTATGTACCCCCTCGTCTGGTTAGACAGCATTGATCGTATTATACGGTATTCATCTACCCGTAATACGTAGCTGGCTGAGTCATTCTCCCGCTCTCCAGTATTCTGGTTCTGGGGCGTGACATTGATGAATCCCCATTATTATTGTTCCATCATCTTCCTTATTTGATTTTGAGTCTCTTTAGTACTTAACATTTTCACTTTCCATGGCTTATTTGTTGTAGATCTAAGTTTGTTGCATTTTCGGATTTCTTAGGTTTTGATCTAGCAAACTTAGTTATTTTCAAGTTCTGATGGTTCCATGTTGTAGAGAATTTCGTTCTGCCCCATTTTAACCTATGGAAGTTCAGATTTTGGCTTAGAATGAAGGTTTTATGGAGTTTGGAAGCAATGGCTTCCAATGGTTCTTCCTCTCGGACTAGTGGAGAAGAAGAACAGTCCCCTGGCCGCATGGGCCTTCTAGCCGCATGGGCATGGACATTTCCAGCCGCATGAGTTCATTCGTTTGAGCCGCATGAGACTGATTTCAATCTCAGCCGCATGGGCTTAGTCAGCCGCATGAGACTTATCTGCCGCATGAGTTCTTAGCTAGCAGCATATGCATTCGGTCCCGCAGCCGCATGGCGCTGCATGACTTCTCAGCCGCATATAGGATTGCACTTATTCTAGCCGCATGAAATTAGTTTTCCTTAGCCGCATGGGCGCATGTCATTTCGAGCCGCATGGGCGCATGTCATGTTCAGCCGCATGGGCGCATGTCATGTTCAGCCGCATGGGCGCATGTCATTTCAAGCCGCATGGGCGCTTGTCCTTTTGAGCCGCATGGGGTTTGCTATCCCCCCCAGCCGCATGGAATTTCCTTTGGTCGCATGGTCGCATGTTAGCTGTAGCCGCATGAGACTGCAACCTTTTTCAGCCGTATGGCTTGGGCATTGCTGAACCGCATGGGGCTATTTCAAATCCCGGCCGCTTAGGCGCATGTTATCCTAGCTGCATAGGCGCGTGTGGTCCTAGCCGCATAGGCGCATGTTGTCCCGGCCGCATGAAATTAAGCTTCCGTAGCCGCATGATTTCCTGGTCGCATGAACTCTGATTCTAAAGCCTTTTGGCTGACCCTTGTTCCAAATTGACATTGATTAATTACCTTGGCTTTATTTAACATTAATTATTGTCTTGACATTATAATATAATAGTTGGTTATCTCGATTAATAATTGATCATGTATTCCTAGTTGGAACTAAGAGGCTGGCTAGTCGTCTTATTGAATTGAATGAATGAGACACGTTCATATTATGAACTATTATAATCGACTGGCTGGTCCCAAAACATTGGCATACAGATACATGCAGGCTTCAGTTATTTATTTATCTAACTATTACGAAAGCAGCATGTGTACTTTATGGTCAAGACATGATTATTCTGTGGTAGTTTGGATTGTTGCATTACGCTATGTAAGACCTACAACCTAACCGCACGGGCATCGTTGTAGAGTTGTGCATATCGTACCCCGTACGAAAGTACTCATTCTGAATGACCATGATCCACGGCATGGGATTTCACTCAACGTAGAGACTATTAAGTTAAATAAAATAATGATTGCATGGAGAGAATGGATTCCCGAGTTCTTACATGGCAGCCCTCTTGGGACTAGTAGTGCCCGACAGGCCGGTTGGTCCCCACAGATACTGCAAATCTGCCACACGGGCAGGGAGCGGTATCTGGTTATATTATCTATTGTATATTGTATATTGATGACGGGCGTCCCGCTGGGACTCGTCTAATTCATGATTGGCGCAATTGATTGACTGGGTAAACTAGCCTTGCTTGCACATAGTAAGAACTGAGGAATCCTTTATTGCATAATTCCAGGATAACTTGGAACTCACAGTAGCAAGCCGTAGTAGTTGAATGGCCGTTTAAATTGATTTGTTTGTGTACTGTATCTACTCTGTTACCTAACTGAGGTGATCGGAATGTCAGGGCATGACGGGCCAACTTCTGTCCTTGTTTGGTTGGGAGGTTGGTTCGAAGTGTCGTGATGTTATGTGAATCCCAGTGGCGAGCAGAGATCTACTTATCATATTCTCTTATTACTGGTTTTAATTCCTCATATCGTGCTTCCTTGCGGTACTTGCTATTAGAGGTCTAACCTCTCTGGTTTTGCATGGCCAGATTTAGAGCCGGTTCCCGAGGACTCAGCTTACTTCCACCTCCAAGATGGTCAATACTAGAGGGATGATCGCAGGAGGACTCGAGTGGGTTTCTTACTTCCCCACTCGTTTTGTTATTTACTTAATACCTTGCCGTTTGGCACCGACATGTTAGTCGGATTGTCTCGTACTTCCTTTTACATAATTGTAATTAAGTCAGACTGCAGCTGATAACAATTGTGTATACTTTGTTACGTCATATGGCTATGTTTTGTAAAGCCAGATATCAAGAACATTTTGACTGAGCGTTTGGGACGCCTTACTGCTTTATCTTACATGTTCTCTATTTCTGTTTCTTATTTGAATGATTGAGACAATAGATGTGAAGTAACCATAGTGAGACTTTCATGTAGTATGCACCCCCTCGTCTTTTAGACAGCATTGATCGTATTATACGGTATTCATCTACCCGTAATACGTAGCTGACTGAGTCATTCCCCCGCTCTCCAGTATTCTGGTTCTGGGGCGTGACAAAATCATTCTACAATATAACAAAATAGAAGTGTCCAAAAATAGGGGTTTTTCCCACTAGGACACAATACCACACAAGGACACCTAGAAGTCTCCAAATGGACACGAAACGGACACAAATGGAGACACAACCATGGGGGTCATTCCTATGGGTCCAAAATAATCCTATATGCATGTAGGAAGGAAAAGGAGAAGAGATTTATACTTCCCGATAGATCGAATCTAGGAAAAACCCTTCCGATACGACACGACACGTAGGAATCTCCAAATGGACACGAACGAGCTCCGAATCCTCCCAAACTTGGCTAGCTCCTTCCTTAGCTTGAGTAGAGAAGAAAAGAAGAAGGTTGGGTGGAGGAATGGATTGATTTGGTGGAGGAATCAATAAAAAATTTTCTCTAAAAATTGGGGAAGAACAAGAGAGAGAAAGTAGAATGGATAATGACAAGGCTCAAGCCTATCCCTAAGCTAAAGGTGGCCGGCCATATGGGCTATGTGTCCCCTGTTGAAAAGACTAAAACGCCCCTCCACTAATCTGTCTAATTAAAATTAGGAAATGGTCAATGGTTGAGGCTATTTTAGTCATGATTAAATCTCTAATCTAACTAAACCTATCCACAAATAATTAGTCTAACCACTAACTAAAAATAATATCATGTGGGCCATGCCTAACTAATATGTGGGTCCCACTAGAGTCAAAACTACCCCGGGTCCCCGTTACAAGTCGGATTGAGTTGAAATTCGAACCTGACTCAAATAACCCCAAAACAATATCATAAATAATAAAATAAATTTTAAAAATATTCTAAAATGAAAAATGACCAAAATATCCTTGTTCTTGAAAACTGGGGGTGACAAATCTATCCACATTAAAAAATTTCGTTCTCGAAATTAAACAAAGCAATCACAGAAATCACATGCAGAAAACAATCCCTCTGAAATACTTCAAAAAATAAAATTCAGCAAATAAAAATCTCTTAAGGCACATCAACATTTGCAAATAAAAACTGTTACGTGTCCGACACGGACATGAAAACAACACAAAATCTCACCTATCAAAAGCCAAATCGACAATCACCAATGCAATAATATCAAAAAATAAATCAAAGAGGTCCAATGACCAAAATACCCTTGGGCCAGAAATGACACTGAAAATATCCTAATCACATGGTTAGGCTCTAGGTCAAACACTTTCTAAGGTTTCACTAGGAAAACATCAAAATCTCAAGTCACGGCTTAAAAATTTAAAATGATTAAAATATCAAAAATCAAAGCATGAATTAAATGACAATAATTAAATGACTAAAATTATAAAATTTAAAAATACTCTCAATTAGAAACTTGGTGCTACAAGTCTATCCACCTTAAAAGAATTCATCCTCAAAATTAAAACAAAGTGAACACAGAAAAATCATGCAGTTCGATAATCGTATGCGTCTGTCCAATATCACGATATTCAGAATCTCCGTCATGCTAGTGAGCAAGGCTACGATAACCACAGAGTCCTTGACTATGGTACATACCTCTAGAATCATGGTATTTAAACTTTTTGCATTGCCGCATGCTTGGCAGCGAAAATCTTAAATTTCTACACCCGAGAAATACGTCCATAATCCGACTATATGTCCTCACTCTGCCTGCTAGCATGACCCTAGAAGATTCTAAAATCTCATAATCGAGGCGACCTAGCCCATACGACTTATCTCAGAAGAATATCACATCACAAGAACAAAATTTTATCAAACGATCAAAGAACAGATGGAATCGAATTTCAAGACAGTTTATAAGAAGGCAAATGCGGAAATGAGATCGAAAGATTGGAACCTGCAATCTGCCATGCTACTGTCGGAGTGGGCTCAACTGTCATGGCGAAAGCACGCCCCTGCTGGCCTCCTCTAGCCTGCTGCACTCTGTCTTGGCCTGCCTGTTTGGCTGCACGAGCAGTACAGTTCTTCATCTGGGGGTCTGGAGCTCCACAGAATAAACAAACTCCCAGCCTCATCCTGCAAACCTCCCGGGTGTGTCCTATCTTCTTGCAGAAGGCACACTGGATGGCCTGCCTCTGGCCCTGATCCTGCTGTTGGTCGACACGTGCTGGTGCCTGCTGAAACTGTGACTGAGGCTGCTGCTGAAACTGTCTCTACTGGAAGTGAGGGCGCTTCGCCGGCCCCGCACTCGAGCTCGCTCCTAGAACATCGCTGCCCCTCTTCGGCTTGAGGTCGAAGTCCTCCTCTGCGATCTGTGCCTCCATCAGAATCTGCTCGAATGTCGCATCGCGTCGCCCAGAAGTACGAGCGCGAACTGCATGGATAAGACCCCTCCGAAACTTGCGGGCCTTGTACCCCTCATCCTGGATCAGACCTGGTGCAAACCTACTCAGGCGGAAGAACTCCGCTGCATACTCGTCTACCGACGAGTTCCCCTGCACCAAACCGACAAACTGTCCCTCCAAAGCTGTCAAGGCCACATCTGGGTAGAACTTCTCCTTAAAGAGCCTCCTGAAGCTCTCCCAAGTCAAACCCCTCACCGACGCACGCGGATCCGTGCAAAACCAAGTCAAAGCTATATCGAAAAACTGGCTCGCTGCAGACGTCACCCAAAGCCCTTTCGGGACCTCTGCTAACTCCAGGCTCCGCTGGACATCCTCCAACCAGTCATCCGCGTACAGGATACCCTTGGTACCCTTGAACTCTCTCGGGTTCATCTTCCCGAAATCTAAGCATGTGCCAGGCCTCCTCTGACACTGCTACTGAATTGGGGCACCCTGAACTGTACCCGGTGCAACCCTCTCTACTGCTGCCTTCGCCAGCTGATGGGAGTTCTCCATGCTCTGTTGTAACACCTCTGCCTGTGCGCTCTGGGTCTGCAACATCTGCTGCAGAAGGGCCATCATCCCCTGAGTATCAGTCGGTAGCGGAAGCGGCGGTGGAAGAGTATCAGGAAGGACTATGGACGGTGCCGCAGCTGGAGGTGGAAGACCTCCGGGAACCGTCGTTGCTACTCCCGCCTGAGGGGTAGGAACTGAGGTGGCAGCTCCCTCAACTGCAGCTCCCGCAGCCGGAGGTGGAAGACCTCCTGGAACTGCCGCTGCTGCTCCCGTCTGAAGGGCAGGTACTGAGGCTGCTGCTCTCTCTACTGCTACTCCAGTAGCCGGAGGTAGAAGTCCTACTGGATCAGACCTCTCTGGAACTGCACTAGCCCTGCTGCCTGAGAACGAGTCACTGTCATCCTGAAGACGAATTGAAACCAAGAGATCAATATGGTACAAGATAAGATATTTTCAAAGGAGGACAATTGAATTCAATGCAAAAGAGTTGTCATGGTAATCAAAAGATCAGAAATTTCCTAAAATGTGATTGAGTAACTCCTATCATACCCTAGATCCTACGTCCTAGTCGCTGGCTCGTAATTAGTACTCTAAGTCGAGCACCATTACGAGATCCCACTAATTGCGACACTGACCTGCATGGGCCACCACAAAAACGTGTCACGACCCGCACCCTGATGAGGGGCACGAGCACGTGGTTACGTCCAGCCTACGCCGCAGAATCGACGGTAGAACGCTGTATATAAGGTCTGTAAATACTACGACTAAACAGATAAAGGTACCTGTACAGTATATACACTTCGAATGGAGGTGACATAGCAATACAGTCTCAATCACAAAGTAAAACTAAGGTAGATAGCATGGAAAGAAAAATATGATAGATGAAAGCAGAAAATAGTTCAAGATCCACACAAGCCCAAAGCTATACACAACACCACAGAGTCACAGAAATATAATATAAAATACTACAATCTGAAAGTACTAGCTGGATCGCAGTCCAGGCAAACCTAACTAAGCTACACTACTCTGGGTGTGCAAAGTCTAGTGGCTCTACTATCAAGCCACGGTCCAGGTCTACTCCATCTAACCCGACCCCATAATAGGTCGGGCAATATGCCTCAGAATCATCTGTAATATATCAACGGTATCCTGTCAGGAAAATGAGCAAGTACAAACACTAACAGTAGTTCCATATGAATTGACAAATTCTATAAGAGACAGTATAATGAAATACAAGACAAATCAACAGAAAATATATATCAAGATGTGAGTACTGAATAGGACGACAATATATATATAGGATGACTTGGGAACTATCCGGAAACCGCGTTACAACCCTTAAACCAAACAAGGACCGGGGTTGTAACCCTTCTCCCGAACAGAACTTAGCCTCCTACGATAATAAATATAAAATGTGCCTTGAATTATTAGTGCGTTATGTGATCGGCTTGGGAAAATATGCTCAGGCTTTCCATCCGATCGGCTATGAACAAGTGACAAGTACAAGTGTGAAGATTAAGGCCGGTCACCATGGAAAGTTATGAACAAGTAGGGTAAGGCTTTACCCGTCGTAAGGCGAGGGTATAGCTATGAACAAGTAACTAGTACAAGTGTATAGAACAAGTGGAAATTTTGATCACACAACCACTAATAACTCCCCATCTCCGAATAGTATAAAGGATCCGGACATAACACGTCATGACACGGGATTCAAAAGCAGGTGATCAGCCCACTCCCAAGTCCATGTCTATACAAGTACAAGTAACAAGTCGAGTCATGTACCAATATACCAAGTAATCCGGGAACGACATCTCATGACAAGATCCGACATACACTAGTCCGTGAACTATCGTGTCTGGAAATCAAGTAAGCACTACAACTGAATCGGATATAACAGATATCAAGACAATGAAAACTATCAGTAAATGTACTCGCCTGTGGTCCTGAGCTGATAAGGTGAACTGATGCTCAGAGTAATCATAGACCTACAGATGAGATGCCATGAGTCCAAACAGGATTTACTAATGAAAATGAAACTAATTTAAGTCATGATATGCAAGTCTTAAGTCAAAACTAGGTCAAACCAAGTCACACCAAGCTAAACTAGGTCACACTAGGACAACCAAGGTCAAACAAGGTCACAGGAAGTCAATCCAAGTCAAACTAGGTCAATCTGGGTCAAGGGTTGACTTACAGTTGACTTTTGGTAAAAAAAAGTCAACTCTGGTCAACTCTGGTCAACACTGAGTCAACCCTGGGTTAACCCTAGGTCAAACTAGTCTAATGTTGACCAACTGTTGACTTTCAGTCAACTGGTCAACTATGGTTTGGTTTCGGTCAAATCTAGTCACTTATAGGCTAAGTTTGACTTTTGTTGACTTTTGGTCAAAATGGTCAACCGAAGTCAAAACTAGTCTAGGAGCGTTATTTCTGACCATTACCAACCAAGGGAACCAAATTCTAACCATATCTAAAACCCTAAACCACTTACCTTAGCTTCTAGGTAAATACCTATACTTACCCTTAACAAGGTATTCCCGATACCTTGTCCATTACAAAGGAAACTCCGCTAATTCTCAAGATACTAGCCTAGGCTCCTTAGGGTAGCTAGATACTATCCTATCTAGGGTTTACCTACCAAGAAGTATCGGTTTCCTAGATATCTAGTCCATCTTAGGATACATGTTGGTTATCCCAACATACCTTATCCTATATATTTCTAACTTCTAGCTAAACACCCACACACCAACACTCACTCATTCACTCACAACATTGGCTCCCATAATACCACACTTATAGGCTCTCACCTAGGCTCATCTATAGGCTCACCCTAGGCTCACACCTATAGGCTCTTATACACATATATATATTGGCTCGCATATAGACTTATAGGTTCACACACATAGACTCACATATATGGGTCAACATGGGCATATGGGGGCTGGAATGGGACTGTCCTATGGCTGAACATGGGCTAATATAGGGCTGCCAAATGGTTGAACATGGGGGTTGATTAAATGGACTGTTATGGGGTCCTATAGGGCTGTCCATGTTGGGTTATAGGGCTGAAATGAGTGTTAGATATAGGCTGATATGTGTGTCAAGTGGGGGGCTAATAAGGGCTGCTAATGGGCTGAAAATAGGCTGTTAAGTGGGGTTAATGTAGGCTAATATAGGGCTGTCCATGTGGACTGATTTGGGCTGTGAATGGAGGTAAATATATGGATTGATTTAGGCTGTTTAAGGGCTGAACATGGGACAGGTTATAGGCTGTCAATGTGGCTATTAAGGACTGGTTTAAGACTGTCCAAATGGGGCTGGTTTGTGGGTTGATATGGCTGCTTAAATGGGTTAGATATAGGGCTAACTAAGGGGGCTATATGGGCTGAAAATATGGTTGCATAACCCCCAAAACCTGCTGCTAATAGCAGCTCAAACTAAGGGCTAAAACCCCCTCTCAAATACACTGCAAGCAGTGTATTACTGCTGCAGCTGCTGATATGAAACAGTCCCCTGTGTGGGGACTGTTCAGTCCTCAAAATCAGTCCCCTGTGTGGGGACTGATACACCCTGCACTGCACAGCAGTGTCCCCCCCCCCCCCCCTACTTCACTCTCTAATCCTCACTCCCCCCTCTCATACTCTCCTATAATCTCTCACTCTCAATCCTCTCTAACTCTCTAACTCTCCTCTCCAACTCTCTAATACAAACACACACACACAACTCCAAACCAATTCCACCATCACTTTAATCTCTCATTCATACCCGAATTCCCTACACCTATAAACACATGAACAAGACACAAATTTATATATACATTATAGAGACACAACATATATATATATATATATATATATATATATATATATATACATATATATATATATATATATATATATATATATATTTTGACACATACATATATATATATATATATATACATATATATATATATATATATATATATATATATATATTTTGACACATACATATATATATATATATATATATATATATATATATATATATATATATATATATATATATTTTGACATATATATATATATATATATATTTTGACACATACATATATATATATATATATATATATATTTTGACACATACATATATATATATATATATATTTTGACATATACATATATATATATATATTTTGACACATACATATATATATATATATATATATATATATATATATATATAACAAATGATATTTATACAATACATAGATAAATAGATTATGATACAATAGGACACCATGAAGAACACACTAAGAACAATATAAAAATCTGAGATTAAACTCACTAATAAATCATTCTACAATATAACAAAATACAAGTGTCCAAAAATAGGGGTTTTTTCCACTAGGACACAATACCACACAAGGACACATAGAAGTCTCCAAATGGACACGAAACGGACACAAATGGAGACACAACCATGTGGGTCATTTCTATGGGTCCAAAATAATCCTATATGCATGTAGGAAGGAAAAGGAGAAGAGATTTATACCTCCCGGTAGATCGAATCTAGGAAAAACCCTCCCGATACGACACCGACACGTAGGAATCTCCAAATGGACACGAACGAGCTCCGAATCCTCCCAAACTTGGCCAGCTCCTTCCTTAGCTTGAGTAGAGAAGAAAAGAAGAAGGTTGGGTGGAGGAATTGATTGATTTGGTGGAGGAATCAATAAAAATTCCTCTCTAAAAATTGGGGAAGAACAAGAGAGAGAAAGTAGAATGGATAATGACAAGGCTCAAGCCTATCCCTAAGCTAAAGGTGGCCGGCCATATGGGCTATGTGTCCCCTATTGAAAAGACTAAAAAGCCCCTCCACTAATCTATCTAATTAAAATTAGGAAAGGGTCAATGGTTGAGGCTATTTTAGTCATGATTAAGTCTCTAATCTAACTAAACCTATCCACAAATAATTAGTCTAACCACTAGCTAAAAATAATATCATGTGGGCCATGTCTAACTAATGTGTGGGTCCCACTAGAGTCAAAACTATCCCGGGTCCCCGTTACAAGTCGGATTGAGTTAAAATTCGAACCCGACTCAAATAACCCCAAAGCAATATCATAAATAATAAAATAAATTTCAAAAATATTCTAAAATAAAAAATGACCAAAATATCCCTGTTCTTGAAAACTGGGGGTGACAACTAGGAAGAATACATCACCTGGGCTGCACCATGTAGGTTGCCTACGTACCTCTGTCCAAAAGGATCAAGCCCGTCGTAGTTCATCCAATGCCCCGTAGAGCCAATTAATGTTGAAGAATTTGAATTAGGTCCAAGCAGTGCTTGAACTTAACCCCTGGAACAACCTTTGTAAGCATGTCGACAGGATTGTCCCTAGTATCGATCTTCTGTAGTAGAATGTCGCCCTCCTCAAGGATCTCTCTGATAAAATGATATCCGACATTAATGTGCTTCGTGCGTGCATGATGAACCTGGTTCTTCGTCAAATAGATAGCACTCATGCTATTACAATAGACTTCAATAACATCTTGCTGAATCCCCAAGTCATCTAACAAACCTTGAAGCCAAATGGCCTCTTTAATTGCCTCTGTCACCGCCATATATTCAGCTTCAGTTGTGCTGAGTGCAACGGTCGATTGCAAAGTAGACCTCCAACTCACCGGTCCACCGGCCAATGTAAACACATAACCGATAGATGACCGACGCTTATCCAAATCTCCAGCATAGTCAGAATCCACATAGCCAACACATAACTGCTTACAACTAGCATTCTTTACAAACATCAAACCCATGTCAATGGTACCAAGAATGTACCTCAAAATCCACTTCACAGCTTGCCAATGACCCTTGCCAGGATCGTGCATGTGTCTGCTAACCAAACTAACAGCTTGTGAAATATCAGGCCTGGTACACACCATAGCATACATTAGACTTCCAACAACATTTGCATAAGGAACATGAGACGTGTTCAAGTTCACCATCAGACTTTGGAGACATAGAGGCGCTTAATTTGAAATGTGAGGCAAGAGGAGTACTTACTGCCTTAGAGTCTTTACCGATGCCAAATTTCTGAAGTACCTTCTGTAAGTACGCCTTCTGAGATAACCAAATCTTGTCCTTGTTTCTGTCCCTCCGAATCTCCATCCCAAGAATCTTCTTAGCTTCACCCAAATCTTTCATCTCAAATTCTGCTGCTAGTTGCTTTTTCAACTTTTCAATTTCAGATGTATTCTTAGAAGCAATGAGCATATCATCAACATACAAAAGCAAGTAGATGAAGGAACCATTTGGAAGCTTACGGAAGGAGACACAATGATCATGGTGGCTTCTGGTGTATCTCTGCCCGAGCATAAACCTGTCAAATCGCTTGTACCACTGCCGTGGAGACTGTTTCAAACCATATAGCGACTTGTTCAGTTTACATACCAAATTCTCCTTTCCTGTTACTTTGAACCTTGGTGGCTGAGTCATATAGATCTCCTCATCAAGATTGCCATGAAGAAAGGCAGTCTTTACATCAAGTTGAGCTAGCTCCAAATCAAACTGTGCTACCGAGGCCAAAAGAATACGAATAGAAGAGTGTTTCACAACTGGAGAAAATACCTCATCATAATCAACACCTTCTCTCTGAGCGTAGCCTTTGGCTACCAACCTTGCCTTGTAGCGGACGTCTTCTCCTGGAGATCCTTCCTTTATTGCATAGACCCACTTGCAACCTATCGCCTTCTTCCCCTGGGGCAACTTAGAAAGTTCCCAGGTCTTGTTCTTGTGAAGAGACTGCATCTCTTCTCTCATAGCTCGCTCCAAAAACTCTGACTCAGGGCTCTGTTTAGCTTCCTGATGTGTTAAAGGAACGCCATCTACGGTGATAGGAAGTGCATAAGCAATCATCGTCTCGATAAGCCTTTCGCGCTTACCGACTGTTCTCTTGGATCTTCTGAATGAAATAGACTCCTCAGGTGAAATCTCATTACTGCGGGTTCTGGAACCTGTTGTCCCACTATCTTCTGCTTCTTCTTCTTCTGTACTTGTATCTGCATGTCTCCGATGAAAAATCATTATGTTGCTCGTCATCTTCTGGTGTCACATCAAAAAATGGTAGCCGAATAGATACAGTGCTATCTGGACTATGTGGAGATTCATTAGTCTCCACCTGCTGCGAACTCTCCTTGGTCTTGGTAGTCTCCACCTGCTCGGAGCTCGTAGACTTTATCATGAAAGTCTCATCAAATGTGACATCTCTGCTAATGATGCTCTTTCTGTCTGTCAGATCCCACAACTTGTAGCCTTTAACTCCAGATTGAAACCCGATGAACACAGCTCTTCTTGCTTGAGGATCCAACTTACTACCTTTTACATGGTAGTAGGCCGGACACCCAAACACACGTAGAACATCATAATCCTTTGCAACTTCACCAGACCATGCCTCTAATGGAGTTTTACCTCCAATCGCAGTCGACGGTAACCTGTTGATGAGATGGCTTGCATATGTGATAGCCTCAGCCCAAAACGCTTTGCCTAATCCAGAATTAGACAACATACACCGTACCTTCTCCAGCAACGTACGGTTCATGCGTTCAGCCATCCCATTCTGCTGTGGTGTCTCTCTCACTGTGAAGTGGCGCTCTATACCCTCATCCCGACATACTTGCAAGAACGGATCACTCTTGTATTCTCCTCCATTATCTGAACGAAGCTTTTTGATCTTTCTGTCGGTTTTAGTCTCTATCATCTTTTTCCACTTCAGAAATATCTCTAGAAACTCATCTTTTCTCTTCATGGTATACACCCACAAATGTCTAGAGAAATCATCAATGAAAGACAAAAAGTAACGGTTACCTCCATTTGATGCTGTCTGAGTAGGACCCCAGACATCCGTGTGAACATAATCGAGAATCCCCTTTGTACAGTGAATAGCGGTGCTGAATTGGACTCTCGTCTGCTTGCCCAGAACACAATGCTCACAAAAGTCTAACTTGCAGGCCGATGCACCTTTGAGAAGACCCTGTCTGATAAGAGAATGTAAGGCCTTCTCACCTGTGTGTCCCAGTCGCACATGCCATAACCTTATTGTATCAACTACTGAAGCCGGAGTAACTGCAATATCACCTAAAACTGTACTGCCCTTCAAGTAGTATAAGTTTCTCTCTCGCAGGCCCTTCATAATCACTATTGCACCACTTAGTACTTTAAGTACCCTATTATCGATCACTATCTTGAAACTCTTAGATTCCAAGCAGCCAACAGAGATCAAATTTTTCTTCAAAGCAGGAGCATAACGGACATCTCTAAGCTCCCGAACTACTCCATCAAACATCTTTATACGGATGGTACCAATCCCAAGTGTGCGGCATGCATGGTCATTACCCATCAATACCACACCAGTATCTAGTTTGTCAAAACTAGCAAACCACTCCCTTTCGGGACAGACATGATAAGTAGCACCCGTATCCAGAATCCACTCCGATGAGTTGGAACAACATACCGTTGATGAAATAGCAAGAGAGAAATCTGAATCCGCAATATCTTTCGTCTGTGCAATACTGGCTTTTGAAGGCTTCTGCACCTTTTTCTGATCATTTATCTTCTGCTTCAGCTTCTTACAGTCTTTCTTCCAGTGCCCCTTCTCACTACAGAAAGCACACTCGTCTTTCGCTACACGGTAATGGCCTCTTGACTTTGATAGGGACTTCCCTCTATTGCCGGATTTACTCCGGCTCTCTGATCTTCCTCTTACCGCCAATACGTCTGAGGTTGAATCTTCTGTAGAGAAACTGCGATCTTTCTTTCTATGGTCACGACTAATCAAAGCCGCGGACACTTCATATTTGACTGATGCTTTTCCACTGATGAAGGAATCGCACCAGACCTCGTACTCCTCCGGTAACGAATTCATGAGAATCATTGCCTTATCCTCGTCTTCCACTTTGACCTCAACATTCAGCAAATCGGCAAGTAGCTTCGTAAAATTGTTTAGATGCTCACCGATAGAAGCATCCCTCCTCATGCGGAACGCGTAGAGCCTCCGCTTCAAATGAAGACGACTTTCTGCAGTCTTGGTCAGGTACTTGTTGCCCAGCCTGTCCCACAATGCTTTCGCCGATACTTCGTTCATCACAAGGTACTTGATGTCTTGCGTCAGGCAAGACCGTATGACGCCACATGCAGACCGGTTCATCTTCTTCCATGTTGTTTCTTCAACTCCTTGCGGGGCTGCTTCAGACTCGAGAGTCTCCTCCAGATTCTGTGCGTTGAGAGCATCTCTCATCTCGCACATCCACATGCCGAAGTTGATGACACCGTCAAACTTCGCCACATCGATCTTCGTGCTGTGGACGGTCACCACAGGAGCTACTTTGGTGCTTGATTCGCCAACCTCGTCTCCATCCATCTCTATCTCAGATCAGGATCTCACACAGGCTCTGATACCAATTGTGATGCGCTAACCCTTACCGGAAAAGGCTAACACACACAGCGGAAACAATGATTCTAGATTATGAGATAGAGAGAACACCACCAATCACAAGAGACGAGATTTACGTGGTTCGGCGTAATTGCCTACGTCCACGGGACAAAAAAACTTCTCTTTTTTCTTCCTCTGGTTCAACAACTCTTTACACAATTGGGATGTCATCCCTCTTAATAGATAGAGCCAACAGATTTGTCTCTTAATAAATAGAGACAAATCTGTTAACAAGTTATAACAAACTTGTTTCCCAACAACTCTTCTCTTAATAGATATAGCCCACAGATTTGATCACATCAAGTTATAACAAACTCTAACAAGTTATAACAAACTCTAACAAACTCGTTTCCCAACATAATCTTCTGTATCATATATGCTTTATGGTTACTTTCTAGCTGTGTTCTTATTGTGGCCATGAACGTATGCAACAGGGAATCAGCACATATGATTATATTGTAGCCCTGAGGGCACAGGAGCAGGAACAGGAACAGCAAGGCGTTGGCCAGCAAAGTCCCCAGATGTCTCGCTTACTGGACTAAGTAATGCTAGTTCCTTCAGTGCATTTCGCCGTGATGCTTGGTGTACGCCTCCACGCTTATTCCTTGAGGATCAGGTAAAGATGTGCATGCCTCACTTCAATTCCTTGGGAATATTCTTAGTCAGATAGCTCCTAAATTAAGAAAAATATATAGAAAGCTGGAAGATATGAGGAAAAACTAATCTGTGACTTGAAACATTTGTTTGATTGGGCTTTTTTTTCCATGGATAATATTTCCATCACAAATTTTCCACCAATTGTAGTGTTGGATTGCTTATATTTTCCATGGAATTATTTACCAAAAAACTATCATTTTCCATATTTTCTTCTAACATGGTGGAAAATGAAACTTGTCCAACCCATAGGAAAATATTATTTTCCATGGAAAATAGTTATTTACCGTGGAAAATAATGACAATCAAACCCAAATTAAGTTTTCCATGAATTTTTTTTCTAGGAAAATAATTCAATGGAATTAATTTCTTTTCCATATCTTTTCCACCTTGCAATCAAACGCACCCTTAGTCAATTCAATCCCATTGGGTTGTGGTGGTATACAAAAAAGTGCCCATGGCTTTCTTCTTCCATTCCCCTTGTTTCTATATCTGGAACTGATGCTTAAACTTCAAAACTTTCGCCAGTTTGATGTCGTCCCTCCAGTGATCAACATGCCCTTCAGAAACACTGGCAAGAAGACGATGCCAGAAGAATCAACAAGGAAAAGAACTGCCGGACCAGCGCTTTTCAGACTAGTCGAGCCATGTCTTTAACGGGAATTGTCGCTTCCTCCCCTGACAGCAGTTTGGACTCGCCTGATCTCCATCCATTTCGAGTCTCGTCCTCTGGAGCTGAAGATTCTAGAGGGCTAATGCTGCTTCCGTCTGGAGCAGCCCCTGCAGAGAAGGGGGCTCAGCTCCTGAGGCCGACCAGCAGCGACGGGTATGAAGCCTCTGGTGGTGAAGACAGTGATCGGGTTCCGTCCAGAATTGTGCACAGATCGGTTAATTGGTCGAACCTTCTCTTCAATTCAGTCCGTGGTGATGTGTCTGATAATTCAGAGGTTTCATCCTTAGCAGGATCGCAAGCTAGACGCACCTAACATAAATGTTATATGGAGACGTTGAGTCCAATCCCAGGTTCATGAGTCCTCAAGACTAACCAACCAGAGTGCTCAGTGCTGTTTGTGTTTGTTCATTATTTTTTCTGGTTATACTCTTGAAAGACCCAATTCTACACTCAGAATGCATCAGAAATTCTCTTGTCATCTAAGTTAAACTATTTACATTTGTGATGCCAATTTTGTGTTGTTTTCTGATGTTATCCCCTCTTGAGTATCCTCTCATTGCCGTCGACAAATTTGCATCTTGTTTAGCCCATTATTTTGTATTTATCTTCTGATTTTGCATTTTATTTCAGTCTGCTAACTAATATTTGCAAATTATAGTTAGTTTATGTGTACTTTGGTTGGATTGAACTGTAAGATATTTCACAGCTACAGATTCAGCCATCCCTCCATTTAATTTGGCACTGGTTAAATGCTGACTTCTTACACTGATACAATGATTAGCTATTTTTGATCATGTTGCAGAGTTGTCATTTACATACTGCAAAGGGACTACATTGTTGTCGAAGGAAGTCTGCTGCCCCAAAGAAGTGCCATGGAAGATGGCTGAGTTACCGGAAGTCGTCGAGGGTTTCAAGCTTGTAGATCAGTACCCTTCTCTTCCGGTTCCAGTTCTTTGCTCGTGTCGCAGCTCCTATACAGCTTGCAGTTGACGATCGTGTCGAGCACGATGGCGACGGAGTACATGAGAGAGATCAAGCAAGCCTCTCCTACAAGCGACGGGCTGATACTTCGCAACCGAAGGTACGGTCTCGCCACTCTGTAATGGAACAGTGCTTCTACTGCGGCCATGCCCAGGTTGGCTGGCAAAGCGACGGTTATTGCGGTTGCTTCCCTGCCGCTTACGAGCACGCAAGCTTTGAGAATTGCGAGGTACCTGGGGGAGATCAGGAGGAGCATAATAAGCGCACAGTGCTTGTTATATAGAGAGAGAGAGATGAGCCATGTCTGGGTGTTAGAACCCTTGTTAGCAATCACCCGAATAATACTCGTATTATATACGAATTTTTCCGTATCTTTCATTAACGTATAATACTTGCGTACTTTTGACAGATTCGAATTAGTATAAAAATTTTAAGCATGTAAAATTTTGGATGTGTTTCATACGAATTATTGAAAAAATTTGATCAGAAAACGTGGTGGAAACATGTTTAATTAACCAAATTTGACAATCTAAGTTTCTAACTTCAAGATTTTCATTTGAGGAATATGTGACCGATTTTTTTAACGTATTTTACTTGAATTGTGTCGATTTATACTCGTACTTGTGCCGTCCCGAATTTTTTCCGTTTGCCGAATTGCTAACAAGGGTTAGAACTGTATTATTACCCGCTGCAGTTCTGCATCGCTGCGACGATCGTAGCGAGGCTACATATCACCGTGGTGTTGGCAAGCACTATCGAGTACAGAACGGCGCCTGCAGCGGAGAGTAACAGGACTGCGTTGTCCGAGGAGAGACGGAGGACTTGGAGCGCGTTGAAGGCTAGGAAGAAGACGGAGAGGACGGCGGCGTTGGCCGATAGGAGCACGAAGGAGTTGAAGATGTAGGTCGGGGCGAGCCAGCGGCAGAGACGGAACGAGGAGGAGGCTGTCGGCCGCGGGGGGCCGAGGACCTTCTGAATGACCGTGGCCTTGGCGAGAACGAGAAAGGTGAGGGTGAAGGGGAGGGTGGAGAGGAAGGAGACGAGGGACTGCGAGAATTTGAGATTGAGGAGGGAGAAGAATTCGGAGGAGGCGGGTAAGCCCGCGGCAGTGAAGAGGTTGTGGAGCCTAGAAGAGAGCGTCCGGAGGACACGAGAGGAGGAGGAGGAGGCTTGCGAGAAGAGGAGGAGGGACGCGAAGGGGAAGACGAGGACGGCGGAGACGAAGGCGAAGAAGTGGTAGCCCTGCAAGAGGGCATGGATGGACATTCTTAGGATCTTGATGGCCCCTGCCATGGTTGTAGAATGGGATGGCCAAGAATTTGAATAGGCGGGGGGGGTCTTTATGTCTTAGGAGGGAGAGGGGTTTGTTTTTGGATGTGGTATGTTTTAGATGGATGATAGGCCAACTACTTTGACTAACCAACTCCTATACCTTGGGCCTTCAGGCATGCCTTCGATATTGGAAAGAGTCCAGATGTACGCAGTTTTTTATTTATTTTTTATGGAGAGATTGTTTTTGCGATTCCAATCGATTATGGAGAGGTTGTTTCTGTGATTCTATTTTGAGTATGTTATCTAGCCAAGTAGAGTTTCAGTAAGTGAAAGAGAGACGTAGCCAACGAGAGTAAAGAACAACATATACATGTGTGACCGAACTCGAGTGGCTCTTGTGGTTATCGAGGAGAAGTATAACATCCAGATAGGATGACTGAAGATCAGTGGATCGAGTCACGAGAGCATATTATTCTTTTTATTTATTTGGTGGAAGTTGGAATAGTGGGTCCAATATGCATGAAAATGTATACATGTGTGATGTGTTTACATAAACTAGTGAAGTAGTTTGGTTGTGGATCAGCTTCCTCCAGAAAAATGGTGATTGAGCTTCGTCATCATGGGGTGTTATTATGTGGAATTGAATAATGACTATGATTGCTTAGGCTGATCTGTGTTGTGAGAAAGGTGCACGAATAGACATTTAGGTTGGAGGTCAAGTGTTTTGGTAGGTTGCAAGACCACATCCAAGATAGACGTAGTTTGACACTGCAAGTTCCTCCAACCTCTTGCTTTAGTGGTTCAGGAGGAAATGGAGGGCGTTGCTTTGCACCGACACAACGTCAAAGGGCTTGGGTGCTTGCGCATGTGGAGAACACTGGTTGTGGTTGGAGTCTTGGGGATGGGGGGGGGGGGGGGGGGGGGGGGGGGGGGAGAAGATTGTGTACATCCAGGACCGGCTCTGGAGTAAGTCAGATAAGACTTCAAATTTGGACAACTCCCTTGCTTAGAGCAACCCCAGGTCCAACGTGATCCTAATATGTTCCGGGGTCGTGGGTGATCCCCTCCATGAAACCTACAATAAGGATCAAGGGACAACCAAAACTAGCTCCAGATATCACAACCTAATCCAGTGGATCAGCCCTGTGTACATCTTGACTCCTCGATCTAGCATTAGTGGGAGTCCCATGTGACATTGATGTAATCGAGCTCACTACTAAAATAACTCATTTTAGCGACGTCAGGAAACGTCGCTAAATAAGGAAAAAAACGTCGCTAAAACCTATTTGCGACGTATTTAGCGACGAAAACCGGACGTCGCTTATAGTCAAGTCGCAGATGACACTTTAGTCGCCGAACGTCGCTATTTGCGACGCGGAATTAATGGTCGCTAGACGTCGCAAAAATTGCGACATATAGCGACGTATCAATACGTCGCCAAAATTGCGACGTAAAGCGACCACTTGCGACGCTGTGAATTTCATATATGATGACATGGCATGACAGCCACGTGGGCAACTTAGCGACGCATACCGACAGATTTAGCGACGTACACCCGCAGCCACGTCAGCATTTAGTGACGTCTAGCGATGTTACGTCGCTAAATAGCGACGTATAGCGACGTCTACGTTCCGTCGCAGTACGTCGCAGAACGTCGCTATACGTCGCAGATATTATAAAAAAAATTTAAAAAAATATAATTGATATTTTTGTTATGCAGTGTGTCTGTGTTTACAGTGTGTGTGAAGTGCAGTGTTTGAACCATCGACAGTTTCGCTTACTGTTCTATGTTTTATCTTGGATAGAAAGAGCAACAGTTCAGGGTGCACTTCTCAGAGCTTCCTCTTCACGTCCTTCACCTTCTCGGGGACCTTTACGACGTCCCGAGAAAGTGAAGGACGTGAAAATGAAGCTCTCAGAAGTGCACCCTGAACTGTTGCTATTTCTATCCAAGATAACACATACAACAGTAATCGAAACTGTCGATGGTTCCGAACACTGCATTTCACATTCACTATAAACACAGACACACATCATAACAAAAATACACAATATATTTTTTTAAAATTTTGGCAGCACCTCCTTTGTATATCAGATCATCGCTTATAACCCAGCGTAGGTATATTTGTCATCCCCGTCGCAGATATCACAAAGTAAATATCACAATAAAAATAGGAGGCAGTGCAAAGTAAATATCACAGACACACATCCTCACAAACATCCAATAGAGTCAAATAAAAATGGAAGATGATAAAAAGTCTCCCACCAAGTTTATAAACAACAGTGTACCAATAAACAATTTGTCCATAGGGCCAATACATACAAGTCATAAAAAAACTAATAAAATTACTGCGGACCCTTGTCGCGCAACTGGGACAACTGGGATAGAATGTAGTCATACTGATCCTGGGTGAGCTGCACCGTAGGGGCAGTAGGAGGCAGTGGAATGTCTGGAGTCAGCGCCGTCGATGGACCGGGAGGACGTATCTGCTCCAGCTCTCGCAGTCGCTCACCATGCGCAGTAAGGGTACTCACCACCTTCTCAGTATACTGAGCGAGTGAGGCAGATATGCTCCTCTGCGATCCATCCAGCTCGACCTGTCTACGCTCTGTGCGCTGCGTAGACTCGGTGAGCGTCTACAAGCTGGCAGCTGTAGCCTGATGCAGACTCATCAGCTCCTGTATACTGCGCTCGACCGCATCAAATCGTCCGGTGACGATCGGAGGGTCGGATCGTCGCTCGACCGCATCAGAAATCTGCTGCTGCAACTCGCGACACAGCTCCTCGATCTGACGATGAACATCCTCAGCTCGTGACGACGCCTGCGTAGCCAGAGACTGCGCACTGACAGAGGGGGCCCGGGATGACTCCGAAGCCAAATACGTGCCGTAGGATCCCGTACCGTAGTACGTACCCTTCTGAAGACCGCCAACGGCGGTCATCCAGAGCTCGTCCGGCGATGGAGCTGTAGGCGGCTGGGAGGAAGTACCAGCCCCTCCCTCTGCTTGCGCACTAGCAGCAGCAGCCGCCTCCTCCTGTAGCCGAACAAACTCGGCCTAGAACATGTTTGCTAACGTGTAAGTGTTTGCTAAAGTCTATATTGATATCTATTTTCATGTTTTCTAAATTATAGTAAATTAATATAAAGGATAGAACGTACATATGCATGCGTCGCCCGCTCGTCAATGAACTCCCCAGCCCTCCGATGGGTGACCAGGAAGACGGTCACCATGTTCGGGTCCTCACCCTTTTTTACCTGTTAAAATATATTATCTATTATTAGTATTAAACATTCTATCGAACTATATATAAATTAATGTCCGTCATAGGAAACGTACCAGACGACGAAAATGCTCCGTCATCGGAATGGAGCCACCACACCACTTACCGGCGCTCGACCGCGCCACCTTGGCCTTCTCAGACCGCTCCTGGTACCTGTGCTCGCTGAATCTAGCCTTCATCGCAGTCCACTGCTCTGGCGTAATCCAACCCTGGATCGGCTGTCCGGAGCGATCACGACGCTTCTGGTCGTCGATCGCATCACGGATGAGCTTGGCTGCGACGGCCGAAAATTGGCCCTCGATCCTCGCCGCCCGGTGTGGTGGATAGAAATAGGTCCTCTACAAGAAATAAAATACAAAAGTTGTATAATATGCACAAATGATTATTAAAATTTAAAAATAAACAAATTTTTTACCTTGAAGTGGGCAAACCAAAAGGCCTTCCTATCTGCGGGAGCATCTGAGTAGTTAATCCAAGGCCCACCATAGTTCTGCCTCAAAAATGTCCCCAGCTGTCTCTGTACTACAGAAGGCCGATATCTATACAATAATAATTTTTCATGAATATATATGTACATATAATCATTTGAGAAATATATAATAATTAATTAACTTACTTCATAGGCCCGTCCGTCCAAATCTCCATACGCGTCTCGCCCGGGAGAGCGCATGGAGGGTCGCTCTCACCTCCTGCCTGGGCAGGATCAGTCTGATCGCCGTCCTCCATATGCTCGGCGTGGGCTCCCTCCATAGAGCCGTCGACAGGAGGAATGCTGGACGGGGGATCAGGGATGCTGGACGCGGGATCAGGAAGGCTGGACGACGAGGGAGGAGTCGTCAACCTGCTGGAACTGCCCTGTCCCGGTAATGGACCGGGAACAGAACGGTACACTGGCGTACTCGGAGATGAGGATGAGGGTATGGAACTGCCCTCTCCATCCCCAGGCTGAGGCTGACGGGACTGCCTAATGTAAAATCCTCCGCGTCGTCCTCCTGGTCTAGTCATACCTGATAATAACATATGACAATAAAACAAAAATATATATTTATATGATAGACATCACATATTTTTGAAAAATATCATAGTCCTAAAGTGTCACTGAAGTGTCAATAAAAGTGTCAATAAAGTGTCACTGAAGTGTCACAGATTTATATGATAGAAGTGTCACTAAAGTGTCAAATATGATGATAAAACAAACGTACAGATTTAATCCTCTTCTGAAAATTCATCTACTTCTTCTTCTTCTTCCTCCTCTACATCTTCACTTTCATCTGCATCTTCCTCTTCAGATAATTCTACTTCTTCTACACAATTAGATGTGTAATGAGGAACTGTCACGCCCCGCTCCTGTAGGAGCGATCGTCCTCGCTAAGGCGTGATGCCGCACGAGCCTAGATTGCGCTCGTACAAGACAGTTCCATAATGGCCGATTACATCGGCGGCGACGGGATCGTCGCACAGAAGTCCCAAGCAGAAATATTGAATCATACAGCGGAAATTTAGAACAAGTACACATGAACATAAGTCATTCAAAAGAAGCTCTTTATTGATATTGAATACAAGATTACATTTATGGGCGCAAGGCCAAATTACAAGTCTCTCGTGCTCACTTTTCTCTCATTTACAAGTCACTCTGCTCTCTCTCGTCTCTCGATACAATGCTTGAACCAGCGGAAGCTTCGGAAGGCAATGTCCATACATTATGTCCTGTATAAGTCTTCAATCCAAGCGGCCGCACGCTTCGAATCGCCAAGGAACTCCGTGCCTCGACGCATCCAAGCGAGCTTCGCGCCACGAGCTTCTACCTGTGCCTGCACATGAACACTGTATGGATGTCAGTACTCAACTGTACTGGTGGAGTGAGCTCCTCGCCCACCCATACAAAACTAACACGTTCATTTACTTTGTGCAGCTTAAGTCCCTTTCGATTGTCTTTCTAGTCTTGCCTTAGGATTCATTTTAGAACAGGACGTTTCAGTCTAAACTTAGCGATGCAA
Organism: Iris pallida; assembly: GCA_029216955.1. Classification (NCBI taxonomy): domain Eukaryota; kingdom Viridiplantae; phylum Streptophyta; class Magnoliopsida; order Asparagales; family Iridaceae; genus Iris; species Iris pallida. Next base: position 13,920,207 of record JANAVB010032220.1, read on the forward strand.
CGACAAGGTCGTGCATCGACGGGATCGTGCTATAATACCAACGTGTGTTTCGATCGAGGCAGTGCCTCATCATGCATGAACTTTGACCAAACTTGAACTCGGGATGGCAGGGTCGTGCCACATTCTATTTGTGACTTAGACATACTCGAGACAATGCTATGTCGAGGAGTAACTTACGCGAACTCGGCCGTGCCAAGACCTTTACTTAAACTTCAGCACCACTAGACTAATTCTCGTGCCAACGATTCAAGTGCCAAGGACGGCAATGGGATGACTCGTGCAGGCCGTGCCTCTAGACCTTGCTTAGACTTGTCCGTGCTTCAAGATGAGGCCGCGCCTCGCAAGTTATCAAGACTCATCGTGCTACCGCCTTGCGGCCTTCCTGTTAGACCCATTTGCTAACTTAGACAAGACTTGTGGACCATAGTATCACTTTCATGAACATCTCGACACCATCTATCGTGCCAAGCACGGTGCCTATGCTGCAGCCCAGACCTTGTGTTACCGACTAGACCTGCATTCAAGCTCTAGACTCAATCCAAAGGCATACGCGCGGTGTGCCGCTATTTGCCGACACATCTACATGAGTGGTCACTAGCAATTTCAAGCTATCTTGGACACGGCTCGGCGGGGGTATCGGTCCGCCCTTCTAAGGATAGCTAGCCCCGGAAGCGCCGATACTCCCATGCGGTTATCCGACATCCTGGTTGAGCCGCACTCGCTTCTTCCGGGCAAATGATCCCGGTGCCCCGGAGGAGATCATTCGAGAAGACTACACCTTGTCGACAAGTTATCCAATGACCATGCAAGACCCAATTCGATCTATCAAATCCTTCCTTAACATGACCATGCATTCCTTCTTTCTATCAAGACTTAGCGAGACTCCCAAATACGAGGGACCGATCTCGTGTGCGGGACATTTCAAGACTTAGCGAGACTCCCAAGTACGAGGGACCGATCTCGTGTACGGGATATTTCAAGACTTAGCGAGACTCCCAAGTATGAGGGATCGATCTCGGCGACAATAAGTCGCACGGACTTCCTTTGTTCGTGGCGAGCTTTTTACTAAACCGACCGTAACTCGTACCTTAGACAGGCCTGGTTCTATAGGCGACGCTAACGCTCAAGTCATATACTTTATATGACGAGCCTTGTTCTCAAGGGACTACGCGACTTGACAACCGCAGATAGAGCGGGACAGTGCTAGAAATGGCTTCGATAGCCCAGCACAACTCTTGTCTAACTTATTCGAGCAACGACTCGACGAGCAAGGGCTGCGCCGAGCTACGGGTCGAGGGAACATGCTAGGCACGGGGTCGACTTGGACAATCAACTTTTTGGGTGCCTAGACTTAAGCCGACAGCCGTGTAAGACGACTTAACTTACGGGACGTGCGAAGGCTATGCCAAGCCTTGCGGGACAGGACCGAGCATGCTTTATTAAGCATTCATGCGGGCGACGCCTATGACTTAGGCTGATTCGAGTGTCGGGACAAAATGACGGGACCGTGCATGCTTTAACAAGCATTCACGCAGGCGACGCCTAAGGCTTAGGCTACTTTGAGTGTCAGGGCAACTTAGCAACTTGATCCAACTTCCTTCTCCCAAGCCACGGGAACGAAGGATCGAGTGTCATTTGAAAGCACGCTGAGCCGACTTCTATGTTGACCGTGGGACCATTTTCCATGTTCTAAGACATTCCGACCCGACGGGATTATTTCCTTAGCTATGTTGGTGCGTAGCTTTTAGATTAGCCTACCAGTGCAAGTTGAAAACATGCACGTTATTAAGTGAAGGCTAAGATGAGGCAAGTTCACCGAAACTACCCCACCTGTGCGAGGAGTCGCCTCGGATGAGCGAGCCTTCGAGCAGCCGTTGCAAGGCTAAGTTCCAACGCCGTCGGCGTTTCGATTCCTCCGATTAACTTTACGGGACGGGGCACTACATCATACACCACTCAGAACAAGTCTCGTCCTCGAGACTTTCCTGAAGGCAAGCCATCCTACCATTTCTATGGCCAAGACTTAATCGAGCCTAGATACGGGACTATAACGGTCGAGCGAGATGCGCCTACACGTTTCCTTGAGTCCGAGCCACGCTCGCACTATTATCATTCTTTCCTTCAACACGATTTCAAATTCTCGACACTTTTCCATTCCCCAAGTCTCATTACCATTCAACGTATCACTTGGCTGGATCGTGCACGCATTCCAAGCGTCCCCAAAATACATGCATTTAGCCAAGCCGCATGATAGAGAATTCGTCATTCTCACTCGAGTCGCATCGTGCACATACTCAGGCGTCCCTGAAATATATACATGTCAGCCGAATCTCGTGAGGGATTTTTCTATATTCGTTATTCATACTATCCATCCATGCCAATCCTCAAGATCAATCCTCGATTGATAACTCATGAAACAGGGCGTCTCGCCTAACCGCTAGGCCAATCTTTGCGAGGCTCAGTCAATGTCAGGATTGGAATCATAGTTCCCCAACAATAATGCCAACACTGACCCCAATCCTAGGGTCAAACCAGGTTCGGTAATACGGGATTTTTCTACCCAAGCTCGCGTCACTCAGATTTCTAAACATCGAGCACGATCACCTATTCGTATCAACGCATGCGTTGCACATATTCGATTTTATCCAAATCAACAACTCTAACCAATTCGTGCATTCGATCACGAGGTCATCTAGCTCAACAATACGTTGCGCCCCAATCTCATGCGAGTCCGGTTATCCACGGTGGTTCATGAATCACCATGCAACACACCCGCAGAATAATCATTCTTATCGGGGCGTAACTCTTGTTTGAGTTTAGACTAACTCATTTTCAATACGCGGATTGGACCTACTCAATCCTCAAGTTCAATTCTTCAAGCACATAAATCCATTCTCGAGTCACCTTTGCGTCAAACCACAAATCGAAGCACATAAATTGTCACGCCAAGCTAGGTCAATCACCCCCGCTGTATGAATCACCATACCAGCGCTCACGCGGAGTGATCGCCTCAAATTGGCGCAATGCATGTGCGAGGCTGGAGTTGCGCTCGCATAAGACAAGAATGTCGAAGTTGTGGTTATCGACGAAGCAAATCCAAACGTTTTATTTTCATCCAAGCCAAGATTTCGATTTGATAGTCCGACCGTCATTCATTCAACCAAAAAATCCTCGAGCCAAGTTTTATCCTTTCTTCGTCACGTTTTGATATCCCGAGTATAGCATCCATCGGATCAATGACATTTGCACGATCGTCATTCGCCGAGTCAGAGTACCCCTGAGTTATCGCATATCGATCTTTGATACGCCTCAATACCATCGACGATATGCGTAACCTGACGATCTTTCTTTGCAACCAATTTCGAGTCGTACGACTGATGCTATTGTCTGAACTGGATATACCACCATTCCTCGATATTCAAGATCAAGTTCAGTCGTTCTTTCTCAAGCTCGTTTCAAGATCGTTGTTCAAAACTCAAGTTATATTCCATTTGAAACAATCCGAAATCGTACGCGCGATCCTCTAAGTTTCCTCGATCAAGACCATTCATTTTCATTCATCGTTCTTGAATCATTTTCTAACTTGCGTTGCCTATTCACAAGTTGTCCGAACGAGATGCTCGTTCGGGACATTCGAAGTCACGACTAACTGAGCGTGACGCGATCTAAGGCTTTGCGCGATCGCATTGCCTCGCCGATATACTCGTAATTCTCAATATTTGCTCAAATAATTTCCAAGAAAAATCCATACACCACTTGGATTTGAGCCATACTATCTAGTCCTCAATCACGTTTGCGTCATTTGCTAAGACATCCTTCAGATTCGTTCGACGAATCTCTAGCGTAATCGCTCCCGTCGTATCGACGCGCTAGGTCAATCATACTATTTCTCAAAATCCAAGTCAATCCTCCGTGTACACCTAAGCGTTAACTCGATAGCGTTCCTATTGATAGATACTCTAAGTGCAGCTTCACATTCCGACCGAGCGGTACATGATATCGCTTGCGACTCGTTGCACCAAAAGTCGAGGTGCGCGATACGCGACGCAACTTGGCCAAAAGGCCGTGCACATGGCTATCCCGTGCGGACTATATTCGAGTTTGCACGCTCAATTGCTAGGGTCAACACAATACTAGTCAGGCGCGCACGTGACATGTTAACTTAGCATGTGTTCTCTATCGAGTCATGTTTAATATCGTTCGGCACAAAGACCGTTGCCTATCGATGTGTTCGATTGAATGCTTGTACGAGCTTTTGAAAATATTAGACTTATTGTATGGACATCCCATGGGACAATTGAGAGAGAGAGCATCAACGATATCGACTTTACGGAAGCAACATTCAGAGTTCGCGAAAACATCAGAGTTAAAGAATTCAATCGATAGTCCAAGGACGTAAAGCCGTGCTCTGATACCATTATGTCATGCCCCGCTCCTGTAGGAGCGATCGTCCTCGCTAAGACGTGATGCCGTACGAGCCTAGATTGCGCTCGTACAAGGCAGTTCCATAATGGCCGATTACATCGGCGGCGACGGGGTCGTCGCACAGAAGTCCCAAGCAGAAATATTGAATCATACAGCGGAAATTTAGAACAAGTACACATGAACATAAGTCATTCAAAAGAAGCTCTTTATTGATATTAAATACAAGATTATATTTGTGGGCACAAGGCCAAATTACAAGTCTCTCGTGCTCACTTTTCTCTCATTTACAAGTCACTCTGCTCTCTCTCGTCTCTCGAAATAATGCTTGAACCAGCGGAAGCTTCGGAAGGCAATGTCCATACATTATGTCCTGTATAAGTCTTCAATCCAAGCGGCCGCATGCTTCGAGTCGCCATGGAACTCCGTGCCTTGACGCATCCAAGCGAGCTTCGCGCCACGAGCTTCTACCTGTGCCTGTACATGAACACTGTGTGGGTGTCAGTACTCAACTATACTGGTGGAGTGAGCTCCTCGCCCACCCATACAAAACCAACACGTTTATTTACTTTGTGCAGCTTAAGTCCCTTTCGATTGTCTTTCTAGTCTTGTCTTAGGATTCATTTTGGAACAGGACGTTTCAGTCTAAATTTAGCGATGCAATGACAAGGTCGTGCATCGACGGGGTCGTGCTATAATACCAACGTGTGTTTCGATCGAGGCAGTGCCTCATCATGCATGAACTTTGACCAAACTTGAACTCGGGACGGCAGGATCGTGCCATATTCTATTTGCGACTTAGACATACTCGAGACAATGCTATGCCGAGGAGTAACTTACGCGAACTCGGCCGTGCCAAGACCTTTACTTAAACTTCAGCGCCACTAGACCAATTCTCGTGCCAACGATTCAAGTGCCAAGGACGGCAATGGGATGACTCGTGCAGGCCGTACCTCTAGACCTTGCTTAGACTTGTCCGTGCTTCAAGATGGGGCCGCGCCTCGTAAGTTATCAAGACTCATCGTGCTACCGCCTTGCGGCCTTCCTGTTAGACCCATTTGCTAACTTAGACAAGACTTATGGACCATAGTATCACTTTCATGAACATCCCGACGCCATCTATCGTGCCAAGCACGGTGCCTATGCTGCAGCCCAGTCTTAGGCCCAGACCTTGTGTTACCGACTAGACCTGCATTCAAGCTCTAGACTCAATCCAAAGGCATACGCGCGGTGTGCCGCTATTTGCCGACACATCTACATGAGTGGTCACTAGCAATTTCAAGCTATCTTGGACACGGCTCGGCGGGGGTATCGGTCCGCCCTTCTAAGGATAGCTAGCCCCGGAAGCGCCGATATTGTTAGCCCAATGATTATATCATATTTTTGAATATGGCTAATCAATTAAGTTTAACATATTGACGTTACTAATATTCATATAATCACTATCATGTTGCTACTTAAACTTAGCATTGTCTAATATTAGCATTGTCCTAAATATTCTATATCATATTGCTATGCTTGTATCATATTGGTTTTGTTTGTCTAACATGTATTTGTAGACATGCTGTAAGCATGATCAAACATGATCAAACCAGGACATATGCAATGGGCCAAAGACGGCGTCATACAAGAGGATTTATCTGAACCGCCTAACGACCTATCCGGGGCCTCACATCGGGGGTTCCGCTGCCCGGTCAGTGGACAGGGGTCGAGGGGGCAGCGCCCTCCGTCAGGGGTTCGGGGGCGAAGTCCCCGAAAGGTATTCAGATTTCCAGATCTGTTTATCTTTGGACGATTGTCGTCAAGTAAAAAAAAGGCGTCTTCAAGTCTGTTCAAGTTTTGAAGAAAGGCGTCATCAAAGGGCTCTTAGTTTTCCTATTTCATCAATATAATTTTACATATTTATTGAGTCTAGGAATATGATGTACACTGCATCGTACTGGCAAATAGGCTACCCAAGAAACATTTTCAAAATATCCTTTCGTTTTGAAAACAAGCCCACTTACAAAAGCCCAAACTACTTCCTAACTGTTTGACTTTTCAAAAAGCCCAAAACTAATTTGCAAAAACCCTGACAGAACTCCAACAGAACTCGGACAGAATTCGGCCAGAGTTCGGCCAGAATTCGGCCAGAGTTCGGCCAGAGTTCGGTTAGTGAACGTTGCTTTTTGAACTTGGTCTTCCTGCAGTTACGGATTCCACCGAGATTTTCTCATCGAGTTCTGTCCGAATTCTGCCCGAATTCTATCAGAATTCTGCCTTTGGAAAAACTATAAATAGAGAAGGATTTCGATCATTTCAACTCACCAATTCACTTTCATATCTCTTCTCTATCAGCCTACTACTTCTTCCAAAGTATTCTGAGCTTTCATTTTCAAATTCCAAGCCAGTTACAATCCTCTAGTCGATTTGCCAGTGCGGTACGGTCTAGAAGTTTCAGAGTGGTTGTAATCGGAGGCTTGATTGAAGGTACACACTTCACAATTGAAGTTGGTCGAGTACTTCGGATCAAAGCTCGCGTTGTAGAAGTTGCAAGATCTTCGGATGAAAACTTGTGGTGATTTTCCATAGTGGATTCAACTGGTAGCAAGAGTTCTACTGACTGGACTAGTCCTCAACAGAGGAAAACCAGTATACATCCTTGTGTTTGCGTTTGCTCTCTACTCTCTACTTTTTATTTACATGTCTGTGATATATATATTATCTGTGATCTTATTACTAACATCTTAAATAGTTAATTTCCGTTGCCTACTCTATTCACCCCCCCCCTCTAGAGTATTACGCTTTACAACTCGTTCCTACAATCGGTCCTACAACTCCCATACGGTTATTCGGCATCCTGGTTGAGCCGCACTCGCTTCTCCCGGGCGAATGATCCCGGTGTCCCGGAGGAGATCATTCGAGAAGACTACACCTTGTCGACAAGTTATCCAATGACCATGCAAGACCCAATTCGATCTATCAAATCCTTCCTTAACATGACCATGCATTCCTTCTTTCTATCAAGACTTAGCGAGACTCCCAAATACGAGGGACTGATCTCGTGTGCGGGACATTTCAAGACTTAGCGAGACTCCCAAGTACGAGGGACCGATCTCGTGTGCGGGACATTTCAAGACTTAGCGAGACTCCCAAGTATGAGGGATCGATCTCGGCGACAAGAAGTCGCGCGGACTTCCTTTGTTCGTGGCGAGCTTTTCACTAAACCGACCGTAACTCGTACCTTAGACAGGCCTGGTTCTATAGGCAACGCTAACGCTCAAGTCATATACTTTACACGATGAGCCTTGTTCTCAAGGGACTACGCGACTTGACAACCACAGATAGAGCGGGACAGTGCTAGAAATGGCTTCGATAGCCCAGCACAACTCTTGTCTAACTTATTCGAGCAACGACTCGACGAGCAAGGGCTACGCCGAGCTACGGGTCGAGGGAACATGCTAGGCACGGGGTCGACTTGGACAATCAACTTTTCGGGTGCCTAGACTTAAGCCGACAGCCGTGCAAGACGACTTAACTTACGGGACGTACGAAGGCTATGCCAAGCCTTGCGGGACAGGACCGAGCATGCTTTATTAAGCATTCATGCGGGCGATGCCTATGACTTAGGCTGATTCGAGTGTCGGGACAAAACGACGGGACCGTGCATGCTTTAACAAGCATTCACGCAGGCGACGCCTAAGGCTTAGGCTACTTTGAGTGTCAGGGCAACTTAGCAACTTGATCCAACTTCCTTCTCCCAAGCTACGGGAACGAAGGATCGAGTGTCATTTGAAAGCACGCTGAGCCGACTTCTATGTTGACCGTGGGACCATTTTCCATGTTCTAAGACATTCCGACCCGACAGGATTATTTCCTTAGCTATGTTGGTGCGTAGCTTTTAGATTAGCCTACCAGTGCAAGTTGAAAACATGTGCGTTATTAAGTGAAGGCTAAGATGAGGCAAGTTCACCGAAACTACCCCACCTGTGCGAGGATTCGCCTCGGACGAACGAGCCTTCGAGCAGCCGTTGCAAGGCTAAGTTCCAACGCCGTCGGCGTTTCAATTCCTCCGATTGACTTTACGGGACGGGGCACTACAGGAACTTCCGTCGTGTCCACTTCTATAATATTTGTTACAAGAGGTAGTTCATCATGTTGATAAGCTATATCGACAACCTCAAAGGTATTTCTAGCTTTGGTCTTGCATACTGTCCACCAGTCCGACCTTGTTGTTCCCCATTTAGGATAACTTGTGAAGTCTTTAGGCAACTTAGCACCCGCCGGCAAGATCTCTATAATCAAATCCAACACTCGGTTGTAGCATTCTTGCGACATGTTAAAATCTGACTTAATGCTCAACAGTCTTGTAACCACCTCCAACGGTGAATGATCCTCACAACCAGGATACAATGGAGTCCTTGCATTCTCCAGCAACTCCATGAACTGTGCAGCATCGGCGTTCGGTGCCTCCTCAGGTGCATCATGAACGAAACTAGGCCCCGCAGCGTCGAAAACCATGTTCACGCACCCGTCGTCGTATGCATGATTATCTGAAACAAAATTAGGTCCCGCATGCATGTATGGCTCAACATAAGGCTCCGGCTTTGATGCTAAAGACACAAGTTCTCCGTGTGCGGTCCACTGATAGTAATTAGGCGTAAAACCCCTCGAGTACAAATGATATGTCACTTCCACTTCTGGATAATATTTCACGTTATGACATTTCACACACGGGCACTTAATTTTGGTGCCGTCCATGTACTGAGGGAACGCCTTAGCAAACTGCAGAAACTGCTCTACTCCCGCTATGTATTCATCCCGCACACCACACATATCATCAGGACGACGATTGTACATCCATGAACGATTCCGCAAGTAGTAATTCACATCCATTTAGAAATAATTCTGCAAAGATGGACACACATTATCCAACAGGCACAAATTCGTATATTATGTCTTATTAGGGACACACATTAGTAGCGGACAGTTACTAATATCAATGATATGCATTCTAGGTCAAACTAGGTTGTACTAAGTCAAACAAAGTCAAACAAGGTCAACTTAAGTCATACAAAGTCAAACAAGGTCAAAGTAGGTCAAGGGTTGACCTATAGTTGACTTTGTCAACTCTTAGTCCAATCTAAGTCAAATATCATATTTCTAGTCATTACCTACCAAGGTACCGTTTACCTTATCGCTATTGGTATCCCAATACCAATACCTTAAGTTGGTACCCTTTACCTTATCGCTATTGGTACCCTTTACCTTATCGTTATTGGTACCTTTTACCTTATCGTTATTGGTTAACAGTCAATTCAATTTCAGTTATTCAAGGAAATCAGTTGACACATTCAGTAGATTTATCTCAGGAATAGGAAAACCAATCTCAGTTCTATTTACAGTTTAAGGAAAATAAAATCTACAAGGACTGTTACTCAAATAGACCACCTGTTGACTGATACAAGAATACCTATCATCAAAAGCCCCAAACTCGAGCCACACTCCAAACACTGACCCATTTGTGAAAATAGGACTGAACCTGTGTGGCATGGACTGATGCATGGTAGGTAGGTGACTAGACACTTGATGTTAGGGACTGATACTCAAGTATTTAGTCAAGTGACCTCAGGAACTGAACTCATATTCAATAGGGGACTGAACTAACCAATAAGCAATTTGGGGGCTGAATAATTGATTCAAAACTGATTTAAGGACAGGCTGGACATCTAAGTTGATAACTAATGTCGATGTGCAAGGGTGGAATAAACTAAAAAGGTAATCCTTCAACCAAACAATACCTAATCTATATGTCAGTCATGGGACTGAACAACTGAATACAAGGCAAATAATAGGACTGGAACTAAATAAATGCCTGGACTGATATGAAGAGATAATATGGACTGCAATATATATATAAAAAATATGAAAAAACAATGCACAAACTGTTCTCAGATTGACACGTATATATATGTGTGTGTGTCATGTGTGTGGTGTGCTAACAGTGTGTGTGTACAATAGGGTGTGTGTATATAGGGTAAAGTGTGCCATGTGTGTGTACATAACATGGGCTAGGTGTCTCAATGTGTGTGTGTACAATATGAGGAAACAATGCACAAACCGTTCTCAGATTTTTAGTGTAAAGTGTGTGTGTATGTGTAAACAGCATAGGCTAGAGTGTCCCAGGTTTGTGCTCCTATGTGTGTGCGTGTATAGGAAGCTGGAAAAATAGTGTATAATTCCTAGGTTGTATGTACATAGAAATCAATAGTGTGAGTGAATTAGTTATTCTCGGTTTTGAGTGTAATGTGAGTGAGCTATAAGAGAAACAGTATACACTGACAGTTTTCAGTGTAATGTGTAAACAGTGTATCAATCTCAGGAAAATCAGTAGATAGCAGTAGTGTGTGTTTATATTCTCAGGTTACACTTATGTGTGTGTGTGTGTAGATAGGTGTAAACAGTGCATAATTTCTCGAGAAAATTCAGTATAATGTGTGTGCCAATATGTAAAAACAGTGTATAAAAACTGTTCTCAGTTTTGACAGTCAATGGCATACGAAAACCCAAGAATCCCCAATCAATGTGAACCCTAACATGCACATTAATTCTCAGACAAGATATAGGATTAATCATAATGGTTTAATCATTCAAAATCAGTTTAAACAAATGTTAATCTCAGAAAATTAATATATAGTGAACTACGTATCAGAAAATTGGGGATAAAACAAATTCGAAATCCAAATTCAATTAATAGCAAAATCTAATGGTTGGTAATGATATGTGTATGTGTCATAGAGTCACACGTGTCAAGTGTCCACCAAAACAGGATCACACAATCGTGTCCAAATTATTTTTTAACACACACGAACACAAATGACACAGTGCAGTCTTGTGCACGTGTTCACGCGTGGTTGGTAATGATATATGTGTGTGTGTATGTGTGTGTGTGTGTGTGTGTGTGTCCGTGTGTGTTCGTGTCTGTATGTGTGTGTGTGTGTGTGTGTGTGTGTGTGTGTGTGTGTGTGTGTGTGCGTGTGTGTCCGTGTCTGTGTGTGTCCGTGTGTGTGTGTGTGTCCGTGGGAGAGGAGAGGAGGAAGGAGAGGAGTTAGGTTAGGGTTTACCTGAGGAAGAGGAGGAGGAGGTCGGATTGGGGGAGGAGGAGCTCGAGGAGGAGGATCTCGAGGAGGAGGAGCTCGCCGGAGGGGGAGGGAGTCGCTGGGGGGAGGGGGTTACCGGGGGGGAGGGCACTGACAGAGGGGGAGGGAGTCGCCGGGGGGGGAAATTGATATTTTCTGGTTTTCGAGTGAGAGTGAGGGGGAAAGAAGGCAGCGGCGTGCCCTAAGTAAAATAACTTAGCGACGTCACGTTTTGACGTCGCTAAACGTCGCAACCATGGCGACATATACTTATAATATGTCGTTGAACGTCGCTATTCAGCGACGTCGTATACAACTGTCGCAGAACGTCGCTAGATAGCGACGTTTTACGACGTGTTTAAAAAGAATTCGCTACTGGCGACGTAATTTCTTGCCGTCGCTACATTACGTCGCTATTTGATGATATTTTAGTAGTGGCTTGGAGCAAGTTGTCATCGGAATCCTGATCATTGCCGATCAAATTCCGATTCAAGGCGGTCAAACAAGACTACCACGATAGAAATGACGTCAACGGAAGCAATCACAATGGCGAATACAAGAGGAAGGAGTAGCGGATTGAAGGTCGATTCGATGACGTCTACGCTTTTCATGTTGAACTCCACAATATATTCTTTGATCGTCTCGATGTTCTTGAATTGTCGCAAGCTCCGTCTCGTGCAAACTCAACATTTTCTGGATAAAACTGAGGCTTGATCTCCTTCTTCAGATCCTCCCAATTCTCTATCGAGCATAAATCATTATCGGCTTCCATGCACCTACGATGCCACCACAACATAGCATCGTCGGTGAAGTAGAGTGAATCAATATCTACCTTCTCGACATCATTGTTGATGTGCAACATCTTAAAGCATCGCTCCATGTTCCACAAGAAGTTCTCAACTTCTTTGACATCTCGCTTCCTGCTAAAGGATTTTGGTTCAGAAATCTTTTGTCTTTGTACCTCCCTACTCGAAAGTCCACTGTTCACAACGGTCTTCTCCAAAATGACAACTTGGTCCTGAATTCTTCGCAAATCTCGACCATGGTCTTTAGCTCCTCGTAGTCTCGGATGTTCCCGTGCAAAGCCTCAATCTCCGCACGATGTTCCTTGAGCTCATCCTCAACTGCGAATCGGATCTCTTGGAATTGCTCTAGAAAGATTGTCATGGACGAAGCGATATTGCTCTCCAGCCCATTGTAGAACTCCTCTTGCCTGTTGCTTTGTTCCACGGAGCCCATGTATATCTCCATGTCTCTCGTAGCCATCTCCAAGTCCTCAACACATTCCACGATATAGGCAAAGGTATGCTCCAGCGTAGGCTCATTGCCCTTGTCCTTCTTGTGAGTCATGGCGTGCGCCGTTCCTTAGGCGACGCGGACCTCTCCCGGATGTTCTAGGATGTCGACATGGCACCAACTAATATTCACTCTGATACCACTTGCACGGACTTAATATTTTTGTCTACACTTCGACCCATACAGCGCACAAGCTTCATAGGGGTGAGCATTATTCGGGTTTGGACCGAAAATTGAATTGAATTGATCCGAACCGAATAAGAGATCCGGTTCGGTTTAAAAAAAAAATCGGTTCGATTTTGAAAATACTAAATTTTCTTGAAAAGACCGGTATGGCTTAATTGCAACTTGATACCCTCAAATATTTTGGTTTTTCATGTCCATACCCTAAACTTTTTTATTAAACAACTTAATACCATCAACTATTTTATATTTTCAACTTCATACTCTAAAATTTAAAAAATTCGAAAATACCTTTATCCTTCCCTCCCCCCCTTCCACCCCCCCCCCCCTCCCGCACAGCCCCCCCCCCCCCTCTCCCGCGCTGCCGCGCCCCAGAAGGGGGAGGCGAGAGAGAGAAAGCACGGGACAGGAGGGGAGGAGGGGGGGCTGTGCTGGAGGGGGCGGGTGGCCGGGGGTGGGGGGGTGGGGAGGGGGTGCCGTTGGAGAGTGGGAGGGGGTTGGGGATAGTTTTTAGTTTTGAGCAGGGACATTATTGTCCAAAAAAAATTTAGGATATCAAGTTGGAAAAAAAAAGTTTAGGGTATCAAGTTGCAATTAAGCATATATATATATATATATATATATATATATATATATATATATATATATATATATATATTTTTATATATATATATATATATATATATATATATATATATATATTTTTTTTTTTTTTAAGAAAAACCCCCTCTTTTTATAAACAATGCTCCAAAAGCGGAAGCCAGACACGTATACAAGACAAAAGTATACCAAAAGGAAAGATAGGGGAAAAGGCGGACGCAGCCGCCAAAACTAAGAGGAGAACGGAAGCCCGAAAGCCGGAGATCTGTGGGAGCAAAGGGAGCTCCTTTTGCGGCATTGCCGGTAAATTTCCCTGATCAGCTGGTCGACTGAGTATTGGTGTCCCTCGTATCTTGCTTTGTTGCGATTCTTCCAAATTACCCAGGTGGCGGCCGCTGCAACGATCTGGTGGCCGTGGGATGCGGCTCCCCATTGGGCCAGAAGATCGATAAAGCGCCCGTCTTCTGGAGAGGTGTTGTAGTTGTGATGGAGGGTTCTCCAGATTTTGTTAGGGAGGCTCCCTTCCCTGAAGATGTGGTCAATAGTCTCCGTCTGACGCTCGATGCAGCAATTACAAGCAGACGCCAGGCTAATACCGATGGAGTTGAGGGTGTCGTCAGTTGGCAATTTCTTTCTCATGACTTTCCATAGGAGAAAGGACCATTTCTTAGGGATGCAAGAGTGCCAGTAACGCGCAATGAAAAGGTCTGGGCCGTTGTCTTGGATCGTGAGTCTAGCCGATCTCACAGAAAATGCTCCTGAAGCTGCCAGCGACCACCTCAGCTTGTCAGCGTCGGTCCCGATGGTAAGTCCGAGTTGTCGAATGCTGTTAACTGTTTCGTTGCCTGACCAATCACGGATCCTGTCCCAATTCCAGTCGTTATTGGTGGGATTCCACAGGTCTTTAATCTTAGTGTTTCTAGTGGAATCAGTAGTGTTCGGGATAAGGTTGTCCCCAATCCACCTTTCCAGGAAAGGGTTGGACTCTCCTGTACCCAGATGGAGTCTGATCGCGGGCTCGGCCAAGTCACGGCCACGAAGAATACGTCGCCAAGCCGCGGAAGATCTGCAGTTAGCAGTGGCCGTCGCTGGGTGGATGTGTTTGAAGTACCTGGCCTTCATGAACTTGGTCCACAGGTTGTGGCTTGTGTGTAACTTCCACCACAGTTTCATGGAAAAAGCTTTGACAATGTGCTCGAGTTTGGTGAATCCTAGCCCGCCGTTCGCGATCGGGGATGCCATAGTATCCCAGCTGGCCCAGTGGTGTTTGTCTTGCCCCTTGTTGTGCCCCCAGAAGAAGTTGCAAAACATCTGCTCAATAGACGTGATAACCTTCTTGGTAGGGGCGCAGGCCGCCAGGGTGTGGATGGGGACGGAGTTGAGTACATGTTTGATAAGGATAATTTTCCCTCCTGGGGATAGGGTTGCGTTATGCCAACCATCAATCTTGTTCCTAATTTTGGTGATCAAATTCTCGAAGATGCTGGCGTTAGATTTTCCGTACACCAGGGGGCAGCCGAGATAGCTGAAAGGAGGATGAACCACCGCAATGGAAGAGAGGTTGGTGAGTCTGGTCGCGTTCTCGATATTGAAATTGTGGTGGGCGTAGATTACGCTCTTGGATAGGTTGACCTTCTGGCCGGAGCATCTGGAGTACCGCTCCAGGGTGTTGTGAACCACCTCCATCGATCCGACGTCCCCGGACGAGAAGATGAGAAGATCGTCGGCGAAAGCCAGGTGGGTGATGGTGGGGCATCCGCTGGCAGTGTGGTATTGCAGGAAGTTTGGGGTATTGACCATGTTGTTTAGGTTTCTGCTCAGGGCGTCGGCGGCAATGATGAATATCGTGGACGATAGAGGGTCGCCTTGTCTGACACCTCGGCTAGATTTAAAAAATCCCTCGGATTGGCCGTTGATAACTGTGGAGAACCAAGAGTTGCTGATGGATCTCCACACGATGTTAGTCCAATTCTCTGAGAATCCGAAAGCTCTGAAGACCCAGATCATGAATTGCCAATCGAGTCTGTCGTATGCTTTTTCCATGTCAATCTTGATGGCGATGTTGCTCCCTCTCGCCGGGAATTTCATGCAGGTAATAAGTTCTTGGGCCAGCATGATGTTGTCTTGGATGGTTCTTCCGCGCACGAATCCGCTTTGCTCCTCCGAGATGATTTTGGGGAGGGTTTCAGCCATTCTGGTAGCGATAATCTTGGAGATAATTTTATTGGTGAATGTGCAAAGGCTGATGGGTCGGAAGTCGCGGAAGGAGTTGGGGTTATCTTTTTTCGGGATGAGGATGAGATTGGCGCTGGAGATGGCTTTGGGGTAAGGAGCTCCTTCGAGGAAGGCGATCGCCGCTTCGGTGATGTCTTGTTTGATAATATCCCAGCAGGTGCGAAAGAAAGTGCCAGAGAAGCCGTCCGAACCGGGGGCGCTATGCGCGTTTAAGGCCCACACCGCGTCTTTCACTTCCTGTTCGGTCAGAGGGCGCTCCAGCAGAGCATTGTCGCAGTCGTTAATGATGGTGGGGATTTGGTCAAGGAGGAGTTGTCTTTAAGAACCCTCTCCTTGGCGAATAATTTTGAGTAGAAATCTGTGGCCGCCTCTTGGATTCCCTTGTGATCGGATCTGATGGTTCCTTGCTCGTCAGTGATGTGATGTATTGAAAGTTTGTTTCTTTTGCCGTTGACGCAGGCGTGGAAGTATTTAGAGTTCTTGTCCCCGTCGCTGTCCCATTTCAGTCTGGCTTTCTGTTTCCAGAAGTCGGTCTCGACTTTGAGCCTGAATTTGAGAATGGCCTTGGTAAGGTTCAAGGCTCTCCTAGCCGCAGGGGAACGGTCGGAGAGGAATAAAGCTTCAGCGCGGGTGACATCGTCCTCTGCTACGCGAATCGCTTGGAAGATGTCCCCGAATGCTTGTTTGCTCCAAATAGAAAGAGCTTTCCTGGTGGCTTTGAGCTTGTTGCTGACCCGAGTGAGAGGATGGGGGGAGTCCTGACTATTCCACGCTTCTGCCACGATGCTCAAGAATTGCGGGTGGTCGATCCAAAAGTCCAGGAATTGGAAGTTCTTTTTTGATGGGTAGGTTTTGTTTTTGATTTCCACCAGGATTGGGGCGTGGTCGGATTCGGTGGAGTTGAGGTGGGACAGGGTGGAGCTGATTCTCAAATCGTGCCAGCGGGCGTTGGTGAGAGCTCTGTCCAGGCGGGAGTATTGGCGACGGTCGCCTTCCTGATTGTTACACCAGGTGAATTCGCTGCCTTTGAACTGAAGAGGAGTGAGGTGAGCATTGAAGATGAAATTGTTGAAGTCTTGCATGGCTGAAAGGGGCGGGGGGCGACCGCCAATCTTCTCGTCTCTGCAGGTGACGGCGTTGAAATCCCCTATGCAAAGCCAGGGGGTGTTGGTGTTGTGGAGATAGGTGTCGAGAAGATCGTTCCATAGGTATTTCCGTTCTGCAATGACACAGCTACCGTGGACTGCAGACAGGATGGCCCGCTCCGGAAGGGTGGGATGGGTGATCCAGCAAGAGAGAGCTTGTTGGGTGTCCTGGATGATGTCGAGATTAACCTCCTTCGACCCGAGAATCCATATGTCGTGTCTGCCGGCGATCGCCGTGGGGAGGCCCAAAGCCAACTGGATGGATTTGAGACGTTTTGAGGGGATTTTGGGTTCAATAATGATGAAAATGTCAATCTTGTGAATTTTCCGAAGACTGGTAATTCTCCGTAATGTCGGTTTATTAGCCAGACCTCGAACGTTCCAGGAAAGGATGTTAAGCATTTAGAGATTGTGGGGTGTTTTTTTTTTTGTTCCGTCTTACGGCGGATCTGGTTTGGATGGTGGCGATTTTGTCGGAGCCTGAATTGCTCCGTTGGGAGTCCACTGGATTGATGATCGAAGTTGTGGGCGGATTAGGGTTGTGGCACTCGTGTGGACCGGGGGGAGAGGGTCCTATCAGATTGCCAGCAGTGTCGACTGCTGTCTCCTCCGGGGGAATGGCTAGAGAGTCTTGCGCACTCTCGATCAACAGTTGCTGGAGGGGGGCTCCAGCGGCTAGAACTTGGATGCCTCTCCTCACTTGATCGGGTCCCAGGATGGCTAGGACGTCTTCGACTGGGATCGCACTGGGGGATAGATGGGAGTCTTTGGGGGGGAGAGTGGCCAGGGGGGCGGCCTCCTGACTAGAGGGGAGTTGTCGGTGATCTGTGTTGCCTGAGTCGGTTGCGTCCTCCACTTGCGAGGGGGAGGGGGATGAGGGTGACAGATCGGGGGTGCTGGTGCCTTCTAGAGGGTATCCGGGCTCCGGGTCCTCTGACTCGAGAATGGCGAAAGGGTTGGAGATCTCTATGTGTTGGGGAATGAAGGGGATCAGGGCCCTGCTCGGGGCTTCGCTGGAATCCGGCACTCCGATGCTAGAATCGAATCGAATGTGAGTGTTCGGTAGAGGAAGAATGGGCGACTTGGGGGGTTCCCCAACCGGTTGTTCGTTGACTTTGTCTTTCCTGGGTTGCTTCTTTTTCAGCTCCGGGTGCATGCGATGACAGTTCTTAGGGAGGTGGCCTCTTAGGTGACAGTGGTTGCAGAACAACACGTGGTTGTCGTAGAGTATTTGTTGGGTGTGGGTGTGATTGCCTAGCTCGATGTTGATGAAGTTAGGTGGTTCTGAAGTGAGGTCTAGTTCAACACAGATTTTTGCGTAATGGGCTTTGGTGAGGTTGCTGGTCTCGGGAGCCGTTGCCACGTACGTCCCGAAGGAGTTGGCGATGCGCTTTAGCGCTGCGGGAACAAAGCAGATGAGTGGGAGATTGGGAAGGGTAACCCAAGCTGCAACCGTAGCTGAGTCTTCTTTGGTGTTGAAGTCTGGCGACCACTTGATAATCTTCATCTGGTGGGTGTCAATCTTGCAGGTTCCCTTGGACCACACGGTCCTGTGATCGCGTTCTGAAGATAGGTGAAGGAGAATGTGCCTGGGGTCGAGGGGGGCAACACGGTAGTCTGACGAGAGATTCCATTTTGCGATCGCTTCCTGCACCCTGGAAAGTTTGGGACACCCGGTGGAGAATTTAAGGATGAAGGTGTGAGGGAAGGCCGTTGACAGGGACGACATTTCCAATTCGGAGAAGGGAATAACGGGAGTTGAAGACTCAAGGGAGTATTCAATATCTGGCAAATGGACTTCTGGGAAGGTGATGCCCTTCGAGGGAAGGAGGTCCGGACGGAGCATGGCGGCGTAGGAGGGTTGGGATGGTCCGGAGTTAGCAAGACCCAAAGGGACAAGACGGGAGGGAGGGGGCTCGCTCAGGGGTTGAGAGAGTTCGGAGCCGAAGGTGGAAGGGGAGGAGTGGCCGAGGGGGGTGGAATCGAGGAGGGGCTCCGGGGGCTCGGGAGCGAAGTGCGACCCCCCGAGGGAAGAAGAGCTGGCCAAGGCGAGCAAGGGGGTAGGGGGAACGGTTGGCGCCAGAGACGAGGTGGGGTAGGCAGGCTTGCCTGAGGGAGGAGGAGGGGCCTGGGAGACGGGGGGTGCTTGGGGTGTGGGGGGGTGGGATGGCGCTGGAGCGCGCTGGGGGGATGGATGGGAAGACTGAAAGGGTGCGTGCCGCATGGAAGAGCTGGAGGGAAGCGCAAGGGAGCGGGAGTCCCCTGAGGAAAAGACGGGTGCTGCGCCGGAGAGGAGAAGCTCCGAAGAAGCGCTAGTGGATAGCGGCGGGAAAGAGGCGCTCGACAGGGGCTGCGCAGAAGAGGCGACAGGAGGCCTGAACATCTGGGTCTGCGCAGAAGAAGAATGCTCGAGGGGGCGGGGGCCCCCAAGGGGGGAGACGGGATCAAGCAATGGCGCGAGGATGGGTGGCAGCGACGGGGATGGCGCAGGAACAGGGGCAGGAGGCCACTCCTGTTGCGCGAGGAATGAGGGACGCGCCTGTGAGTGCGCAGAGGGGTTGGCAGGAGCCACTCCCGTTGCGCCAGGAAGGGATGGAGAGCCTCGGATTGCGCAGAGGTGTGGGGCTTGAATCCCCTCCTGCTGGGTCACGTGAGGACAGGAAGGATGCGCAAAGGAGCGTGGGCTCCCAGGGGAAAACGCGGGAGGATGCAGCTGCGCAAAAGCGACTGACTGCGCCCCTCGGATTGCGCAGAGGTGTGGGGCTAGAGCCCGCTCCTGCTGGGTCACGTGAGGACAGGAAAGATGCGCAAAGGAGCGTGGGCCCCCAGGGGAAAACGCGGGAGGAGGCAGCTGCGCAAAAGCGAATGACTGCGCCAGAGGCTGCGAAGCCAGAGCAACAGCTGGCCACGCCTGGTGGGGCCCGCTATGGGACAAGAGGGGGTAGCTGGGAAAGTAGGCTTGATCTCCAACGCATCCAGAGGGGGCCGCCTCGGATGTGACGCCAGGGGTGGCGTGTTCGAGCGTCCAAGGGGCGGGGGGCCCAAGGCCAAAGCTGATGGAGGGCTCTGCTCCCGAGGGGGGGGGCGCAGAAGTTTGAATGAATGGCCTTGGCGGGATCGGAGGGCTGCTCCGAGAACAGCCCAGAGGCGGTGGCTCCGCCTAACAGGGAGGGGGGTGATGGGAAACCGGGAGAAGCTTCCAGGGAGGACTCTGGGCAGTCGCTCCAAACGAGAGGCCCGGGGGCGGCGCCTGGCTGAGCAAGGGGGGGAACGGCCGACGATGGGGGGAGGGGTTGAGGGAGGGGAGGAGGGGGGGGACGGGAATGGAGAGCGGCGGGGAGGAGCTGGCGAATCAGCGCGAGCGCCTCGGGAGGCCAGGGGAGGGACATCGGGGAGGATGGCCGGAGAGGGCTGATGATCGAGAAGGAGGAGGGGGAGGGGGGGAAGGAGAAGGGCGGAGGGGAGGGGTGGCGGCCGGCCTAAGCCGGCCGGGGGTTAGGGCACGGGCGAGCAAGAGGAATGGGGGAGCAGAACATGTCTACTAATATATATATATATATATATATATATATATATATATATATATATGCTTAATTGCAACTTGATACCCTAAACTTTTTTAGGTATATATATATATATATATATATATATATATATATATATATATATATATATATATATATATATATATATATATATATATATATATATATATATATATATATACTAAATAAATTTAGGTATATTTAGTTACTATATATATTTAAAAAAAGTGCTGATAAACCAAAAAATCGAATAAACCGAAAATCGAACTGATTTAATTCGGTTATGGGCCAACTAAGTTCAGTTTGGGTTTCGGTTTTGCTTATTAGATTTTCGGTCCAATTCGATTTTCGGTTATTTAGTTCGGTTTGAACCGAATTAACTGAATGCTCACGCCTAAAGATTCATACTCAAAGACACGTGCCAACATTCCCCCAAATATTTAGCTAGATTGCTAAGGCGGAGAATGAGGACAATTTGGAACAAGAGAGAGAGAGAGAGAGATATTGCAAGATTGAAAACTTTATTATTCTAGAGAGAATTTACAATTTATTGGGTGATGAGGAACAAATGAGCCTCCCACTTATTTATAAGGTCTCAAATGGCTAATATAAACCTTCTGGAACCAGTATATTCCGAAAATTATCTAGGAAATATTCTTGAGCCTAGATATTTTCAAGAAAACTTTTAGAGCATTTAGAATGATCATGAATCTTCAAGAAGATTCTACTATAAGAATACCGAAATCTTGCAAGAAATTTTTGGTCCGTAGATGGTTATGCAGATCCGTCTCAGTGGGACAAAAAATCTTGTACGTGAAACACCAGTAATCTCTCAACAATCAATGCCTAAAGATTGTCAATTTATATGGGCACATCATATTTTGATCATGGCTAGCCCGGATTGTGGCTAGCCCAAAATTTTGTGGTTTTCACTAGGCTAGCCCAAATTTTTGATCCATGGCTGTCCCAAATTCCTCCCCCCTCCCCTAAATCTATTTTTTTCCTTCATTTGCAAAATCTATTCTCTCTCTTCCAAAACCCTCACCCCTCTCTTCTTCTTCTTCTTCTTCTTCTTCCTCTTCTTCTCCACCTGTCCTCAATCCCCAACATCTTACTCTTCTCATCCACAACTCCTCAATCCCTAACATCTTCCACTTCTCCTCCACCATCCTCCTCTTTTGAAAAAATTAATTCAAGCACCCAAATTCTTTCTCAATTTATTTCCAAAACCCTAGAAATTAACTTGAAAAATTCAAGCATCAATTACATTGTTTATTTCAATTTTTTGTAGCCCATTTGAATGAATTAAACTACATTCGGAGTAAAAAATTACCCATTTAAATTAAACCCAAGTATGAACGACGAGAAAACTCCGCGTCGACAAGGACTGCCCAATTTTCTGGCAGTCCTACAAACTGAATGGACTGCCAGAAAACTGGGCAGTCCTAAGTCACAGCATGTGAAACTTAGGACTGTCCTTTTTTTTTGGCAGTCCTACAAACTGAATGGACTGTAAGAAAACTGGACAGTTCTAAGTCACAGCATGTGAAACAAAGGACTGTCCATTTTTCTAGCAGTCCTTACTGTACGTAGGTCGCAGTCCTATGTACAGTAAGGACTGCTAGAAAAATGGACAGTCCTTTGTTTCACATGCTGTGACTTAGGACTGTCCAGTTTTCTTACAGTCCATTCAGTTTGTATGACTGCCAGAAAATTGGACAGTCCTTATTTACCCTAGTTGAAACAGCAATATTATGGTTTCCACCAATATTAGGGTTTGTACATTATGAGGAGCCTTTGGGTGCCATCAAAATTGGAAATGAGAAGAAAATTAGGGTTTAATTTTTGGGTATTTTTTTCTCATTTTCTTCTTCTCCATTAATTGAAAATCGAAATGGGAAGAAAATTAGGGTTTAAACCCCATTGTACTTGGAGATAGTGAGGATGAGTTGAGGATGAAAATTAGGGTTTAAATTCTATCGAAATTCTCATTTTTGTTGTTGTTGTTGTTCTTCTTCCTCTTCTTCTTTTAATTTCTTGTTTTCTTGTTCTTCCTCTTCTTCGATGAGTTGAGGAAGAAGAAGACCAAAATTAAAAAAATTGACTTTTATACCAAAGAGTGGGATAGCCATGATCACTTTCTTCAATGGCAAACTTGTAATATAAACCAAAGTTCAAAATGGGCTAGCCATGATCATATTTTGATGTGCCCATATAACTTGTCTAAAGATTCTATTCGGACTTCATAAAATACTCATTCATGAAAAAAACCAACAAAAGATTCGAAATTCCATATCTAGAACCGCTACTTTCTAGTTTATACCAGTGTTTTAAAAACCGGACCAAAGATTGATTCGAACAACGCACTAGATCGGGTCAACCATTGGTTCAACTACTGGTTTAGCTAATAGGTTAACTTAAGTGGTCCAAGTTCAATCCCTTCTAAATATTATTTTTTAAATAAATATTTATTTACAATTGATTTAAAAAAATAGTAGGTAAACATTGACACAGATCGAAAAAGTACGGACCAGTTGAATCCATCGATCCGATATGATTTTAAAACTCTACTTTCTACACGTAGGTTCGTCTCCCACTCCGTTTCTAGGGTTCCCCACTCCCTTCTTAGGAGGATTCCATTTTGGATCAAACCATAATGTTTTGTAAATGTCATGAATCGTACATTTTTCAAACTATAATCCAAACTAGACTTCAATCGGATTACGACAACTGGTACAAGTGGAACGAGCTCCTATTCGATTCGATATCTTCTTAGTCTGTATATATTTTATTACCTAATTTAGGTCGCACAGCGAGAACTTTGGTAGCAAGGGATGGATGGGCATCATACGGTCGTACCCACATTTCCAAGTTCGGTGTAAGTTGAGAGTTAAAACTTACACCATCATCATACCAAACCTTCCCTAGCTAGTTTTTTGTGACACTTTTCTCCTCCTCATTTGCAGGTGACCTGACAAAAACCTACTTTGTTGATCAAGTTGACAACCAATCGGCTACGAATTTGATTAAATTAGTAAATCAACAAAATTTAGAAACCATATTCTTTTCTACCCAAGCCCTTATATGTTTGATGAATGAATACAACAATAGTATATATATATATATATATATATATATATATATATATATATATATATATATATATATAATCACAATTACCTATCTCTAGCCTAGTGGTTAAGAGAGATGCATGTGGCCCGAGTGATCAGGAGTTCGAATCCCGGTGGGAGCGATTCCAGAAACAATTTACCTAGTTCCAATATATATATATATAGCGCATGCTTAAGTCAGAGGGTCTTCGTGCACTTGAGCTTCTGTTCAAGGCGCAGAGGGGAAGATAGGCATAGAAGGGCTTGTAATGAACTCTTAGTAAGAAGGTCTGCCTGCTGCGATTGAGGACTGAATCGATCATTTGACTACTAATCTTCCGCGGCTGGGGTCGGGTCAACTGTCATTGGTCGAACTCGTCTTCAACGCTCTGAGGCCATACAGAACCACGCCTTTCCATCAGACCCGGGGGGGGGGGGGGGGTCCTTGGCCCAATGCAGGCCGGACGACGGCCCAGGGCCCCCTGACGAAAGGGGGCACCAACATGGAACTGTCTATAATAGATCTAGTATATCATGTGCTTTTTTTAACAAAAAATATTGTGGTGTAGTGGTTATAATGCTAGACTTATATTTAAGACGTCCTTGGTTCAAATCTTGACTACAATGAATTTTTGTTTTATTTATACTTCGTTTTACATTATATATGGGGGCCCATTTTGAAAGTTTCGTCTCGGGCCCCTGGAGGGAGGCCCGCTAGATCCAACGGATGAGCGGTGGACGGGGGACTTCCGCGAGGCTCCCAATCCGAACCATATATGTGTGTGTGTGTGTGTGTGTGTGTGTGTGTGTGTGTGTGTGTGTGTGTGTGTTCCAAAACCAATCGGCTGGTTTGTATTATAGAACCACCTTATGTTTTATGGATTGGATGAAAATTTAGTGGTTGAGATTAAAAGGTGTAGAGCCCACCATCTTTTTAAGTCATTTAATCTCAACCATGCAATTCCAATCCAACGTGTATATATGGTCCGGATCGGGAGCCTCGCGGAAGTCCCGCCCGCCCCTCATCCGTTGGATCTAGCGGGCCTCCCTCCTCCTCCCCTCCCCTCCCCTCCGATCCGGACAATATATATATATATATATATATATATATATATATATATATATATATATATATATATATATATATATATATATATATATATACACTACCAAAATATATATACACTACCAAAATATATATACACTACCAAAAAAAAAAAAATATATATATATATATATACACTACCAAAATATGTCGATTTAGCGACGGCCAGATCCGTCGCCCATCCGTCGGCAATTTGTATTAGCGACTGATCACTGACGGATCTTGGTCAAAATACGATGCATTAGCGACGACTAAGTAGTCGTCAAGCGACGGAATAGCGATGGCTTTTCGTCATCACAATACGATGCATTAGCGACGACTTTCCGACGGCTTCGTCGATTTCAAGTATTAAATACTGAACTGTGTAGAAGCTAGCGACGGATAATCCGTCGATAAACCGTCGTAACAGCGTATCAGAGGGTATCGTTCCGTCGCTATTCCGTCGAATGCCGTCGCTACAAAGGACGGATTAGCGACGGAATACTGACGGATAATCCGTCGACCATGTTCTGGAAATGCTTGGCATTTCCAGAACCATGGCGACGGATAAGTCGTCGCTAATCCGTCGCTCATCAGTCGACGAAGCGATGGACTAGTGACGGATAATCCGTCGCCATTGTTCTGGAAATGTCATGCATTTCGAGAACCTTGGCGACGGATGTTCCGTCGCTATTCCGTCGAACTATGTATTTCCAGAACCTTGGCGACGAATTTTTCGACGCGAATCCGTCGACCACCCGTCGCTAACTGGAAACAGTTTTAAATCTCCAGGTAGCGACGGATATTCCGTCGAAAGGTAGTCGAAAACTGGAAATATCCGTCGCTAAGCGGTCACTAGTCCGTCGCTAACTGAGATTTTTTAAAAAAAAAATGCAGAGCTTTCCCTGTTCACACAAATATGCATAAACCAAACCAATATATAACGCACACCAATTATCCAACAATCATATAGACTAAATATATAATGCACACCAATTATCCAACAATCACATAGACCAAATATATAATGCACACCAATATAAAATTATCACAAATATTCTGAAATCATAAATTAATATCCGTCGTTATAATCCGAAATTCCCACAAATATTCCAAAATTCCCACAAATATTCCAAATTTTCTTAATTACAATACTTTAAGGAGGAGGAGGAGTTCGATTGCCCGGTGGTGGTAATCCCTGCTGCGACCGACGAATATACTACTCCACTAGGTACGGTGGCAAGTCGTCGTAGACACTGCTCGGAAGTCGGCGTAGCTGCTCTGGCGACATGAGATCAAGGAGTGCCGTCACAATCGGAGGCGGTACCAGAGGGGCAGCAGGGTTGAAAGAAAGATGACCGACGGAAGAAGGACCGGGAGCATCAGTCGACGGACCGGCACCAGTAGAAGACGGACCGACACCAGCAGCAGACGGACCGACAGCAGCAGACGGAGACGGAAAGTACGTGACAATTTGCTTCCGCAAGGACGATACCGCCTCGTACAGCTGCGTAAGCTGCGACCTAACATCATCATCTGCCGGGGCCGCGGGAGGAGGCGGTGTCGGTGGAAATCTCTGAGTCGTCATATGCAACGGCCCTAGGGAGCCGACTCCGTACAGGTGCCCTTTCTTAAAGCCGCCGACGGTATCTACGAACAAGTCGTTGCGAGCGGCCAAAGAAGAGGGCGTCCGGGTGTAGGAGCGTAAAAAGTGCTTCATAAGAATGAGTCAAAGAGATGGATTATTCCATTCAAATTGATCCACTTTACGCCAAAGAGAGGCTAATCACTTTACTCCTGAAGCAGGCTAATCATTTTACGCCCGGATCAAAGCTAATGGTTTTACGCCTAAGACAGGCTAGCCACTTTTACGCTGGACAAAAGCTGTCAAGTCTTGCATTTAATGCAAAGTCTGACATGAAGATTTAATGATGGCATATATCACAGAAATCAAAGGGATTTGTTTTACACAGAGGCCCATTTGTCGTTTAGTATGTGGACTGAGCCATCTTACGCTCATAATATGGCTTCTTTTACGCACGGAGACTATACGAGTTTTTACGCTCAACGGTTGACGTGTGCGTAAGGTTTATTTGGGCTACTTTTACGCTCAAGGTTATTTAACAACCATTTTACGCGGGAAGTCTACATCAGGGCTATTGTACGCCTAGTCTACTACTTTACGCTCAGGGTATATTTGGGTTGTTTTTACGCCCTATTCCAATTCAGAACGTGGTTTGCCTACATGGCTTTCATGCCACATATCTCGAAGAACGTGTGTACGTGCATCCTATTCTTACTGAAATGATGGGACACGTGTCAACGTATGCAGAGGATAACTCCAATCATGGGTGGCAGTTGTTAGCGTAAAGACGGAACTTTTGCTGAGTTTTTACGCACAAGAGCCCAAGTCTATAAATAGACTGATTTTTCTCATAAGGGGGACAGAGAGAAAAAGGAGAGAATACATAGAGATCAGAGCTCAGAGACTTTCATTTTTTGGAGCATTCTTCTTCAACTTTTCTTCCAGAACAGAGTGAAGCAAAGCAGGAAAGCATTCGGCCTCGCCATAAGTGCCCAAGTGCGTCGATACCTTTCTGGTGACTTAGTTCTTCCAATTGTTCATCTTCTAGCAGTGATCTTCATCATCATCGTATGGTCCAAGGAACAAAGTGATCATTTATAGATCAGACTTCCATAGCAATACTTCCCAGAATTAAATTTGTACTTCTTGTACTTTTTCTCGTTTTATTTTCAAAATCCGATTTCCAGGCATTTTGTTAAGTGAAACAAAAATGGCGACTCTGCTGGGGACGACCTTCTCCTCTGACGAGAAGGCAATTGCTCAATACGATGATGTGTCGATTGGATCGACAAAGAAGACTCTGGTTGTACACTTCGACCAGATTGCTTATGAAGAGATGCTCCGAACTGGACGTGGTTCTCGCTGCTCCAATGTTCAAAAATCTCGTAAAGTACGAAAACTTTGGATTCCTAAATCCAAAATAGCTTCTGATCTCTCTGTTGCTTCTGGGGGCAAGGAAATTCTTTCCACTCCTGTCGTAGGGGCTCCCGTTCGTAACGAGGCAGTCCTTACTTCAGCGTTGCACTCTAAGTGTGGCAAGTTATCTCCCGTCTGTGACGGTGAAGATAATCAGGTTTTACGTCCAGTGGGTAAAAACCAAATTTTACGCTCAGTGCATAAGAACGAGTCCCCCATTTGTAATGAGGCAGACTCTAATGCTTATGCTTCTAAGTGTAAAAATAAGTCTCCCGTCTGTGACGTGGTAGACACACAAAAATTACGCTCTTCGCGTAAAGAAAAATCTCCCGTCTGTGACGTGGTAGATAATCGATTTTTACGCTCTACACGTAAAGGTAAGTCTCATGTCTGTGACAGTGTAGATAAAATTCGCAACGATGTTTTTACATCTAATATGAATGTACCTAAATGCATACAGCGTAAAAATATTGTTGGTAAAGCTTCAGTTCTACACCAACAGCCTTCTTATACTGCTCTACGCAAAGTACCAAACCTACAAATCACACGCAATGAAAATGGAGTCCTTCGTGCTCAAAAATCTCAAGATTTGCGCACACAACTCCAAACGCGTAGAAATGTACAGTTTGGTTCTGCAAATGCAGCCAGTAATCTTCTTTATACACAAGGGACTAAACGTTTTGCTACCCCAAATGTAATAAAGAAGACTACTCCTTCTACTCCTTCTGATTTACGTGAATTGCTAATGCAAAAACGTAAAAATAGACAATCTCCCGTGACACTCCCCCAAGAAAATCATCACTGTGAGTGTCACCAGATTGTGAACCAATGTTGTTGCTCGGCTTCCAGACGGTCAGTTTTTGATCGATTGAATTTTAATGCACCCCAACAACAAGCTGATGAGTTGTCATATGCGTCAGTCAACATGGTATCTCACACCAACAGAGGACGACGTCCTAGACGGAACACGTCCCAAACCCCAGGTCAACAACAATTCAACAGAATTCTTGATTCTTTTGAAGGAGTATATCAGAATACTCGATCAAGAAGAAAAAGACAATTGCAGACTTCTGATTCTGAAGCTGGGGGTACTCAATCTCTTGAGCCCGAAACTGATAGTGTTGATTCATACTTCTATACTAATCCTTCTGTATCTTCAAGAGAGGTTGAATCCTACGCTATTGGAGACGAACCAGAGACGTCATCTGTTAATACAGAACAACGTCTCACTGCCGTTGAGCAATCATTGAAAGACATGCTTAACATGATGCAAAATATGCACCAGATAATAACGGCTCAGCAAACTGCTCAACCAGCAATTGTAACACCGGTTCAGGCAGCAGCACCAACTCAAGATAGCCAAGGGGTTGATATACCTTTGAATATCTAAGTGCCTGCTGTTAACCAAAATTCTGCATCTCCAGATCCCATCATTCCAGAAGATGTACCATCTCCGGTGGGGATTACGGTACAACCAACAACTTTTCAATCAAATGTGCTTCCACAAACCAGTGAAGCCATTCAAGCAGTGCGTGAACTCAAAGCACAGTTTGAAGTTTTGAAGCAAAAGGATCAACTCCAGAGGTTAGGGATTAAGCAACCTTATCCTCCTCATTGGAATGATGTACCCTTTCCACCGAAATTCAAGCCACAGTCAATGGTATTGTTTGATGGAAAGGCTTCTCCTAGTCAATATATCAATTACTTTGATATTATGACTGTACATTTGCAGAAAAATGATGCTCTTTTCACTAGAGTATTCATAGGATACTTGACGGGTTCAGCTTACGACTGGTATCATAGTTTACCCGATAATTGCATTTCGTCTTTTGACAAATTTAAGGCAATATTTCTCTTCCGTTTCTATGAAGGAGGTATGGACATGAACATGTCCTCCTTAATAGAAATCAAACAAAAGGAGAAAGAAGATACTCGGACGTTCATTGAACGTTTCCGACAGGCGACTTTAAAGATGCCCCCGGGTATGCCAGATTCAGCGCTGATTGATACATGTAAGATGAATCTGCGACCATCCATCGCTATCTTCACGGGTTCCCAATTCACAGATTGGGCTTCGTTTATCATAGCAGCAGTTTCTGCCGAGACCAATGGTAGGTTGGCTCGTGAACATGGGATGATTTTCGCCTCTGAGGATAAAGGAAAGAAAAGTAATCCTGATAATAATTCCGACAATCGTAATATGAAAGAAAAAGACACTCTTATGGTCAATCTTTCCAAGAATAAAATGACGCCGAATAATCAGGAATCTTCCAGGTCAAAAGAAGAATATTCTTTTGACGAAAGTGATATTCCAGGGATATTCCAATGTCTGGTGAAGAGTGGCAAACTTCAGATTCCGGAGCCAAAGAGGCCTAATGAGGTGAATCTGACTGACAATCCTAAATATTGTATCTATCATAGATACATTAATCATCCTACCAGTGCTTGCTATGTTTTGAAGAAGAAAATCCAAGAGCTGATAAATGGTGGTGTTATTGCTTTAACCAATGATGACCATACGGTTACAACCAATATGGTTTCTCTTCAATTTGGAGATTTTCCTCCACAACAAGTACCAGATGGAATTGTCCCAATTCCAAAGGCGACGATGAAGATTTTGAATATTCCGCCTGCCAGGGAGGAAAATGAAGGATTGCTGCCTCTTACATTAAAGAATGGTAAAATTATGTGGGTACATCCTGACTTAGTACCTGAAATGGAAGATGAAGGCAAAACTTCAAAATCCAAGAAAGGTAGGAAAGTCAAAACCTGCAACATGATTTCTCATGTTATTCCAGATCCTGATGATTTAGATCATCTATAGGATGACATTCCTTTGGAAAATAGACTGAGAGGATTAAACATATGTCCTCCAAGTCTGGCTCCTCCTGCTAAGCTCAAGCTTACTCATCAGCAGTGGTTAGCCATGAATAGTGTTCCCTTATACAGAGCATAACAAGTCTTTGCTGCTTATGAAAAGGCTCCTACAGGGATTTTTCCTCGTATCCCGAATCCTTTTCCTCCCGTAGCTGCAGAGACGGTTATTCCTAATTCTCCCGTAGTTACAGGGATTTCTTCTTCTTCCTCTATGGAACCACCTGTTGAAAGTCCACTGCCTACTCACTTGTACAGTCAACAATCTATCCTTCTCATGAAGAAGATGGGTTATGACTTTCAAAAGGCAGAAGGTTTGAATTATGATAAAGGGATACGACTTCCTTTACAAATTCAAAGTCAAAAATCCACTGTTGGATTGGGTTCTGAGGTTCCTCATAACAATCCTCACAAGAAGAAGGCTAAGGAAAGGAAGATTAAATTCTGCAATATGGTACTTCCTTCTTCTGAGTCTGAAGAAAAAACTTTTGCTTGTACAAGATCTGGAAAAGAGTACCACAAATATTATGAGGGATCCTCCAAGGAAGCTGAGAATGTTGAAACACCATCAACTCAACCGTCTCTTGCTCCTGTTGTGGTTGAAAAGGGAAAACAGAAGACAGTACGCTTCGACGTCCCGTTGAAATCTACTTCCAGTCAGGGGGTGGTGATGAAACCCTATAAATTTGATATTCTAGCTCAGTTAGCTAATACTCCGGCTAGATTATCTATCTTCGAGTTACTGTGCCTTTCTAAAGAAAGTCGCGAAACTTTGAGTGAAGCTTTGCTGCAAGCTGATTCTTGCTTAGCTCAACTCAAGACTCCTGACAATATACCAGTGTCATGCCCACAATGTCATAATATGATGGAAGCGATTTCCAACATCACCTTTACACAAGAAGATATGCTGTTGAAGCATAACAAGCATGATAGGCCTTTGTGTTACACTGGGTATATTGAATCCATTGAAGTTGACAGAATTTACATTGATCCTGGGTCTTCTATTAGCATAATTCTTCAAAGTATGCTAAGACCATTGAGGATTCCTACTAGTGATCTGACTTACACTAGTACCACAATAGTTGGTTTCAACTCTGGAAAGAGCAAACCACTGGGGAAGATTCGTCTGAAGATTCAGATTGGTGATCTTCGAACTATGGCAAAATTTTATGTTATTAACTCAGACGTATCCTACAATATTCTTCTTGGAAGACCATGGTTACATGAGCATAACATCGTGCCTTCGACTCTCCACCAATGCTTCAAGTATGTAGATCCCCAAGGGGTCGTGAAGACTGAGTTTGCTGATATCAATCCTTTTAAAGGTGTTGAAGCCTATTTTTCTGACTCAAGACTTTACAAACAAGAGCATGTGAAAGAGATATCAGAGATGGCTGAAGATCAATCATCTGTTGAAGATCAGTCTATTAACGAAGATCCGCCAGAAGAGCAACCTTTGAATATCAAAGTCAAAGGGCGAATCCAACTCCAACCTGTCAACAATCAACCTTTGATGATCAAGGTTAAAGGAAGAACTCAAGCTTCATCTGAGGAATCAGTAAATGTTCTTGTTAAAAGCCAAGTTCAACCTCTTGTGATCAAAGTCAAAGGGCGTACATTTCGTACGAACGATCCAGAACCTCCTTTGATTGTCAATCTTGGCAAATCTACGCAGAAGACGGATGATAGTCCACTAGTGATTAATCCGAAGCGTAGCAGTCAAATTGTAAATGATGTAAATATTGATCATTCTGTACTTTTTGATATCAATAAAGATTTTTTTTCGAGTATATGGCTGTCAAGTTTTTGAAAGAATGACTTTATCTTCTGATAATCAAAGTCATCAATATAAAGACGACATAGACACAGAGGAAACCTTATACATTGACAATAAGGAAAATTCTTTTCCTCCTCATGTCGATGTTGGACCTTATGCTCAAAGGTTTCTAACATCTTCTCCCTATCTTCTTCCTGTAGCCGCTTCATCGCAAGCTTGTGTAACTTATAGACGTCACAAAGAATCTTATTTCGTGGTTCCGTCTGATAAGAAAAACAAGCGCCAAATTGTGTTTGGCCTGGCTAGAAATATCCCTGTTGCTCAGACAGACAATTTGAGAGATAAAGATAAAGGAAGAATCCGAATTGACAGATATAGTCAACAATCTCTCAAGATTATCCAGAACATGGGATATGATTTAAAGACTATGCAAGGTCTCAATCACGGCAAAGGTAGACGACTACCATTACGTGGTGATCCATTTTACCAAAAAACTCGTCATGGATTGGGATATGATCCATCCTATAATGACGATATACAAGAAAAATTCTCTTCTAGCTCTTCACAATCATCAGATTCAGAAGAAGTCCAATTCATTAAATCCGATATTTCTCACTTCTCATGTGTTAAAGGAGACTATTATGATGAATCTGAGCAAATATTTTCAGCTTACATAGTTCAAATTGATGGTGAATCCGAGCCATTTGAGAATGATCCTTGGGCTCAACAGATGGACACTCAATGGGAACTTCGTTTTGAACAACGACAACCACCTACAGAGGACGAGATTGTCCAGATTGATGTTGGAGATGGAACTACGTCCAAACCAATATTCATCAGTAAGAATCTTTCTGAAGATGAAAAGGAAGAATTGATAAAACTGATCAAAGAATATATTGATATTTTTGCATGGAGTTATGAGGATATGCCAGGTCTAAATCCCAAAGTGGCTACTCATAAACTCAATATTCTTCCTAATGCTAAGCCTGTAAAACAACAGCAACAGCGTTTTAGACCAGATATGATGGATGTAATTGAAGCAGAAGTCAAAAAGCTGATCACATGTGGTTTTGTTCGTGAAGAACAACACCCCGATTGGGTTGCCAATATTGTTCCTGTTATAAAGAAGAACGGAAAAGTTCGAGTTTGCATAGATTTTTGAGATCTTAATGCAGCTTGTCCAAAAGACGAATTTCCACTTCCAATTACTGATGTCATGATAGACAATACATGTGGTTTTAAACGCATATCTTTCATGGACGGATTCTCAGGATATAATCAGATAAAGATACATCCAGAAGATGAGAAGCATACTGCTTTTCGTACACCCCTTGGGGTTTACTGCTATACGGTAATACCGTTTGGTCTTAAAAACGCCGGTGACACATATCAACGGGCCATGAGCAACATCTTTCAAGAACATCTATGGAAGACAGTAGAATGTTATGTAGATGACATTGCTGTTAAGAGTCGATCAAAAGATGATCACATTCAAGACTTGAAGACAGTATTTGAATTGATGCGCCAACATCAATTGAAAATAAACCCTACTAAGTCTTTCTTAGGGGTTTCCAGTGGCAAGTTTTTAGGATTTGTCATTACTTCTCAGGGTATCCATGTTGATCCTGATAAGGTTAAAGCAATTCTTGAAATACGTCCTCCACGCAATCTAAAAGAACTCCGTGGCTTCCAAGGTCGCATTGCATATATCAGAAGATTCATATCCAATCTCTCTGGAAGATGCCAGCCTTTCTCCCGTCTATTAAAGAAGGGTGTATCATTTGTTTGGGATGAGGCATGTCAGAAAGCCTTCAATGACATCAAGCAATACCTTACAAATCCCCCTGTTTTGGTACCTTCAGTGATAGGAAGACCATTTTTGCTATATGTTCGAGCTTTGGATCATTCACTTGGTGCTCTTCTTGCACAAAAAAGTAATATAGGGCATGAACAAGCGATTTATTATCTTAGCCGAATGATGGTCGGAGCAGAACATAGGTATACTCCTGTAGAAAAGGAATGTCTGGCCTTGGTTTTTGCTGTCCAAAAGACAAGACATTATGTGACAGGACAGACTATCCATGTCATCTCCAGAATAAATCCCATTCGGGTGTTGATGAGAAAACCGAGCATTCTTAACTCTAGGTTAGCTACCTGGGCGATGCTGCTCACTCCTTATGACATGGTTTATATACCTCAAAAATCAGTGAAGGGTCAAGCATTAGCTGATTTCTTAGCTGCTCATCCTATACCGGAAACATCAAAGTTATATGAGGACATTCCGGATAAAGTTCTAGATTGCAATATGACTTTGAAAAATGACATTTGGCAATTATATTTTGATGGAGCATCACGGGTTGGACCTAAAGGTAATATTGTCTCTGGGGTAGGAATCGTCTTGGTTTCTCCTGACAAAATGGTCATATACTGTGCCTATTCTCTCAATGAACCATGCTCCAATAACGTAGCAGAATATAATGCTCTATTGATTGGTCTCCAAGTCGCAAAACAATTGGATATTGAATTCCTGGAAGCCTATGGAGACTCTCAGCTGATTGTTAATCAGGTTAGAGAAACCTATGAAGTCAGAAATCCTGATCTCATCCCTTATCATCAAGTAGTAGTCGAATTAGTCCTTTCATTTAAAGGATTCTTCATTGAATTCGTACCACGTTCTCAGAATATGGAGACTGATGCTCTTGCTAGCCTAGCTGCAGATTTGGCTATTCCAATCCGAAGACAAAATATAATTACTTTGTTGGACCGAGATTTATTCTGTGTCAAGAATAATTTGTGTATTGAACAGAGTTATACTACAGAATCAAGCTCTCAGCAAAGGGATTGGAGAACTCCATTTATTGATTACGCGGTTCATGGGATTTTACCTGAAGATCCAAAAGAAGCTGCATCAATTAAAAGACGATCATTTTGATTCTATTATTATTCATCTTTACATATGTTATATCGTCGCTCATATGATGGACTCTTGCTGTGCTGTCTCTCAGAAAATGAAGCTAAATTGATACTCCGTGAGGCTCATGATGGTGTCTGTGGTGCTCATCAACCAGGTCCGAAATTACAGGATCGTATTCGAAGGATGGGATACTATTGGCCTTCTATGATAGCAGATGCTGTGGATTACGTCAGAAGGTGTAAAGCATGTCAGATTCATGCCGATTTTATTCACCAACCTTCTGAATTTCTACATCCTACAGCAGCTTCTTGGCCCTTTGAGGCTTGGGGTATGGATGTCATTGGTCCTATTAACCCTCCTTCTGTTAAAGGACATCGGTTCATATTAGCTATAACCGATTACTTTTCTAGGTGGGCAGAAGCAGTTCCCCTTGCTGAAGTGAAAACATCTAATGTGATCAGCTTCATCAAACATCATGTCATTTATCGCTTCGGGATTCCTCGACGGATAATTCATGACAATGGTCCACAATTTGCCAGTCAGGCATTTTATCGGTTCTGTGACAAGAATCAAATTCAAAATTTGGCTTCTACGGCTTATAATCCAGCTGCTAATGGTCTAGCCGAAGCCTTCAATAAGACTATCATTAAACTTCTCAAAAAGTTTGTCTCTTCTAATAAACGTGATTGGAATGAGAAACTTGGAGAATGTTTATGGGCTTATCGAACAACAGTCCGAACTCCTACTAGTTTTACACCATTTTTATTGGTTTATGGATGTGAGGCTGTTCTTTCCTTGGAAATCTAGATTCCATCTCTTCGAATAGCTATTGCT
Organism: Iris pallida; assembly: GCA_029216955.1. Classification (NCBI taxonomy): domain Eukaryota; kingdom Viridiplantae; phylum Streptophyta; class Magnoliopsida; order Asparagales; family Iridaceae; genus Iris; species Iris pallida. The sequence continues at coordinate 13,956,345 of JANAVB010032220.1, forward strand.
AATGAGCTAACTATAGAGAACAATGATCGTTTACGACTCCAAGAGCTTGAAGGATTGGACGAGAAGCGTCTCCAAGCACAACAGCATATTGAGCTATATCAAGCCCGTATATCTCGAACTTTCAACCGTAAAGTTAAAGAGAGGGTATTCAAGATTGGCGAATTAGTTTTAGCCGTTCGAAGACCGATGGTTATGACTCACAAAAGCAAAGGGAAATTCCAAGCGAAATGGGAAGGTCCTTATGTAATTGAGACCGTGTTTTCTAATGGCGCCTATCGGTTATCAAAGCCTAATGGAGATCTACTCATGATGCCAATCAATGGCAAATTTCTTAAGAAATACTATGTATAAAGAAAAATGATGATGAAAATAAAGTTTCTTTTATTATTATTTTTGTTCAAGACAAAAGATTAAGGACGAGGGCCACTGCCTTCGCCTTCCTTAGTGAATACATAGTCAGCCAATGCATAGAAAGCATCATTGCCAGAGCTTATGAAAAATTTGCAAACAGCCATCCTCAGTGCTTCTTCTTCAGGAGTTTTCCTTGGCTCCACTAAGAAAGCAAGGATATCTTGTGGTGGCTTGGACGTAGAAGAGTTCTCGCCTACTTCGGTTGGGCCTGACACAATTGGCTCGATGGGGTGTGTCTCGATGACATCCTCAACCTTTATGGAGACTTCATTCTTTTGATGCATATCCTTGGAAGACATTTTCCAATAGAGGAGTTGAAATAAGAATGAAACGTTACCAAGGATTTTCGCCTGTTTATAGGAGAGATCTGTTGATGAACTAGTCTTTGAAAACAACCTTTCATTCCCGAAAAGGTCTGTCCGTTCATTTTATCAGGTTCATCCATTTAATTATGGAATTGAATCAATATTTTCTTTTCCCGAGAGTTATGTTGGTTCATTCATCCATTAATATGGACATATATGCTCATGACGTCTGTCTCCTTATTCTCCAGCTACCAAGATTTGGTTAAGCTGATTTCTTGTTTTCTTGGAGAGGGATTTTAAATCTTCTATTTTATCAATTGATCAAAAAAAGTGGGATTCGTTATTTATCATGTTTTCATGACCTCTGGATAAATATTAAATCTACTTACTTTTCTTATCTATCATTTCCATTTGACCTCTGCATAGATATTAATCTACTTTTTCTCTGAGTTCTTACATGCTGTCATGTCCATAATACCTCTGATAGTATTGTATACTCTAAACAGAAAACAAGACTTTATTATCTATCATGTCCATACTACTTTTGGATAGATACAAATCATTGAGTGTAGAAGACTTGTCATTTCCATTCTCATTTCATCATAAAAGTCTATTACATTTCTTAGACTTTCTTGCAAATCATAATGGAAATCTATTACAATCTTGGATTTTCATTCTATACAACAACGATGACCTAATCGAGATCTATTTCTTCTTTGGATCTTCTTCATCGGATTCGTTGTTGGTGTCAATTCCTTACTGTCTGAGCCTCAATGGCGACCAGAACAGAAGGAATCAAACTCTGTTCTTCTCTCTCAGACGAGAGGAGAATCCCAGAGTATGGCAGCCCGAAGATGTGTTGCTGTCAATACAATTGGTGGAGAAGTGGCGGCCTTCCAGAAGAGATAGGAATGTATCCAGCATTGGGATACAATTCCTAGTCCTGCCATGAAAGGAACTCTACTACCCAATTTCTCGGGATAGAGTTGACTCCACCATCCAACTTTCCGTGTATAAAGGCTCTTCCTACCATCTGAGGAAGACCCTTTTATCCCACGGAAAGTTCTGAGTTGTCTGATTTGTGCGTCAAAAGCGCATGAGCTACCTGATGCTGATGTCAGAAGAATATTCCTCACAGCGTCAAAGTCGCCAATACCGGTTCTGGAAAAATTCTTCAGCCAAGCTTCTGCAGAAGACAACAGAAAAATCTTATCATCAGTCACTTACTGATCAATTAAAGACTGATGCTCGTACACCCTACTCAACAAAGGTTTTTTACGCCAATGTTTCATGAGCGTATTATTCAACAAGGCTTTTACGCCCGTGCATCTTACCTATAAGATTCTACGTCTGTTAAGGATTTACACTCATGGGCATCTATTTTCGACAAAAAAGTTCAAAGGCAGGCGATTGTTTGACGAATTAAACTTACCATTGAGGTCAGATGATTCGGCTCTGAGAACTGTTGAATCAACGTCTGTCGACCAAGCGTACAGAAGAACAGCAAGCATCATCATTTGCTAGAAGCTATCTTCGAAAGAATGAGAATGAGAATGTATAAAACATTCTTTAACTCAGCTATTTATAAGGGTTGAGGAAACGGTTGGCATGAGTCTATTTTGGGAAAGATCCTACCAAAAAGGCGCTCATGACCACAAAGCAGATGTCACGTGTTGTTTTGTTTCTCTTGGGAATAAACAACCATAAATGCAGTTAAAGAAGTGTTGAACAATTCTATGTACCAACAGATGAGATTAACATCAAGATTTTATTTATAAAAAAGGGGGGGAGTGGACCCCTACACATAAAAGAGTCGTAATACATAGAATATTATTTTTTTCTCTCCTTCGTTGGGCTGACGAAGGGAGGCACCTAAGTCGTGCATGTTGCGAATCCCAGAGTGACGTATAAATTAAGAAACGCTTATGCATCTCCTGATCTCTCATACATAGTTGAAGGACCACCATCGATGCGACTGAAGACTGCTGGAGTCAATCCAAAGCACTCTACAAAGTTGCGTGCTCGCTCAAAATCAATCCTGGTGCTCGAAGCCTCTTCATTGTTAATCTCTTTCTTTGGCGCCATGTCACTATGAGGATTAATGGCAAGAATGAAGAATTTCTCTTTATTTATACAATCAAATCAACTCTTCATGTTTCTTATGGGAAACTGCTCATTATTAATGCAAACTCGGGGAGGTGAAAAGGTATTCAAAAGTTTCGAGAAGAAAATTTATTGTAACGGTTAAGTGTTGACCGACACTATTTCTTGATTTTATGCCGACTATTGGATGACTGTTGAGTATCCCAAATTTTACGCTGACTGGTCAAATCTCAACTTTTACGCTTCTGTTCAAAGTTGTCACGCCCCAGAACCAGAATACTGGAGAGTGGGGGCAGACATAGCCAGCTACGTATATTGAAATAGAATACATCTCAACTATACGGTCACGGCTGTCTAGATATGAGGGTTTACTACAAGCCAGCAGTCTCTTAAGGTCAAGCCTATTGTCTCAATCTCAAGCAATTAACAGAGTTACAAGATATTAGAGCATCAAATATATATATATAAGGCGTCCCAAATATTACATATTGGATGATCAGGAAGCTAGTCGTACAAATGATGGGACTAGCAAGAGTTCAGTCATACATGATCAACCCTAGGATTTGTTAATCATGTTTACAGCCCGTAGGCAGACAGTAAGTAAATGTGCATCGAGCTAACAGGTGCTCGTCGGCTAAACGCCTCAAAAGAATAAATTTACATATAAGTGGGTGAAACAAAAAGGAAAACCCACTCTTGGCCCGGGTTCCGTCTAGTCGTCACCATTGGGCTGGAAGCTCGGTAGATCCTCGGGAGCTGCTCCGAAATCTGGCCACACAAAACCAGCTGGGTCAAACCCCAGAAAGAGCAAGTGCCACAAAGGAGGCCACAAATAAGAACAAAAGCCAGCATATCAAAATCATAAAGAATAAAAGGAAAGTACAAGTAATAGAAGTACACAGAGCGATAAACGACTAGGGACGTGGAACCATTCCGGGAGCCAGGTTACAATCCTTAAAACCAGACAAGGACCGGGGTTGTAACCCTTCGCCTGAATAGCTCACTGTCTCTACTCATTTATCGTTAAGATAAGTAAAACAAACATGCTCAGGAGATAGCAGGTACTGGAGCTAGACAAGACTTAGACAAGGCTGGACACCATCCATTCGCAATCGGCCAAACAAATACTACGGCTTACTACTTTAACTAACTAGGGTTACCACAAACCTAATTACTAACAAGATGCAAGTGAGAATTCCAGTCCCAAGCCCTGCAGACTATCCAGTTATCCTTCCGCAGGTTGAGAGTTATAGGTGGGTACATTGCCCGGGAGACAAATGTACCCTTAGGTAACTTAGAGGGTGCAACACATGACAGAGTGCTGGAAATGTGCTCTACTCGTCGGCAAGCTACAAGTCCATTAAAGCACCCAGATAACGAGATTGCCTGTGACTGGGAATTCTCCATGTTCTAGTTTGATCTAATCATTAGCCTAATCCAATTTAGCGCGAGTCCCTGGCCGTGGTACCCAGGAAGTCACGTCCTAGACATGATGCGAGACAAGACAAGTGGATTGTACAAGCAAGCAAGCAGGAACACCCACGGTGTCAAGTTGATTATACGAGTCAAGTTACAAGTTACAAGTCAAGTCAAGTCAAGAGTGCGCCGCCATGGGCCACTATCAAGTTATCAAGATAAATCATGTCAGAGTACTGTCAGGAGTGCTCCACTACGGGTCACTGTCGTGTTATGCTAGTTCCTTGTCATACCATGCTATGTACAATAGTCATTCCCAACATATTAAGCAAAATCAAGTTCATGTCAAAAGGCGTAAGGATATAAAATGGGCGTAAAATATCTAATAAAATACTAATATAAATAGGACTATAGAAGAGCCAAGATCAAGAAATAACAAATTCATCATAGACAAGTAGGTTGTGCAGGGTATGTACTACGCAGGGTGCCCAGTGCGCAGGGTGAGCTGCGCAGGGTACCAACTGCGCAGGGTGCCAAGTACGCAGGGTGAGCTGCGCAGGGTGAACTGCGCAGGGTGAGCAGCGCAGCAGATGGATTGCGCTGGATCAGGTTGCACAGGAATGGATGGCGCAGGGTCAGATTGCGCAGGAGTGCGCAGGGATAGATTGCGCATGAGCAGACTGCGCATGAGCAGACTGTGCATGAGCAGACTGCGCATGAATCCATGCGCACTCGGGTTGAGCGCAGTTCACCAAGGGGCAAGCTGCGCAGTCGGCGCTGCGCTAAAGAGCGCTGGCCGAGGGGGATGCGCAATCCAGCCCTGCGCTAAAGAGCGCAGGCTGCTGTCCTCTTCTCCAGGCCGAGAAGAAGACTCCAAGAACTCTAAGGTTCACAACTTCATATCTTGGTAAAATCAAAACCAAATCTAGATTTTCAAAGGTCTAACTTGAGTAAAATTGAATTCTCTTCCACATGGAAGCATCAAAACCCACAAAAATCCAACCAAAATAGATCAAAACCATGTAAATCCGAAAATAGTCAAAACCTAGATCTAGAAAAATAAAAGCTCTAATTCACAAAATGTCAAGTTCTAAAGTTGTTCTCCATGGCCTAATCTAGCTAATGGACAAATAAAAAGTGGTACTTATTTGATGGCAAGGTGCACTTGCCTATGGGTTGGGGAGTTGTGTGGAAGAAGGAAGAAGATGGAGAAGTTAATGGAGAATAAAGAGGAGAGAGAAAGGTTGGTAGAGATATAATGAGGGTGGGTGTGTTGTGTTGAGGGTAGAGTGTAGGTTAAAGTGTACCAATTCATATTAAACCAAACCTAATCAAACCAACCCAATTCCACAAAATAAAACTAAGCCATGGTCCAAACCCATTTACGAGAAACCAAAATCCGTAAGTTGAGAAAATAAAATACGTGCCAAAATCAAATTACGAGTACAAATACGAAATACAGGAAATGGGGGTGACAACTCTACCCACCTTCAAAGAATTTCGTCCTTGGAATTTAATCAAGGAGCTAGAGATTGCCACGACAAGCTATACTAAGCACAGACAAGCTACACTAAGCAGTTCAATCATACAATCATACAATGCGGGCAAGGAAAGGAAAAGCGTAAGGCATAAGAAAGACATTATACCTCACGAGTCAAACAGGTAGGGATATCGCGATCGGATGTCGTCCTCACGCTCCCACGTTGACAAACCTAGAGAGTGATGACCCCAAGCAACACGGACTAAGTTAATAGTCTTGTTCTTGAGCATCTTTTCTCTCCGGTCCAATATAGACACGGGCCTCTCCTCATACGAAAGGTTGGTACCAACAACAAATTTCGAATGATCTAGGATATGGCTCGGGTCCGGGATGTACCGTCTTAATTAGGATACATGGAATACATCATGTACCTCACTTAGCGACGGCGGAAGAGCGAGACGATAGGACACATCGCCTACTCGCTCCAGAATATCGAACGACCCTATATACCTAGGACTAAGATTTTCCCGTACGCCAAAATGAATGACGCCGCGGGTAGACGAGATCCTAAGGAACACATGGTCGCCGACGGTAAATTCTAAGGGATGTCGATGAGCATCGGCCCAATGGCGCTGGCGATCCTGAGCAACTCGGAGGTGATCTCTAACTTTCCTGACCACTTCAACCGTCTGAGAAATCAGTTCTGGACCGAGCATCTGCCTCTCTCCGACATCGTCCCATGCTAACGGGGATCTGCACTTCCTGCCATACAGAGCCTCGAAGGGTGCCATCTGGATACTGGCCTGGAAACTATTGTTGTACGAGAATTCCACCAGGTGCAGGTAATCCTCCCATGAACCACCGAAGTCAAGGGTACACGACCGCAACATATCTTCAAGAGTTTGTATAGTACGCTCTGACTGCCCATCTGTCTGCGGATGATACGCTGAGCTGAACTTGAGACGAGTCCCCAAACTTTGATAAAGACTGCGCCAGAAGTGCGATGTGAATCTCGTATCCCTGTCAGATACTATGCTGACTGGCACTCCGTGAAGTCTGACGATCTGCCTGAGATACATCTTTGCTAGCTGTGCCGTCGACTGTCCAACTCTAAATGGAAGAAAGTGTGCCACCTTGGTAAGCCTGTCCACAATGACCCAAATAGCATCTCTGCCTGCCGGAGATCTGGGTAGCCCAGTCACGAAATCCATGGTAAGGTGCTCCCATTTCCATTCTGGGATCGGCAAGGGTTGAAGAAGTCCAGTTGGCCTCTGATGTTCAGCCTTGACTTGTTGGCAAACCAAACATCGAGAGACATACCGGGCTATCTCTCTCTTCATACCATTCCACCAAAAGTGTTGACGAATATCTCTGTACATCTTCGTACTGCCTGGGTGGATGGAATACTGCGAACTGTGAGCCTCTGCCATGACTTCCTGTCTGATATCTCCACTGGGTACACAAAGACGCATGCCATGTCGAAGTGTACCATCCTCATGAATACATAACTCTGGCCTTCTTCCTGCCTCGCACTCTGCTCTGAGCCGCTGAATCTTGGAATCTGTTAACTGTGCTGTCCGGATCCTCTCAACTATGGTGGACTGAATCTGTAGGCTGGCCATCAAGGCCACATTGGAAGGGAGGACAACTTCTATACCCATCTTCTGAAGATCCGACAATAACTCTGGTTGCGCCGTCAGAAAATAAACTCCGGCTCTCCGGCTCAACGCATCTGCTACAACGTTGGCCTTCCCCGGATGATACTGCAAATCCACATCGTAGTCCACCAGTAGCTCGAGCCATCTTCTCTGCCGCATATTAAGATCCTTCTGGGTGAAAACATACTTCAGGCTCTTATGATCAGTAAATATCTCCACTCTGTCTCCGTACAAGTAGTGCCTCCACAACTTAAGTGCAAACACTACTGCTGCTAGCTCCAAGTCGTGGGTCGGGTAATTCTTCTCATGATCACGGAGTTGACGTGACGCATAAGCAATTACCTTTCCATGCTGCATCAAAACACATCCCAATCCTCTGCCTGAAGCGTCGCAATAAACTGTGAATCCTCCGGTCCCATCTGGAAGGGTGAGAATGGGAGCCGTTATCAAACCTCGCTTCAACTTCTCAAATGATTCCTGACATTTTGCTGTCCAAACGAACGGCACATCCTTGCGGGTCAACTGGGTCATCGACGCTGAAATCCTTGCAAAATCAGAGACGAACCGCCGGTAGTAGCCGGCCAATCCAAGAAAGCTGTGAACTTCTGCCACTGAGCTGGGTACTGGCCATGCCTCGATAGCCACAATCTTCTGGGGATCCACTTTCACTCCTCCTCGGGTAATGATGTGACCCAAGTACGAAATGCGATCGAGGCAGAACTCGTATTTACTGAACTTGGCGTACAACTGGTGCTCTCTGAGAATCTGGAGGACAACTCTGAGATGCTGCTCGTGCTCTGCTTCACTCTTGCTGTAGACCAGGATGTCATCAAGGAACACTATCACAAACTGATCCAAGTAAGGCATGAAAATACGGTTCATGAGGTCCATGAACACTGCCGGCGCATTGGTCGCTCCAAAGGGCATAACTAGAAACTCCCAATGCCCGTACCTAGATCTGAACGCCGTCTTCGGGATGTCCTGCTCTCTGACTCTGATCTGGTGGTATCCTGACCGCAAGTCTATCTTCGAGAAAACTGAAGCCCCCTTGAGTTGATCAAACAAGTCATCTATCCTCGGGAGAGGGTATCTGTTCTTGATTGTCACTGAGTTCAAGGTACGATAATTAACACATAGCCTGGACGTACCATCCTTCTTTTTTACAAGAAGCATCGAGGCTCCCCAAGGCGATCCACTTGCACGAATGAATCCCTTGGTTCTAAGTTCTTCAATCATCTTGTACAAAATCTCTAACTCTGAAGGCGCCATTCTGTAGACTCGCTCTGATACTGGTGCTGTCCCGGGAATCAAGTCAATGGTGAACTCGATCTCCCGCTCTGGTGGCATCCCTAGAAGTTCCTCTGGGAAGACATCTGGAAACTCTTCAACTATCCGGGGCAACTGCACTGCTGCTACTGCCATCGGCAATACTGGAGGAGATGGCTCTACTGTGCCTCTGGAAAATGAAAACTCTGGCTCTCCGGGAATACTAAAGACAACTCTGCCAACATGGCAGTCTATCCTAGCATAATGGTTTTTCAACCAATCCATGCCTAGGACTACATCATAGTCTGCCATAGGGAACTCTATGAGCCTAGCGGGGAACTCTCTACCGCTAACTACGATCCGACACGAGAAAAATACTCGATCTACTCCCACAAGACCATTACCAGTAAGTATATTGAGCCTCACTGATAATGACTCGGGCTCCAATCCTATCCGTGTCGCGAATCGTGCAGACATGAATGAATGCGATGCACCAGAATCAAATAATACAGATGCTGGAAAGGTGTTGACGAGAATAGTACCTGCCACTACCTCACCTGGTACAACTTCTTCTTCCATGGTCATCATCATAGCCTGACCTCTAGCAGCGGATCCTCTCTGCTGGAAACCCCTCTGTCGGTTCTGTGCTGGAGCCTGGATGAACTGCTGCTGGTTCTGTTGCTGAAAGGCCTGGGCCTGAGGCAACAATGGCCTCGGGTACTACTGCTGCTGCTGGACTGGAACTGGGGCTGGTCCTCTCACCGAAGAACTAGAATGGTTGGAGGATGATGGACCTCCCCTATTCGGGCAGGTCCCTATCTGGTGGTCTGCTCCTCCACAAGCCAGGCACAATCCCTGTGCCCTACGACACTCTGCCACTACATGGCCCGGCTTTCCGCAATGAGAACATCCCACCGCGGAAGACTGCTTCTGCTTCTGCTGCTGCGGATACGTCGGGGTTGAATGCTGAACCGACGTCACTGAGGCCGCCCGCCTCGGAGTTCCAATGGTTATACCCCTAGCTGCCGGGGCTGGAGCTGATGATTGGTGCATCTGACTGTGGGACCGCTTCCTGCCTCCGGTCCTGTCCACAATTCTCCGGGAGGTATACTCATGCCTCCTTGCTGCCTTCAATACTACATCGAACGTCTGGTGCTCGAACTGCTCCACAGCTAATAATATCTCTAAATGCAGCCCCTGCTGGAACCGCTGAGCCCTATCGAACTCGGTCGCCACCAAAGTGGGGGCGAACCTACTCAGCCTGGAAAACTCGGTCGCATAGCCATCGACCGTTCTGCCTCCTTGCTTCAAGTTGGTGAATCTGGTCTGCAGGTCGTACCGTGCCACCGCATCGAAGTACTTCGTCTGGAACCTCTCTCTGAACGTCGCCCAAGTGACTGGTGCTTCTAACCCCATGGCCTGAGCTGCCCACCAATCGCGAGCCAAGTCTAACAACTGTAGGCGTACCACCGCCACCTTCTTATTCTCAGGTGTCCTAGCTGCTTCTAGAACCACCTCGGTATCCTGAAGCCAAGCGTCTGTGGCAATCGCATCTTCACTGCCGTCAAAGAAGGGAGGGTTCAAGCGCTTGAAACTGTTGGTCGCCTGATTCCCTTGGGGACCTCCTCGGTTTAGTGTATCATAAACTTCCTGGTGCAAGGCGTCGCCTCGACGATCTTGGGATGCAAGCAGTTCTCTGATAAGCCCTACCAAAGGTCCCTCATCCTGTCTAGCTGGTTGAGCGGGCGGAGCTGACTGAACTGGAGGTTCTGAGCCTCCGGAAAGCATAACTCAGGAGGCTACTCCAGAGTGCTGAGCTTGATCTTCCTGGCGCTGGGGTGCTTGTCGAGCTTCCTCTGGCTGGTTGGCAGGTCCGGGAGTAATGCCGCTGAAGAAGACGACATAGGGAACAGTAAGGAAAGGACCAGGACAGATCAATGATACAAGCATGAGATCAGGTCAAGAATCTCAGGGATTTGAAGATACGAGCAGAGATCAAAGGCGAATATTGATTGAGACATCTATTCGGTAAACCCTCATATTTCTTGATTGACAAGACCTGTATGGGCTACCACTTAAACCGTGTCACACCCCAGAACCAGAATACTGGAGAGCGAGGGCAGACATAGCCAGCTACGTATATTGAAATAGAATACATCTCAACTATACGGTCACGGCTGTCTAGATATGAGGGTTTACTACAAGCCAGCAGTCTCTTAAGGTCAAGCCTATTGTCTCAATCTCAAGCAATTAACAGAGTTACAAGATATTAGAGCATCAAATATATATATAAGGCGTCCCAAATATTACATATTGGATGATCAGGAAGCTAGTCGTATAAATGATGGGACTAGCAAGAGTTCAGTCATACATGATCAACCCTAGGATTTGTTAATCATGTTTACAGCCCGTAGGCAGACAGTAAGTAAATGTGCATCGAGCTAACAGGTGCTCGTCGGCTAAACGCCTCAAAAGAATAAATTTACATATAAGTGGGTGAAACAAAAAGGAAAACCCACTCTTGGCCCGGGTTCCGTCTAGTCGTCACCATTGGGCTGGAAGCTCGGTAGATCCTCGAAAGCTGCTCCGAAATCTGGCCACACAAAACCAGCTGGATCAAACCCCAGAAAGAGCAAGTGCCACAAAGAAGGCCACAAATAAGAACAAAAGCCAGCATATCAAAATCATAAAGAATAAAAGGAAAGTACAAGTAATAGAAGTACACAGAGCGATAAACGACTAGGGACGTAGAACCATTCCGGGAGCCAGGTTACAATCCTTAAAACCAGACAAGGACCGGGGTTGTAACCCTTCGCCTGAATAGCTCACTGTCTCTACTCATTTATCGTTAAGATAAGTAAAACAAACATGCTCAGGAGATAGCAGGTACTGGAGCTAGACAAGACTTAGACAAGGCTGGACACCATCCATTCGCAATCGGCCAAACAAATACTACAGCTTACTACTTTAACTAACTAGGGTTACCACAAACCTAATTACTAACAAGATGTAAGTGAGAATTCCAGTCCCAAGCCCTGCAGATTATCCAGTTATCCTTCCGCGGGTTGAGAGTTATAGGTGGGTACATTGCCCGGGAGACAAATGTACCCTTAGGTGACTTAGAAGGTGCAACACATGACAGTGTGCTGGAAATGTGCTCTACTCGTCGGCAAGCTACAAGTCCATTAAAGCGCCCAGATAACGAGATTGCCTGTGACTGGAAATTCTCCATATTCTAGTTTGATCTAATCATTAGCCTAATCCAATTTAGCGCGAGTCCCTGGCCGTGGTACCCAGGAAGTCACGTCCTAGACATGATACGAGACAAGACAAGTAGATTGTACAAGCAAGCAAGCAGGAACACCCACGGTGTCAAGTTGATTATACGAGTCAAGTTACAAGTTACAAGTCAAGTCAAGTCAAGAGTGCGCCGCCATGGGCCACTATCAAGTTATCAAGATAAATCATGTCAGGGTACTGTCAGGAGTGCTCCACTACGGGTCACTGTCGTGTTATGCTAGTTCCTTGTCATACCATGCTATGTACAATAGTCATTCCCAACATATTAAACAAAATCAAGAAATAACAAATTCATCATAGACAAGTAGGTTGTGCAGGGTATGTACTGCACAGGGTGCCCAGTACGCAGGGTGAGCTGCACAGGGTACCAACTGCGCAGGGTGCCAAGTACGCAGGGTGAGCTGCGCAGGGTGAACTGCGCAGGGTGAGCAGCGCAGCAGATGGATTGCGCTGGATCAGGTTGCGCAGGAATGGATGGCGCAGGGTCAGATTGCGCAAGAGTGCGCATGGATAGATTGCGCATGAGCAGACTGTGCATGAGCAGACTGCGCATGAATCCATGCGCACTCGGGTTGAGCGCAGTTCGCCAAGGGGCAAGCTGCGCAGTCGGCGCTGCGCTAAAGAGCGCTGGCCGAGGGGGATGCGCAATCCAGCCCTGCGCTAAAGAGCGCAGGCTGCTGTCCTCTTCTCCAGGCCGAGAAGAAGACTCCAAGAACTCTAAGGTTCACAACTTCATATCTTGGTAAAATCAAAACCAAATCTAGATTTTCAAAGGTCTAACTTGAGTAAAATTGAATTCTCTTCCACATGGAAGCATCAAAACCCACAAAAATCCAACCAAAATAGATCAAAACCATGTAAATCCGAAAATAGTCAAAACCTAGATCTAGAAAAATAAAAGCTCCAATTCACAAAATGTCAAGTTCTAAAGTTGTTCTCCATGGCCTAATCTAGCTAATGGACAAATAAAAAGTGGTACTTATTTGATGGCAAGGTGCACTTGCCTATGGGTTGGGGAGTTGTGTGGAAGAAGGAAGAAGATGGAGAAGTTAATGGAGAATAAAGAGGAGAGAGAAAGGTTGGTGGAGATATAATGAGGGTGGGTGTGTTGTGTTGAGGGTAGAGTGTAGGTTAAAGTGTACCAATTCATATTAAACCAAACCTAATCAAACCAACCCAATTCCACAAAATAAAACCAAGCCATGGTCCAAACCCATTTACGAGAAACCAAAATCCGCAAGTTGAGAAAATAAAATACGTGCCAAAATCAAATTACGAGTACAAATACGAAATACAGGAAATGGGGGTGACAAAAGTGTTTCAAATTTTGAAGATATTTGAAAACTTTGAAGGGGGTCTTGTAGGAGCATAAAAAGTGCTTCATAAGAATGAGTCAAAGAGATGGATTATTCCATTCAAATTGATCCACTTTACGCCAAAGAGAGGCTAATCACTTTACGCCTGAAGCAGGCTAATCATTTTACGCCCGGATCAAAGCTAATGATTTTATGCCCAAGACAGGCTAGCCACTTTTACGCTGGACAAAAGCTGTCAAGTCTTGCATTTAATGCAAAGTCTGACATGAAGATTTAATGATGGCATATATCACATAAATCAAAGGGATTTATTTTACACAGAGGTCCATTTTTTGTTTAGTATTTGGACTGAGCCATCTTACGCTCATAATATGGCTTCTTTTACGCACGGAGACTATACGAGTTTTTACGCTCAACGGTTGACGTGTGCGTAAGGTTTATTTGGGCTACTTTTACGCTCAAGGTTATTTAACAACCACTTTACGCGGGAAGTCTACATCAGGGCTATTGTACGCCTAGTCAACTACTTTATGCTCAGGGTATATTTGGGTTATTTTTACGCCCTATTCCAATTCAGAACGTGGTCTACCTACATGGCTTTCATGCCACATATCTCGAAGAACGTGTGTACGTGCATCCTATTCTTACTGAAATGATGGGATACGTGTCAACGTATGCAGAGGATAACTCCAATCATGGGTGGCAGTTGTTAGCGTAAAGATGGAACTTTTGCTGAGTTTTTACGCACAAGAGCCCAAGTCTATAAATAGATTGATTTTTCTCATAAGGGGGACAGAGAGAGAAAGGAGAGAATACATAGAGATCAGAGCTCAGAGACTTTGATTTTTTGGAGCATTCTTCTTCAATTTTTCTTCCAGAACAGAGTGAAGCAAAGCAGGAAAGCATTCGGCCTCGCCATCAGTGCCCAAGTGCGTCGATACCTTTCTGGTGACTTAGTTCTTCCAATTGTTCATCTTCTAGCAGTGATCTTCATCATCATCGTATGGTCCAAGGAACAAAGTGAACATTTATAGATCAGACTTCCATAGCAATATTTCTCAGAATCAAATTTGTACTTCTTGTACTTTTTTTGTTTTATTTTCAAAATCCGATTTCCAGGCATTTTGTTAAGTGAAACACCGGGCGGGCGTCGTTTCACCGATATCCTCGGTCTCAGTTAACTGAGCCCGACTAAGGGCCTCATGATACGCAACCTATCAAATGAATGTGTTTTTATTATAGATTTATCTAAGTTGTAATCTAAATCCTATGTTTCACTAAGCTAAGTGTGAATCCTAAGTTTACCTAAGTTATAGTTCGAATACTTTTAATTATAACGTAAATCTCATAAACATAAGTACTTACATCATTCTCCTTGGCCCTCTCGTCGACGAAGCTCCCGTCCTTCCGTCTCTTGTACGTATGCTGGAAGACGTCGTGCATGGTGACCGATTCTAGCGCCCTTCCCTCCTTCACCGCCCGTTGGGTCTGCATATAAAATTTTTGTAGAACTTAATTAACTCTGTATATTAATAATACCTAATTCGATAGTAAAATAAATTTACGGTATCTCACCAGATCTGCAAGCGTCGCTGCGTGGGGCCTGGATCCCCCCGTATGAAGGCCCGTGGCCCGTCGTTTCGCCTTCGCCTTCTCCTATTTCTCCTTGTACGCAGGAGTATTCATCATATATACGAGGTCCTTATAATAGTCCTGCCGGATCCAATTCGGCCTCGCCTGCCCCATTTTCAGGTCATGAATCATATCCCGTATCTTCTTCGAGGCAGCACTTTTGTAGGTCCTGCGGATCGCGTCCTCGCGATGGGGGGGCCACCAGTACGTCGTCTAACATACAAATTTAATTATCACGTAATTTAAAAAATGGTTAATTAAAAAGTAACTAATAATTAACTAGAAGATATAGATATATACCCTCAACTCGTCGAGCCAGACGTACTTTAAGTTTGGAGGCACCGACAAAAAGTTGGGGTAGGGACCATGGAAGTTAGCCCTGATAATTTCTCCAAGAGCCCTGACAACATTAAACGGAAAAAACCTATAAAGAAAAAACGACTGGATTATTAACTTGAATAAATGAAAGAAATTTAATAAATTATCTTAAATTTACTTACGAGGTCCCCGTGGGCCATAGCTCTCGTCGAAACTCGTCTCTCGGCCTCTCTGGTGCCGTCAGAGGATCCGCGGGTCCACGCATGTACTCCCCAGTAACCGGATGGAACCGAGTATAGGGGTACTCTGGGGCCCACTGTACAGTAACTGGGGGATCCACTGGTGGATCTGCTGGTGGGTCCGCTGGTGGGTCCGATAGCGAAACGGATCCGCTAGCAGATCCAGACTCATGCCTCGATGAAGTAGTCGATCGACGGCGGGATGCGTCTGTGCCCGGGGTACTCTCCGGGTCGAGCTCGCTGGATAGGGTCACATCCCGGGAAGATTGAATGCGACCACGACCACCAGCACCACTACGACCACGACCACGACCACCACCACCGCCAGCACCAGCACCACGACCACCACCAGAACCACGACCACGGCCAGCCATCATAACCTGTAAATAGAACACATAAACATAATTAACAATATAAAAGTGTAAATGAATATAAAATTCTAAACTAAAATATACATACCACCAGTAGGGAGACGAGTGCCGCCGCGACGAAAAAGACTAGGAGTGCCATCTACAATAAGTAAATAATCGAATGAAAAAAACATGAATTCACGTAATTGTTTTTATGAGGTCAAACTTAATTCACATAATTGGAAGTGTTTTTAATATACAACAATATTTAACCTAATATTTGGGACAAGACGCCTCTTTCTCCCCTGGTTGACAGCTAAGTCTTGTGTATCAACCTCTTCCTCCCCTCTATTTTCCTCAATAATATCTTCAACATCCATTGTATCCGAGTGTTGTCCCAAGTATTGGGACTTTTTGATCTGGTCCTCTTGGTATGCTGGGTCTCCAACGTTGAATGTATTTCTAGATTTAATCTTGCATACTGTCCACCAGTCAAATCGATCTCTACGACGCCTTGGGTAGCTTGTATAGTAGACTTGAACAGCCTGATTTGCTATCGCAAATGTATCGGACCCTCTATACCTCCTGCGATGATTTATATCGACAAATCCAAATTGTTTATCGATTCTCCAACTGATATTTGGTGTCGTATCGAACCACTCATATTTGAACATCACAATATGCATATCATATGGCCCAGTATATTGTAAATCTATAATATCCCGAAGCACTCCATAATAGTCATGTTTGCCATTGATTATAAAAGAACAGAACAGTTTCATGCGATGACTGGACTTTTACTTCATAATACAAACTCGCTCATACAAAGAAAGCCTAGGAATAAAAACCTAGGTACAGCAATCTAAGTACAATTGTTTAGTTTTGATTCTGGAGGGTGACGATAGAGGCTCGGGAAAGCGACGGCAGCTCTGCCTTACTCCTTGGACGATCGAACGTAGTCTTGGTTCTGATGAAGAAATGCTCTCGGAATGTGTGGGAAGACTCTTCTGTGCGTGCCTTTGTCTCTCTGTGTATCCAGCCGGGGGTTTGCAATGGAATGGCACCTTGCTATTTATAGGAGTGGGGTGTGATCATTAGGGTTTGCAATGATTGTCCTAAAAAAGTCGACGGCTTGGGGATTTAATTGCCATTTTCCTTGATCCTATTTTGTTGGCAATTAATCTGGACCACTAATCTTGATAGCAACGAATCTGGACAATTAATACTGATTGTGTAAAATCCGTATGGACAATTAATGTCGATTGTCATGAATCTTTGGAAGCTCGAATCTCCTGCCACGTGTTTAATCCGCGTGATTACAATAAATCTGCTTTGATTCGGGTAATTATGATGATTGTACTAAATCTGGTTGTTGGGATTTGTTGATAAATCTTGATTGATTTAATGCCACGTATCTAACCATCATTACGGGGAAACTGATCTTCTGCCACATGTCATAACTGCGAGCCACAGCCGCATGAGGGTAGCTTCTTAGGTTTTGAACCGCATGAAGGTGGCAGCCGCATAGGTGTAGCCTCCAAAATTTGAGCCGTATCGGGGTAGTTTTCAATTGAACCGCATACGACTAGCCACGTATCAAGGCTGCATGGGTATGGCCTCTCAGTATTTGAGCCGCATGGAGATGATCCCCATGATCCGAGCCGTATGAGGACAGCAACCGCATGGGGTGGCTTCTTAGGATTTGAGCCGCATGACGATAGTCTCCACGATCCGAGCCGCATGAGAGCATCAGCCGCATGAGGGGGGTGGCAGCCACATAGGGAGCTTTGGAGTTGGTGGATCGTGCCAGCTGTATAGGAGATTTTCTTCGTTTCCTGAGGAACACGTCATCGTGTCAGAGTTCATCATTTCAGCTTTAATGTCAGAGTTATCACTTTATGTCAGAGCATTTAATGGGAGCAGTCACTTTATGGCCAGCTGTAAAAAGCAAGCTGCATAGGGCCACATGATTCTTTCCTGAGCCGTATGAGGCTATTGGAGAGTTTCTGAGCCGCATGAGACTCAGATAGATTCCTGAGCCGCATGAGGCTCCTTCTGTTTTAAGCCGCATGGGCTTCTTCTGTTTTGAGCTGCATGAGCCTTTTCTTGTCATTTTTCATGCTTCTACAAGACCCCCTTCAAAGTTTTCAATTTGCAAAATTAAAATAC